>OY744475.1:80981472-82181472 GCA_963556175.1 Tipula confusa
CATTTTTATTGTACTCCGTAGACATTTGAGCACGAAGTAATATAATATTTAGTTTCGATATAAAAAATAATTTGACAGTTGCCATCAAAAATGGTAATCGTTTAATTTAAAAAAATAATTTTAAAATTCATTCAACCATCTCAACTTCTCAACTCGAAACGAAAACTTATCTTTCGCAAGAAACTGTTTGCGCTTTCAAAATAAAATAAGCGAAGAAGAAGAATTCCCTTAATATTTATAGATGAACATTGTTTTGACACTTTATATATACGAGAAAAACCTCGTTTAAATTTATATATATATATATATATATTTATATATATATATATATATATATATATATATATATATATATATATATATATATATATATCTTAAATTCAATTGTCACATTATTGTCTTCAGTTTTTATTTTGTTTATTGTTAATAAAATAACAATTTTCAAGACAACAGAACAAAACCTCAAAACACAAAACGTCAACAATCAGTCTATTTATTTATTTTATAAATGAAATTTATAAAATTTGGCAGTACTGTAAAAGCTTTCATTTAGCACCACGATAAATTCCGGAACATCAAATTTTCATCATCAACACTGTTAGGGGGCCGAAGCACATCCGACTCTTTCGCGGATACTTTAGCATTCTAGCTTACGCCGTCGTCAGCCAAATTGAAGACGCACGAATACAGGTTCGCTTTTTTGCTGCACTTCAACAAGAGGTCAATGTTGTGTTCATCATCATCACCGATCGAAATCAGATGAAAAATCCCTTTTGCAACCGTTCCCTGTTGGGATTCGAACCCGTTACATCCCGACCCAATATATATATATATATATATATATATATATATATATATATATATATATATATATATATATAAATATATATATATATATATATATATATATATATATATATATATATATATATATATATATATATATATATACACGGACAAAAATTATCAATTGAAAATCACATCATCATTATCAATACTTGCGTCTAATAAAAAAAATGCAAAATTTTTATTGTAATCTTTTAATTTTTTAGATAACATATTACTGCAAATATGACAAATAGTTAGCTTTTCTGTAAGCTAAGAGTTTGAACTATGTTTTAATTACAAAATATTTATTGTCGTAGAGTAATTGTTAAAAGATAAATGGTAAAGAAACAAAAAAATTTTCTTAAAAAAATTTCAATTCTAAAAGTTTTATTTTAATTTTAAATACTTTTGACGTAAATATTCATATTTATTATACCTAATTTGAAAGAAAATTTAATCAGCTTTCCATCGATATAAACATTGGGAAAAACAAATAATTCTTTTTCTCGATTTTGCGAGTTATCTTTAATACAAGCTACGACGTTAGAAGGCTCCTCTTCAAACGTCTATAACTTGAAAGGGAAGCTTCACAGTGCAAAGTGGTAAAAGCAAAGTCATGTTCGCTTTGATCAAAGAATCCAATGGTACTATTCGTCTCAGCGACTTTAGGGACACCCTGTAATTTATATATATATATATATATATATATATATATATATATATATATCAGGGTTACCACCCGTACGCTTTAGGCGCGGACAGTACGCTTTTCGAGTCCAATTTTTGATGTGTCCGCTGTACGGTTTGCTTTTTTGATATATATTAAAATGTACGCTTTTTTTACTTCGTACGTAATAATATCAAAAAAAAAATTTTTCAAATTTATTTTTTTAGTACATGCATATTTAACCTAGATGTCTATAGTCTCATACGTTATTATACACTGTTCTATATTAGTACAGCGGCTGAATTTGGTTTGGTACTTCCCAAATGTGAATAAAAAAAGAAGTTTAGTTATATAGAGTGAAATGATTTGATTTAAACATTGTGCAAGTGCAGTGGGAATGGAATTGATAATTTTATTCTTAAATAATAAAATAAATAATCAAAATAATAGTGTATAGTAATAATAATAATTAATTTGTGTGTGTGTGGTTGAAACTATTTTTAATATTTTAATAGTTATCCAAATAGATTTAAATTTTCAAGTAAGTTGATTTTGAAAATTAAAGTTATGTTTGTTCCAACAAAATATTTGGCAAACATTACCGTTATAAAATGTTTATTCGATATATGTCCATATTTAAAAATTACTGTATTGTAATTTATGACATGTCTGGAACAGATACAGAATCATCATATGATGACAAAAATTACAATAAAACTACCACAAAGAAAAAAATTGCAAAACAGCGCGTTTGGCTATTTCAGAGAAATTAATTGCCGGTATTAAAAAATGTGAGCTAGATTATCATAAATTAGTATCCTACGGAGCCGATAATGCTTCAGTAAATTTCGGAAAAAATAAATCGGTGTTTGTTCATTTAAAGAACAAACTGAATTTACCAAAACTCGTTGCAAGTCGATGTCATGTGCATATATTGCACAATACAGTTAAGTTTGGCATGAAACTTTTAAACTATGACGTCAATAACTTAGTGTTGAAAGTTTATTCCGAATTTTCCTCGTCAGCGAAAGACGTTAAAAATTTAAAATCATTTTTCGAATTTATAAAAGCAGAATATTCCTCCATTCTACGTCATGTTCCTTCAAGATTTCTATCATTATTTGAAGCAATTGATCGACTTCTTCTTAATTGGGATGGATTAAAATCGTATTTCTTAAGTAAAGGTAAAGATAATGTCAATAAAAATATTTGGACTAATAAGCAAATCTACGAAAAAAATTTACAAGATCAAAATTTAATCATTCCGAGAAGAACATACATTAGTGCTAAAATTAGTACCCTCTTCGTCTTCTTGTAGAGGTGACTTTAAAATTAAAATCGGAACCCTATTTTTATTGCAGATTCGGATTCTACGGCTAAAAATACGTAGGATTTTCTTGAAACCATTTCAATACATAATAGATGGCGCTGTAATAAACCATATAAAATTTTTTTCGATTTCTCCGACTGAGAACATATGCATACGATTCTGTAATATGCTTGCATTAAAATTAACACGTTTTCAATGTAAATACTCGAAATTAGTCTTAAATAAATTGTAATTCTTAAATTTTTAATTACTGAAAAAGGACTTGTCAAGATACTACTATTACCGTTACCCAGGAACATGCGAAAATGATTTTTTTTTTATATTTTGTTTTAAAAATATTGAATAACTGGGAAATTGTTACCTGAAGAAATGTAATTGGCTGGTGAATAAACTACTTTTAGCGCAACCCAAGAACAACGTCGTGGACGTAGTAGTGTTCTTCGAAGTGCTTGACTAACGTAAGTCCGTTTGCTTCTCACGTACCATGGCCCTTTCGCCTCATCATCTTTTAATTGAATTAAGTTCTTAAAATGATGGTATTCGACTTCAATGCACTTATTAATCCGCATTTCAAATGAATGTACACAACTGACAAGCGTGTCTGCTCGAATTTCGGCACAAGCATTTCTTATTCGCTCAATCATATTTGCACTTGTTGATGGTATTTGTTGGTTAATTTTGTCTTTAAGGATAGCCTCACAAAAATAAATTTGGCGAAGAAAGATTTGCTGATCTGGCGGGCCAATTTACAAGACTAGCTCCACGGATCCTGCAGCCATTAAAAATATGATCAAGTACTTCTCGTGCTATCGACGAATAGTGTAGTGGACAACTCGCAATTCTAAGCTCAATTCTTCAAATAATGTTAGCAGTTTATTTTCCAAAATGTCTCGGTACATTTGATCATTCAGTCCAAGGGCGCTGATGTGCAACTTGGTGAAGCCAGTGTGAATTTTTAACACTTCAGTAATGCATGTTGTGTCGATTAACCGTTCCATGGTTTGTAAAAGACGACTCATCGGAGAACAATACTTAGCGAAAAAACTGGGATTATTTGTTGGGCAACTGGGCTGTATTTATTCACTTGCCCACTAACAAAAATATACCTGATTTTGGAAGACAACGCCATGAAAATCTTGGTGTAAAGACACATGATATTTATGGCGGTTTAAAATTTTCCAAATTCTAATATGGGATAATCCGCATTCACTAGCTATTTCCCGTGTACTTATATGAGGGTTATGAGCTTCTGCAGCCAATACAGCAGTTTCATTATTTTTCTCAGTGACTGTGCTCAACGAGTCCTTTTCTTCAGTCGAACACTTCCATCAGAAGTGATTTGGTTGTTGGTCTGGAAAAATGAAGCACGTGACCTTATCCTATCTGGAAAACGCGAAGCATAGAGATTGACCGCATTATCAAGACTACGGCCAGCTTCTCAATAAACCAGGATCATTTCAAATCCTGGTCAATTTTTTTTGTACTGTTAAATACTCCATTTTGTATTGTGACATTCTAACGCAAACTAATTTTTCGAAATTATCTTCGAACTGAATCGACATTTTTAAAACAAAATACAATCATTTATTTGAAAGCACATTTAGTCACATGTTCCTGGGTAACGGTAATAGTAGTTTCTTGACAAGTCGTTTTTCAGTAATTAAAAATTTAAGAATTACAATTTATTTAAGACTAATTTCGAGTATTTACATTGAAAACGTGTTAATTTTAATGCAGGCATATTGCAGAATCGTATGCATATGTGCTCAGTCGGAGAAATAGAAAAAAATTTAATATCTTCTATTACAGCGCCATCTATCATGAATCTAAAAAAATGTTTCAAAGAAATCCTACGTATTTTTAGCTGTAGAATCCGAATCTGCAATAAAAAAAATAGGTGTTACTAGCCGTATATATATATATATATATATATATATATATATATATATATATATATATATATATATATATATATATATATATATATATATATATATATATATATATATATATATATATATATATATATATATATATATATATATATATATATATATATATATATATATATATATATAAAAATCGAGCGGCATTAATTTATAATTTTGGACATGATTTCGATTTGTGTGTGGAGATTAAACGATTTAGGGAATGTGTTCCACCTTTGATTTCTCATCGGTGACTTCGCCGTATACCATGATTTAAATCTTAATTTAAATCGATTCTATTCGAATGAATTCCAATCATATATAAATTTCTTGTGAAAGCAAAATAAATTAGAAACCTAATCGAAATGTGAACTAAAGCTTTTAATTTATTTTTTTCTTTTCTAATTTTCAAATCTCTTGTGTGGGTTTTTTGCTCGTTGCCCCATTCATCACAATCGATTAAAATTATAATCGGTACAATCATGAGATAATTTTATCTACATCCATAAACCATATAGACGCTATATATACATATTGAGTAAAGTGTTTTGATTTTTTTTCCAAAGTTTTACTTTGAATAAAAATGCTTTCTGTATATATAGCTATAAGATACTAATTTAACACTGTCGCTACATAGATGTGATGAAAATCGATTTAAAAGTTTTAATCGAGTTCGTTTCCGTTGAATTCATGAGATATATACGGTACTACTTTTAAAAGCAAAAAAAAAAAATTGCCTGAGTGTATCCATCGCTAAAATGCATGATTACACTTTAAGTTTTGTGTGAGCTTTTTAAAAAACAAAAAAAAAAAATTTTGTGTTGTGTTTATATATGTGTGTGTATAAAAACGAAAATATTTAATCGATTTTATTTCTTCGTGTCGTCTCGAGTGTGAGGAATAAAAGAAAATTTTTTTTGTTTGGTATACACACATACACATATAAATTTAATAAACTGAGCTTTTCCTTGTTAACAAACAAAACACGGAATAAGAAGAAGTCCCTAAAAATGGTTTTTGTTGTTGTTCATTGTTGAACCCAAAAACGAATTACAATGTAATTTTTTTCATTATGGTTTTTAATAATTTTTTTTTTGTTGTTAACCCTGCTCCGAAACAAATCTATATCGTACTAAAATCTGTATATATACAAAATAAAAAAAAACGCGTACATGGGTTTTATAAGAAGACTTAAAAATGAAGATGGAATTTTTAATAAAGAAATAATTAAAACCATGTTAGAACCTTTTTTTTTGTACCAGTTCTGCACAAATTCGATATGAGATGAAGACGTGTATATAGAGGGTGATATTGTCTTGATATCTCTTGTAATTGTTGTCATTAAGATGTTTATAATTTTTTTTGTCTGTTGTCTTCTGATTAAAACACTTTATGTGTGTGTATGTATGTATATATATAAGAGCGGGAGTTTATGTCGGCTTGGAAGATTGGTTCCTATATACTGCTGCGGAAACCAAAATAAAAATATATTTTTTTAAATTTTAACGATTTTGACCCTTTTTTTGGTTAAGTTTATAAAATGGTGGTGGTCCTTGTGTTTATCTTGTGTTGTTTGACTTGCGGAAGGCCATTTATTGTGATTTTTGTTTTTACTCTTTAAAAACAAAATCAGTAAAATATTTAAAAAAATTTAATTCGTTCCATTCCAAGTTGTTTGTGTTTATGGGTGCTAATTTTATGGGAGTGTTTGTTGTTGTCATCAACAAAATGTAATTAGTTTGGACTTAAATTAGAACGAAATTAGTTAACTGACTGGGTGGTTTTATCTTAGATTAAAGATATTATCGGACGCAAAAGGTCAAAGTAATATTGGAATGAAGTAATTAGTGCAGGCAACCTAATTATTAACTGAGAGTTTAAACTCAATAAAATACTGTTAAAAGCTTTTTCTGCATTGGAATTATTTTTACATTGAGATTTATATAATAGTAAACAGTGCTTTACAGGACATTGCTCAAGAACAATCTGGCTCCATCGGTTTTGATCCCAAGCTTGTTCTTCGTATTGTTCTAGACATTCAGAGAAAGCCATGTCTTACTTTACTTCGAGGAGCCATATAGTTTGGAAATCATTTCAAACATGACAACCTGTTAGACAAACATATTGTCCAACATCAACTAATTGGCGTTTGCAAGGTATTTTGACTTTAGCAATGATTGCCAGTGACAAAGCATGGTTGCCAGTGACGAGAGATGTTTCTCTACTATGACACTGCATTTTGACAAAATTACTGTCGGTTTACATAAATACACATATTTGTCAGGCGTTCCTAAACATTGCAAAGCGAACAAAAATCTATTCCGATGGAATAAGTCCTTGCTGAAAAACTTTACTAAATAACTAGAAAGAATTATCCTCAGCAAAATAACTTGATCAATGACTGGCTAATGCTGTTCAAATGAGATCGATCCTCGCATTTAGAGCAATCTGTACTCTGAACTTTTATGACATTAATTTTTGAAAGGCCATAATTTTATGCTGAATGTCGTCACAACAGGAAACACTGGTGCAAATTCTGGTGCAAGCTCAATGATCCACCAATTTTTGTGATCATGTCAGTCATTCATAGACAAGAAGAGGGAAATTAACTTGAGGACACTTTTGGACGTCAATCACTGAACTTATCTAAAACATAAATTTTTCGTCTGGACTCAGGCTACATTTCATTTTGACAAAACTCGACTAAATGACGTAAATTTGCGTAAAGTTGCGGTGCCCTGAAGTTGGTTGTTGGTTTTGTGTAACAAACAATTTTTCTGTCGAATGCCATTAGTTGGTTCGAACAAAAATGTTATCGAGAATTTGATGGAATCAAAAATGGTTGTCTTTCGAGAAGGAAGACCATATGTGTTCAAGAAAATTATCATAGAACAAGCCATCTGTAACCAGTCTATGATCATTTTATGCAAAACACCCAGCTTTACGTTGTTGACACTCAACGGCTCACAGATTATGGAGATTCGAATATTAAATCCTTCCAACGATCTTTGCTATTCAGAGATCCTGGATTAAATCGACTTTTTCTAGAACCATTGGCAGTTGGCCAATATTTACTGTGCATACTTTGTAAAGGTTGAAGCGATGCAAGAAGCTCACGATGCAAGTAATTTCTATGTCGGTTGTGCATTTAGTGTTTCGCTAAAATCAAACAAATACGTTGTGAACCAACCATCCTGGCATACGCAATTACAATTAATAAGTTGCTGGGTCTCATTTAGAATCCATTTACCATGAAAGAATACAAATTCCAGTTAATATCAAGCCAATTATTCCCCAAATCGATTAAAGTTGACAATCCTTGGTAATTTGTGACTTCAACGCGATCACCTGACATGTATACAGATGGTTTATCTTTGAAATTTTCTATTTTTCCGGAATAAAACAGAGGCAAACGAACAGGATACTTAACGGATTTAAAACACTGACAAAGGTTTTTAGCAAAGATCAAGGAATATTCACCGGTTTATTTTACCAATTTTCTAATGTTAGCAACCTGTAATTTTTCTTAATATTTTTCAATTTTGACAACCCAATCATCATGAGGTCTTGAGAATTTTAAAAATAATTTGCCTAAATATTTTCCATATTTGATAGGCTTACCATCATAAATTTTTCATAATTTTAGAAAATGTTTAATTGGCCTCAATATTCCCAAATTTTTATGGTTAGTCCATCATGAATTTTGAAAAATTTTGTAAACTTTTTAATTTGCCTAAATATTTCCTAATTTTGACAGTCTAATTATCATGAGGTTTCGAAAATTTTGGAAAATTATTTGCTTATATATTTTCCAATTTAGATATAGGCTTACCATTATGAGTTTTTGATAATTTTACAAACTTTAGATTTGCCTCAAAATTTCCCATTTTGACAACCCAATCATCATGAGGTCTTGAAAATTTTGGAAAATAATTTGCCTAATTTAATTGGCTTACCATCATAAGTTTTTCATAATTTTGGAAAATTTTTTATTACATACTCTCCAATTTTGAAAGACCATCATGAGTTCTTGGAAATTTTGGAAAGTTTTTAATTTGCCTCAATATTCCCCAATTTTAAAAGGTTAACCATCAAGAGTTCTTGATAATAGTGGAACCTTTTATTTTTGCCTAAATATTGCCCAATTTTGAAAGGCTATAAAAGAGTTTCCAGAGTTTTAAGGACCTATTCCCAGCATCAATCGAGAAGAAGACTAATTTTTCGGATGCTGAAAAATGTCAGTATCTCAGAAGTTGCTTTAGAGATGTAACAGCAGAAATATTACTGCATTTTGCAATTTCACCAGTAAATTAGGCTTCTTCAGGTATTACTTTTAAGAACATATCCCGATACTCAGCAGCCATAGGCACTTTCGATGGTTGCTAGGGTTATCCAACATTTACTGATTTCGTTAAATGTATCGATAATTGATGTAATGGTTTGGAACCCTGCAAATATATTAAGATTCATGGTTATTATAAATCAACACGCGCACAAAAGTAAGAAGAGATCAAGATGATTTCAATGGCCTATCGATATCTCACTGGTCGAATATATGTCAATATCGAAGTTCCACATGCATCGTTTTTAGCTACGCGTGCCAGTAAGTCGCTGAAATTAAACAAGCAGAATTCCGGAATATTGCAGTAGTAATTAAGGAAAATTTCTATATGTATAGACGATGTACGCACTGGAGGAAAAACTAAAATTAAAGCAGCCAAACACAAAAACATGGATTTCCTCTAAGAAAATGGAAATCGAATGTTAACCAAGGTTAGGAGATCACAACTACTATAGGACTATTTTAGGATCGAATTCAAGATGTCTTCCAATATAAAGTCAATCTTCAATCTAGGGAAGCATACCTGTAGACCGATTCAACTATCGTATTGTCTTGGCTGAAATCTGTTCTGCCCAAAATGTTGAAAGTATATGTTGCCAACGGACGGCCGATATACCAAGACTAAAACAAAATGCTATATGGCAACATGTAAGGTGTGGGGACATCTAATAAGCTTCAATCGAATGAGTTATGGTGTAAGGAACCAAAACGGTTACCTAATCACGACGTGATTCATGTGTGCGTTAAAGTAGAAGTCTTAAGTTGCTATCTGCTTGTACTAAAAAGCTTTTCCAATGATAACTTTACTCACATTATTTTCCTTATTCCTCAACCCACACATTTTGTGGTCCAGAACCTTACTTCAATCTTTCCCACACAACAGTCTCTGCGTTGGTTAGCAACTT
The DNA here is from genome assembly GCA_963556175.1 of Tipula confusa. Taxonomy (NCBI): domain Eukaryota; kingdom Metazoa; phylum Arthropoda; class Insecta; order Diptera; family Tipulidae; genus Tipula; species Tipula confusa. The sequence goes on from OY744475.1 coordinate 80,991,473, forward strand.
TGCTTGAAAGTCTAATTCAACACGTCGTTTATCAACAGATCTCTATTGTTTATCGATAGAGGCCATTTCACGTTATTGTAGCCTAAAACTATCAACAAACATCCAAAAAAAATCATTTCGTCTTCAAAAATTGCATGCCCTCATCAAAGATTACCTTATCTGCAGTATCGACTATCAACACTTCATGTTGAAACTTGCTGTAGTTAATTTTTTAACTAAACACCATTCTAGGCTGTGATTACAGCACTTTGAACTGACGGGCTACTGCTAGCTATTATGTTACTCTGTACGATTTTTATTGTTTTCACAGTAGGCAGTGGTCTCCTTTGGTTGTTAAGCTATATCACTTCCTCTTGCCAATCAAGAGATAAAGATGTATGTTATGGATCATTTTGTTGTGGGAGTAAGTTTCTGCTTCTTCGAAACTGACTTGCTTTAGTTTCACGACTCCAACGTTAACTCGCCTTGCCAATCACTCAATTTTTTCCCTTGGTCTTCGATACATTTGGGTTGATGTTCATGATCGGTTTTATATACAATCGTTTTAGATATGAGTTTTGCCACAACGCCAGTATCTGATTTTAAATATTCTCCAATTTTGAAAGGCTAACATCATGAGATTTTAAAGATTTTGGAAACTTTTTAATTTGCCCAAATATTTCCCAATTTAGACAGTCTAACCGTAATGACGTATTGAGAATTTTGGAAAATAATTTGCATCAATATTTTCCAAATTTGATTGGTCTACCATCATAAGTTTTTCATAATTTTGGAAAAATTTTAATTTAATATACTCCAATTTTTAAAGACATCATGAGTTCTTGGGAATTTTGGAAACTTTTTAATTTGCCGAAATATTACCTAATTTTGCCAGGTTAACATGTATAGTTGTCAACAGATATAACTGTTGTTCAGTATGTCGTTTCTAAAATTGGCTTTATCACTATATTGCCAATACCTTTCGATTTTAGGTTTAACAAACGATCGTCAAACCATGAAGATCATCGCTACGTTGAAACAAGGCATTTAAGTACAGTCTAATAAAATTTCTCACCTTTTTGTTTACATCTAAATCACTTCTTCCAAACTATCAAATTTTAAAATTAATTAACTTACTAAATGTGCTTAGTTTCTACCAAATTAGTTGTTTTTGATATGTCGTAGGCTTCTAAACTTCAGGCATGTGGATATTTAAGCTAACTAACAATATACTTTTGCGTCAGAAATACGGCGCGTTTGGTTAATATGCGTTGCTAATTATTGCGAGCTTGTGATGTATTACCATCGTCAAATCCATAAAAAAATTGCTTATCAATGTAATCTCACATGTGCCATCTTTATAGTTATTTAATGTCTTAAATTATTTAGAATTTTTGATTCACAACACTGACAACACAAGAAAATTTCTTAAAACTAATTAAATTTTTGTTTTTTCAACATTTAAACAAAAGAGTTGATAATCATCGCCTACTGTTTTACTGAACAAAAAAAAATCTACTTAAAGTAGATATTCAGTGCTTTCAAGGCACTTAATGCCTTCTTGTATGATCACCCTAACGTTACTGTCTAGATTCAGACTTCCAATAGCATTATGATACTACCAGCTATAATTTCCAATTTTTGACACCAAATTTTGTTAATTTAATTTATTTCAATCAAATCAAGCAAACTCCAAAAAAAAATCCTAATTTAACGTAATAAATCAAACCATCACAACCACCGTACATGTATTCCAAATCGACCCAATTCTTGTCGTGCCCCAACCAAACCACTATATAATTTACAAATAAATATCGGAAACACATTAAGCTCGACTAAAACCAATCCAATTTTAATATTAACTATAATTCAATTTCAATAAATCAAAAATACGTGATCTTCACAGTAATCACTGAAGCGCTCCCATACAAAAAGCTACAACAACAACAATGATAAGAACAAAAGACGTTGAATAGAAGAACAGTTTTATTCTTATTCTCAATTCAATTAAAGTTTTTTCGAATTTTTTTTTTTTTTTTTTTTTTTTTTTTTTGTTATCCCATTTTCAGTTTTCTTCTTAAAACATTTCCATCATTTCCTTGATTCCGTATAATAATTTTGTTTTGTTACTGCGCTAGAGTATGTCTTCCTCGCGTTTCATTCCTCGTGTAATTTAGTTGCTAGACTATAGTCGGAGTATATTTCGAATGCTTTACATCGCGGTAAATGGAAAAAAAAATCCAGCATGAGTTTGTTGATTTTATTTTTGTTGGTTTATATTTTGCTTCTATGGTTTTTTGAAATGTAATAAATTTTCATTCAATTCCCAACAACTTGGAAGAAAATCGTATACACACACAAACATATACATACAAGAGTAACCTTACAAAAAATAAAATAAAGTAAATTAATTATCTTCTCTAAATGACTTAACTCTGTCTATTTATCTTTACGTAGAGAGATATAAAGTGAAGTAAACAAACTGATGCATGTTGGATAAATATACGAAAAGTTTTATGTTCTAAAAATATTTACGTAACGTTTTCTGTACAATATATACCTTATATAAATTTATAAATTTCCCATCCGCACCCCCTACACGTATGGATGAAAATAATTTTTACTCATCCTCATTTTTATCATATGGTTGTGGAGTTTGTATTTTTTTGTTGACTGATGAGTTAATAGTTGTGTAAAGTAGTTATGTCAAAGTAAAGTTTATTAATGTGTATGTGTGTGTGTGCTTTTTGCAAAAAAAGATGTATACATTTCAAAAATATATTTTGTGCTTAAATTAGAACATTCTAGTATCACTATATATCATCAAGATAGTTTTGTTACATGTAAAGTGTTTTTAGGATAATGACAATCATTAATTAATTTTACATGTTTGCTGATCGAGATTAGTAATTTGTTTGGGTGATTGCATTGGTTATTTATGGTAACGAAACATTTTGGGCTTATGAGATACTTTTTAATTTTTCTAGTGGTACATTTTCAACTTTTTGACTTATAACAAAATGACTTGATAAAATTAATAGAATTTAATTTTAACTGCTAAGTAATTTAACAGCAGCCTCCTCTAATCGTCTGAAGTGTGGTGCGTTCGGTGGGATTAAGCACCAGTCCATTCTATCGTTTAACAAAAAGTTACTTTTACTATTTGGATTTTAACCATCGTGAGGTAAATCTTTTAAATGTTACAATAAAAGCAGCAGTGTTTAGGTCACTTACTATTTCCAAATGTACTGCTTTTCTTACTGCGTCTTTCATTGACATGCGTACCAACAATGGACCAGCATAATCGACTCCTGAATGCTGAAATTGTCGGATTCGGTTTACTCGAGGAGCAGGGATTAATTACCCATTTATTGGTTTCTGGTTTTGGCTGTATACCGGAAGCAAATAGTACATTTGTGGATAATTTTCCATACAGGACTTCGGCCGTTCATAATCTAATATTCTCTTCGTGTAAATCCAAAGGTTTGACTAAAACCACCATGCTAAGGCGTTATTATGTGCTTGAACGAATATCGTTGTGCTAATCGGACTATTACGCGGTATGATGATTCGGTGTTTGGTTGAGTACGGTAAATAACTTTGCTCAGACGACCTCCAACTCTCAATAAACCACATTCGTCCAAAACGGGATTGAGGGATGATAAGGCATCTCTGGTGGGTAGATGTTTTATGCAGAATCTAATCTCCTCATGGAAATAGGTTTTTTGTTTGTTGCTGATTCTGCCATTGAGATATAGGTTCTCCAAGCCAGAAAGGACCCGTCCACCATAATCGGTGATTTTGTAATAAATTAGGTGATAATCCTCTGGAAGCGCAATCGGCTGGATTGGTTGTTAAAGATACGAGTCTCCAGTGACTAATATTTGTATTGAGGATTGCCGTCACCGTGTTTGCAATATGTCCTTTTACCCAAAATAGTACAATCGTGGAATCAGTCCAGGCATGCATTGAATAATGTTGGTATGCCTGTATAGTTGTAATCTTTTTGAATAATCTTGCCATCAGAAGAGCCCCACACAACTCAAGGCGCGGAACTGTGATTTGTTTAATCTGCACTACTCTCGTCTTTGCTGCTATGAGACCAATGCGATAGGTACCATCAGAACATACCGTTCGAGTATAAATAGCGGCTGCATATGCTACATTAGACGCATCGCAGAAACCATGTAGTTCGCATTCTTCTACGAGATCGAGCTCGATTTGAATTATTGTTACGCCATCTTTTGATTTTTATCTGACGTACTGATGATAGTTCATCTCGGTAAGTGAGCCACGTTGATTGAATGTGCCCAGGTACAGGATCGTCCCAGTCTAGTTTAGTCAACCAGAAATTTTCAAGAAGAATTTTCGCAGTGATAATGCACGGTGAACCCCAATCCAAAGGATCAAAGAGTCGCAATATATCAGACAATATACTTCTTTTGGTGAAGTCTTGATCACTGGGTAGAGAAATATTGTAGCCAAATTCATCCTTGGTTGATATGAATCCAAGATATGCCTAAGGTTTTAACTAAACAATCGTTATTTCTTTGCATGCAACTCGCTCGGAATTGATTGAAAACATCACTACGATTTGACGACCACTTCCAAAGTTCAAATCCACCTGACTTGTGGAGCTCAATCAAGTCTGATAGTAGTTTCAGTGCAGCTTCAATTGATTCTCCACCAGACATTACGTCATCCACGTACATTTTATGCTGAACACTTTCAGCTGCTAATGGAAAGTTATGCTTTTCATCGAACGCTATATTTATCAACATCTTGATGGCTAAATATACGGCACACTCCTCGCGGTGCTTTGCGTCACTGTATTCAACCGAAACTCATTGATTGGTTTGTCAGGTTTTGCATGCCCAAAGATTCTCTGAAAATCAATGTCAATATTGCTCACCTTAACCTGCCTGTACATTTATTTAATATCCACCGTGAACGCAATCTTGTGTGTCCACCAATTTATTAGAATGGATACCAACTCCGGTTAAATTGTTGTCCTACTATCAGCCCCTCATTTAATGATTTACCGTTTGATGACTTTCGAGTTGTATCAAAAATCACTCGTAATTTAGTTGTGGTGCTACTCTTTTTAATAACTGAATGATAACTCATGTAGAACGCTCGATTAGAGTGGATGTACGGGTTACTAATAACTCCCATGTATGGTTGATCTAAGAAATCTTTCATGAATTTGGTATATGCATCACGGAGATGATTACCTTTTAAAAAACGTTTTTTCATTGATAAAAGCATGCCAAATGTGATTTTATCAGATCTGGAATCAATAAAGGGTAGATTAACAGTGTGTATACCTTAACAGAGATTAACAGAGATCTCATATTCGTTTCCAAATAAAACTTTTCACATTTTTGTCCTTCTGTTGAATAAACTCAAGTTGACAATTCTTCAATTTCCCAGAATGATTTTAACTGCTTATAAACTTCAATGCATGAGTGAAAATTCATTAAACTAGTCATAACTGATGAGTCTTCGAGGAAGTGTGATGTTTTGCCTGACAATATCTAACTAAGAGTTGTTTTCTGAGCGGTAGGTGATCCGTTATGACTTTTAATGAGACTATCAAGTAGAAATTCACCAAATACGTCTGCACTAACCACATAACGTTTGGTTTTTATGAACTAACCACATAACGTTTGGTATGAGATCCGTACATTTTATTACAAAATCATACGTATATTGATGATGTCATTTTTAGCGGAAGTACATTTGAGGAAATTTTAAAGAAAATAATTGGATTGGTCAGCGTTTGTGTTTTAGTGCAGGGATGAGGTTAAAAAAGTGGGTATAGAATTCGACTGAAATGTTACATATATGATTCCTGAATTTGATAGACTAATTATTGAGCCATAGTTATTTTATCTACTTTAACAATACCGATCGAAGCGTTTTAACTGTTTATTTATTTGTTAACTGTAAAGAATTTGAATTTATAGAACAATACGGACTAGTTACTTAGTATATTAGTTGCAAATATTTCATCATGATATTGACCAGCCCTACCCCACACTATCAGGAAACCACTGTTCATTGATTTAATCTCCAAAAACCGAAATCTTTTTCTGTATTAATTTAAGTTGTTGTTTTAATCTCGGTCAATGTTATTAATCTCATACCAATTATCACCTAATTATTTAAAAACTCTATAATAAACATAACAAAATATTGTTCAAAACTAAAATTAAACTTAAAATTATATATGATATAAAATTCACTTAAAATTTACGAGTTTTGACAATTTTTATGCTAAATAAATTAATTGAGGTGAACGTGGATTTCAAAAATTAAATTTTAATAAATTAAATCACGTGTACTTCACTAAATTTATTTTGTATATTAATTATAAGTTTTATTTTTTAACTTTGAGATTGAAATTTTCATGAAAAACTAACCATATCCAAATAAAAACAAATTTTATGAAAAATTAAATGTTAATTTTTATATTTTTTATTCAAGAATTAAAAATTAAGTTACACAAATTTTTTTTATTTATTTAAAAATATTTCATAAAATAAAGCTTGTCTACACATCGTTGTTTATGTAGACATACATGTATATATATATATATATATATATATATATATATATATATATATATATATATATATATATATATATATATATATAAATTATGTACAGTGCTGAAATGCAAACAGTTAACAAATGAAAATAAAAACCGGCAAAGATCTAAAAAGCTTTTTATATATATATTTTAAAATTTTTTAATTAACAAAAAACAAATTCATAATTTATTCCGTTTGTTATTAAATTTTATTTTTTTATTTTTCGTATTTCCTCCAGAATCTCATTTTAACTTTTGCAAGTTTTATATGTGCTTTATTGCTAGCAAGCTGTAGCTATATGTGTCTACCTCTACATATAAATCCTTTACGGAATGGCAGTGAATATATACATAAAAAAAAAGCGAAAAAGCTTCAACTTTGCAAAAACAAAAGTAAAATGAAAAATACTTGGAAAAAAATGCTAAATGATTTTTGTGCTTTTTTACATACTTCTATACATATATGCATACGTATAAACATAGATTTTGTTAAACAAAAAAAAAAAAAAAAAAAAAAGTTTTGTGTTGATTTATTTTTATTGCATTCATTTATTTATTCATTTTCTAAATTTTATTTTTTGTTATTTTGTTCACGAAAAACATAAAAAAATTTGTTCACGAAACTTTGAAAGCTTTATGTTATTATTTTTTTGTGTATGGCATGTACAGTGATGACTCGTAAATTATTGCATTTGATATATTGTTTCTGAGATCCGCGAAAGTTTTATATGTATATGTAAATGGTTTATGAGTTTAAAAACACTTCAACTTGTTTATAAATACCAGTTAAACTCGAAAGTGGCTTAATTTAAAGCTTTAGCATACATTTGTTGTAAAAAAAACATTGTCGAGAGGAATAGTTCCATTTTCTGTTGCGTTCACTGAATTATTTTTAACAATCGTTAATTCGGTAATTGGCGTAGTGATGTTGTATTTATCATATATAAAACCATTACAATAAAAACGACTTAACTTGTTATCACATGTTAATTAGGTTAGTATTTTTAATACAGGCATATATATAAAAATGATTTTAACACTAAGCTGGAAGTTGTGGCAACATTTCACCAATACAATCAGTAATTAATTTTTTTAATTTTAGCTCAAATAATTAAACCACAATGATACCAAAAATTCCATCACTCCTGGAAATTCAAGTAAACAACAAGTCCACTTTGTCCACTTAGTCCACTTGAAGAACAATTCCAATCACAGATTAGATTATGTATACTTTCATGAGGTGATATCCAATTAGGCATTATTTCGCTTTACGCATTCGATATGGGGGCTCATTGTTCACCTTTTTTTCTATTTATGATGTATGAGCTGAAGTCACACTCCATGTACCACTCCATGTAAGCCACGAAATGATTTCGTCATATTCAAGACGAAATATTTGGTTGATGTGACAGTTTTTAATTGTGTAATATCGTAATGAATATCTGGTACCGACACTACTGACAACAACGTGTAATCCCACGTGACTGCGAGTGAAGTAGAAATTTAAATAATTATACTCTGTTGCATTACCCTATGAAGGCTAGCGCGTGTTAACTTACTCAAATATGTTCTGTTTTGTATCCTGTAGCTTATTTAAAACCAGGCTTAATTCAAGAAAGGTATAACTAATACCGAGGGGACCCTATCTTCAAATGTTTGGACCTACTCCATTTCTTGTTGTAGTTGGTTCGGCCTCTTTGTGATTGTTGTTCTCAGTAAGAATTGTACTGTCATTCTAGGTTGTTATTTCCTTCAGCAATGTAATTGGCAGTGATGCGAAAGGTATATACTATTTATTTTGGATCATCACTACTAGGCAATTTGCGAAGTTGTGGTACTAACCGTTTATATGTTAAAAACCCGTTCCAATTTTGATCGTGTCACAGGTAGTTTATCGTCGTTTGTTAATATCAGAATTGGTTGGACGGTTTTCCATTTACTCAGTGGTTGAATTTTGTAAAGGTATTCAGAAGACCATAGCGTGTCCAAAAGTCTTGTGCCATTTTGTAGATTACGTGCCACATTGTTTGTAATCCTGTAATCCAGTATTGCTGGTCGACACCGCTGGCATCACCTTAAGAGAATGGCAAATCAGAAGGTGCCCTGGTGTTAGTGATGTTCTATTGGAGGAGGGTTTTATGTAGTTTTACCTGACCATAATGCATTGATAAAATTGGTTTTAATGTGTCGGTCGTTGTATTTTCGTGAGCGTTATTCACTTTAAAATCAAAATCAATGCATTACAGAAATCTGAGAAAATAAATTGAAATTTCAACTTTATTGAAATAATAAAGAGTTTTAGCCCACCATGTTACCGTGGCGTAAGCCATTTAGAGAATTATCCTTAGGCAATGTGTTAATCTAAAAAAAAAAAGTACTTCGAACTTTTGTCAGTGTCAGTTGCAATTAAGTGATTTCACTGCGAGATCGGTAAAATTTCAAACACAGTTTGGAAGAGATAGGAAATAGATAAAGGCATTGTACATGTCTGATATGGTCCGCACATCGAATAGTGAATCAACGGTTTAAAAGTGCCGAAGATAAACCGGGCCTTTGAAGCATCAGTAAATTATGTCTTTCTCAATCACACTAATAGCCTTCCTGAAATTATTCTATAGAGATCTTTTCTGGTGATTTAATGATGTGAAGTGATTCCATACATTTGTTTAGTTCACTACAACAAAAATTTGACCGGTATAACAAAATTTTCATCCTATGATTTTTATCGTAGGATTTTTCATCCTAGGATTTTTTATCCTAGGATTTTTAATCCGAGATTTTGTAATCCGGGATTTTGTAATCCGGGATTTTTTAATCTGGGATTTTTTATCCTAGGATTTTTCATCATAAGATTTTGTAATCGTGGATTTTGTATCCAAGATTTTGTAATCCGGAGTTTTGTAATCCGAGATTTTTTAATCGGGAATTTTGATACTACGATTTTTAATCATAGGATTTTTATGCCAAGATTTTTATGCCAAGATCCGGGATTTTGTAATCCGAAATTTTGTAATCTGGGATTTTGAATTCCGGGATTTTTAATCTAGGATTTTAATCAAGGATTTTGTAATCTGGGATTTTTAATGAGGGATTTTGAATCCGGGAATTTGCGGTCCGGAATTTTGTAATCCAAAATTTTGTAATCAAAGATTTTGTAATTCGGGACTTTGTAATTCAGGGTTTTGTAATTCGAGATTTTTTAATTGGGATTTTGATTCTACGATTTTTAATCTTAGGATTTTTATCCCAAGATTTTTAATCCGGGGTTTTGTAATCAGGGATTTTGTAAACTGGGATTTTTTAAATCGGGATTTTTCAATCCAGAAATTGGTAATCCGGGATTTCGTAATCTAAAATTTTGTAATCAGGGATTTTGCAATCCGGAATTTTGTAATCCGGGGGTTTTGTAATCCGAGGTTTTTAATCGGGAATTTTGATCCTATGATTTTGAAATCCGGGATTTTTCATCTGGGATTTCTTAATTCAGAATTTTGTAATCAGGGATTTTGAAATCCGGGATTTTTAATCTGGGATTTCTTAATTCAGAATTTTGTAATCAGGGATTTTGTAATCCGGGATTTTTTAATCAAAGATTTTGTAATCTGGGATTTTTTAATCCAAAATTTTGTAATCCGGAATTTTTTTATCCGGGATTTTTTAATCCTGGGTTTAGTAATCTGGAATTTTTTATCATAAGATTTTTCATCTTAAGATTTTGTAATCCTAGGTTTTGTAATCCGAGATTTTGTAATCGGGAATTTTAATCCTACGATTTTTAACCGTAGGAAAATATATCCCAAGATTTTTTAATCCGGCATTTTGTTATTTAGCATTTTGGAATCCGGGATTTTTAATCTGGGATTTCTTAATCCGTGATTTTGTAATCATAGATTTTGTATTCTGGGATTTTTTAATCACGGATTTTGCAAATTGGGATTTTTTAATCCGGGATTTTTGAAACCGGGAATTTGTAATCTGGGATTTTGTAATCAAAGATTTTTATCCTTATGATTTTTCATCCTAGGATTTTGGAATCCGGGATTTTTCATCAAAGGGTTTTAAAAAATGGCCAGTTAATCGGGGATTTTTATTCTAGTATTTTTCATTCTAGGATTTCTATTCTAGGATTTTTATCCTAGGATTTTCATCTTAGGGTTTTTTATTCTAGGATTTTGTAATCCGGGATGTTCATTCTATGATTTTTTATCCTAGGATTTTTCATTTTAGTATTTTGTAATCCGGGATAATCATCCTAGGATTTTGTAATCCAGGATTTTCATCCTAGGATTTTTCTTCTTAGAATTTGTAATCCGGACTTTTGTAATCCGGGGTTTTGTAATCCAGGATTTTTAATCCGGGATTTTGTAATCTGGGATTTTGTAATTCAGGATTTTTAATCCTGGATTTGTCATTCTAAATTTTTTTGTAATCCGAGATTTTCACCCTAGCATTTTTCATCCTAGAATTTTTTTATCCGAGGATGTTTAATCCGTAATTTTGTAATCCTGTATTTTGTAATCCAGGATTTTGTAATCCGGGATTTTCCTCCTAGGATTTTTCATCCTAGGATTTTGTAATCTTAGATTTTCAAAACAGTGTTTTCCATAATAGGATTTTATAATCCGGGATTTTCATCCTAGGATTTTTCATCAATTTCGTTATTTATGCAGTTCACTCTCGAAGACAGCCAAACCAATCCTAGAAAATTTGGATTTGGCTAATAAAAATTATGCAGGACTCATGTGTGCCAACACATTTCATGTGAGCCAACGCATGCACCATACTTTGCTTAGTTTGCCGTTCCAGTGATTTTGCACAGGCTGATGCTGCAATGACAGCTCCACAGTCTACTTCAAAATCGATAACTACAAGGGCTTCCATTTCATTATGCATAGTAATTGAAACGCCATTTTATCGTTTGTGCCTTTTTTGGTTCTATCATATCTTTTAACTGGCCATTTTTCAGTAAACAACAATTGTTTGGTTTTGCCTAAAATAACTGATTGTCAGCTAAGCGTGCCAGTCAGTAGATATATGATCAAAATTCCAAAAAATTCCTAAGTTGGCCGATTCGAACTCCGATATTTCTCTGCAGATTGTCCTGCTCATTGGTGCTCCAATATACTATGAGTTATTATTAGTAAGTCAAATTAAAATGGCTATTTCCGAGTCCTACAAGATAAATAACATGGCTGGGTAATGTCAGGAAAAATTCATATCGCTCCAAGCTCATCTGAAACTTGTTACTTGTGACATTATCGCCTATGGTGATCCACAATCAACTTGAAAAATTTTGAAAGGTAGAAAAAATTAGCAGAAAGTACTAATGCTGTCACCTTATTTAATCATCTGGTCGACAAACACTTTGAGACCAAGCACACAAAAAGAGAGATGAACAGCAGATTTATGGTTCGCTCGTCATTTAAAGGAACTGCGGTTCCCATTGATAACTCATCAAACATGGCAAACTTATGTTTTTTTTCAGTACTTAAAAATGCTTAATGGGACTCCAAATTTAGTTTGTCCAGTGATGAATGGACCAGCTTTAAAAACTGACGATACATTAACGTCTTTCTTTATATTTCGGTGCTTTGGATTAAGTTAATTTAAAATTAATCACAACAACTACCTAAAATAGCAACACAATCTGAGCAACTTCCTATGATAATAGGGTATCATCCAATTTATGGTTTTTTCCAAAACATTTTTTTGCTTTAAAACTCTGGGAAAAGTTTGACATGCAGCAAACTCTTTTTTTATAATAAAATCAGCTCAGTTGGCGCTGTCATTTTCTTCGATTTCTGTAGCTGCCGTTAAACTATTTTCTTTGGTCTTAAAGATTTCTTCCAACACGTCGCGGACATTTTTATCATACGATGAACTGATTTTTTATTTTTATTTATTTTTTTTTTTTTTTGTAAAGAAAAATTAACTTAAACTCGAAGCCGAATTCTGATTTGGTTCAGGTTCGGGGTAACAAAATTATGAAAAAATCTTTAAACCGGAACGAGTTCAGGTTCAGTTCCTGATTTTAATAAATAAATATAGTTAACAATATGTTCATGTACTTGCTTTAAATATTACATAGTTCTCCGTTTTGTCATAGGTCTATCTATTTTTTTTAAAACTTTAGTATATATATATATATATATATATATATATATATATATATATATAAATATATATATATATATATATATATATATATATATATATATATATATATATATATATATATATATTTATTTATTTATATATATATATATATATATATATATATATATATATATATATATATATATATATATATATTTATATATATGAATATTGTATATATTCATATATATATATATATATATATATATATATATATATATATATATATATATATATATATATATGAATATATACAATATATATATATATATATATATATATATATATATATATATATATATATATATATATATATATATATATATATATATATATATACATATATATATATATATATATATATATATATATATATATATATATATATATATATATATATATATATAAATAAATTGATATTTATATAAACCAAGAATATTAAATCAGAGCACGTAGCAAAACAATTATGTATGTATATGTACAGGGCCTAAAGAAAAGCAATCGATTTAAACCTCATTAGTGCGAATAAATTTTCAATTCCAGCTGTCTGGATTACAAACAACATTGAGATGGAGTTAAATTCTTATATATACTCGTTACGTACATGTATGTGCACATCTCGTTCAACATTGACAATGAATTCTAACAAGAAAAGGCTAATATTATCCTTTCGTAAAGGAAATTAATCGAAAATAAATATCCTTTTTTCCATTTCATATAATTCAATTTTAACTCAAACTATAGAAACATTTAGATACCGTGTATGTATGTATAAATATACATCCTTTTATTCCTATCCATCCATCTATATATAATACGTGTGTACATATATGTATATATATATAGTACCTAATGTATATATTTGATATTCAATAAATACTTTCGTTGAAGCCAAGAAACATTATATAAAGCAGAAGAGGATTAATTGTTTTTTCCTCCTCACTATATAATGTGTTCTTGTTAGACTCTCGATGTGTGTGTGTGTGTGTGTAAACTCTTTTTAAATCAGATTGAAAGAAGATTTTCTCTATTCAAATAGATAAATTGAATTTATATATATATATATATATATATATATATATATATATATATATATATATATATATATATATATATATATATATATATATATATAAAATACATTAAAATAAGTTCGTTTTTTTGATTTTATTTTTTCCCAGAGATACGAGTGTACATAAATAGAGATTTTTATCACAAAGCGAATGCTGTTGCAATTATCTAATTTTCCATTCATTTTAATGAGTTGGAAATAATTCGATTGCATAGACTATTTAAAGATTTGTGCTGTTATGGTAAATCTTTTTTATTTTTTTTTATTTCTAATTACTTTGATTTTCTGTATGGAAACAGAGTTTGAACTAAAAACATATAATGGCGAGAGACATTCCAATAGGGACCTACGAGATACCACTATAAAATACCGCAGTTAACATAAATATAAAACTTTATCCGTTGGACAATAAAGTTTATACTTTTTTTTTTCGATTTACTCGTGAAATTGTTTTCGGTTACCAAAAACAAACCGCAGCGCATACAAATAAAATTGATAACATCGACTCAACACAAAATACCAAAGCTAACAAAAAAAAAAGCTTTCGGTTTTTTTTTATGTTCCTATATAAGAAGATAAATTCTTTCGTACCAAGGAAGTTATAAAATTGAGCTCTTATTTTGATTCTATTTTCTACTATTTTTTCAACAACAACAACAATAACAACAACGAAATAATAATAATAATAATAAACCGAAAGGATTTAAGATTTAAAGTATTTAGTTATAGTGTGAAAGGTTGTGTCGCCTTTCTTCTATATACACTCACCCATATATACATATATAGAGTCGAGCACATTTAACAATGTTATGTGGTGTGGTGTTACTTAAGATAACATTGTAGCAATATATTTTGATCCTGAATTTTGTTGTACACCAACAAAACGTATATACAATAACAACAACAACAATACAATAAAAAGGATAAACCCAATGAAGAATAGAGATTTTAAAATACTTATGGAAGAATCAAACCCTAAATTATTAGATGAATTGGGATGATTGTTCCGTATCTGTAAAAGAGTCAAAAAATAATCAAATAAAATAGAAGCCAACATTTTGGTGTTTAAGGTCGAGGTGTAAAATTTAAAGTTCATCAAAGTTTAAATAGAGGCTATACTATAGACATTTTTATCAGATGAGTAGTAAATCTTCGGTATATACCATTGCCCTTTGAACCTAGTAAATCGAAAGTATATTGTTGAAAAATATCATAGTCCTTGGATTTAAATTTTCTTTTTTTTAGACTAAATTTCGAGTGGGAATCACAAGTTCATTGCTGCTAGTTAATTGCTGTTTATTCTCTTCTTTGATGGTTATTTTATTGGTGTGTATAGCTCGGATCCTTGTCGCCGTTGATTTTGGAAAACTCCTTTTTTCCGTTATGCAAGGTTGATTTTAAATCGCCTCCTTTTGATTAATCCTTTTTTTAAATTGTGGCTGTTACATTTTTTTAATCATTTGCCAAGTTCTGCTAAACCAAGTAATGTCACGGGGTCATTACACCACCATCTGCAAATGTTTATTTATTTCAATGCTATTTTATGATGGACATGTTTTTTTTACAAATCGACGAGCACGAGATTCAGTTTAAGGTGCATAACTTCTAGTAACCTGACCGATGTTGACTGTCTACCTGCAACTGAGTAATTTAATGCAATTAAAATTATTTTACATTGTCATATTTTTTTTGATAATTTGCACTCAATATACGTTCTTTATTTGCCGTATGTAAGGTATACCTGAATGTGAAGTTTTTTATCTTTTCTAAGGGTTGTGATTCATGTACTGTAATCTCATCTGGTATTCCCATTGAGACGTTTTAATCCAACTGAACTACTTAACCTCGGTGGAAGGATTATCGTCTAAATCTTTATTGTCCCAGCTTAAAGTGGATTTCCTGTTAGATGTTGCTGTACAGTGGTATTGGCCATATAGGAAATATCCAGTTGGTATATGAGCTCAAAACTAAAGTCTTAGCAATTCTATAATATTGTCGAAGAAATTACGAGATCTGTCCGATGGTAGTCTCAAAAACTAAAATAATGAGAGAGTTTTGTTGATTTAATGACGCACCCATTATGACGAGATAATTCCAATTTTAAGAAGTAAAGTTACCTAGCATACTTCTAAAAGATAAAAGCGTGATTTTTAAGAAAAGTCTTACTTTTTTTTCAGTCCTGAGGCCAAAACGATAATAACCGGTTATCTTGAAGCATTCATGAGAACTACGTGGGAGGAAGTATTCTCTACCTGTGCGTTTTTAAATATTAGTGTGCGAGTAATTCTATGATAGATAATGGCCAATGGTCAATGTTAGACATTTCGAGAGTTTATTTTTCAGTTAAGGAGTATAAAAAATATTGAAACATGGTTTCAGACAACATTAATATGGTTTTTAACTATCAATTTTGTGTCCAGATGGATGCCGAGGTATACCTTACTTGATTTTTCCAACATATTTCTTGGTCATTTTTGTTTCCTGCATCGTGAAAAGTAGAAGACCAATAAACAGCAATTTTTTTTTAAATGCTACATTAGTAGTTCCGACATATATTTACTATATTTAAGCAATTTCCTTTAAAAGTTGAAGGGGCGCACGATGATTACGATGATCCACCGAATATCCATTATAGAATTTACTTCAGTTTTGTTTTGGAAATCAGTCGGAAACTTCTTTGTACAAACACCATCAACCATTTTTTTACCTAAAGATGGTTTGAGCTTTTAGGGCCATGCACCATATTTTACATAACAATATACTGTGAAGCTGTGGATTGAAATTAATATCAGGTATTTAAACTCACAATTTGACCGTTCTAAAACTTATTCTCTTAAGGTTTCAAAAAATAAGCTTTCAATTTTAACTAAAATACTCGAATGGCTAAATTTGGTCTATCTCCTGCTGTTTCACCATTTACCAAATTTTATTTAATTTTGAACCTGCTAGGATTTGCAATCATTGCAATAAAAACATCAGGAGGTCCTCTTTTGCTGCAGTATCACAAAATCACTCTTGAATTTCAAGGTGGAGCCTTCGAAAAAATTTGTTTGCCGTGGCTGAAGGTGATTCGTTTTATGATAGATTTTTACCTTGCATTTTTAAAACTTGTGGTCCATGAGGCAAACGATGCTGCACCAAATAAAGCAAAAGAGTTTAATGCTGATTTTTTGGATTCGACAGCTTTGCCATAAAAAAAATAAGGGCACATGTCGATATCAGGAACGTTAAGATTGCCGTATGTGCACCAACTGAGGTACAATCGTTTTTTTTTGTTATTTCACTTGATCGTCAATTTTGACGATGTCCTTTTACATCAGCTAGTTTGGAGTTTTTTCAGATCATCGTTTTGTTTATGCTCTCTTCCAGCAGCAAGCCATCCGGATTGTCTGGAAAACAAATTTTTTTAATATTAGTTTTAAATCTAAAAAAAATATTTGACTTTTTATAATTATCTAGATCACGTGATTAGGTTAATTTGGTGGGCAGAATTTTCTGTCAAAATAAAATTATTTTTTGTTCAGTTCAGCTGTTGTCTTATCAACACTATATTCTGGTCCCATCAAATTAAATAAATTGAGAACGGTTAACGTTAGGTGTGCGTTCAAGTTTTTAGCAATTACAGTCCACTCAATTGTATGGCTGTTTAAACGCACATGAAACTGATCCTTCAAGCCGGATAATCAGACTTACTTTATATACAATTTCTAAAAGTTACACGTAGGTTTTGTGATTCTGGTGGTTAGGTAGTAGGTTTACTTCCACCGAACACGATTATGTGTTGGGTGCTGATATTTTCAGAAGTTTATGATAAATCCCAAGTTTAAAGACTTGTAAATTGCATTAGTACATTCGAACTTTGATTTTACAAAGTTGGTGACAATTAACGTAACCGTTCCGCCAAATATTACCATATACTAGAAAACTATTTGGTTATGTATCTTCGGAGGTACCCGAACAAAATTAAACTGAAGACATTTTTGGTAAATAAAATTTTGAATACATCCTACATAAATTGATTTGATGAACAGTGTATTGATGCAACACTGCGTAAAATCTGGGGATTGGAGACAATTTTAGAATCCAATGTTGGACAAAGACAAAAAGCTTGTGAAACGCATTTTAGTTCAACATATTTTAGAAATCAATATGTACGGTATATTATCCGGATGCCAGTTCTGCCAATCATATAAAGTGGCTCTTCAGTAGCTATAGTATTAATGTAAAAAAAAAATTATTTAAAATTCGAATTTTAAGGATATATATCATAAATTCATGAATGAGCGCATATCATTAAGTCACATGAAGAAGGTTTTGAGATATATTCTCTCATCATCAACACAGTGAGATATATTATATGTCACATCACTAAATACCATTCATTTATTTATTTTAGTCTAATATCTCTCCAACGGATCATATGGCAATTCAGTCACCTATTGATGAAGCTAATGAACTTCAAACAATTACGTATAGAATATCAGCCGCAGCATTCCTAGCTGGTCGTGTAATTAACTAGATATCTGAAGATTGTAAACCGTATCATCACGTAGTATCGTATCATAAAACGAAACTTATATATCGATGACTTACTGACAGGGATAGAAACCGACAAGCAAGCTGCATCATTTTTAGCTGAAGCAGAGTTAATTTTAAGAAAACTACATTCCAATGTAGGTAAATATACTTCGATGCAGGTATAACAAGTGAAAAAGAAAGGACTTCACCAATGTTGGGCCTATAGTGGAAATCAAAAAATGGTAAGTTTATTTTCAAGGTCGTGAACATAACATATAGAAGAAATACCAAAAGATCGGCTTTAATTGTTTGTCAATTGTGGTAGAATTTTTGATCCATATTAACATTAAGCTGTAAATGCAAGAACTATGGATTCGTAAGGGGACATAAGACGAAGTTTTGCTATCGGATCTGGAGAACAACATATGGAAAACATGCAAAAGCAATTTACTTTGTTAAACACAAGTACTTGTTGGTACAATGGCAAATGACATTAAACTGCACAAATTCTGCGATGCCAATTAAAACAACACGTGGTGAATCTGCCTACCTCTAAGTCTAATGTTGCTCAAATAAAGCAAATAAATCTACGAAAATTGAAGTTCTATCTGCGAGGTGCACATGGTTGCACACTGGGAGAGTCATTTGGGTCGCTTATTTGTTGGGGCCATGAATTATCTTCTTCATTTGGTAGTTTGCATAGTTTGGTGATTGGCTGTTTATAAATATTATGGTTGCTCTTTATTGTCGCAATACGAGCCATCTGGGCCAATATGCACATCCTGTACTCTTCACATTTTCCAACGCGCTGGTGGTACAGCTAAATTGGGCTGAAGTCTCCATTTGATGCATTGTTGTAACTGCTGTTGGTAGTCTTTTGACCATCTTTTCCAAAAGTCATGTACAATTTTGTGTACTAGATGCCAACGAGTTCTGAGTCCGTAAACATCATCATTACTCTCAGGAACTACTTTTATTAGTCCACCTATGAGTAAATGCGCAGGTGTTAATAACTCCAAGTTTTCCGGATTGTCGTAAAGAATCGTCAATGATCGAAAGTTTAAGCATGCCTCTATATTTGGGACGACATTGTTGTTGCTTCTTCAAATGTCAATGCTGTCAAACCTATGACCTTCTTCATATGAGTCTTTGCCGACTTTACCCCGGCTTCCCATATTCCCCGTATCAAGTCTTTCTTACGCCGCTGACTACTTCTACATGTATGGCCTTAGATAGCTATGCACACAAATACCGCAAGGTATCCTTTGTTTCTCGTTGGTCCTCTTTCTATCTTGTTCTTAAGTAGAATTAGTCCAGTATAATCAAGACCTACCTTGCTGAATGGTCGTGGTGGAGTTACTCTGCTGGCCGGCAAGTCACCCATTAGTTGGTTGAGGGTTGTTTGCTTAAATCTGAAACATACAATCATATTTCTGTAGTTTTGATTTTTGTAATGCCATCCTTGCTGATGGCTGGGTTTAAAGCCGATGGTTTGGATTTCTTATCTAATGGTGTTCCTCTCATCAATGCCTGAAGTTCTTTAAGGAAAAATCGACGTTGTTCAATCTTAATTATTTGGGCTTCCGTGAGGTTTAGTTCTGGTACTATCACTTCCTTCGACTGTTGTCGTTATTTATGAACATGAAGGTTTATAAATCTTTGACAGTACACAAATATACTCTTCAACTAATGAATGTTTGAAATTTTATCAATTAACTCATGTAGTGTGTTAGCTTTGACTCCAGTGGTCATTGTGAGAAAAACGATATCTTCTGTATTGTCTTGGCGGTGGTCACCTTGTATTTCAGCACTCTTGTATGAGGGTGTTTATGACCATGCGTCTGATTTTTTCTGCAAAAGGGTTTGTCCCGTCCACCAAATCGATCTTTGTGACATGATGGTAGAAACTTCCAATCCTCTTGTTGCTAAATCGGCTAGGTTTTTATCTGTTGGCACGTAATTCCATTGCAGCTGAGGTAAATTATCTTTAATCTGAGATACTCGATTAGCTACAAATGTTTCTAGTTTTGTGATATCAGTTCTCAGCCAGCTTAAAACGATGGTGGAGTCCTTTCAAGCGAACATCTTTACATCTGAGAAGTTCATTGTGTTTTTGGCATACCCTAGAAGCCTGGATAATAGATGCTATAATAGTTTCAGCGTTGGAACTGTCAGTTTAGTTTTGATTGGAGCAACTCTAGTTTTTGCTACCAGCATTAGTTGTAACTTGCTCGAATGTATTCGTGCTTCTAAAATAAACCTGCATATGTGTGTTGCGAAACATCAGCGAATCCATTTAACCCTAATTTTGAATTATTTTCAAAAAAATTAACTAATTAATTAATTAATTAGTTGACGTTATTTTAACCCATCTTGGTAACTTTATTTTACTTATTTCCTCTAATTCAATCTAAAATTTTTTCCATTTTTGTTCATTTGCTTCTGGTAGCTTGCCATCCCACTGTATATCAGCTCTCCATGTTTCCCGCATCGAAAGTTTTGCTGTTATCGTGATTGGCGCTAACCAGCCGACAGGATCAAAAAATGTTGACGAGTTGGAAATAGTAGACGTTTTGTTGGTTCTTTATTTGAAAGATTTAACCTGGTCAGGTCAAATTCAAAGATGACGTCTTCAGGATTGTAGAGACAACCTAGTGTTTTAATAATGTGGTTGATTTTTAGATTAACCATCTCTTTTGCTTGTATGTGCTTAGGAATGTTACTTAGGATTTCAGCTGAATTCGATGCCCATTTGTGTAATGTAAATCCTTCGCTTCGTGCGAGTCTTACCAATGTAGTTAAATATGTTGAAATCAGCAGTCTTCTGTTGTTGTATCTGTTGTCCATAATTTCCCAAGCTGCTTGGTAATTTTCCTCTGTTGGTTGGAGGTGGTTGATTAATTTGGCTGCAGCACCCTCCATTTGATCCTTTAGATAGTATATTTTTTGGGTATCACTTATCTGGGTATTTTGATGCATGAGCTTGCTGAACGTGTCACAAAATCCGGTCCACTTCTGGTAATTCCCAGCGAATGTTGGAATTGGAATTCATGATAACCGAATGTTCGTTGTTTGCCTTGTTGTTTTTTCGGTTCCTTCTATGTTTGTTGTTATTTGAAGGATGATGGTTTGACACTCTGTCAATTTTTTCGAAATACTCTTCTATAAAATACTTCATGTGTCATCCGAATTGTCTGCCGGTTTACCATTTGTTGCAACTCTGGATTAGTTATTTTCAACCCTGCAACATTGTTGTTACAATGGATGTCAGATATTTTTTGACCGTCTTCAGCGATTGATGTTCCTGATAATGCCTCTGCGTATAGCGTTAGCTCTGATTGGTATATATTGCGATAACCTGAGAAGCTGGGATTGGTGTAAGTGGTGGGCCGTTGTTTAATTTTGCATGCTTTTGTAGTGATAAATTCGTTAAATACGTTTATACTACTCGTCGCGCTGATTTAAAGTACGGATGCTCAAAATTGACTTTAGAAAATGTGAAATAAGAGTGGCGAACTACGCGATAACTAGCAAGTCATTGTTGACACCTAATTTTAACGCATTTTGGAGCAATGAGCTGTGAAATCTATTAACCACATAATCAAACTTATCGAGAATTCTCTTCTTTCCTATGAGAGGACATGGAAAACATGTAGAATCAGCTTGACGCATCGAGCTCAGTACACTTTCTTACACTGGGTCCAATTACTGCTCTTCCTCGCGCTAATTACGAGAAAATTAACATGTCCAGGTTAGTTCAGTGGGCGTTCAAGCTATTAGTAAATAAAAACCACTCAAAATTATCATTATGTAAAGGCATAAAACTGTCCCTAATATATTATTGACGATTTTGCCAATGCAATGTTAAAATGGACAACACTTTCTTTGCCACCAATTCAACCTGATTGTTGAGTGATTCAGAAACAGTAATAGGATTTATTACAATTGCTATATTTATTGTTAGTTTTTATTGAAACAGGCCATCTGTTAATCTAAAAAGCTATAAATAATTTAAAAATTAAAACGAAAATGGTCGAGACAACACATCTAAGCTGTTTTCCCTTCTTCATCCATCACGGTTTATTTATTTTAGTTGCCAAAATATTTAAATAAATTTATTTATGTTATCTACTATGAAATTTATTAGATTCGTGTGTGAAACCTCTATCAAATGTGAACAGAAGCTATAAAATACATAAAAATGTATAGCCAAAATGTATAAATTCGTTACATATAATCCCATATAGGTGAAAGTTTAGATCATTCAGACGATTATAAAATATTCATAGTGGATTGTATTTTTGCTGCTCTGTATATATGTGTACAACATTTAGAATATATGAGCAAAAAGGTAAGACGACAAAAATATATATTCCGGGAGACATACCAGATGTTTTTATAATGAGGGTCACTATGAAAGCTGTTTCAATTTATTTTTTCGCCTCCTGAACGGATTAAGTTTCTTTTTGTGAATATGTCTATCTCAAAATAAAAGGACACAAAATTTATTTTATTGGTGTGATTATGATAATTTTTCTCTTATTTCAAATATACTTTAATTATCATCATCATTATTTTCACAGCAGCAAAATATGCAATTTTCACCGAAATTAAACAAAACCATTAACTTATTTATTTATATATAAGCAGCATTATCATGTACAACAGTGCGATAGCAGCGCGCACAACACACAAATGAGGTCAATTTATAAAACCAAACGAAAAACTCATAAAAGATTTTCTGCTAATTTTTCGTATCATCAAATTAACAAACTTATATTTTGTTTGTAGCAAAAAATAATAGCAAAATCCAAAGTTAATTAATTAAATTCACAAGAAGAAGCTATATTATACTATACCGAAAACAAATCGGGTGAGGGGCCGCTCAACACCAACCAAAAAAAACAAAAAAAAAAGCTTTCCGAATTGTTTTTCTTCTGTTTAAACTTTATGAATCGTTGACTCATTCATAGTACATCGTACACTATAGTCGACGTACATAATTCACTGATTAAATGTAATTATTCGGTTCATTTCATTTTCATGGTATATACATAATTTTTTTTTTTTAATTCTGCCCCATTTTGTTCCCGCGCCCACAACCGTGAGGAGCGCAACATTTTAATTTTAATTGTTAAGTACAGAAGGAAAATAAAATTATTTTTGGTTCATTAAAATTTTCATTAAAATATCTTACTTATAATAAATACAACAACTATCGTAATAACATCGAGAACTTTACGTAATTTTTCCGATTTTAAAGTTTTTCTCGTCGTCGTTATATAGACTTGGTACAGCAAGTAGAAAATTTTATTTTAATTAAAGATAAGATTAAAACGAGTTTATTGAATTTGTTGTTGTGGTGTAACTATATTTATGTATGTATATGTATATATTATAGATAAAGAAAAATAAGAAAATCGGTAAGAAATTTTCATCTCAAACGACATATTTGTGTATGATAGTTTTCCTTCATTTTGTGGTTAGTTTGGTTATGTCATATTTAAATAGTTTATGGATTTGTTTTAAAATTTTTGGTATTTAGACTTGAGGTTATGCATTAACGAATGATGATTAATTTTCAAAGAAATTTGTTATATAGTTTTTTTGTTTAAAGTTTACAAAATTTTCAAAAATTAAATTTTTTTTAATTAACATATTGTTCGATTTAATTAGTTACCTAAAAGATTTACCGATTACCAGTTGAATTTATGGGGAGTATACTTTAAAATTGGTTTAAGAAAATCGACACTACGTTCAAAATCAATTTTAGCTTTGTTAATTTATGAATGACAAAAATCCGTCTACTAGGCTTGACAATATAACTCTATTGGGGGATGCATTCAAACAGCTGTAATTTCTTTATTTTACTCTTTTCGTATGTTTCCTTGTCCCACACCTTTTAGTAATGACTTTACACATATTACAAGGTTTTTACAAATATAGCATGATATCTGGCCAATTAAACGAGGGTTGGGTTACTTGGCGTACCTACCTACATCTGTAAAACCATAATATTTAAAAAAATTAACAAAAAAGAATTTAATACCGACAAAACAAGGCCCTAGCTAAAGTTTATGGATACGCAAAACGTACAGCCGCTTAAAATACTAGACCAGTTAAATATTGCATCAGAATGGGGATGCTCTCAGCAGTATTGGTGTTGGATTGCTTCTAACTACAAGCTACGTAATTGAGAGCTACGTTTACGCAAGCGACGAGCCAACCCTTTAGATCAAGACTCATTTATAACAATTAAGTTACTTTGATGGAAACCATTCCATAATTAGCCAAAATCAGGCTGTCTATTTTGAAAATAAAAGTCCATATTCCAGACAAGAACTAGCGAATCATATTGGAAAGAATTAAGTACTTTGCGATCACACTCGATCTTATTGTTGGTAGCACATTATTTTCTCATAAAAATATCTATTTGGAAATATCGAAACACCCGCGTAAGATGCCCTGAATTATTTTTAATTAGGTAGTAATTTAATTGGGATGGTCTCGGATCATGCAATATCAAGATCATATCGCTTGAATACCAAATTCGTCATAATTGATTGGTCACTGCAAACCTAAAATGGCAGTATCGAACCATTCTGTGATCGCAGGAAAAAGAACTTTACGTTTCAGCTATAATTGTTTCATCTTGTTAGCAGTAGCATTGCCAAAACCAATCACCTTGATGATGAAGGACGCTATATAGAAGGTATGGAAAACTTTAATTATCAGTACCATCCAAGAAGGCTAAGTATAGCGAAAACTAATCCCAAAAATGAATAGTTTGACGTAAAAGGTCGTCTAAACTATACCTTACAGAGAAGCGAGGTTCTAAAATCGTACGTTATTGCGTACGATTTTCGAACGTATCCTCGCTTCTTTAATTAAATTTATTAAATTTATTAAATTTATTAAATTTATTAAATTTATTAAAATTATTAAAATTATTAAAATTATTAAAATTATTAAAATTATTAAAATTATTAAAATTATTAAAATTATTAAAATTATTAAAATTATTAAAATTATTAAAATTATTAAAATTATTAAAATTATTAAAATTATTAAAATTATTAAAATTATTAAAATTATTAAAATTATTAAAATTATTAAAATTATTAAAATTATTAAAATTATTAAAATTATTAAAATTATTAAAATTATTAAAATTATTAAAATTATTAAAATTATTAAAATTATTAAAATTATTAAAATTATTAAAATTATTAAAATTATTAAAATTATTAAAATTTATTTAATTTAATTTAATTTATTTAATTTATTTAATTTATTTAATTTATTTAATTTATTTAATTTATTTAATTTATTTAATTTATTTAATTTATTTAATTTATTTAATTTATTTAATTTATTTAATTTATTTAATTTATTTAATTTATTTAATTTATTTAATTTATTTAATTTATTTAATTTATTTAATTTATTTAATTTATTTAATTTATTTAATTTATTTAATTTATTTAATTTATTTAATTTATTTAATTTATTTAATTTATTTAATTTATTTAATTTATTTAATTTATTTAATTTATTTAATTTATTTAATTTATTTAATTTATTTAATTTATTTAATTTATTTAATTTATTTAATTTATTTAATTTATTTAATTTATTTAATTTATTTAATTTATTTAATTTATTTAATTTATTTAATTTATTTAATTTATTTAATTTATTTAATTTATTTAATTTATTTAATTTATTTAATTTATTTAATTTATTTAATTTATTTAATTTATTTAATTTATTTAATTTATTTAATTTATTTAATTTATTTAATTTATTTAATTTATTTAATTTATTTAATTTATTTAATTTATTTAATTTATTTAATTTATTTAATTTATTTAATTTATTTAATTTATTTAATTTATTTAATTTATTTAATTTATTTAATTTATTTAATTTATTTAATTTATTTAATTTATTTAATTTATTTAATTTATTTAATTTATTTAATTTATTTAATTTATTTAATTTATTTAATTTATTTAATTTATTTAATTTATTTAATTTATTTAATTTATTTAATTTATTTAATTTATTTAATTTATTTAATTTATTTAATTTATTTAATTTATTTAATTTATTTAATTTATTTAATTTATTTAATTTATTTAATTTATTTAATTTATTTAATTTAATTTATTTAATTTATTTAATTTATTTAATTTATTTAATTTATTTAATTTATTTAATTTATTTAATTTATTTAATTTATTTAATTTATTTAATTTATTTAATTTATTTAATTTATTTAATTTATTTAATTTATTTAATTTATTTAATTTATTTAATTTATTTAATTTATTTAATTTATTTAATTTATTTAATTTATTTAATTTATTTAATTTATTTAATTTATTTAATTTATTTAATATTTTTAATTTATTTAATTTATTTAATTTATTTAATTTATTTAATTTATTTAATTTATTTAATTTATTTAATTTATTTAATTTATTTAATTTATTTAATTTATTTAATTTATTTAATTTATTTAATTTATTTAATTTATTTAATTTATTTAATTTATTTAATTTATTTAATTTATTTAATTTATTTAATTTATTTAATTTATTTAATTTATTTAATTTATTTAATTTATTGAATTTATTTAATTTATTTAATTTATTTAATTTATTTAATTTATTTAATTTATTTAATTTATTTAATTTATTTAATTTATTTAATTTATTTAATTTATTTAATTTATTTAATTTATTTAATTTATTTAATTTATTTAATTTATTTAATTTATTTAATTTATTTAATTTATTTAATTTATTTAATTTATTTAATTTATTTAATTTATTTAATTTATTTAATTTATTTAATTTATTTAATTTATTTAATTTATTTAATTTATTTAATTTATTTAATTTATTTAATTTATTTAATTTATTTAATTTATTTAATTTATTTAATTTATTTAATTTATTTAATTTATTTAATTTATTTAATTTATTTAATTTATTTAATTTATTTAATTTATTTAATTTATTTAATTTATTTAATTTATTTAATTTATTTAATTTATTTAATTTATTTAATTTATTTAATTTATTTAATTTATTTAATTTATTTAATTTATTTAATTTATTTAATTTATTTAATTTATTTAATTTATTTAATTTATTTAATTTATTTAATTTATTTAATTTATTTAATTTATTTAATTTATTTAATTTATTTAATTTATTTAATTTATTTAATTTATTTAATTTATTTAATTTATTTAATTTATTTAATTTATTTAATTTATTTAATTTATTTAATTTATTTAATTTATTTAATTTATTTAATTTATTTAATTTATTTAATTTATTTAATTTATTTAATTTATTTAATTTATTTAATTTATTTAATTTATTTAATTTATTCAATTTATTTAATTTATTTATTAACGTACAACTTTTGCCAGTTCATAACATGTGGTTCCAAATGTATTTTTAGTGACGCGGTATGTGGCTTAAACAACCTAATACCATAGTTTAAGTAATGGTACTGACCATCTAATAATTCTGCAGGCGAGAGATGAGTTAACTGAGTTTAAAAGATTTTATTAAGAGTTTATGAAGAAAACATCACTTCTCGATGTTTACGTGCAGGATTTACTCTAATGCTAGGCTACATTTAATCAAAATTGAATAAGTAAATTGCAGGCATTAAATTTAAAAGATTGTGTAAAATTGTATAAAGTGTACTTAACTTAAGGGAAGGGACTTAAAAAAAATCTTAAGTGATCTGCTTTGATAGGGTTCATCCAGGTTCACAAAATTAATAATAACTTCAGGACCAAAATGCTGATCCATCCTTCGTCTAAGCATAACACTACTTATAAAAAGATCTAATAAGTGGCCGATTTTATTAAAATTGTTGGTCATTGTTTATAGGCTCGTTGTAGATCTTTTTTTTTTTTGTATCCCTTTGTAGTAATTTATGACCTTGTAGAAGTCTGCTAGACACCTTGGTCGATGTGATGTAGTATAACGTTTCCAATAAAAGCACCGTTTTGCAACTAGAGCCTGTTTCTAATAATGCCACCTTATAGCATTTGCAGCACATTAAAGCCAAACATAGAATTGGCTCTATAGCTTAGGGTGTGATTAGATAACTCACATTTGAACAAAAGTAATCCCTAGGTCTATCCATTTTTTTCGTCAGATTTGTACCATTCGGTATTGTTGAACAACGGGATTGATTTTTGGACAGATATGGTTTTACCCATGCTGATTTTCAGATTCAGCACAGTTTTGCATCACAATGTCACTAGAAAGTCGAAATCCTGTTTCAGTTTGTATAGGTATATTATAGATGTCCTCCAAAAAGTTTGAAAATGTTGAGATCACCTATAAACATTGGACCCTTTAAATTATGAAATATTTCAGTGATTTCGTGACTAAAAATGATTAAAACCAACGAGCCAATCGGAGAACCTTGAGGTGCACCAAAGATAGCTGAAATAAATTCAGACCGTTTGTTTCCATTTTGAGAAATTATAAAGGCAATTGCTCAGGTACAATTTAAATCATGCAAAAAAACTGTATAAACCAAATTTATTCAAGCATTTCAGCTTTTGCAATGGCTGATGGAATCAAAGACTTCGGGAAAATCTGTGTATATCACACATATCTATTTACTTATATCACATTTAAATACTGCATTATGTTACTTTAGGCCAATTATACTACTCAGTTAGAGGCAGCAAAGATGGAATTTTTCAGATTTTGGCAAAGCCATTATCGTCGCCATAGATATGGTATTCGAAATTGGCATAAAAACTGTTGGTACGTGCTACCAAATGAAGGGAAGCTACGTTAAAAAATCTAAATCTGTAAAAAGAAGTTTTATATACTCAAAAATAGCCAGTAATCGAGTCTGTTGATACGTAGAAGTTTGAAATTTTTGACCGTAGAATATGATAAAAAAAACTTTTGAAAATTTACGAGTTCGATATATTATACATAAATTGAATGTACAAGTAGATACTTACATATATATGGATTCACTCTAACTATGTACAAATAAATAAACTGTCGCACATCTGTCCGATTTGATATGTAACTATAGACTAAATGTTGTTTGTTATGCAATTCATTATGCAATTATAAACTACAACATGTAGCATTATACGTTCCATTGCTCACTCCATTATTGTTCACATATCCTTGTGTTGATTTAATTTATTAATTGTATATTTTATAGCATCAGCATCATTCCCAGTCCTAGAATAGATATAATATGTACATATAACCAAATAATAACAATAACAACATCGAAAATAGCACAACAACGACCAACCGACCGGTCGTATATATAGTAATAAAATTTCAATTTGGATTAAATTCAAACCAGAGCAAAAACAAAAAGCAAAAAAAAAACTAGGAGCGTTCTAGATACATACGTGCACTGGAATATCTACAGTGCTTTAACTCTGAAATACAAAAAAAAAAAGCTTCAATATATATTGAGGAAATAATAAATACATTTTCGTTGTTATATGTTCTCGTAAAAGCACTACATGAACCAAATGGTAATACTTCTTCAACAACTATAAATAGTTACATATCTTCCATCCCTCATACCATTCGACATAGTTTTATTATTATTATTTTTTACATACATATATCTTTACTATTATTGTACAACAACAGCACCAACAACAACAACAACGAAAGTAGTTGAAAAATTGAATTGTGAGTTGAATTTATAAAAACATAAAATTAATTTCTATAGGGAATTAGGAAGGAAAGCAAACAAAAATTCCTTACACAATACTACTTTGGTCCAGTTTATATAACCCCAAAATACTTGAAACTAAAGCACAATACATAAAAATGACAACAACAAAATTGGTTGATATACAAACATATATTCATATATTCATTTTGGTAAACCATAAGCTTGAAGGCTTTTCAATTTCCTAATTTAATTCAATTTAATTTTTCATTTTTTTTTTTTGGCATTTAACAAAACGAAAATTTAACTTGTTTGTGTGTGTGTGTGTGTTTGTACTTTTTATTTTTTTGTAAAACGACATATAAATTTCAACATTTGATTGCATTTATGCATATAAATAAATAAACATGCAGATTTATGCTGTTACATTTAAAACTTGATGAATAACATAAAACATAAAAGTTGATTTGATTAAAAATGTTCTATGTGCGTATGTAGAATGTATTTTAAAAGCCCATGTGGCCGTAGGCTTATGACTCGAAACATCGATCACTGCAACGTTGCTTTTGAATTTTATCTTGGACGATATTAAAATTTTATTTTTTTGTAAAATAGCAGCGATGACGAACCTGATGTGCATTTGTTTGCATTTTTTTTTTGCAAAACCATCATCTCTTCCATTAAATTCAAAAAGAACAAGTTTTTATTTCATAACTTTCAGCAACACTGCAAACTGTGCTTTTCGATAGTAGAATACTGTGAAATATTTGTCAAATTTACTGGAATTTGTAAGTTGGGCACTTTTGTAGGGTTTTCGTAAATTTTGACTTCGGGAAAAATAATTTATTTCTCTTAATAATAAGGTACGTAAGGCCAGAGGTCTTTCCAAAGAATACTAATATATACAAATATTTATACGTACTAGATATTACAAAATATTAAGCTTTCGAACCTGGAAAACTCAATGCTACAACGAAAAAAAAATGATATTTGCTAAGGAAATGCCACAATACTCCCCCTCCAGTGAAATGAAATGTAACGTAAAAAGGAAAGTGAAATAAAATTGATAACCAAAAAAGAAAAAAATATTGACAATTAATTCTTAGATCAATGTTGATAATAGTGAATAAATCTCATCAATTATAGTGTGCTTGACTCTAGGGATTGTAGTAGTCGAAGAGGAGTTTTTACTGTTTGACCTGAACGTGTAATAGGATTATCGTAAATTGGATAAACTTCCGGCGTTAAATTAAAAGTAACTTTCTTTTTACTTTTAGGCTTTGCTCCGATATTATCTTCTGAAGATGACGCAGGTAAACAAATATCTAGATTTTCGTTGAATACAGGTTTTTGCTTGTCGATAGAGATTTTAGTTGATTTACTAAAATCAAATCATTATCTGCAGAATGTCTCGCAGCAGGAGTAGGTCGAATCTCATCAAAGTGGTTTTTGAGATTTTATCAATTCAGTCTGTGGAACTGAATCCTTTGAATTAATAAAAATTGACCTGGCAAACGTAATAATTCTCCATAGACCAATTCCGCGGCTGAAGATTGAATGTCATCTTTGAACGTTGCTCTTAAACCTAAGAGAATGGACGGTAGAAATTGTGTCCAATTAGGACGATTGTAGCACATTCATTAAGGAACTTTTGAGAGTCCTATGCCATCTCTCAATGATGCCAATGCATTTCGGGTTATAACTCGTGGTTCTTTTGTGTCCAAAACCCAAGAGTTTTAAAAATTCGGAAAAGAGATGCGACTCGAACTGTGAACCTTGATCGGTGACTATGGAAGCACGAACACCGAATCGAGCGATCCAGCCTGAGTAAAAAGCAAAAGCGACTTTTGGTGCTATAAGGTCCGGAATAGGGATAGCTTCAGGCTATCTATCAATCAGTGTAACGCAATACCGCTGATTGTCTGAAAGTGGAAGTGGACCAATGATATTCAAATGAATATTTGTGAAGCGTTGAGAAGGCACTTCAAATGAATCCAGAGGTGTATGTCTTGAGATTTTTGCTTGCTGACAAGCTAGGCCATTCTGTGCCATAATTTTTGTCTCCTTTTCAATGTCTGGCCAGTATACTTTTTCTGTAAAGAGTTTAACAGAAACTTGAATTCACGGATGCGACAAGTTGTGGAATGAATTAAACACAGATTGTCTAAACTGTTTGGGAATGGAAGATCGCGAAATTTTAGTAGAAATGTCTCAAAAAATAGATTTTGTCGAATTGAGACAAATGGGAATCTAAGCGAGTTTTAGTGAGTTGTTACTCAAAATAAACTGTTGAAGTTCTTTGTCCGTCACCTGAGCATCTGCGATGCTTTCATAATCAATTGATTCCGGTAAAGAAATCAGATCGATTCTTGAAAATGCATCAGCTACAACGTTGTCTACACCAGAAACATGTCGAATGTATGTGGTGAACTGACCAATAAAATCCAAGTGATGAAATTGTCGAGGTGATGCTTTTGTTAGTTTGTTGAAATGCGAAAGGGGTTTATGGTCAGTGTAAAGAGTGAAACTACGACCTTCGAGAAGATATCGAAAGTGTTTAATGCCTGAATAAGCGGCAATTAGTTCTCGGTCGTAAGTACTATAACGTTGCTGAGCATCATTGAGTCTAACTGAGAAGAATCCCAACGGTTGCCAGGAACCCCCACTAACTGTTGAACTACTACACCCAAGGCTGTGTCAGAAGCGTCATCCATGAATGCCAACCATGCTGACATGGAAGGATGTGCAAAAATTGTGTCGACACAACTTAGTCTCAGACCAATTAATAAAAACTTTACTTTTTTTTGTAGCTCCTAAGAAAATTGTTAAGTATTAACTGATCTTTTACAGCTCTAGGAATGAAGCTCTAGGAATAAATGTCTACCGTCATTTATTATTCCTAAAAACGTTAAAGTTGACTGACTTGTTTGGGTCGTTCGAAGCTCACAATAGCTTCAACGCGCTACTTTAGTGGAAGAATACTGACGGCGTTGACTGAGTGGCCGAGAAAGTCAACTTGAGATTTAGCTAAAATGCATTTCTCTATGTAGATGATTAAGCCAAATTCAGATAATTTAGAGAAAATTATTCTCAAATGAGCAATGTGTTCCTTAAGAGATTTGGAAGCTACTAAAATGTCGTCTAAATAACATAAACAGAATGAAAATCCTGCTACGACTGTACATTAGACGTTGAAAAGATTGAGCCGCATTATGCAAGCCAAAGGTCATTCTAGTGAATTCAAATAATCTAAAAGGGATGATGGTGGTCATTTTAGGAATGTCGGCAGGTTTGACGGGGATCTAGTCGTAAGATCTTACTAGATCCAATGTCGAAAATACATTGCACCCTGCTAGTTGCTAGTGAAATCTTGCAAGTACAGAATTGGATACCTATCGGGTATTGTGTCGTTGTTGTGAGCCCAATAATCTCCGCATAGCCTCCAAGTACCATTCTTTTTCTTTACTATATGAAGAGGACTTGCCTAAGCGGAATCGCTTGGCCGGTAAATGCCTCTCTTCCTCATGTTTTGGAACTTTTCCTTAGCCAAAGCTAGTTTATCTACCGGTAAACGTCGAGCTTTAGCTAAAATTGGAGGACCATTTCTTACAAGATCATGAGAGACGTTGTGGAGTATTGGCTTAATTTCGAAGTCGTCTCTAACTACTTTAAAAAATTCTGACAGTAACTCAGAGATTGGAAAGAAAAGGTGAGTCTTGTCGATGTTAGTCAGAGAGAAATGTGTCGACCTTGACAATGCACAAATGGTAGAAAGTGTGGTCAATGGATCGATGAGTTTTTTTTTTAATGTCGACGATAAGACCAGTTTTTTAAGAAAGTAAGCTCCTAACATTGGCAACGAGACTTCTGCGACTATGAAATTCCAAACGTAGTTTATTCTAAGTCCTAAATCCAACTCTAACGAACTGGTGCCAAAGGCTTTAACTTTTGTACCATTCGCAGCGTGAAGGTTGAACGCTGAGTTAGAAGAAGAAGTGGTAGTTTTAAATAGATTAGGAGAGATAACAGAAATATCCGCTCCTGTATCTATGAGAAAGTGTTGATTGGAAAAGATTTCCCGCACGATAAGGCGACAGGAATTGTTGTCATCAACACATGCTGCCGTGTGTTGATGATTTACGTGTTTTTTGAATTATTTTCTGGTGCGCTTTTACCAAAATGCTTACAGAAGGGTAAACATTTATTTGCTTTCCTACCGAATATTTGTGGTAAAAACATTTTGTTTCGCGAATTAGAACAAAAACTCCTGTTGCTGCTGTTGGAATGAAGAGGAGTTCGAGTTCTATGATTCCGTAATTCTCTGTAATGATTTGTTTCTTAAAATTTTCGTACAGATCTGCGATGTCAGCATTGGAATCAACAGATGAACTGGTGGACTTTTCAATGGAGCTAATGCATATCCCTACCATCGTCTCCATAACGTTGTCGGCTCTTTCTGCTAGTGTGTTAAGAGGGGAAATAGTTCTTAAAAGGGGTAAGAACCATCTGCATCTGTTGAGGCAAACGTTTTAACCATATTTGCTAAAAAAAATATGTACATGTGGATTTAATATTAGTGATGCCACAGTTCCTTCGAGGATGTGTCAATGTTTCCAATTGGATATTTTTATGAGGAACGAATGTTTTAGCCATAATAAGGGTATGCGCAAATTACATCATTCTTTCACCCAATATCGGTCGCTAGATTGTGTCGGGAGTATCAACCTATATTTCACATAAGTCAATCTGATTTTTGCCAGTTCTTACATTAAAGTACCCAATCACCATTCTGACGTCGTGTTACAGTATAGAAACCATCAGATCATCCAAGTTATTGTAAAATAAGTCATTAACTTTGGGTTGGCTCACATCAGTCGGCGCATGAACACAGGTTAACTAGACGCAAACGTAACCGTAGCTTACACATACGAGTATCAACTGCTTCAAAATCCAAAACAGCCTTTTTCACCTTAGGTTCCAGAAGAAAACCAACACCCACATGGCCGATGTTATCTCTATTGTAAAGAAATGAATAGCTTTGTGACGCATGATCTTCAATTTTTGCTATCGAGTTTCTTGGAGA
This sequence comes from Tipula confusa, assembly GCA_963556175.1. Lineage (NCBI taxonomy): Eukaryota > Metazoa > Arthropoda > Insecta > Diptera > Tipulidae > Tipula > Tipula confusa. The sequence continues at coordinate 81,026,582 of OY744475.1, forward strand.
GTAACGAGTTCAAAGGCATTCTGCTTTCATGGTAGTAACATTAAACGCGCCTGTTTTTTTAACGACTGCATGTTCCACATACCGTACCTAAACTGCGTGTCCGTTAACATAAGCGAACGTCGGTTATGATTTTGGCGGTTTTCATATTTCTTTTTGTTGATATTTTTAACATTGAAGTTTTTTATGATGCAGATAATTAGCCTAGCAATCCAACCATTGTGTAATTGCTTCCTACGACAATCCAAGGATGCTGTTGTCGAAGTCTAAGGATAGTATGCTCGTAATTGCTTTGCAAATAATTTCGTTGAAGATCCTTCGAATTCTGGGACGCGCTTGAAGCGCTTTGTAATGATACCGTTGATTAATTCGAACTCAATGCTGTCACTGCACTATCACTGTCGTATTGTAATCGTTGGTGTTATGTTGCAGTGTTGTTTCCAAAGAAACTTGACTGTCCAAAATGCAGTCTTTAATTCCACGACTCGCACGATATTATCGTCTTCAGGATAATCCTTAAGGATGCAAGCTAGTGGTGACGATGGTGCTGACAAATGAATGTCTTGACGAGCATCATATCTCCTTCTTTAAAGTTTTCATGTTGGGTTCTCACTTGGTTCTCTGCTGTAGGTTGTTGATGCATTCTACCATGTGTCATTTCCAAAACATCATTATTCACTTATGTTATCGATGCCAGGATCTAATAAGAATAAAGCCATCGTAAAAAAATATGAGTGGCCTAAAGTTGAGTATTGTGTTGATCTGACAAAGCAGTTACGTATAGTCAAATGTTAACTATCAATGTCGAGTAGTTCGAGTAAGTTGATGTTTAATTGACCGTAGTGCTGCTTCCCACAGGCTGCCGAATTAAGAAGTTGACGGAGTATTAAAATTTCCAAATAATTTCCTTCTCTGTAATGAATTTAATCACCTCTTGGACTGCCGTGCTCTTGTAAAGCTGTTGTTGCATCTGGATAAGCTTTATTTTTGCATCAACAAAATTGGTGCCATTGTGGTGCTATTGAGCTAGGGAGTCTCATTCTTCTACCTGTTTTGGGAATCTCATTCTTCTACCTGTTTTCGTGACGATTTCTATCAGTCATACTATATTTAGTCCAGTGTAAGTGAATATTTTCGTTGGCTTTATCCTTTCTACTGGAAAATTGCCCATAAACTGGTTTGAAAGATAAGAGCTAAGTTTTTGACAAATAATGTAATCATTATAGTAACTTATCTTGCCAGCTTTTATACTGCAATGATCCAGAATAGATTATCGAGACAGATACGGTAACAACATACTCCTCCCAATTAAGAGTTATTTTTAATTTAGAATCAATCTTAGATTGGCAACCGAAACAACTTCGTAATTGGCCGTTTGTATGTTGAACTTTTTGTTTGTACTGTGGCTACTCTAACTTAACCACCTGCTCCTACTGTAATTCTTTTATACGGCCTATTAGCCTAGTACATGGTGGTGCATTTTTATCAAAGAGTAATACCACTTCATCGTTTTGTAAATTTCGACTCTTTTGTTGCCATTTTTGTTGCCAAGCGGTAATCGACTCCAACGTTAGGAAACGTCCTGGAGTTAGGGCACCGATTTTGCAAGTGTCTTCGTTTGTAATAGCGCATAAGGATTCCTTCAATTTCGGTTAAACTAGTTTGTAGTTCTTCAAAAGTGCGGTTAGCAGTTCCAGTGACCTTGATTAGGTGAGTTTTGGAAGGTTTCACTGCCCGATCCCAGATTCCACCAAAGTGTGGTGAGATTGGTGGAATTAAATGCCATGTTATGCCTTTGCTGGTTGCGATTTCATTTAATCAGCTTGCGGCCTCTTTTGATGATAATGCCGAGTATAATACTCATGTAACAGTTGCTTTGCTCCCAGGAAATTTAATCCGTTGTCGGAAAAAATCTTCATCGGCGCTCTCCTTCCTCTTACAAACCGATCTAATCAGCGTTAATGAACGCTTGTGTGGTTAATGATGAGGCTACTTCTATGTACAATGCTTTTGTCGAAAACATACAAATATAATGATGAAACCATTCACAAGTTTCGCACCACTTCTTATTTTAGATGAGATTAATATTGGTCCTGCATAACCTATTCCAATTAAAGCAAATGGTCGGCTAGGTGTTACGCGTACTTCTGATGTAGTGATGTAGTACCAACATAGTAATTTTATGATTTCTTGGTATGATCATCGGATGCTTTGTCTCATATGAACAGTGTGAGTTCTCGAGACGGACACCGATTCTTAGCTCACCATTTAAATCAAGAAACGGTGCTATTGACTTCAATTTCGACTTAACTGATACTTGTTTGTAATTATTCAAGGACTGGATTTCTGCCTCAAATTCTACTTGTTGAATGTAGAGAATAATTGTAGCTTCTGCTGCATATAAATCGTTTTCGTTTATTTGGATTGCCGGTTTTGTCTTTTATCTTAAATTGGAAATGAACGTAAAACGTATGCCATTAAATGAAACACTTTTTGTCAATCTGAACAACGTTCCAATAAAGAGGCAATCGAATGTAAAATTTTTAACGTCAATTATTGCGTGGAAATTTTAGGGTGGAACCACACTTCACAAGTAACTAGTTTATCCGCTGTTATTTCCCTAGTTGCCAGATCTGTAGAATTTTCATTTTATTTTATGTGTCTCCAAGTCGCCTTAGGTAATAGTGTGTGAATTGCTCCTACTCGATTGGCAATGTAAATCTTCAATTTTCGCGGTTGATTGTTTAACCACGCTAGAACCACCATTGAGTCGGTCCATAACCACTTTGATGTGTCTTTTTGATCAATAGCATGCAGCACTGATGTAATAAGATTTGTTAACAGATGTACTCCACAAAGCTCTAAACGAAGTAATCTTAGTTGCTTAATTGGGGCTACTTTTGATTTTGCAGTCAGTAAGTGCACCGTATATTCTCCTGCATTGATCTCACATAAACTACTGCTGACTAAGCCACTTCACTGGCATCGCTAAAACCATGCAATTCTATCTCCTTAAAGAAATCTAACCAACAATATTGCGTTTTAACAAACTTGATTTGGTGCATCCTAGATTTCAAATGAGAATTGATCTGTATGTGGATGCCAATGGAGACCCAACATTTGTGCTGTCCTCCCTTCCTCCACAATTTTCGTTGCGTCGTTGGAATCGCGTAATAATGCTAAGTTAGAGTGCCGTTTCCTCAGTGGAAACCCTTTCGCAGCAAGTGCTTGTCCTAAGTCGTTCTTTAATTGCAGCTTCTTGTTCAGTGGTTGCTCCAGCGATCTTCTGCGATCTGATGCAATACTCGAATTGTAACAAAGGGAGCACATGACGTTCCATAGGTCACCGTGACTAGCTCGTAATGTTTTATGGGATCATTTGAGTGTGTCCGCCAAAGAATTCTTTGCATTGGTGTGTGCTTGTCGCTTACTAGCACTTGTCTATACATATTTTAGATGTCTGCGCACAATGCTACCTTAAATCCTCGAAATTTCACTAAAATAGTTCATAATGTATCTTAGCTTGTCAGTCCCACTAATAATTTGTCATTCAGGGCTATGCCGGTGGATATCGAAACTGATCCATCGAACACAACACTCAATTTTGTTGTCGTACTTTTTTCACGTATTACTCCATGGTGTGAAAGAAACCAAATTTATTTTTCACAATTCTCAGACTCGTTTAGTATTTCTCGCATATGACCCACTTTCAGCAAAGCAATATGGTACGATTTTCCCAGTAATGGTAAATTCGGTTTCATTGGTAGCTGTACAATATATCGCTTCTTCTTCTGATATCCAGGGAATTTTTTCGAGTATTTCTTCTTGTTTCCAGAATTTTTGTAATGTCTCGTCTATAGCTTAATTTCGTGTTTGGTTGCTAAATGGAAACTATTGTGTAAAGATGGATCTTGCTCTTTTTTTATGTTTATCGGTTGTTGTGCCTGTCATTACATAGCCAAAGATTATTTCTTGACCGACAATATTTGGTGCCAATACTAGTTGTTTTGGTTTTAAAATATGGAAAAAATAATCGGCTCCTATAAAAATGTCGATTTCATTTCTTTCGTTAAATTTCGAGTCAGCAATTTGATTAACTGGCAATTGACTGATTTTTCTATTGATGTTTTGATTTGCTGTCAACGTAAAAGTTTAGGGATAATCAACGCTATGATGTGTAAACGTTCAACTCGCGAATTAATGTGAACTCAGTTCTTCCGAGCGTAGAGACGTTTTATGTTGCAATTCCCTCTATCCGGAGTCGACAACTATTGCTAGTTAAATTCAACTTGTTAGCGCAATGATGTGAAATAAATGAGGCTTGCGATCCTGAGTCTAATAGTATTCGACAGGAACTCATGTAGTGTAGTGTAGTAACGTACGATGTCGACGTTTACATTTTAAACATGTGAATTTATTTAAACAATTAGACGCCAGATGTTTCTCTGATCTATTTGCTTTAATTGATTCTGCTGGTGGCTGGCTTCGATAAACCTTGTTTCGCAAGTGAAAATGATTCCACCGCATCGCATCTATTACTAAGGAATTTTAAACATTCGTCGAATGATGTGATAATCTTTTCCCACTATTTTATGTGCCCATTTTTCTCTGCGGTTTCACCATCAGCTATAGTTAAAGGAATGTAGATAATCCATGGATCACGCTTTGTGGCATCGCCGCCTAATGCTACTAAGCCTTTGTTCACTTTATCTGAACTATTGAATAGTGGTCGCAGTTTCTTGACCGATGGCTGTTGAATTGCGGGTTGTTCAATAATAAATGACTTGATTAAGGAATTTAAGAACAGTTTTGCCTTGGCATTCCTGTCGCATATCTTTTCCCATGCTTAAATATAATTCACCTCTGATACAGTTATGTAATTGATTAAGTCTGCAGCGTCACAATTGTCTCTTTAAATATTGGAATTTCTACACGTTACTAAATCCCAGCTTTCAGTGTACCGATGCCGTGAAAATATCTTTAAAACTTGGAAATGAACCATCGAATGCCACTCTGACCTTTGTGCTTGCACTGTTTGGCTTGACTACTGGATGCTGAGGAAAGTAAAATTGGAGTCAAGTTATTCGGGTTGGGTTACTGATTATATGGTTGGGCTGCTCATATTCTTCCATGCATAATTTTACGCAATTCAAAGATCATCTAGACGTTGTAGTTTTTATTCAAAAGCTTTAAAACTTGACATACCTTGTTGAATTGAACTACCTAATCGTTTGGAGTCATTTGCAAAGGAAAATCTTACAACAAACCGATCATTCTCTGGTATGTGTATTAGTTTGTGTATTTAGTAAGTTTTCGCAATATTTTTGTTCAGGTGTTAGGACCTCTTGATGTGAAAACTCTTCTATAGCTACCGAAATTTACATAACGTTTTGTCGATATTAAACTCCATTTGTAACGTGCGTAAGTCACACTTTGAGTCATCTCCAGAGATAATCCATCCAAGAGCAGTGTTTTGAGCAATAAGGCCCCTAGGATTATCTATCCTTGACGTAGAAGTTTGAATAAATGACTTGCTCTCAGAAGATATCAACATTGTTACACTGATGCTTCAGAGGGTTAATGATATGTAATGCGGTTTGGTCGAATGTAGGATAATCTGCTTCAATACTTTTAATCGCCCATTGCATTTGTGTGTTTTCATCCAGCTTTTGCATAATTATGTAAATGTGTCATGAGTCTCTATTTTCTGCTTCCCCCAATGCTTTTAACCCTCTAATGACCTCATTTGACGAATCGCATATTTTACGCATTGACTTGACACACTCGGCATTTTTGCAATGTTTTTAATTTAGAAAACAGGTCCTTAAACGTTGGAGATTCATTATATTTCCCAGTAAAAATGGGTATTTCAATTCTTGGCAGTTTTATTTTATTCCTTTGGAATAGCACAGAAGCCTTGTTCTTTTTGATTTTAAAAACTATGAGTCTAAAACGAAAGATCTCGTAACAGGTTTAAATTTATCAATTGAAGGAGTAACGTATGTCTTCAATATATCAAAATTAAAATTACAGTTATGTAGGAAATTACATTAAGAGTTGCTTGGTGGCAGGTAACCATACTATAATTTTTGAAAGTGAAAAAAAAATAGCAAGACCGACCTACCATGATTTTTAATATGGTACGTGCCTGCAAGGCCCAACATTTATCAATCATTCTAAGAATTATCCTTTTTTGTTCAAATTAAACGAAAAGCTTTTTGCTTTTGTCAACCATGTTAAGATCCTAAAATGATACAATGACATATCGTTATAAATTAACGTATTTAAATTGAATATTTTATCATTTTCGGCAGGAGTATAGTAGGAGTATCGGTTTACTGCTGAAATTTAAATACAAAAATTTGTTATCGTATCTAGCTCCTTAAATATGCTAATAATACACCTTCGTACATAACAAAAATATGTAAGTACATACAAGAGAATTAGGTCGATTTGATTGGAAATGTGGTATGACAGCAAATAAGGATGTCAAATTTATGTTTATACATACACACATAAAGAGGCGGTATATAGAGCACAAAATTAATGACGGGATGATGGAACGGAAATTTTTTTTTTTTTTTTTTTGGAAGCAAAACAATAAACATATCAAATAACAACAAAAAAACGTTTTTTTTATGTTTATGTAATCGATCATTTAAGTACACAGTGTATATGCTTTCCATGTATATATAACGTGTGTACACATAAACGAAATAATTTTCTATTTTATCCAATTTTTTAATAAGATTTATTGATATCGTCTTTTATGGGTTTTCTTTTAAAATGGTATAAGTGTTTTGTTATGTACGAAAAAAAAAAATAAAATTTTTTTTGTAAGGTAATTGAATTTCGCTTTTTTTGCGCTACATTACTAGGCGACTACAAATAGCTCAATAATTCATCATGTTTATTTATTTTGTTGTTGTTGTGGATGTGTATTCAATACAATTTTGCACCACCCAAATCTATAAGCACCTTTTTTTTTATTTTATTGTGTGTCGCCGTTGCCACGTCATTTCCATCATAAACATATTATTATAATCATGTAACAACACCTTGGCTGTTCGATGGAATGTAAATAACATCTAAATTATGATAAATTTATAAATTTTTCAAATGTTTTTTTTTTTTGGGTTGTTGTTGCTGTTGCTGTTGCTTTTACATCACCTAATTAAATTAAAATTAGAAATTCATTAATCACGCAGCCAGTCAAGGCAGGCACCCATGGCAAATATCGTACAATGTATATAGAAGCAACAAAAAAAAAGGGAAGAAAATATTATTATTCGCGTCTTTACTTGTTACAGTTGGTTTCCTTTCGATCCATTAATTTTAATAATGATTTTCTCGTTTTTCCATTCATTTTTTATTTATTTTTTTTTATTTAACATTTTTTCTTAATAGCATAGCACGGCAGTATATAAATATGTGTATGTATACACATATATATATATATATATAAAGAAGGGCAACAATAATGGTCGTTCTTCATATTTTCTAAACAATATCACCTGGATAATGTTTTTCGTATTTTTCCAATTTCCATATTGTCCTTAACAAGTAATTTATCTAAACGGATTTTGTTTTTGTTTAGTATATTGTTACGGGTTGTGAAGAATATTGCAGGAATGAAACGTAATAAATATCAGATTTAATTTTCAAGTCCATTAAAATCGAGTCATCTTCAACATCGAGGAACCATTGTGGCAGACAATAACTTATGAGATCATCATGAATAACATTCGGTTTGAGTTTTTCGCTAGGATATATAAACACAAACTTTGATCTATCCCGTTTTTTGGTGTCCAATGCATGCTTTAGTTCAAGTGATCACTGATTTACTTGCGTTAAATCACAATCATAACTGTATACAAACGGGAGCTATGTCTGCTAGGTTTTGCTCCACACAATCATACAACTCACAGATTTTATCTTTACTCAAAAAGTATTTTTGGCGGTTTTGGAAGATATTGCGTTGATTGGGAGGTTTTTAGTACCATCTAGATAAACCCTTTTAAATATAAATTTCCATTATTTGGACATTGCGTACGATGGTTCGCAATTCGTTCACCTAACACGTTGCATTTCCTTAATATTTTTGGGTGATTTTATCAAGATTCTTGTTTCTCTGTGAACATATGACCAACAGCTTATCAAATATTTTGACATTCTCTCTTGGACATTTTAATCTGCCAAACACCGTTTTCCAATGTGAAATAATAACTTTTAATAATTACCAGCCGTGGTTGCTACTATTTCTTCAAAAGTCTTCAATTGGTAATGACAGCGTTACATATTTTTTTAATTCTGTTGGATCCACAGAAATTCGTAGGTTTTCTTTTCTTCCAACGTGCATTGGACTGGCAGCCGGTGTTGGTTCGTCGATAGGCTCTATTATTCTCATATTTTCATTTCTATCTAGCCCCCTCTCCCTCTTCTATCTCAGAATGAATTTTTAATATTTTTTGGAAATGGTAATGGTGTCGAAATCCCACTGTAGCATGTAACATCATTATCTTTTTCAAGATTTAAAAGTTGGTGAAAATTTCATAATTTAAAATTAGGAAACATGCCAGTTGTTACAGAGTGGTTGAAGAGGATTTGGCTAGGACATTAAATTGTTAGCGATGTTTTGTTTGAACCGAAGTTGTTACCTGGTCTACAATCGTCCTCAAAATTAAACATTGCAAATATAATATTATCGTCGTAATAAGAGGGGGAGATTAAATAAGAAATTGGCGTTTTTTAGTTGCCGTGTCTAAACTTCATTGTCGTGTGACAATGCCCTTGTTGTTATTTTAAAATATATTGGGCGGATATCTTTCAACTATTCATTTAGTCCTGCAATATGTCTAAAATTGCTTTGTTTTTTTTAATGCTTTTAGATTACCATGCATCACCATTCCCCCAAGCAACTTTTAAAGTGACTTTTGAGAGGTAAGGCTCTGGCTCTTGTTAGGCATTTTACAATAAATGACGCAAACTACATTGAAGCCTATACAAAGCTCTGTAAGAAGTATGGTAAAAAGCGTTATATTGTGAATTCATTCGTGCATTTTTTTCGATCAACCACAAATAGTACAGGCATCATCACAACCCATTACGCGTTTTCACGACACTTGTAATAAAGTAGTCCGTGGTCTGAAGGCATTAGGCCAACAAGCGGAAAGTTGAGATCCGTGGCTTATTTATATCGCTACACAAAAAATACATATAGATACAAGACGAATGTGGAAATTAGAAACTTATGATGTAAAATTTTTACCGTTCGATCAATTGTTAGCTGTCCTTACTTAGCGGATAGATTCTTTGCAAGGTGTTAAAGCAGAAAATGTAAAACGCCAACCCTCTAAGGAATTTGCTCAGAAATCAAAGTCCATGCACACTGTACCAGCAATAAAAAAGAACACAAATTATACGAAAGTGCCGAATTTCTATCATTAGAAATTCAGAAACGGAGATATTATGTGAAAGAGCATGCTAGATGTTTTAACTGTTTAAGTAATTCACACATGGTTTATCAGTGTAAATCAAAACGTAAATGTAGTTTGTGCCGGAAAAGATATAACGTGATACTCCATTTGGATGTACCAGCAACTAACGATAAGACGAAAGTGACGAATTGTGGTCATGATATCTCGGTAGAAAATGCACTTCTTCCAACAGCACAGATAAAATTTGAAAGTCAAAACGGTGATTTTTTTTAGGAGTGTCTAAAGGAGTTGCAACGATTCGAAAAAAATCTCGATTTAGTGAAGATACTTTCGAAACAGTTGCGAAGGTACTCATAATTCCAAAAATATCGTCATATCAACCCGTAGTCAAAAAACTGAATCGATTACGACAGTTAAACAACTTACGAATAGCAGATCCTAATTATCATTTGGAAGGCAAAACTGATGTTCTTCTTGGTAGCAACATGTTCTTTGACTTAATTTGCAATGGTAAAAAGAATATTCCGAAGACAAATTTAGTAGCTCAGAACACGAACTTAGGATGGGTAACTGCGGGAACGCCAATCCATGATAAAGTTGGCACTAAAATCGTTCCAATTAATCTTTATCTGAAAGTTGATCGGACTCTCAGGAAATTTTGGGAGATTGAAGAGAATAAAGATGTCGTACACTGTCAATATATAGTCAGTCTGCTTTTTAAAAATGGTCTACAGAAATTGGGCAAGTTCAAAACAATGGCTATAAAACGATTGTCTAATTTGGAAAAGCGATTCTTTTATGATATTGAAGTTAAACGAAAATATAGCGAGTTTCTGGACGAATATTTAGAGCTAGGACATCTAAAATAAGCCAACGACTGTAAAGAAGAACAATATTACTTACCGCACCACGAGGTATTTAAAGAGAGCAGTTCAACCACCAAGCTCCGGGTTGTCTTTGATGATTCGGCAAAGACAATGAATGAAAATTCTTTGAACGACCAATTGGCAGTGGAACCAGTCGTACAATCCACTTTGGTGGACTTATTAATTCGATTTCAGAATCACAAAATCGTCTTCACAGCCGACATTGAGAACATGTTTTGGCAAATTTGGGTCGACACAAAGCATACAGAATTTCAAAAAATTGGAACCTGAAGAAGAACTGCATATCTACAGGCTGTTAACGATTGCTTATGGTACGAAATCTGTTCCTTTTTCAGTGACGCAAACTTTAAATCAACTTGCGTCAGACTTCCAAGGTGAATTTCTCGAGGCCCTAGAAAACGAGACTTTTACGTCGATGACCTCATGTCGGGCACAAATAATGTCGAGGATGCTGAAAGGATTGTTTAAGATCTAATTTGTCTGTTAGAAAAGGAGGATTGAACCTTTGCAAGTGGGCATCCAATAGTCCCGAACTTATGGGTACTATCCCTGAAGCCAACAAAGAAGTCACACTCATGAATTTCGAGGATGGAAACCAAACCCTTTCCGTACTCGGAGTGAGGTACTCTCTCACAAATGACACCTTTTAATTCAAGATGAATTTAGTTAGTCAGAAGTTTACCAAACGTAGCTATCAAAAGCAGCTAGACTATTTGACCCAATTGGATGGTTTTCGTCATCTACAGTTAAAATAAAAACATTATTTCAGAAACTGTGGTTGATAGGAATTGGTTGATCGAATTTCTCTGCAGCATCTAAAAACAGATTAAATATGTTGCCTAATATTTTGATGAACTATAAAAGGGTTGATTCATTCAAGTCGTTGATAGACGAAGAAACCACATTTTTGCCATGAATTAAAAGTTGAGTTGACGTACCCCTTAAAAATAATGACTGCAAGGTTTGTTTGTTCGTTTGTTTGTTTATTTCTATGCAATCTGTTTTGGGGCCGAAGCTCTCCCAACTCTTTCGCGGTTAATTAACGTCCTACTTTACGCCATTACTAGCCAAATCGAGGACGCGCGAATACAGGATCGCGTTTCAAATATCCATCTGCACATTGCATTGCTCCAGCCAGCCTGTACTGGCATGGACGATGGTTCGGCCCATGAATTCTGCACTCCAACGGGGGGTCATAGTTGTGTTCATCGTCATCACCGATCGTAATCAAGTGGTGAAAAATCCCTTTTGCAACCCTCCCCCGTTGGGATTCGAACCCGGTACCGCCCGTCCCAAACACCGCAGCTTTAACCACTGCGCCAATTGCTCGGTGACTTCAAGGTTTATTTTGGAATTCTATTAAGAAAGCTGGCTATGGAATTGAAGCCATCAATCTTTCAATCAGTATCAGAGACTCTTATTTTAAATTACGAGTAATCCTATTTATGAATATCACATACCTTAAATTTGTGTTGGCTAATATTGAATTCACTGGCATCCATAGATGTAACTTTGAATCAACAATTTTTTTCCATGGTGCAACTGTAGAGAATAAGCCGCCAATATCACTTCCAGAAATTTTATAAATATTGGTTTCTTAATAAAAACGAAGATTGCTGAGCAGGAACACTTTTAGGAGCACTGTTAGATGACATAACTCCTACATGCATGAATTCTTTGACTGCTTAAAAAATAAGAGTTGCATCAGATTCATTTGACGAATTATTTGGCAACAATTTCAGATCCTCTGCTGCAATTTCTGAAACGGTTTCATTGTTTCGCATCACTAGCAGTACTAGAAAATAAATTAGCACATTTTTATTCAAACTAGTATATTTTAAATATATTGTTGCTAATTCTTCATTTACCACAGTACCAATGAATCCTTAGGCTATTTCGTGTAAAGCGAACTTTTTTAAACATGCACAATTTGAATGTGCGATTATATTGCATTAATCACTGCAATATATCGTTGTCACGAGCCACACTTTCACATACTGCATATATTCTCTGCCATTATGGCACAAAACAAGTTTCTAAAAATTATTGATAAAAATTAAAATAATTTAAATGGTAATAACTAACAAAACAATTTGCGAAAATTTGCAGTCTATCACAATGCCTACTCGATTCGATAATCGCATAAATTGTTCGATAGTCGATTTTTTTTACTTTAACCATCAAAATTGCCGCGGCGATGCTTTTTCTGGATTTTGTTGAAATGCGTAGAATAATGGTTTATGATCTGCGAACAATATAAACTCACGACCTTGTAACAAATAATTGAAGTGTCTAATGTCTGAGACTCTGAGTAAACTGCAAGCAACTCTCTGTCATAAGCACAGTATCGTTGTTGTGTTTCGTTTAGTGGTACTGAGAAGAAACTGAGCGGTTGCAAAATACCATCTACATACTGCTAAACCACTGCTACAAGTGTTGTGTCTGATGCGTCGACCAAAATGGCTAATCTAGCTTTAGCGATGAGCAAGTAAAGTTACTTGACATAACTTTTCCTTACAATTAGTGAAGGCATGTATTGATTCTTCTGACCATTGTTTTAGAATTTTACTGTTTTATTGTAACAAAAAAACAAAAAATTATTGACAGCATTCCTAAGCATTCCTAAGTATTCCCCTGTAAGATACGATTGGACAAGGTCTAAAGACGTAAATATTGTGCATCCTTCCAGCTGATACGAAAAGTTTTTAAGGTGTGGTATCGGATATCTATTTGGTACCGTGATTCGGATCAATGCTCGGTAATCCCCGCATGGCCTCAAAGTCCCATTTTTTTACTTACTAGGTGTAATGGGCTGGACCAAGCACTGCTACTGGGCGACATATCCCTTGTAACATCATGAGCTTAAATTCGTCCTTTGCTATCTTTCAATTTGTTTCTATTGGTTTCCAATCGGTGTGTTACATTGTGCTTAATGTCCCTGGTACCTAAACCACTATTGGTGATTTCTGGAAATTTAGTGAGTAAATTTTGAATTTCGTAATGTAAAAGTGGCTTGTCCAGAATTGAGATAAGGCTTAGTCAGAATTTGATGGCATGACACCTTTAGCATGCAGATAGGTTAATGGATCTATTATCTTTTCCTTCTGTATGCCTACTAACAATCCGATGTATTTAAAAAAATCGGACCCAATCATTGATGTAGACGCTATAACGAACTCCCAACAAAACTCCCTACGAAGGCCCAAATAGTTTAGATTATGTTGCCGAAAGAGGAAGATTTATTAATTTTGTTGGGATTACAGAAATGTCTGCTAATGTATCTATCAAAAAATGTAATTTAATTTAATTATCGGTTTAATTGATGTTGCACCAACCGTAATTTGGGTAATTTGATTTTGATTTGATTGGACTAATGTTTCCAAAAAATTATCAGCTCGTGATGCTTTTGTGTGTAGGGGAATATCATTAGGATGTCAGTATCAAAGGATGTCAATATCTTTTGCACTTGTAATGGTAACTGTTACATCCACAGTTAATTCGGGGAGGACGTTATTTAGCTTGGACATTTCTGAGTCGCCTAATACCCGAGTCTTTTCTTTCTTAAAAATGGTGTATGGCCTGGATGCTTTTATCGCGCAATATCAAATCTGCGAATGTGTCATGATACTTGCACTCTAAAGCTGAGAGAGTGTGTGCTTGTCCTATCCGTGGTTATCTGCGACAATTGAAATTACTGTTCTAAAATGTTAAACCATACGACAGGAATCTGTGTGTATAATGGTTGTGGTGCTTTGAAAGATATCGCAGCAACGTTTGGTATCTGTGGTTTGATACTGGGTGTCACGAGGCAATTTTTTAGTTGCTTTTGTATTAGAACTACTATCACCGGCTGCTAGTCTCAAACGAAACTGCTCTTCTACGTACACCTGCGGTTGCTCTACGGTAAGTTGTCTAGTTTCCAGAGATGACGATGAGTTCCTTTACTTTTAGATGATGAATTACGTAAGATTATCACTGGTCTTATGTTGGACTAGTCTGGACAATTGTATTACCGTATCTTAGTGCTTGCCACTGGTGGAGGCTATGACTCCAGTACAGGCTATGTTTTTTGTATCTTGACCAGTTTTTAAAACTAACATGTGAACTCCTTAATATTACATTTTCTTTGATTTTTCGTCGTTATTGAATAATTGGCAAACGTGGAGTATATAGTGTGTTCTGACACATTTTTTGAATCTCTTTTACAATATCAGTTTGTTGATTTTTTATAATTGTTTCGTCTTCAGTTTTTTGTAAAGCGTTGACCATATTATTTAGCTTCTGTCATCGGTGTTCCTGACACCCATTTGATTTGTGGTTTTGAAAGATCAAAAAAGGTTCAGTTTGGCCTTTTGACATAAGTTATCAGATTTCTTCATTTTTCTGAACCGAATAGATCTTTAAAATTGTCCCCACCGCTGTAACATGGATCGACATAAGGCATTTTCCAATTGCATTTCAAGTAAAAGTTCACATGTTCGAAAACCATTACCAATTGATTGTATATTGATGTTGTGGTCCATTCTCAATGTTTACTTTATGTTGATGAATGAAATATTTTCCGACCAACCTCTGTAATGAATAAGTGCCCGTTTTTACAGAATGATATTCAACGTTTCTTTTCGAATGGTTGATAATATGTTGGCCAATTAATTCCATGCTTGGCTTCATAATTCGCTCATGACAAAACCTTCAGAAACATCGAATCATTGAAGACTATTTCAATCCAGGAACTCCTGGGACCATCTCTCATATCCTGGAATAATATTTAGTTTTTGAGGTTTAATAAGGATGCATTTTAATCCACGCTTTGCTAAAAAACCTACTAAAACTGCATGAATCCGTAAAGAGAGGTGTCATTTAACTTCATAATTTGCCATATCACCATTTGTATCTTCCCAATTATGAGATTGAGAAAGACAGGACACTCCAACCTGTGTAAAAAATTATAGAGGGCCCAATAAAGGAAATATAATTTATGTTGATATATTGCTTTAAGCACTTCGATAGGTAGTTTAACAAGATTATGAGCTTTCTTATTTTTCATTGGCTGGATAACGCCGCGGTTGTTTTGAAAACTATCTCGATGACTAAACATAACTCCTGCTATATTTAATCGGCGTAGAGTATATTTAACGTGTTAGCCCCATGATATTAGTGTAATATTGAACTACTATACAATAAATTCATATGGTATTTTGATCTTAAAATGACCTCAACATTTTATACCAGTTTGTATACGGTTTCGTCACTTTTTGTGCACTCTATATAATAAATATATATAAAAAAATATTCAAATGATAAATTGTTAAGCATTCTAATACTAAATTACAGTTTATCTTATACCTATATGGTATATACGAGAGATGAAAATTCTCACGTTCCTTGAAACGATCAAAATATTTTCCCATCTAATTTTTAATTTATTTTTTAACTTTATTTCTAGTTCGAGCTGTTGATGTTCAAGCGGTTGAAGGACGTAAAGTATTATTGCCATGTCCATTAGCGGGATCGACACGCGATAAAGTTTATATGGTGCTTTGGTTTAAAGATGATAGTGGCATACCGCTATACAGGTAAATGCAATTTTTAATGTTTATATATTTTATATTTTTATTGTAAGCGATAAAATAAAATTTTTTATTGATTTTTATTGGTGCATATTGATATTATCGTATGACATAAAATATGTGATATTATTTGTTTTTAAAAAAGCTTTCAAAGCTCCGCTGCTGTACTATATATATATATATATATATTGATAATAATTTCGATGTACTCGATACACCGCAATAACGAAAATTTAATGTTGAGTATAATCTCGATGTCATTCGAAAGCTAGATTAAATTTTTTATTGGAAAAATGAATAACTTTTTTATATTATATATTGACATAATAAAATAAAACGGTTATTTAATTCACTTGTTGGAATACTGTGACGTCATACACTGGTACATATTGCAAATAGTTAAGAAAAATGTGATGATTTGTTTTTTAAATTTACGGGACTTAATATTGATTTTTCAAGACTTACTCTAACACTCATAATTCCTAAGGTGGCCGCAAACGGATTGAGCTGCATTAGTTTACTTTCAATAGGAATTGCTTAGCCGGCTTGCAGAGAATACTGTTCAGTCGCAAAATCGATGGTTTCCCAATATATTACTATTTTGCGATCCGTCATCTCGAGTTCTGCAGATGTTAGTAGTTATTTTTGACAAACCTTAATATATAATATAGAACAAGATTTTCTTTAGCATGAAGTAACTGAAACATTTTTTGATTACTGACGTACGATTTGCAACAAAAAGCCTTCAATGGTTCTAATCCCAATCAATTTTCTAGTCAGTTCACATTATGTTCAATGAAATGATGATTGGCATAATTTCGATTATCTGCTTTTTTAAGTCAGTTCAGAAGTGTTACATTCAAGCCGAGGTATACTAACTTGCTTGAGTGACTCCATCTTAATTTTAATACATATAAGATCGGATCCGTTTTGGCTGCTGTCGATTTTGCGTATACTATAATGGGTCACTGATTTTAAGGTGGAATTATTTTGCTTTGATCCCGCCACAATAGTAATTGTTAAGTTTCTTTCTAAGCTACCCAAACTTGGTAATACAAATTTTTCAGCTATTTTTTTAATAAACAGTTGCTAAATTTTTTCTGGTGTTACTTCTCAGGTTTGGTTAGTCTTGATATGCCTTTAAAATTTATTGATGCATCCAACGGAATTGCTGATCTATTTTAAAGCATTTATCTATAGCTAACAAGTAGTTGCCCTAATTTACTTTTTAAGTACATCACCATGCCATCTTATTGTAAGTACAAAGATTTCTTTTGTATTTTATTTATGCCCACCATCTGATGCATCTCTTTTTTGAAATTTCATCTCTGGCACCAATAACCTCCATTTGTACCCCATATGAACTGATCCAATTGTTCACCATAGAATACGTGATAGTTGTCCTCTCGTGATTTGGTATTAAATATATCTCCAGCCACTTTCTAATGAACTACTATACCAGCACATATTTATTTCCACTATAACTGATTGAAAATTGTCTGATTACTTAAATTGCGACCCTTTCAATAGGTGTTTCAACGTTCTATTGCTGCATTGTACCTCGACTTTTTCAAGCAAACGCTTTGACCGTCATAATTTGGTCACACCTTTGACACCATTCTGTTACTGACTGCTGACAACCTGACCAGCAAAATCTTCCTCAAATTTTGGCAAAAGTTTTATTGGGTCCTAGATAGGACGCAACTAGCACCTCCATGGTACTCCTCTAATATTTCTGCTCCTCTAATATTAGGTACCACTATATTAGCGCTTGCTTCTTCTGGCCATCTGAACTATATTCTGGCATCCATCCTTAATCCGCAAATTGTCCTACTGAATCCAATATGATTCTGCTACTGATCTCTTGGCTATAATTTCAATTTTCAGGAGAGATGAAAATTTTCACGTTCTGACGTTCTGACGTTAATGATGTTTCTTTATCTGCCATTTTGACTCAATGTTTTTCTAAACATGACATTGTCAAACTGATAAAGCATCAGCATTCCAGGGTGCAGTTTTTTATGATCGTCAACCTATTTAATAGCGCTGCCATTATTTAGCCCTCATTCTTGGTTTCTACCACATTGCTCCTTAACCATGGTAATAGCTTTTAGGATTAGGCGATTTTGTCATCTAAATTTCATTTGCGACTTGGTGTTGTCTGTTTTCATCGCTGGTTTATCTTTCTCCATTTTTTATATCTTTATTGCCTATTTGATAATGTTATTTGCCAGTTTACTTATTAATAAAGCGATAGTCTCGGCGAAGATTGCTTTTGGAGAAAGCACAACAGCTCTTTTCGTACATCATCAATAGAAGCATCGGTATTGATTCTATCCGTGTAATCTGAAGTCATGTCTCATTGAATGTGCTAGATTTAATGGGTTCGAATCCCAACGGAGGAAGGTGGCAAAAGGGATTTTTCATCACCTAATTACGATCGGTGATGATGATGATCACAACTATGACCCCTTGTTGGAGTGCAGAATCCATGGGCCAAACCATCGTTCATGTCAGTACAGGCTGGCTGGAGCAATGCAATGTGCAGATGGATTTAAAATCGAACCTGTAATGGTGCGTCTTCAATTTGGCTGGCGACGGCGTAAGGTATAGGACGTTACAAATTAACCGCGAAAGAGTTGGGAGAGCTTCGGCTCCAGTAAAAGATTTCAGGCTTCAGACACAAAAAAAAATGCTATTGTAATAATTTTCCACTGTTTTGATTTCGGCTTTTTAGCCCCTATGTAGAGTTCACGCAACATTTTGTAATTTTCTGGAACGATCCGTATAATTTAAGCTGCATTCCCTTCTAATGCTACAATCAACGAAGTGGCGATATATTTTTCACTCTAACAATTTCTGGTGGATGCTGTTAAAAATTATAACTAAAATATGCGCCAAACAATCATGTCCGATCAAAGGTTGGAGGTTTTTGTCAACTATTTGAATATGTTGATCTACTTGCGACGTTATTCCATTTAATTTTGACGCCAAGTAACTCCTTTTCAGGACGTTGAAGTTTCTATTCGACTTGTTCAATTTTAGTTTTTACCTTTTGATCATCTAGCTGAACCTCCACTTTAACCTGTTGAATATCCATTTTAACTTCCAGAATCTCAGTTCTGAATAAGCTTTTCTTATTTGTTTATATAAATGGATTTATCTCAATAATTTTTTCTTGAGTGTTATCTTCATTTTGTATTTCGAACTTATATTTTTCTTGGTTTGACCCACCTTTCTCAATAGCCTTACCAAATTGTTCGACCAGCGTCTCTTTTTTACCGTTAGTTGATGAACCTCGTTGCTTTTATTCGTTTTTCAATTCCACATTTTCGATTCGTCAAAGAATCATTCTATATAACTATTCGCCATCCCACTGCTGTCACCAATTGTTACGTTTTTGAATATTCTCTGTTTATTTCGCTAGCTTGTGAATAAATTATACCAATATTTACTAGCCAAAAACAAATAAACAGTACACAGTAATTTTAACACTTTCATTTCCGCAATAATTAACATTATTTTTCTTGATGCACTTCAGCCTCTTCTGCACTTTGAAATTATTTTGAAAAATATTTAATTTTTTTCAATAGTTGACCCAAGAAACAATCTTTAATTGGAAGTTGGAATTAATAAAATGCATTTATGTAGGTAGTTTACCCTTTAAAACCAGACATCAAAATAATTTGGTGGAAGAAAACAAAGCAAAAACTGATCCTATCTATCCAATGTCAATAAATGAATAAAAAAAAATACTATGACCACCATACAGGATCGTAATCCAAACCACCCCTATGATTATACGAATGAGAAAGCTTTTAAAAATTTTCACCTTTTCAACTCTATAATTTTGAAACGACTTTTTTTTTTATTTCTAAATTTTTAATTAAAATTTAACAAACAATTTGTTCATTTCTCTTTCTCTCTATAATATAAACAAAACAATAGAAGAACAACAATAACATTTATACATTTAAATCTAATCACAACCCTCTTGTTTTACTATACAGTTAGTTAGTTTTTCAATATGTTATAATTACTACTTTTTTTACATACATATGTATGTACGTGTATGTATGTACATATACATAAACTACTCTACTAGCATGGTATAGTAGTTTAGCAGTGTTTAATTTATACTTTGTTCAGTTATTAATGTTGCCTCTCCTCTATAATATTATGTATTGTTGTTCAAATAATAAAAAAGAATTTACCAATTATACATTAAACAATAAACAATAAATAAAATAATTTCAATGTATGTATATGTATGTATGATAATATGTACTGAACATAAACATAATATTATAGCAACAAAGTGGTGGAAATAATTGTTACGAAACTTTCGATACATAAAGCTAACGATTTAATTATCTATTTACAAGTTATTTTCCGGCAGTTTTTTTTTATTTTATAATTTTCCAATCCAGCTTTTTTGTTCGACACTCCCTAATTTGGGTGCGTGTGTGTGTATATATAAAAATATGTTTATATTCTATGCGATTGTATAATTATACATTTTACGATTATTATTATATGATTCATTTATAATTATGAATAGGGATTTTATGTTTTATGTTCAATTACAAGAAATAAATAAGTATTTATTGTTAAATAAATAAGTATTTATTATTTAGCATTGGGGGAGGGCGTTTTCATGACTTGTAAAATAGATTTTAAAACGATTATCATGCAACTTTGGAATTTTCTTACTGTATAGTCGCTGTCAAAACAAAATGTTGAAATAATAATAGAAGGTTTTCAAATAATTTAAAATGGAAGGATTGGAAATGATTGTTTGTTGTGAAAGATTTGACCCAGTTGCAAAAATCGTGAGCAAGAATAAGTTAGCAACACTTTAATTTTTTAGTTTTCTTATTTCGTCCAACGACAAGAACTAAATTGTTAGGCTTGGAAGGAACTTCAGTATTCGTTCTTTTTGGGCAGGATATTCGAGATTGATTCGGTTCTCTATCAAAACCAATTCGCTAATTTAAGAATTTCGCTCATTGGTGTTGCCATTTAGATCGGATTTGAATAAGGTTGAGGATTTCCATATACCATCTAATACAAAATCCTCGTTTGACAAGCCAAAATCTGTAAAAGTGGTCTGATTGGGCTCAGTGATACCTCTAGAAATAGGTTTTGTTGACTCTCTAAACTGTATTAAATTTCATTCAAATCGCTTAGTTATTTCTTAGCTACCAAGACCAAATTGTATCCGTTTTTAACGTACATTTGACCGGGTTGAAAAGTTATTCCAGTTTTTCTGTTATTTTTTAAGATGCAGGTTTGTCTATGGTTTTTAAAGTGCTAGTTGAATATTGGAACTTCGAATGGTGTCGTTTTTTCTTTTATGTCATGGCAAAAGAGAACACATTTTTTCAAGTATAATGTATATATACGAATTGTAAACAAACATAATATTTCTGCTAATCTATTCATTTACAACCTATTCATTAATATAAGCGACTTAAGAAACTTAAGAGAATGTAAAAACTTACCAGACATCTTTCTTCTCAAAACCTAATCAGTAAATAAGAACAAAAAATTCTGGCTTCAGACAACAAATACCTGTAAAGTTTACACTAGCGCAATACATTGGAAGTCACTAAATATTAACATTTGCTGTGCTTTTATTTTAATTGGCTAGATTTTGTCTAAAACTCATTTTTGTGTTTGATTTTTTTTTTCACCCCAATTTATAAATTTCGCTCAGTTGTAATTTAAATGTTGAAGTGCATTGTAGTGTAGTGTAAAGTGATAAATTTAATTTGTGAAATTTTAAGTCGTCATCACTGAGACGATTTAACTCGGCTTTCAGAGGAAATATTAAGTTATATTTTTTAGCCAGACATTAATTGTTTAAACATTGAAAAGATTTTATGCAAATATTTATGTAAATGTGGAAAATAAATGAAAACTGCGCATTAAACAACGCTTGGTTGGGAAACCGGTTGTAACCAAATGTAGAAAAATTGATGATCATCTAACGGGAAATGTGTAAAGGTATTGTAATTTAATTTTGTAAAATTTAATTTTGGTTGACTTTGGCTCGGTCAGAAAATAAATTATATATGCGATTTTATTGATTTTGTTAATTTGGTTATCCAAAAACAGGAGAGGAGTAGTCCTTGACTATTTTGTCTACAAAAAACATTTTTTTTTTCTAATTTTTTATTCCGTTTGGCACTTTCAATTATAAATCCACAAAATTTTGGATAATTGTGTACATTTTTGTACCTTCGGTAAATAATAGTATTTACCTTTGTTATCACCTCGACAGTAAATATGACTCAGTGTGTAGACCCTACATGTTTTTACACGATGAAAACTAAGAAAGATACACTGAGTCGTGATAGAATGTCGTGCAAATGTATTATAAAAAAAGGGTGATTGATTGATGGGTAGATGTAATTTCGATAGTCTTGGGGTTTAATTCAAAATCACAATTTTTTTTTAATCTACAGAGACCCTAGCTGCACATAACTTTTACTAGTATTAAGTTAACAATTAATTTGCATTCTTGACTTACTTGATTTCCTTGAATATTTTGTTACTCGTTCATTCACTCGTTGATTTATTTGAT
Organism: Tipula confusa; assembly: GCA_963556175.1. Classification (NCBI taxonomy): domain Eukaryota; kingdom Metazoa; phylum Arthropoda; class Insecta; order Diptera; family Tipulidae; genus Tipula; species Tipula confusa. The sequence goes on from OY744475.1 coordinate 81,049,062, forward strand.
TGTATTCATTTAATTGACTCACTTGGTGAGATGATTCACTTGATTTAATTGATTAACGTAATTCAATCAGATGATGCTTGACTCATCAGATTAAATTAATAAGCTTGTTTCCCTTTTGACTTCCCTACTCGTACTTTTGAATACTTTTCGACGTACTTTTGATTTAATTCTTACTGTTAGTTGTTTGATTTACTTTTGATTTTGACTCACTTTCGACTGACTTTTAACATTTATTTTTTAATTAAAATTTTTATTTATTTCTAACTTACGTTTTGACTCACTATTTAACTGCTTTTTGAGTTACTGTTAATTTACTTAAAACACTCTTTTGGCCTACTTTTAACTTACTTTTAACTTACTTTAGACTTTATTTTTACTTATGTTTTGATTTATTTTTACTTTTGACTAATTTCGGGCTTATTTTTGACTTACTTTTGACTCTTTTGGCTTTTGACTTCTTTTGACTTAATTTTGACTTGCTTTTGAATTACTTTTGGCTTACTTTTTGCTTACTTTTGACTTACTGTTGACGTACTTGTGACTTACTTCCGATTTACTTTTGACCTACTTTTGACTTAATTTACACGTAATTTTGGCTTACTTTTGACTTACTTTTCACTGACTTTTGTCTTTATTTTGACTTATTTTTGATTAACTAATGAAGTTTTTAACTGCCTATAAACTTGCATTTTATTTTGATTTTTTCAAATTTTACTTACTTTTGACTTAAAAATAATTAATTAATTAATTAATTAATTTTTTTTTTAATTTGTAAGCAAAAATGCTTGTTTTACTATTTAACAGCTTTTTGACTTACTGCTAATTTACTTTAGACACTCTTTTGTCCTATTTTTGTCTTACTTTTGACTTATTTTAGACTATGTTTCGTTCACTTTTGATTTACTTTTGATTTATTTTTGATTTACCTTTGACTTACTTTTTACTTAATTTTGACTTACGTGCGACTTACTTTTGACTTTCTTTTAACTTAGGTTTGATTATTTATTGACTTAAATTCGGCTAACTTATATCTTACTTTTGACTTAATTTTGACTTTCGACTTACTTTTAAACTAATTTTGACTTATTTTTGACTTACATTTGACTTACGTTTTCCTTACTTTCGACTTACTTTTGACATACTTTTGGCTTACTTTTGACTTACTTTTGACTGACTAGTGATTTACTTTTGAACTAATTTTTACTTACTTTTGACTTAATTTTGATTTACTTGTGACTTACTTCTGACCTACTTTTGATTTAATTTTGCCTTATTTTTGGCTTACTAGCGACTTACTTTTGATTTATTATTGATTTACATTTTACTTACTTTTGACCTAATTTTGACTTTTGACTTACTTTTGCCCTACTTTTGCCTTAGTTTTGACAAATTTTTGACTTACATTTCACTTAGGTTTTCTTTACTTTCGAATTTTGACATACTTTGGACTTTCTTTTAAACTGATTTTATCTTACTTTTGAGTTAATTTTAACTTATTTTGGCATACTTTTTTTTTGTCAAAGTTTTTCTTAATTTTCACTTCTATTTATACTTTATATTTTTTTGACTTACTTTTGACCTACCTTAGAATTAGTTTTTACTTACTTTTGACACTTTTTAATTACTGTTGACATATTTGTGCCTTATTTATGACATATTTTTGGAAAATTTGAACTTATTTTTAATTTACTTTGAGTTTTGACCTTATGTTGACTTACTTTTCAAAGACTTTTGTCAATTTTTAACCTTCTAGAAACTTTATTTGAACACCTGCTATGCGTTTGGATGTTTTTCATTTTACTCATTAGAGTACGTTAGTGCCGACACATTATCCTACTCCTGGAGAACGTAGAGATCAATTAGAGAATCGAGAAGTTTCATCTTCTACTTTTCAATTTGAACGCGAAGCCAGATCAGTATTATGTTGATGCAGTTTCATAAAGTTTTCTATTGTTTGAATGTGTTCTCGTTTGCAGTTCTCTCTGTTACCCTTCTCGTCTATTTCGAAGTTAGATTGGGTACCTCTTCTTAAAAATTTATCAGATCGACGAATAACCTAAAAGTGACCTTTAAATGGAGGTTAGAACTTGTGAACATATGTTGAGATTTTTAAAGACAAAAATTGATGAAAAATATTTTTGGATATCTGTAGTGACCTGATTTTGCTTATTTTCTTCTCATACACGAGTTCAGCTGAAAAAGCTTCGAACTTATTTTGGAACGCAGTTCTTAAACCTATAGTAAAACTATTGGTAATAACTTAGTTCACTGTGGGTTGTTATATACATTATCGATGATTTTAATCTGCGATGCCATCATTTAACCATGCCGTTGCGAGCCGGTTTATACGCTGTAATACGTTTACGTTAGAATCCCATTAGGTTGACTAGGACTATGAATAATTCAGACTCGAATTGTGCCTCTCTGTCTCTGTCGCTAGTGGATGGTACGCATTAATATCTGGTATTGGAGCGGCCTCAGTTCACCGCGTGAAGCCATCTATGATGGTAAAACGATATCGATTGGAAGATGCGGAACATGCGTCAAAGTGATTTTGCTCTTTTGGTAGTTAATGCAACATTTTGCCCTTAAACAAACGTCTTTGTTCTGTTTTGGTCCCATGAATTTTCAAGTTAACTTGTCTGAGCTTCGTGTTTCTGGATGTGAGACGATATGAACGCAATTTGGTACGTATGGTCTTGGTGTACCGGCCTAGAAGTAGCAACATAAAAGTCTGTCAGTTCCAAATACTGGCATTTTTTCGAATTTTGTGCTGTCGTTGTCCTCCTTTAACCTTTTGAGCTCATCTCATCGTCTTCTATTTGTTTGTCCGCCATGAGTGAGTAATCTATACTTCGTGGGATCGTCAGTGCATCGATGCGAGAGAAAATGGTTCTGATAAAAGGCATACATAATCGATTTGTGATTGGTGTACATTATAAATTCCTGACCGTCGAAAAATGTTTAAAATATTTTATTGCCAAGTATGCGGCCAACATCTCTCTATCATAAACGTACTCCATTTTTTCCCAGTATCTGTGAGCTTTCTTGAAAAGAAAGTGCTAAGTTTGTTATACATGTTGTTGCACCACAGCTCCTATTGAGTGGCATGATGTCTTTACCATTACTGCCATTGTGATTAGGCGAAGAATGAGCTAACTGTGTGACTTCAGCTAAGTGCCGCTTGCTGCGTGCCAATCTACTTTCTCGCATCAAGTGATTTTGCTTTTTTCATTTTTCTTCCGTTATTTAAGGAATTCATACAACTTTGCTTGTTCTTGAGCCGCGTTGGTAGGAAAATTAGAAGTTCTTCATTTACAAGAACAGTTGAATGCAAGTAGTCGTGGTGGGTCTTGTAAAATTCGTGTTTACTTCAACTCAAAATTGGGCTGGCTCGATGTCTGTATTTGATTGGTCGAACTCCTGGAAGATGATTTATTTTACACCGAAAATACATTTGTTCAGATTGATCACCAAACCGGCCATTCAGATGCTCGATTTACTTCTTTAAATTAGAATAGCGACTAATTAAGATGTCATCGATGTATGGAAATGTGAATTTTGTGTCTCAAAAAATTTAATGAGTATAATCCGAACGTCATACGGGAAAACTCAAACAAATCGAACGATGTACATAAAGCCGTCTTGTTGATGCTCGATGGTCTTTTTGGTGGTATGCTCATACGAAATCGATCTTAGCTAAAATGTTGCAAACTTTAAGCTGATGGTTGAAGTCGGTAATAAATGGTATTGGATATCGATTTGGTTTCGTTCTCTGGTCTAAACAACGGTAGTCTCTACAGAGTTGCTAACCACCATCCTTTTTATTTGTGATGGATAGGATTAGCCTACTTGCTTTTTGATGGATGACACTCTCTTTGACTTAACCACTGGCCTCAGATTTCTGCTCTGGTTATCTTCATTTTCTCTGTGTTGAGACGTCAGACCGCATACAATTGTTGAGGTGTGTATGGCAATTTTGTATGTCAAATTCCAGGCGTGCATAGAGAAAACTCAAATGCACTGCCCGATATGTCGGGTAATCCCGTCACACGGGATTTTTTTTTATTGGACTTCAATTTAAAATAACTCTGTAAGCTGTTTAAATTTCAACTAATAATTAGTAAGGCCCACAACCTGTTAAATTGGTATGAATGCATTAGTTGTCAAAATGAAATATAATTACCACGAAAACAGTCAGAAGGTTGTGTGTCATTTGGCTAAAAGTTATATATTTTAACTCTGCTAAGTATCAGTGTTAGCTGTGCAATTTGTGAGTGACAGTGACTAAACCAAAACAGATTGACTAAATGTCCTCCCGAATATCCGCTTTAATATGCAAAACGAATTTGATAGAGTGACTAGGCTCAGTAATGGGCTGTGCAATTTGTTTTATTATTATTATTGTAATTATTTGAATTGCACATATTTGTCATACTAATATGGGTATAATATCGTATCATACCATCATCTATCTACCAGAAACATGTTCTCAAAATCATATCCAAGGACAAAACCAGGCTGAAAATTTATCTCTTATCATAAATTATGAAAATTATGGCATAACCTCCTCTTTTCTATTATTATTTTTTTCATATATATTTTGTACAATGTAGGCATCATTTGCCTAGAACCCCTATATATAATTATATTTTCTAACACACACACACACAAACATATATATACAAAAAATTTTATTTTATATCAATCCTTTTTAATTAATAATCACAAATAAAATTACAAACGATTAATAAAAATAAAAATAAAAAAATTTCATATCAATTAAAATCTATATATAAATATATACAAAAAAAAACTAGACTTACAAAAACTAACAAAAAATAAATAAAAAGCTCTCCATTCATATTTATAGTCGCCCAACCCCCCAGTTTTCATGAAGCAATAAAACGAGCAGAAGAATCGTCATCAAGCAAACGTGTAGATAGATCGAAATAAATGAACGAAAATTATAATTATTATTATGATTGTTTATGTAACAACAACAAAAACTATGTTATACGTAAGCTTATTTATTTATATATGAGCATAAAAGCCCAACCCATACACTTTTAACTTGTCGGAAAAATTAATTTTGTACCAGCATTTTCTTGTGCTCTCTCTCTCCTTTGTTTAAAATGTTTTTCATTTTGCAATATAATAAATTTCGTATAATTATTCATTTTCCAAAAAAATAAAATAAAATTTTTTTTTTGTGCTTTCTATTAATTTTTGAAAAAGCTTTAGCACAAAAAAAAATGTAGATGTGTATACACATTTATTAGTATAGTAGTAGTGATGGTATGAGCAAATCTTCATTTTCAGTCATTGTCGTGTTGTTGCTGTTGTAAATTTCGGTTATGAAATTATAATTAATTAAAAATTAAATTTTATATGTTCGGAAGATAAGTTAAAATTAATTTTATTGTAAATATTTTATGTAATAACGAGCGTATATAGATGTGTGTCTAAAAAAAATTATCCAAAACGGTATATGCATATATCAGGAATTTTTAATGAATCGTTTTTTTTTGGGTAGGGTAGGGTTGTGGGTGGTGTGGATACATTTAGCTCTTGAAGATTATTATTATTATTATTATCTTGTACATGATTTATGTAATTAATACTTAATTTGTCTAGTTGTGTCTGTGTTTTTTTTTTATTTTTCTGTGGGATGTGCAATTCAAGATGTTTGTCGAATTGAGGTAGGAGGAAGACACATTTTCTTTCAATGATAAAATAGAACAATAGAGGAACGAAAATGTTATCTTAAAAATCGTTTCAAATTATATTATAATCTGGAAAGTATATAGTGGTAATTAATTAAATCGAGCTACAGTGGAAAAAGCTGTGTGATTTATAACATCAAGCAGTGATTTTTTGTGTCTAGACACTGGCGCAGAAAAAAAAAGTATAGCCAAATTGATTGACCGATGTGAGGTCGATAAGGAGACTGTAATTATTTTCTCCTTCCATATGGAACCTCTCAACTTATCTATTTGTTGGTCGATGATATATTTTTGTCAACTCTTGGAAATGTTTTGACTAAAATGGCAATCTGTTACTGAAAAATGGTCTACTATTGTTAATATATACATATATATAAATGAAATTATTTGATAGTGGTATTAGACTAACTAAGTCAATATGAATATGCGATTAAATCTACCTGGGAGGATCTTGAACGTCCAAATTCAGAGCGAATGTGTCGAACAGTTTTTTTTATTTTTGACAAGCTACACAAGTTCATGCACAAAAAGCTACATAAATATTCAAAGAAGGCTAGAAATACTTAGTGGTAACACTCATTTACTTTTCATACTTATTCAGCCTTACGCTTAGAACCTAACCAACGAAATGGAACAGTCATTGTTTCAGCCACTTGTGTTGCTGTTAATAATGACTTGTAAAGCGACCAAATTGTTTAACTTTATCCCATATGATCTAATACCTTTGTCTCATGATATTTTTCGTTAACGCATGGCCGGCATGAAGATTTTCTCGATGCTTCTCCTATAGTAATATCTTCGTGGAAACTTGATCAGCAGGCGTGGGTACTACCGCGGGTATTTACAATCATAATCGCAATCTACATTAAACAATCGCCCTCCTACTTGCAGTATATCACTTGAATCTATGAATTGTTTAGTTTGCACCCATGTAATTCAGATAGATCTTGCATCTTCAATTTCATTCTGTTTTATTTCCGAAAATAACCTCAATTTGAATCACCAAACTAGATTTCTTTTCTAAGAAAACATCCAACCAATCATCATTATAACAATCATTGTTACGCTCCTTTTCGATCTTGTTTTTACAAACTCTGTCTTTAAGTCATAGAAGTAGGTTGAAATTCATCTGGATGATTAAACCACGCCAGCCCGTGCGGAAGTGTTTTTTATCTTGCTGAGTATGTCGACACCATGCAAGTACAATGGCTTGAATCGGTCCAAGCGTAGTATTGTACAGTAAATGTATTTTGGCTAGTAAAAAAGTGGCTAAGCAGTACAACTGCTTAATTTCAACGTTTTTACTCGTTCTCCTCATCGCATAGACTTGGTATATTGGATCTGCATTTTCTTAGTGCAAAACTGCCTCATTCTATCGTCATAGTTAAGTCATTATTCAGTTCAATTGCACCTACCTCGTTTTCATCACCAGCCAAAAAATTAGCGACACAAAAATTCTATAAAATATGTTGCTTCGTGTTTTCATCTCCATTGTCACGTGCTATATGTTGAATGGTTTAAATAGCCAAATAAGCCAAACTACTGTCCAAATGTCACAATGGTCTACAGTGAAGACCACCCGTACCTTCGTGGTGTCACTTGACTCTTTCATCACAATGTTCGCTCTCTTTCTTCGGAAATGTAAACGTAGAACGCAATCTGGATACAAAAAATGACTTAGAACCGGTAATATGTCACGTACATAGTATTGGTTTGCCATCGATTTCGTCATAGTATTAGAGTTTAACTCAGTTGGATCTTCTTTACCATCGTTATTAGTTTTTAGATGCAATGCCAAATGATGTCCGTGTTTACATTTCAACAATCTGCTTCCTTTCGGCTATCGTTAACAGTTTGTATTTGTCACATTTCCTCACGTAGTGGTTGCTGAAACATAATAGACATGATACTTGTGATTGGGATTCCATGACTATAACTCATCTTTGGTTCTTACTTTGGACATTCAGACTCTCAAACGCATCACTTCTTTAACCTTTATGTTTTAAGACAAAAAACGGTCCCCGGTAGTTTCGTGAGCTCAAGCCTCCTTTGAATCATAGTCCAACACTGCACAGAATATATTCCGCTAAATTTTGGAATATTAACCCGTGGTGAACGCTAATTGCTTGGGTTGTGGTTATTCCCATCGCTTATTTAGCTCCATTTGAATAACTGGTCTTGCAATTTAAAATAGTGCTCTTCAATCGTCTAGTGAGAAACTAAATTTACGTACGGAATTTTTCCTTAGAAAAGATTCGATTTCTAAAATTTAACAAATTCTTTCCTATATGAGCAATTAAAACGGCTTGTTTTGAAGCTTCGTGGTGTTCACTGTCTTAATGCTAAAACTTGTGTTTGAATGCTCTCTAGTTGCTTTACCAAACGTTTGATAGGATGATTTTCGACCGTGGTCATATATGATAATTTCTGATTTTTCACTGCTCACTCAACACAATGCACCAATTCACGAAAACAATTAAATTACTGTTGTTCCTGTGGTAGTACTTCACGGTTTGATAGTTTACATATTAAATGACTAGTACGTTTAACTATAATTCGCCTAACAAGTTCTTCCACAAATCGCAGTTTTAATTGAATAAAGTTGGTGTTGATAATGACTGCGGTTTAAATCCCAATAAAAGAGGGTTGAAAAAGTGATTTTTCATCACGTGATTACGATTGGTGATGGTGACGATCACAACTATCATTTCCAGTTGAAGTGCAGAGCTTTGGCACCCAAAAAAATTCAATGGATAAAAAATCACAAAAAAAAACTCTGTTGTCTGTTCGATGACCACGTTTTGTTTCATCGAATCACAGAATAAGTTGGTTGTATGATTTTCAGTCCCCAAATGTTATTGGCTGAATCATGCATTTTATTTGATATATCATCATTAGTAATATTATAACGTCAACGTCATCTTTATGATCTACATTCCTCATTATTGCAATTGAAAAACGATAATCCTAATGCTTGTTGCAATTTGTCTATATCATTCTTATCGATCATCCTTATCTTTTGCACTACCAGCAAGGCCGTCTACTCCACTGTTGCCTTGTATATACCCTTTAAACCAACATCATCAAAATCCCCAGTCATGCCAGGTGCACTCACCCGACTAAGATTAGCATAGGTCTCAATTTCAACTGATTACTCTTTAAGCCCACGTATCCAAGAATGATAAGGCATCACCTTCGTCTCATTTAACCCCCATTTGATCACAACTAACAAAATATCTAACGTTATCATTTCATCAGCTATGTTGGTTCTTGTATACCGCACTAAATGAAGCCTCACCGTTTATTTCAATAAAACCTGCTAGTCTATTTATTCTTCGGAATCCTACTAAGCCATATTTTTCTTTACTTTTATTTGTCAAGCTGAAACATAACTACGCAGTCCACGGGGACCTTGGTCAACCATCAAACCCCATTTTCCTGAAACACAACGGGGTTCTTTACCTCCACGATATCTTTGTTGTCCTGGATCATCTTCAGTTCCTGTAAATCCAGGTGACCTAATTTGTTTTTTGCTGCTAGATTCAAATCATCTATTCAAATCTATCTATAGTTGAATACCACGATTTCCTGGATTACCTGTACTACCTCGTTCTACTTTTGTTCCAACCTCTTCGGCTGATCTATTTATACTCCTTTGACCTGTGAGTCTTGATACACTTCTAGTATTGAGCCACCCCATACGATCATATCTCCAAAACCACCCCTATTAGGTTGCTCTTTACCATGGATGCCTTCATTTCCCGGACGACCTCTTTCACCAAAAACATCAAAATTACCTTTACCACAATGATGCTCCATTTAGTTGTCTATAATAGCACCAGGATTTACTTTCTCTAGATATATTTTTATCGCCTAGCACTCCGCCTAGTATTGTGTCACCACTTAATCCATAAGGACCATGAATATATTTTGTCCTTGATATTTGAGGCGTCTCTGTGTTGCCCTTTACTACCTTAAGATTTTGCCGTCACGACTCTACTACCAGGTCATCCGTTATAAGCACCTCGACCATTATTTCTAAGATCATGTTCCAAACTTAGTTCTCCGGCTTCGAAAAATGTCTTCGGGCGCACCAAAAATTACTATAAAACAACTTATTACCATCAACAGATTGTTCATCCGTATAACCAGGTTCACCTTCGTCATGTTTTATTGATGATACTTTTGAACTTATAAATTTTGTTGTACCATTCAGTTCTGAAGTGCCGATTTACGAGTGTCTTCATCTTTACCAAAATGTCCTATAATTTAGATTAAACAAGATGACTGTTCCGAAATAAATTAATGAAATGTTACAATACCTTTTTGATAATAAAGGTAAATTTTTCCAGCACTTCCAGATGTTTCATTAAAATCTCGTAACCTAGAGAATCCTTGTCGACCTAAAAATCGTGTCTGGTCATCTTGTCAAATCTCATCTTAAATTTTGTTTTGCGCTTAGTCGTCTTGGTGGACAATAACCGTAGTCATCTCCACTTTTAATAACTTTTAATAACCAGGATAGATTTCCTTTATATCTTTCCTTTATATCTTTGTTCGCCGAAAAGACCAGTTACATTAAAATCTCTACTAAGTCTACCTTTAGGAGCAATTAAATGTGGTTCACGATTACCATCTCTACCGAGTACGGCTGATCCACGAAGCCTACCATTATCACTTTTTAAACCACGAACTTTCTGATTCTTATATCGTTTGGATTCTTTAGGGCCACTTGGTCAGAAATACTTAGATCTTTCAAAAGGCCAGCTGTCCTCGAAACTTTTGGTTCTTCATTAGTTCGAATACTTTTTCGACCAGCATAACCATTATGCCCTTTAGCACTTGAAGCGACATTGGGACCAGAAAAATCACGCGTTACAATTTGGCCAGGGATATCAAGCAATCCACGATATCTATGAGGCTAGTTTCAGCTTGTATACCACGGACCCCATTACGATTCTCTCCAATCTTTCATCATAACGACCAGTTGGTACAGTGAGTCCTTGTGCAACAAATACCAGGATAACCATCTTTTCTAACTTCACTTGTATCTCTAACGACCATCATATCCAGGTGCACGTTTAAAATCATTTTCACCGGAAGAGCACGATCTCCATTTTTACCAATTTTACCATGGTCACCCACATCACCAACTTCTCTTCTTGGACCTCTAGGTGCACGGAGACTATCGACCATCTGATTCCATATTCGACTTTGTACTTTTTTAATCCTTGATCTCCAATTAATCTTTGTAATCCGACTGGATCGACTAAAAAGGTAAAGTTGGCATTTACATGCTTATGTTTTTTTTAATGATTTTTTTTGGGTAAAATTAGCAGTAACAAATAACTTCAATTGATTATTTATATTAAATCTTTTATACGAATAAACTGACAATTTTGGAAAAAACGAAGTGCTTTTTCGGATTGTTAATAACAGTATAGCTTTTTTACAACTTATATTTTCTTAACTTTTTATAAACTTTTTATACATGTGTTTTCTAAAAAGTTAACTTAAGTTTTTTTCAGTGAGCTTTTTTTTGTAAAAGACAAACAAACGATAAAACATTTAACTTATTATCTCTATTAAAGCTTTTATTTCATATCGGAAAAATATGAAGGCTAATTTATATAAATGCATATTGACCAATTTATGTAACTATCGTGATAAATTTATGCTTAGTTTAAGTATTTTTTTTTAATGTTTTAAAAAAGATCAAACTTAAAATGCATAGTAATAGTAAACATAGTAAGATTAATTTTTACATTTAGGTTCCCAATAAAAAACATCATATTTTACAATAAAAAAGCTACGCCATAACTTACACTTGTTTTTCATACTAAAGTTTCTATGTTTTGAACAAATAAAATGAACAAATGAAGGACATAATGAAAAAAAAATAACAAAAAGCTTTTATAATATTGTAATTGTTTAGCTCTGCAACAAAATATTTATTTGCATTTTATAAATGCATAGATTAAGCTTTCAATAAAATTATGCCCTATATTAATGGGTTTATTTCCAATAATATTATTAGGTGAACAATTTGGAATTAAAAGATGACGAGTAAGCAATTTTAATTTGGTGAAAGCTCGACAAAAGACAATGAACATTTTTCGGTTCCTTTAAGCTTTTAAATACTTAAAAAAAAACAAAAAAAATTTGTAATAATTATACCAAGTAATCAAAAGTTATTGAAATTTATAATGTTTCATTTTAAGTGAGCTTTTTTGTAAAAGACAAACACACATTTGACTAATTATTTCTAATCAAGTTTTTATGCTTTTATACATACAATTTGGAAATAGATGAACAGCATATTGACCAATTTTTGAAACACAAGTGATAAATTTAAGCTTTAGTTTAGATTCCTACTTTAAAAAAAAGCTGTTTTGTTGTGAAGCTCCATAATCTTTCAATAAAGCTACGCATAATTAAAAAAAGCTTAAAATTTTAATTTTTAAAGTATTTTTTAGCTTACATTTTAAAGAAAGCTAACATTTTTTTGTGCTTTGTTTAAAACAAAAATACACGTTTAAAATTTCAGAAAAAATAAAAATCGTTTAGTGTATTAGTGATAATAAACCGAAAGCTTTTATTAAAGATAAAACAAAACTCAATAACACCAGATAGATAATGTTATTTCAGAGAGCTTTTTTGTAAACATATGTAAATATATATAGCTAATTGTTACTTTTAACTGAAACGCTATTTTAATCTGACTTTTAAAGGTGATTATTGAAACCAGTAAATATTAAAGCTTATATGTTTTGAACAAATGCATTTAAAATAGATGGGGAATATAATATTAAGAAATTTTTTACTAAAAATCTTATAAAAAAACAGTAACTTTTTGTTCTCTAACAATAACTTTGTTAATAAAGCTTAAATTTAAAAACTAAATTTTCTAATTAAGGTAAATAAATGAATACCTTGTCTTACCTTGATTATCCACTTAAAACTAGTATAAGATTTCAAAAAATAAATCAAATTTGTAAAAGCTCAATATATAATAATTAAATATTTTTGATGTTTTGATCGATCATCAAAAGTTTTCATTCATTTAATTTCTATATGTTTAATATTAAATCTAAAAGCTTTTATATATTTAAAAATAAAAAGCTTTACAAATAGTTTATTTTGTAAGCTATTGAAAGTTTTTAAAGTTTTAAAAGTTAAAAAATATGAATTTGATAATTAGTTTGTAGGCCCGCACGACAAGCTCTTCTAGCAAAAAAATAATAGTAGTATGAAAAATTGATGTTTAAATAATTAAGCGTGAAAGCTTTAACAAATAATTTTCTAAATTATGCTTTAACTAAAAACTATTATTTATCTTTAAAACTCAATAAAGACCAAGACTGATTTGTTAACACGTTATCACAAATTACAAAGCTTTTATTAAAACGACTATTACAGATAGAACAAGATTAAGCTGCAATTATTAAATTCTGAATTTTTTTAATGAGCTTTGACAACTTTTCAATTTATATTAAGTTTCCATTTTCAATGAAAATATTTCAATAATGTTTCTAAGAAAGCTTTTAAGCTTTTAATTTTTAACTTGTCTTTAAATAGCTAAATGTTATCATAAATTAAAAATGAAAGTTTTTATATATTTTAAAACAAAAAGCTCCTTAAATAGTTTATTACAAAGATTATTTATAAAACCAAATTTCAGCAATTATGGAGTTTGATAAATATTTGTTTTTAAAGATCACAAGCTTTCTATCTAATTTAAAAGATTTAAAAGCTTTAAAAGGAATGGTAAATATATTTTATCCCTGCATAAGTAAATATATTGTACCTTAAAAACTCCCATTTAGTTTTATTAACAATTCCAACTCCAGGAAATATACGTTCGTTAACACTATTCACTACATTACCTTGCGGTTTACAATACTGTATCAAGTATAATAACAACTACCACATTTTCTCACCAAACATTGCTAACAAAACACCTACAACTTTTACATCCCGTACACATATACAGGAAACACCAAATTAAGTAGAATTCAACTTTCGCCAAAAGCATGTACATAATCTACTACACCGAAAAACAATTATCGAGTTTTTTTTTGTTTTATTTTTATTCTTCGGGAAAAGCTCAATTGAAATAACAACAACTCTAAAATCATTTACATATACATGTACTAATAATATTCGGTTAAACTGACAATATTCTGACGATGTTGCTGATGATGATGATGATGATGATGATGAGGACGACAATGAAAATGATAATAACTTTTTAGTCTATGAAATATATAATTGTTGAATTATTCAAACAAAAAGTAAAATCAAAAAGTTCTGTATTATCTCGTAGAGTACGAGTAGAGAAAATTATTTAAAAAAAATGTTTAATTTTTTTTTTTGAGCTTTTCGTGCATTATGTCGAAAAAATATTGTGTTCGTACAGGAAAATTGTTTTACTGGCAAAACACATAGAATCATGACAAAAATGTTATAAATTATGTCGAAACAGAATGGACAGCAGGATGATGTGGATTGGATAGTGGTCGAACGATGTTTTAAACATTATGAATATATAAATACGTATACATACAAGATCCGGCACAGCATTCTTTTCGCACTGATGACGCCCCCGACTACTTTTTGTTCATCGTTTTGAATCCCCCCATGTTTGATTGGTTTGAGGTTATGTTTATTTAATTTTTTTGTTAAATTTTGTTTTTCCATTTTTTTTTTGTTGATGAACCAAAATTGAATTTTAATTGAAATGTAATTTGATGCTGTTTTTGTTGTTGCCAAATTTTTTTGCTGGTTCTTTTACTATATATACATATTATAGCTAAAGACCATTATTATTTTGTCTGCAATTTTGGATTGTGTGTACATAGTTCCAAACAAATTATGAACGAACGAAATTATGATGAACATGCTGGGGATGAACACAAACAATTCGAAGTAATGGGAAAATACAACAAAACGCTCGTTACAACTCAAGTGGAAAAATATAATTATGGAATTTTCATTTTAAATAGTCAAGGTGGATGACTGGTTTATTATTTGATGTGTTGGTATTTTCGATGTATTTTTCTTGAACACACTGTGTACAATTACATTTTCTAAGTAAAATGGTAAATGTAAAGACTTACATTATATACGAAAGAAATAGAAAAGTGTACATCAAAAAGAAAATTGTGTTTACATATAAGTGGTTATATACACAAGATAAAGGTGTCATAAACACTTTGATGGTTTCTAGGGTGCTTAAAATGTTCTTTTGTTGTACGACACTAAATTTGTTTACGTGTAAGATTGACAAGTGTTCATCGGTTAACTATACTTGTTGTGTTGATAAATTGATAGAACATTTTTAAATTGTTTAAACTTTTAATAAAAATCTAAAATTATAGCCTTGCCTGATTAAATGTGTTGTCTTATATTGATGATATATTAATTATGTTTTATTTAGTTCAATAAACCACAGAAATTTTTTGTAAGAAAAGCTATTCTTTAAGTTATTGTTGCCCAGGTTGCGAATTGTATCAATAATTATATTCTGAACCTTGATATCGTACATTCGAGTACCTTTCAGTTCGAAATATCTAATAACTTTATCGTAGAGCTTGTTCATCTGGTCGTTTATAGTACTATATTTGTCGTGCTTTATCTATCGAAAACTCACCTCGTTGATATTTTAACAAATAATGCAAGGTTTTAAATTCTTTTATTTCCTTCTCTCAAAGCATTTAAAATGTTAGTAAATGTAGCAAATGTGTTAGGCCTGGTTGTTGATACACTTATCTCTTACACACATACTGGAGGCAGCTGCAGCCAATCATCAAAAAGTATCATGTTTATGCCTCCGAATAGCTTGTTATAGTTATTGAATTGACGCAAACGGCGTAAGTCATGCAAAACATCGCATATGGTACATTTTCTCATTTATGACGCATAACTCTTAAATAATTACCTGTAAGGCGTTAACAATGGTACAAACTTTCTGCACTAGCAATTTAATTAGGCTATTTAACGTAGAATCACCTACTAACGTGCTGCATTTCCGGTTAGTGCATCCCTCTTTGCAACCGGCTTTTCGTAGCATCAAAATTTGTGTCTTAAAAAAAATAGGAAGGCTATATCTGTACCTGTAGATCTTCATTTTGTTAGGCATGTATGCTCATTGCAATGTAACTGAACAAGTGTTTTTGGATCATAGTCATAATCTAATGCAGCTGCCTTTCGAGCTATCAATATTTCTCCATGCTTTTGCTGATTTAACTGTTCTGTTTGGGCTAAAAAAGCGGTTCCTGTGTCATCAAACCCTTCACACAATTCTGTCTCAGAAGTGTTAAGTATTGACGGTCAAATGTTGACGGTCTTCTTGAGCAACGTTTTCTTAAGTGGCATCTGGGCTTTTTTGATGGAAAGCTTCAAAGATCATTCAACATTGTATAAAACTCATTCCTGAAAAATTATAATCTGGGTGCTGTAACGATGCTTCTCAAACTTTTAAAAGATAATAATACAGTATCCAGTTGCTTGTCCTTGCTAATCGACAGAAAGACAGAACTAAGAGAACTATCACTAAGGGGTAGGTGACATAATCAAGAGGCACATTTGGGAGCAGAAACTTGCCTTTTGTGAAGAATTTTGTCATACAAATATGGAAGTGTCGACGAGATATGTTTTCGTGTATCATAATTTTTGGGTAGCCTTTGGACAAAATATACTGTGCAATATAGAACGCATATGCCGCTCTATTAAGCTAATGAATACCTATATCAGTATTAAATATCAATTGGTTTTCAATCCATACAATTATTTCAGGACTATCAGGATTCTTAAATTCTATTCGCCAACAGTGGTCCTGATTTCATCATATACCTCATCATATACTTCATCAACGCTCTAACTCTGAACATGAAGTGTTGACTCAATATGACTGGATATTTCTCGATGAGATATTGAGTCCCATATATATTACGAGAACTAGGGTATCCTGTCAGCAATCAGATGAAGTATACGTTGATCTAGCCTTTTTAGCTGATTTTAACTAAAAGTCTGAAAACATGTGGGTGGTTTCAGAGTTCTAATTTAGAGAGCTAAAAGATCATTTAACGCAGCTCTTTTTTAATTTATCCACACATGATAAGAATTTCTCGTTCTTGATGTCCATTATGTCAACATAGTGTACCTCAGCTGGATATGTCGGGTTGGCATTTCCTGAATTTGCACTTGATTTATTGATGTTGCAGCTATCGCAAGTTTGTATATATTTTTGTACCAGGCTAGCCATCCGTGGAAAATAGTACTTCTCTAAGATTTGTTTCCTATTTTCTTGATATCTATTGGTTTCCTAGATATCCGTGACCATTCTTTGAGTGAGGCGAATTTTATAAGTGGAGAAGTATTCCTTAAAAAGTTCTTGTAGTATTTGTATGAATTTTTCGGGTATTTTTATCCCATTGATAATATTTGGGTTTAATTTTTCCCGTAGTATTTTATTTAGCACTTCCTTGTTTAGCTCTGCTAAGCTAATGTAGTGTCTATGATAGAATGGATGAGGTTCCTCGTGAGCCTAAATTTTTTTACCTGTTCTGAGTATAATTTGGTTTCTGGACACATTTATTGGGGCTTCCTAGTATTGTATTAGAAGTATTGTAGTAAGGACTTCTTCGGCGCTTTGAACTCTTCCCTCTGTGGAGGTTCTTCGCTCCATATAAGTGATTCCTTAGGTTGTTAAAAGCCCAAATTATCGCCAGCATCTTTTCTCCGTTTACCGCATAATTGCCCTCTGTCTTGCTCAAAGTTCTGAAAATATAAGTAATTGGTTTATCCTTGCCGATGTCTCCTTGCAATAGTATGGCTTCTATTGCTAAGTTCGAGGCATCGCTAGTCAGATTGAATGGTTTATCGAAGTTACGAAATATTAATATTTCCGATCATGTTAGAAGTTCTTTAATATGTAGAAATGATTAAATTTGTTTTTGATCCAACCTGATTTTAATTTTTTTCGATTGGCTCGCTTTAATTTGATCGCCCATTGTGAGGTTGGTCAAGGGTTTCGTTATTTTCGCAAAATCCTTAATGAAGCGCCTTAGTTGATTCAGGTTCTCAGGATTTTTTAGATTCTGAATAGCAGCTACTTTCTTTGCGACGACCCTAATCTCTTGGTTGGTGATGATACAGCTCAAAAATTCTGTTTCCGTTTTTAAGAATTCCGTTTTATCGAAGTTAATTCGTAGATGGGCTTTTTCAAGTTTAGCAAATATTTTCTCGGTGTTTACTAAATGTTCTTCCTCGATTTTCCCTCCGAAAACAATTATGTCATCAAGGTAGACATAGCAGATTTTACCAATAAATTCCTTTAACACGTCATCTTTCATTCTCTGGAAGATAACCGGCGAATTTTTAAGCCCAAAGGGAAGTCTCATAAATTCATACTTTTCGTTAATCGTTGAGAAGGAGGTTTTTGGTATGTCGGATTCTTTCATTTTGATCTGGTGGTATGTCGGATTCTTTCATTTTGATCGATTGTGGTGAACTTAGAATTTGCAAGACTCACGATCGTGTTAGAGATGTTCGGAATCGGGTAAGTACCTGAGATGGTGACAGCATTCAGTCGCTTGAAATCAATGATCATCCTGTATTTTGTGTACCTGAGGCATCCCGTGTTTTATTCACTATCCAAATCGGTGAACTATATGGGCTCTTTGCAGGCTGTATGATCCCTCTTTTTAGATGTTTCTCAATTGGTTCTTCTACTTCATTCCTCATATTGACTGGGTAGGGGTAGGATTTTGTGTATACTGCTTCATCTATCATTGTTCTGATTTCAGCCCTCACAGTATAGTATCTATGGGTATTACGTTGTCTACTGGAGCAAATAGTGTTTTGTGTATTGATAGCATTATTTAAATTTTCTGTTTCAATTCAAAAGAAATATGGCTATCTCCAACTTCTAAGCTATTTAATTGTGAAGCTTGTTTTTCATGAAGTTGTATCTTAATCTTTGAGGCAACAGTCAGGATGTTGTATTTTTGATCAATGACTGCATCAACCTGTTTCAAAGTATCATCGCTAATTATGCCATCGAATATTTTCAGTCCTGGTAAAACGAAAAAGTATATGGCTGTGTCAATCTCAATGCTTTTAAAAAATGGTCCGCGGAGTTTCTGACTGATTTCGAATTTGCCTCCTGCCGATCTAATTTTGAATTTAGCATTGGTATAGTTTGCATAATTTCAGCAAGTGGCTGGTCTCCGCAATCAAGATAATATCTCCAGTTCCAATATTATCAGCCTCACTAGTCAACTTAGTTAACATAGTGGTCTAGAATTCACGATCATCTCTTTCTTCGTTGGTAATATAGGGACCCCTCTAAGGTAAGTATGTATTCACCAACAAGTCTTTATGTTTTTGCTCGTTTCACAGCTGCCTCTTATATTACATCCAAATAAGGCACTCCCGATGGGATGAACTTCCACTGTGTTTTACATTGCAAAAACACTATTTATAATGCTTAGCCTATTAAAAACTAAAATAACACTTTAAGAGAGATATTGATCGATTGCCCACGTTTCCATGAGTATTGGCTTGGTACTTTCGCAAACGAATATGCACACATATAGTTTTATAGGTATTGAACCTCTTCTTCTTGATATAGGTGAACCTTAAATTGTTCAAAGTAATCCACACCCTTTTGATGAAATGGGTGTACAAATTAAACCCGACTTGATGTTTGGGTTACTTCTTCGACCGTTGATGCTTGTGAGGAGATTCACTCAAAGAAAGTTGTAAAGACTGCATGTTGCTTTTTTGGCCATATTTGTGGATGCTTGACGTTATTTGTGGATGCTTGACAGTATGTTGCTTTATTGGCCATATTTCTGGATGCTAGACAGTATTACGAATATGTGCTGGTGGTTCTGTGCTTAATAAACCTCTCAGACACATGTTTTAATGTTTCAATATTCCAGTGTTGTAATGTTCCAATGTTCCAATGTTCCAATGTTCCAATGTTCCAATGTTCCAATGTTCCAATGTTCCAATGTTCCAATGTTCCAATGTTCCAATGCTCCAATGTTCCAATGTTCCAATGTTCCAATGTTCCAATGTTCCAATGTTCCAATGTTCCAATGTTCCAATGTTCCAATGTTCCAATGTTCCATTGTTCCAATGTTCCAATGTTCCAATGTTCCAATGTTCCAATGTTCCAATGTTCCAATGTTCTAATGTTCCAATGTTCCAATGTTCAAATGTTCCAATGTTCCAATGTTCACAAGAACCCTTGCGGTTGTTTGGTTGAAATCATTACTGATTTTTATTTGTATACCGTTGGTAGTATGTCTTGATGAGAGACAGGTTTTGTAGTGTATGTTTTGTTTGATCAATCTGTTTGCCTGTTTCCTAACCATTTAGGAGATCCACCTTAGTATTATAGCTTTTAAAACTGTTTGTAAATTTATAATTCATAATTTAGATTCAT
Organism: Tipula confusa; assembly: GCA_963556175.1. Taxonomy (NCBI): domain Eukaryota; kingdom Metazoa; phylum Arthropoda; class Insecta; order Diptera; family Tipulidae; genus Tipula; species Tipula confusa. The sequence goes on from OY744475.1 coordinate 81,069,246, forward strand.
CGAATGACCCGTGCACCCGAGACCACGGTGTCATCCATTCAAGTAATTGAAACATCTGAGGCTGCTCTTGATGGCTCTTAATTTGTCGACCGATGTCATGCGTTGATATGTATTTGCATGTACGCATTGCTTATCTTGGTTGCATATAGGACAACTTATTCTTGTTGATGTTCCGACTGTATATGTGCGGATAATTATTCTACTAGGCGTGATTTTCCTCGTAAATCCCCTTGCGGTTATGGCATCGTATATATGCGTATTTAATATGGATTTAATAAGTTATGCTACCTTTGGAAACTCCTTATTTGCTGTCTGTTTACTCAAAGAGTCCTGATTTTATAATCTAATTTTAGTGCTATATATAGAAACCAAGAACCTCTTTTTCCAACAACGTCTTTATCCTCTTACGGATTCATCAAAAACATTTGCAACGTTTTAAAGACACGGCTACTCCATGTACGATTTTATAAACGCGTTTACTACGCAAAACTTTCTTTCATATCGTGGAATCTACTTCTGCAGTGCTTCGTTGTAATTTGCATCAGTGACTACAGTATTACGAATATGTGCTGGTGGTTCTATGCTTAATAAACCTCTCAGACACATGTTTTTATGTTTCATGTTCCAGTGTTCTAATGTTCCAGTGTTTTTGTGTTACAATGTTCCAATGTTTCATTGTTCCAATGTTCCAATGATTCAATATTCCAATGTTCCAATGATTCAATATTCCAATATTCCAATGTTCCAAAGTTCCAATGTTCCAATGTTCCAATGTTCCAATGTTCCAAAGTTCCAATGTTCCAATGTTCCAATGTTGCAATATTCCAATATTCCAATATTCCAATATTCCAATATTCCAATATTCCAATGTTCCAATGTTCCAATATTCCAATATTCCAATGTTCCAATGTTCCAATGTTCCAATGTTCCAAAGTTCCAGTGTTCCAATGTTCTAATGTTCCAATGTTCCAATGTTCCAATGTTCCAATGTTCCAATGTTCCAATGTTCCAATGTTCCAATGTTCCAATGTTCCAATGTTCCAATGTTCCAATGTTCCAATGTTCCAATGTTCCAATGTTCCAATGTTCCAATGTTTCCATGTTCAAAAGTTCCAATGTTCCAATGTTTCAAAAAAATAATATAGCTTACGAAAGTCGTAAAGGCCTTTTTAAAAAAGGATTGTGAACCAAAATTGAAAGGAAATAAGTGGCAAACAAAAATGATGGTTTAATAATTGGTTTAAAACTAATATTCTTACGAAGATTCTTTCGATTGAGTTTTTAAACTTAAAGCTGTGTAATATTAAAAGTTATATTCTCTGAAAACAATTAAAATTATTTATAAATAAATGGCCTGAAAACTTATAACTTCGCCTTAAATACATCAAAACTTTTTCAATTTTATTACATTCAAGATAAAAGCTCGACTCAACACAAATGATATACCTTCGAAGCAAAACTATAATTTTAATTACCAAAGTCAATTAATTAAATTATTGTTATCTAATATAAGTTTAACCCATACATATACGTATTAGGTGAAAATCTATATTGAAAAGGCGGATACATACCCAAAAAGCTCAATTATCCGATTTTATATTATAGACTTTTCATACTTATTATACAGTAGTTTTGATGTATGATTATATAGCGTGTGAATATCTGATTTCCGAAAGTCACTCAAATCCCTATCATTTACATTTTTTGTTTTTGTATAAAATGTTGGTGGTGCGAAAGGTCGAACTAGAGCGTACAGTAGTTAAAAGTTTTGACACGCATTAATGTTAAATTATAGTCAAAAACCAAAAAAATAAAAAATTTTATCACGTCGTGGTAATTTTTATATGTGAAATTATGCTTATACATAATATTATTTGTAAAAAGAACAGAATCAGATTGATATCGATTTTAATTTTATATTTGGTAAATTAATAGTTAAAAGCTTTAAATTCATTATATATACACACACAGACACACTCCCCATCATCTAGACACCTAAAATAGCATAATTTTAAATTTATTATTATTACATGTTAAAATTACATATAATTTATGTATTTTAATTTATTTATACATAGCTACATGTATGTATGACATACAAAAAGCGACATAACTAGATAAAAACATGGATACATGCATTTTAACATTAATGCAATGTGTTAATGAGGAATTTTCTATATTATATAAATTTAAAAGCTTTCCACCGAAGATTTATTTTTCGTTTAGTTTTTAGTGCTTTAATTTTTTGTGATGCACATACCATATGCATAAAATATTATGCATAATATGTTCGAGCATTTTACGAATTTTGTCGATAAATTCATATTTTTTAACATAAAATTGACGTTAGTTACGTGTGCCGTGTGTACGTGGAGGTGTGTGTAAATACATTGTAATTATAATAAAATTAGTTCACTTTTGTTGTTGTTATGTGCATTGAGTCCATTATATACATATATGGTACATTTTAAAGCTTTTGTATAACTTAATTTGACACAACATATAATTAGTTAATTAACATTTGGACAATATAAAACGTTTAACCATGAAAACATTTTTGGTACTATGCACACAGCATGTATAATTTAATGAAGTCTAATTAAAAAATCTCTCAATTAATTTTAATGAAGAAAAATTGTTTTTTTGTTTGTGTTTGTTTTGTGACCCTGTAAATTGGCTTTTATAAATGTTCATGTCGAAAATGGGCTGATCCACGAATAATTCGCTTGTTAGTTAAATTGACCAGATATTAATTTACAATGATTCCAAACTAACGTATTATTGGAGTTTGCACGTATTTAAAAAAATCAGAGATGTGTATGGTTACCAATGATGATTAACTAGTGTCATTGTGTACAGCTCAGCTTGAAGTTAAAATATATTTAAAACAATTATGAAAGCAAAAAACAATCACCAAATAAAAAATGATCCACAACATCTTCCACAAAATGATTATGAATAACATAAGTCCTATTATGTATCTCGAAAACGCTCCATTTTTGTTTTCGATCAGTAAAACAGTAGGCAATGATTATTAAATCCTTTGTTTAATTGCGAGAAAAAAAAAATTAAATATTTTCATTAGTTTTGATTGTCTTGTGTTGCGTGTCAGTTTTGTAAATTAAAAATTCTAAATAATAGTTCTCAAGTGAGTGGTTCATTTATATCCATTTTGTTTAAGGATTTTGTGATGGAAAAGCATCACGAGCTTGAAATAAATATTGACGCCATGTAATAATTTTTAAACCCCATTCAAATATTAAAATTACTGCAAATAATTGAGAATATCGAGTAAAACTTTGTACAAAGACATAAAAAATATCGAGGCGGGTTAACAAAAATTATAACGATATTAGTTTCCAAAATGAGCAACAGATTGAACTCGCTATTTTATAAATTGTATCTGGAAATTCGGCTTGCTGGTACGCCTCCACTAATCTCTTTCTCGAGGTTGTTAAAGTATGCAGAACCTTTGTGAAAAGTCTTGCAGACTTTAACTTTACCCTGCTTCAAAGTTTTCGCATTATAACGGGTGGGCCATTTAAAAGTTTAAATTTAAAAATGCAATAAAACAAAAACGGTTTAAAATTTTGCCAAATTTATTTTGTTGTTGTGAAGTACAACTGTCTTGGTTAGAGATGGAATATTATTTCATTCATATGGCTGCCGCGGCTGGTCTAATAGTACCCAATTCGATTGGACCAATTTTCGAGCACTTTTTCGATTGTATGGGGGCGATGAAATCTCGAATGTTGGCCTTCAAATGCTCAATTGTCAAAAGACATCACCATTTCGGCTATTTAAATGGCCATCAAACTTTTGACCCAATAAATCGATTGTGGCATAAGATGTGTGACAAGTTGCACCATCCTTTTGAAACCACATATCGTTCACATCAATACCACGAAGAGCGGGCGCAAAAAAATCGGTTTTCATGGTGCGATAGGTGTCTCCATTGACCGTAATGGTTGCGCCGTCCTCATTTTCAAAGAAATTTGGGCCAATGATACCCCCGCTCCACAAGCCGCACCAAACAGTCACTCGTGATGAGTGCATTAGCTTCTGTAAGACCACTTGTGAATTTACTAAGCCTCAAATATGGCAATTTTGCTTATTAACGTACCCACCAAGATGAAAATGAGCTTCATTCGAAAAGATGATTTTTTTGGCAAAATTGACATCATCGTGCAGTTTCTCGTTGGCCCATCTAGCGAAGTGAAAACGAAGCGAATGGTCATGCGGCTTCAACTCTTGAACCAATTGATCTTTGTAACGCGTCATACCGAGATTTTTTCGCAAAATTCGACGTAAACTGGTGCGTGAAATGTTCAGTTCTTGAGAACGATGAGGAGTTGATGTTGATGGATTCTCACGCACACTCCCAGCCACAGCTTCGATATTTTCGGGTACGACCAAATTTGGCTTACCAAGCGTAAATCAATTCATTTCGTTCAGTGGAGATAATATACTGAATAGAATGACATAAAAGAATGACAGAAATTGTGACAGAATAGAATGACATAAGTACTGTCAGATTCGAAATAACCAATGGTTCAAATTTATACCGATAGATGGCCCACCCTTTAGTTTTGAAACGAATAACACAATTATTTACAATTTTTTTAATGTTGCTCTGTATCGTTTAAACGTAAGCAATAAATCATGATGTAGCTTTTATTCATGTACATATAAATGACATAAATGCCAACTAAATAATTGCTCTTTTGGTAGAATTATTTGATGGTTAAAATCATACTGCCAATATGAATGCAGTAGTCTAAAACCAACGCAAAATCTTTATTTCATCTAAGAATAATGCCAAATAAAAGATACCGTTGGTTTTCAATATTTCATTATTTGATGATTAAGTTGCCCGGAGTTCTAAGTTTCTCTTCAATGAGGAAGCTGTTCACTCGATTGCCCATCGCATTGATTATCCGTGCGTTTTTATAAATCATAGAACTTAAGCTATACTATGCGAATTTTGTGTATTAAGAAATATTTTTAACAACAAACTAACTTAGCCTAGTTGTTGATTCTGGACAACAAAAGTTCAAACTTTATTTTTCCTTCGTTATTATTCCATATATTTCACACCTCCGAATTCTTCATGCATGAGTGTATAAATAATATCAACCTGGCGGACCCCTCTGGACCATATACCACCACTGCCTTAAGTATACTCATTTTGGAGAAATAACCTCTTTATGCGCTGTTGCTGGATTATGTTCAGATCGCACATAATTTCAATATTTCGCGGTAAATGGTTTAAAATCTCTGAAGTGCGATTCGCTACAAACTTCTTAAATCTCATAGGATGGCTTAATAGCCACATCAAAACAATTGTGGTGTCGGTTCAGGCACAACATTTAACTGGATGCTTTATTGTTTGCTTCACCAATGTAATTAGCTTGGTTAGCAAGAATGAGTCAATTTGAGTCTTGGAAGCGACACTTGTCTAATTGGCGCCACCTTTATAACTCGACTTCATTGTGTTGTGGAATGTAACGAGTTATTTCAATGTTTTTCAACACCTTTATTTCGCTCTGAACCTTCGTATAGATGTTTAAGATATGGTCCGGTAAATCATCATCTCAGCCCATAGTTTCATTAACTACAGATTTAAGAAAATTATTTTCAGTATTAATAATCGAAGGATGTAATCAAATGTGCTGAGATGATTCGCTGCTTAGTGGGTTATGAGCTTATCTCTACAGATAGTTTAAAAGAAAAAAACGTCGTCTGCATCATTCCACTGAAGACTCAATATTTTTGCGTCAGTTAAGGAATCGTGAAACATCGAGATTCGTTCTGTGTCTTCTATCACAGTAACATTCGGTACATTATAGTTACATTTTCTCAGTCTAAGACCTCCAGATAATAATAGTTCGCTTATGTTTATTTTTAGGCTTTGCATTTTTTCAATTGTTTCTGCTCCTGAGATAAACTCATCAACGTAGTAATCGTTGAGTATATATGGGACTACGTTTAGAAGTTCTCGTTCGTTGTAGTATGATATCTGATGCAAGCTTCTGATCGCTAAAAATGATGAACTATATTCAACCCTAAAGTAATTGTATTTAACTTGTAATATTTGATCTCATTTAATATTTTACTTCTCTATAGGATTATTTCAAACTGTGTATCCTCTGATCGAACTAGAACTTGATTGTTTACATTTTCTCAATTTGGCCAGTTAACACAATTTTATGCTTCCGAAATCTCATTAAAATTGATTATAAGGTGGGTTGAATAATTGGTTCTACTAGCATTGTTTCATTGAGCGCAATTCCAAAAGTAGATTTTGCTGAACAATCAAACACAACTCTAGTTTTCGTGGTATTACTTGACTCCTTAAACACACAGAGGTGAGAGGTGATAAAAACTCTCCATCTCTTCAACATTCAGGTCAGTCTCAATTACAGGTATCATGTAACCTAAGTTTTGATACTCATATTTAAATTTGCAATATTTATATTTCAGCGATGCATTATACCCTTTAACTTTCTTTCTAATGCAAGAAACATTCTTTTGGCTGCGTTTAAAGAATTTCCATGTTGAACTTTATTTTTTTTAAACAAAATCGCTACCACATATCGTCTAGACGATATGTGGTGCGCATAAAAAACGTTTCAATGTGTTACTCATTTCTTTTAACGGTGCCCTTGTTAATAACTCCAGAAGCAATTCAAACATACATTGTACGCTGAGCAACTATATAGCACTGTCAGAGTTAGTAAGTTGTCTATCTCAAAGGATATGGCAAAAACGATCAGCACTAATCAAAATTGCAATTTCAACTCGGAGGATTAGTTAAAACTCGGAGGCTTAGTTAGAACTTGACTAAGTACAGGAACGTCAATTTCAATTGTTTTTATAGATTGTACAGGTTTTAAAAAAATAGGCACCATACCTCTAGTAGCTAGTTTGCCAGATGCTAACCTGGGATCAGTTTAGTCACTGCATACATCATTCCGTTATGAAGGAAGCCTGCGAATTGATTCTGAATCGCAGGCTTACTACTTCAACAAATGCCTTTGGTAATAATAACGTAAAGCCCTGTATAGCTTAAGCCTTAGTCTGGACATCATTCAATTTTTCGGAATCGGTAAGGTTGGTGCTGCTCATCACAATCTTCTAGTTTTTCGAGCTTGTTTACATTCTCAGGTTGTAAAGCTTCCTAAGGTGCTTTCCATTACATTTTGGGCACTTGTATCTAGACATGTTTACCACAGACTGATGTGTTGGCGATAAACAATTGAAACATGGTTTCTGCTCTACTGCAAAGTGTTTAGGTTCCAGAATTTTCAAATTTAAGCATCACTTGCATCTTCCTAAATAGTGCTCCCCTGAATATGATGGACACATATACATTTATTAAACTGAAATACCAAAACATTAACTCTTTTCGATGATTGTGCCTTGGGTATTTGAATTGTCCCTAGACTTGCCAAAACGTCACTTTGTAACGTGCGCGTTTACACAAAAAAACCAAACTTAATTTCCGTTTACACTCATTTATAATCTCTTTATTTAATATAACACTCTTCTTTATCCCAATTTCAAATAATAAAAAAAAAACCCACACTGACGGTAACTCCAGTAGGTGCGGTCTTGTTTCAGCTTCCCCAATTAGCAGGCAAATGTTTAAATTCCTTGAAGGTTAGGCGCCAGCCTGCGCGCACGAATTATGGCTAGCTGCCTTGCGGTCGGCTAGAGGCTCTCGGGCTGGGTGTAACAATTTGGGGTCACTGTAGGTGCGGAGGAGTTTTTGTTACACGCGGAATACTGGACGGGAAAAATGTAAAAGGCACTAACCTGTATTTTTTTGATTTACCGTTCACCTAGAACGGCTTTATGCTGCCTGTGTCCGGTCTCTTCCACTCACACGATGTATTGATCAAAATCCAGACGATGTAATCTAACACGATGTATTCATAAACTTCCTTCAATCCTCCGTTCGTATAATCTAGCTCTTTTTTTTATTATCTTTTTTTTATATCTCGTTTGACTCGACGACTTCGTGCCACCACGATTCCAAAACCAAACTAAAAAAGAATCTCCCAAAAAAAAACTCTCCCCTCTTCTTCTTTCCGCCGTCTTTTATTAAGTTTTTTTTTTTATGTATCGGGCAACCCTTCTTTCCCACTCGACCCGCCATCTGCGGATCTTCCGTGTACCTCGGCCTGTATTGTACACATTCTCAAATTACGAAATGTCAAACGTCAATGCTGCTTATTTTTATTGTTTTTCTTATTTTTGTGTTACCTAATAATTTTGTATTTATGCATTTATTTCGTGCAAATTTGTTTGTCATGTATTTCGTGATTTTTTTATTGTGGTACGAATTTGTGTGATGTGTGTGCTGGCTCGTTACTGTACATTGGTGTCGGCCAAATCTGTGTGGTGTATCTTTTGTTTAGTGTGATATGTGTGTTTGTTTCACGTCCTCAATTTGTTTTCGTTCTTTATGTGAAACTCATCGCCGTGTTTCTATTTGTGTCACCATGTCTCATCTTTATCAGCCACGGCTCTCTGGCCCTGTCAGTGCCTATAAAAAAATGGAAAGGATGGAAGACATGGACCGAGAAGCCACCAACCAACCGGAAAACAGGTTAATCAGCTTGTTTGCCTTCTATACATTTTTCATTAAGTCACCAGCTAAAGGGCGAATCCACTGCTAGCCAAAACGATGACAAGAGCCCACCCTATACTGCCTGTTACAACTTCTTTTGCTTAAAAGTCTAAATAACTGGTTTAACGTAAAGGAAAATCCACCTTATCTCTTTCATGACCTCAAGCTTCATTCGACTCGTCTAATTTATTAAATAAAATATAAATTAGCCATGGGTCTCGACCTTCCCTATCTTCACCAACAACCTATAATCCCCACAACTGTAATCTAACTGACGAAATGACTTTGATTTAGGAATAAATCATTCAAAGTATGTTGGAATTGATTCAATTGATTGATTGATATCTTTAATTTTTTCTATCAACTCTAAATTTACGTCATCAGTAAACGTCATCACTCTTTTGTGATCTTTTAACATTTTGGATTTTCGTCTATTCTTCAATTAAAAAATTTAAAAAAGCCTGTACCTTATATATCCATGATACCGGATTATGCTAGTACTTGAGCTTTAAGACTTTCGAAAGCCTTCAATATGCGTTAGATCGCCCTAGTTCCCACCATTGTGTCACAATTTTCACACAGCTTAGCACCAAATTCTGTTTCGAGTAATCTGGCTCGAAGGACCATATGATTAGGAGAAAAATTATCCGATTAATGGCATGATTTTATAGCTTAATCTTTAAGACTCAATATCGAAATAATCTGGCCTGCTTTGTACTTAAGGGTGCTCGTGCCCAGTTATGAAGGCTAATATTCCAATATCAATTGGTGCATAACCCCATTTAATTCCAATGTCGAGTCCAAATTAAAGTGGACGCCAAAATGTCGTAAATTGTCCACCAGCCTAAATGTTGTGTTAACTTGTCAAAGTTTTCCAAACGTCCGTTAACAACGTTTTTAAAGAGTTAGTAAGGACCAACATTTACATGGACGATTTGGTAGTGTCAAACATTGAGGAAGAGTTGGTACAGCGGCTAAGACATATATGGAATTTTGCGTAACCAAATGGTCAACATGTAAGCTTCTGGTGAAAAAGTTCAAGTATCTCGTGTACGTATAATTGATCGTTTGAAAAGAAGCAAAAAGCCAGTGCTAATTAGTATACGACGCCAGCTAACATACTAATTTACGGCTAATTGAAACAGTTTTCGGATCTACTACGGAAGGACTTCACGTGCAGCTTTAATCCTATTCACATTGCGGTTCTGATAAACTTTAAAAGGCGCTCTTAGTTTTGCTCCAGTTTTACGTTCATATGCGATGACGGAGAAGACAAAACTACAAACTGATGCAGGTAAGTTTTGATTGGGAGCGATATTGTCACTGGATAGTAAACGATTATGAAAAAGTTCTAAATATACCTATTCGATCAAAGGGTTCAAAGGGACAATGGCGAAAATAAAATTTGTTCAACGATTGTAAAATAAGATAGTACAGTCCGAGGAGCAAACGGATGTGTCATGTCTATCAAGACATTTAAAACGAGAAAAAACGAGGGATTTAACGTAAAATAAGAAATACGCCAAAGTGTGGTTCGAGATTGGTTAGAAAGATTTTACCGAAGTATGTAGGGCTATATGTGGTGCCTGAAGAGAAGCACAATAATCCGTTAAAGGTAACCAAAAATCTTTTACGGCGAGTGCATAGTACGTATATATAATTCTTCGTCGGAATGTCAAGGGAAGAAAACTCGGAAGGCAAAAATTATACGCCGAAACAGTTAGGAATGAAAGCAACCAAAAAGTTACTGGGAGATTTAATATCTGACAGAAACGATTTTGCTGATTTTGCTGATTTATATTTTATAGTAAGTTACAAACAATAAAAGATACTATTTCAACTATTTCCACAAAATTTCAATTAAAGACCTACCTTTAAAACATATAACATAAAAAACTCTATAAAATTGTCCAACCAGAACGAAATTAATTAATTTTATAATTCAACAGACATCCAATCTAATCATCACTAAATCAAAGTAAATATCCATTTAATCGAATCAAATTAACATTTTCCACTACATACCTACTACTACTTTATGTCAACTACCACCTCATCGTTGTTGTTCTTCGTCTCGTCTACATTTCTACTTTCATTTAATTTAACTTAATATTCATTCATTTGCATGTCATTTAAGATATCAACAAAAAAAAAGTGTTTTTAATTTAAGCAGTAATTGCTTATATTTTTTTTAAATTTATTTATTTATTTTTTTTTTATTTTTGTTATAAGATAAGAAAAAAAATTATATTAAAAATAATTAAAATTTAATTTATAACTTTAATTCGTATTTGACATGAGTTCTCATTTAATGGCTGTTGGTAAATAATATTCTCGTATTTAAACGATTCTCATATCAGTTTAAACCATTTACGTATAATGGACATCTATATAAGTAGTAGCTAAATAGTTATGTTATCATAAGACGTATCATATTTACATGAAGTAGAAAATGTCATGCTAATCGATTTTTAACATGTTTTGTTGATAAAAAACACTTTATTATTACTGAAACGATTCGATTGTTACAGGACATTAATGGGCCGAAGTTATATTGATTGTGGTTTGGTGGAGTAACCAAGAAACGAGGTTTTGGCATATGATCATTGACCTTGGTCGATTTCGACTTCATGGTACGGTGAATCCATAAAAGAATAAAAACGATTTAATGGCTCAGAAAATATCAAAAGTTTGGCTCCATAGGATTCAATGCCGAACCAGTTCCAATTTTCTTGGTAACCATAGCGAAATCCATTTTCATTTCTTATTTACCCGTATTGTAAGCATTTTTAACAATACTAGCCTACTAGGTTTCTGTCGACATGTGGTCCAAATTCGATCTCTGGCGAAAGCCAGCACAGGTCTTATGAATGCTTTATAAAGTGCGAGCTTGCACGACTGCGACATATGTTTAGATCGCAATAATTTCGATTGGGCGTAGAAAACTCGTTGTCCGGCAGCGATTCGGGCTTTTATTTCTACCTGCATATCATTCGACGATGTTATAACTGACTTGAGGTATTTAAAGTTTTCGACGCTATCAAAGTTGTGGTCACCAATTCCGAGATTTACCATGGAGATGTTTCTGGGTGTTGGTAACAATTTTGTTTTGCTGCTGTTCACCTCCAAACCAAGTCTTCGTGCGCAGTGGTCGAGCTGTATGAAACTGTCCTTGATATCGCTAGGTCTTCGGCCAAGAAGCACGATATCATCTGAATACTTAAGAATTTGACCTGATTTATTAAATATATAGCGCGAAGTTTCAATGTTGCTTTTTCTCACTTCGTACTCAAGTGCCAAGTTGAACAGCACAAGCGCGAGTGCATCCCCTGTCAAACACCAGATGTTATTTCAAAGGAGTCTAACACAGCTCCCTCAATTACGATTCTACATACAGACCCAGAGGTTGTTAATTTGCACAGAGAAACGAGTTTCTCTGAAATTGCTAGGCATATGAGCGCGACCCATAAGTTTTCGCGGTTTATACTGTCATATGCCTGTCTGAAGTCTATATACAGTTGTGTATAGTTATGTTGTACTCCCAACATTTTTCCAAGATCATCGTCATGGTAAAACATTGGTCAGTGGTCGATCGGTTGGGACGAAAACTATATTGATAGTCGCCAATGATGTTTTCGGCGTAAGCAATGAGCCTGGCAAGTACAACATTAGCCAACACTTTATAAGCAGTACTCAACAGAGCGATACCACGATAGTTTCCACATTTAAGACGGCCTTCTTTTTGTGCAGCGGGCATATGAGTGCGGTCTTCCAATTCTCCGGCAACTTTTCTTGGTCCCAAATAAAGACGATGAGATTGTATAGATTTGTTGCAATAGTACCGCCTCCGAGCTTAATCAATTCTGCGGGGATTCCGTCAAGACCGGGTGCCTTTCCATTTTTTAATCTACTAATAGCGGCATCTCCTTCCTCTACTGTGGGATATTCAACAAGGACCTCTTCACCTGGAGGAGTTATTGCTCTAATGGGGGTCACCTCATCGTTCCGATTTAGCAGATTTTGAAAGTAGGTTTGCCATACTGCGAGAACATCACGTTTGTTCTCAGCTCTCCTTTTCCATCTTTAATAGCTTTACTTCTTGGGTGGGCTTTAGTTAGATTTCTGGCGTTAGCAAAACAGTCCCTTGAGTTTTCTATTTACGTTTGAAAGCTGATGTTTTCGATGCAAGATCTCATATGATCGCGCTTCTTTTGTCGAAGGTATTATCGAAGTCGTAGCTTTCCTAGCGCAGAAATATTCCAATAGAGTGCTTCTAGTGTTGCAAGCCAACCATTTTTCACGAAGCTTTCGTTTATTTTCGACGACACTTCGGCATTAATCATCGAACCAAGCATTGCGGGACCTTGGAGGCCTTCTTCCGATAGAACTTTGCGCCGCGGTGGTTATGGCTGACTGTATAGCGTGCCACTACTCCTGGATGTTAAGAGGAGCTTCTTCGTTGTTATTGAGCTATTTTAAATAATTAGTGACAGCTGATTGGTAACTCTGCAGTGACGCTTGGTCTTTTAAAGCATCGATATTCCATCGAACGTTCTTTTGTGCTTGTCTGTTGAACGTAGATGACAGTTTGCACTTATACTTAAATATGATAAGCACACGATCGCCGTCCATGTTTGCACATCTGTAAGATCTGACGTCGGATATGCTGGTGGAGTGTCTCTTAGACACCATGACGTGATCGATTTGGTTTTTCGTTCTTCCATCATTCGATCTCCACTTTGTGGATTCTCTTGTGTGGGAAAAACGTACTTGATACAACTAAGTTGTACGTTATTGCCAGGTCAGTTACTAGTTAGGTGCAGGCTGTTAGGATCAATGAACGTTGTATTTTCGGAACTCCTACCAAGACTTGCGTTAAATTCGCCCACGATAATTTTAATATCGTGGTGCGGTATGTTATTGATGACTTCGTCCAGCTCGACAAAGAAAATATCTTTGATTTCAACAGATTTATCTTCGGTGGGTGCATGTACATTAACGATCGTGATGTTGAATTTCTTAGTGCGGAGCCTGACCATGCATATCCGCAAGTTGATAGAGCGGAAATCGTTGATATGATACTTCGCGCGCTGATGGATATGGAAACCATCTCCAATTTCTCTCCATCATGATGGCCACTGTAATGAAGAGTATAACCATTGGCGGTGTCATAGATCCCCCACCCAGACCATCTAAGCTCTAGTAGTGCAAGCACCTCTAATGTGTAACTCTTTGCTTGGTTCGAAAGGATCTGGAGATCTCCAGGCCTTAAGTGACTAAACACTTTCCATGTTTCCATTTTTAAAGCATTGTCCGTGTACAATTTCCGAAGTTCATTTTGTAATCCGATATGGTAATCCGAGGCCTTTGTTTAGGGTTCATAACTTTAATTGTTTTTATTAGAGCAAGTTATTGGCCTGCTGTCAACCCGCTTGTTACGTGTGTGGCCACATAATGGAGATAATCTTAAAGCATCCAGTCCTACCTTGAACACATTTATATAGCGAGCCGCTTGATACAAGACAGACGCCTGTTCAGCCGCACCTAACCTAGAGAACAGACGCTGATTTGGTATTGGTTTTGAGGCACAAATGACTCGCCCTGATCTAGTACTTGGCCTCTTAAATTCGATCACCAACTACATAATATAGAATAACCTAATGCGTAGATTGAACTAAAATCAGAATAGGTTCCAAAGAGAATGGCCCAGTTTTGACAGTGTTTATACTGTAAAATTTTAGAATAGTATTTTGCCACATGGTTTTGGTAATCTATTTTCGTTTACTGATGTGTCACACGTATAGAGTCACCTGAGCAGGATTAATTTCAAAAGTTATTTATTTATTTCTTAGAGCCTACTGGTTTTGCCAATGCCAATGATTGCAAACGGGGTTTCCAATCTATGTATATGTAATATTGACAGGTGAAATTGTTGGCACGCATTCTAATAGCATTAACCAATAATACTGGATGTTTAAAAAATGCAAAATTGTAGTACTATGATTACAAAACCGATAGAATGCATTATACAATCTGAAAAATGTCTGTTGCCATGCAGAACCAGCACGTAAGCATCGGTGTGTATATTAATTCGGGTTTTATGTGTTAGGTAGATATTTTCCGATATTTGACTTAATACCAATAAGTCATACTCAAAAACTTAGAGGCTGAGATCAAACATTTAAGTAATACTTAAGTATTGTAAAATGAAATGGGTTATTTGCGAGAGCCTCAACTGTACTTAAGTTGTGACCATTACTTGGAACCTAAAACAAGTTGACTGAAAATTGAAAGGCCAACAATAAAAACGAGTTAAGATAGAAAAGACACTATAATAAAATTAAAAATTCTAAGACGACCCGCCATAAGTTTTATATCAAAGCACGTTGTAATGATAGTAGTGATGATGCATGTTGTAAGTTTGATGGTAAGTGTGATAATGCGTTGTATTTTAAATATGTTATGTTACATGGTACAAGTTATATGTTCATGTTCACATGACCTCACCTTTTTTAAAAAAAATTGAAAATTTCTATAAAGTTTAAATTTAAATTACGTTATTATTTACGTCGGGTGTCACATGCTTATTGCAGTTCAGCTGTCATGTTTAACCGATAAGCGGTATACTACATTTAATATTTAAACTATTATCCTAAAAGTAGTTTATTTATTCTTATACCCTAACTTGATGAATCATATTTGACCACTGGTTTAATTGTTCTGCCGTAGCGGCTGACGTTGAATGACTGCCGTGTCGGACTCGTTGATCTCCCACACCCAGGCCGACCCGTGTTTGTTGATGATTCCTTTGATGGTATTTCAACCGGTGGTGTTTCGCCCGTTCGATTGTTCGTTGCTTTGAATTGTATCGATGGTGAAATAGGTAATGGTATCTATACTTTTGTTGTGTGAAGGTGTATGTTGTTTCTTCGATATTTTCTACCATCCGGCGTTTCGACTATCACCGATCTTGGATTTTCAGTGATTTTGACTACCTTCGCTGGTTTCCCCTCGCGATGATTTGTTTGCATTCTGACATTTTCACCCATTTTAAATGATAACCGGGGTGTTGCTACACGATCCGCATAACGTTTTTGATTTGTCCTCAATTCAGTGACCTCGTTGATGATTTTGGGTTTTAAGTCTACCATATTTGTAGGCAAAATTTTTCGCGTTTGACGACTGAATAATCGCTGAACCGATGAACCCAAAGTTTCGTTGGATCAGTTCCGTCTTTCCAGCAGCGCTTTAATATTTTCTTTACCGTTAGAACATTTTTTTCTGCAAATCCGTTTGACCGAGAATAATGTGGTGACAATATTCGATGTTTAAATTGCCATTATCACTCGAACGCCCTAAATAGTTTGCTCGTGTATTGTGGTGCACCGTCTAATTCCAATATTTCGGGTATTCCATGGACTGAAAGCCACTGGCTTAGTAGTAATATTACCTCTGCCGACGTTGATGATTTTAATTTTCTAAAATCAGAAAATCCGGAATAGTGGTCTGCCAGCAGGATGTAATCGCCCCCCCTTAAACTTGAATATGTCTGTAGATACCAATTGGATTGGGTATTCAGGTATCTCTCGCAATAATAATGGCTCCTTTGTATTTGGCCTTTGGGTCAGTTGACAAATTGCACATCGCTCTACATAGTTTTTTGCATCCACGCTTAGTCCGTTCCAGAACAATGTTTGTTGTAATCTGCGCAATTTTGTAGAAATACCAGTGTGGCCCGCATGTGCCTCAGTCATTATAAATTGGATCATTGCTTTTGGCACGATTATTTTGTTGCCCTTCAGCAGTAATCCCTCTTCGTATGTAATTTCCTGTGTGTATGGTGCATACACCCTGATCATTTTTGATATTTTGTCCTCTGCAGCCGGCCATTTACCCATGATTGCTATTCTTAATATCTGTAGCTCATCATCAGCCGCCGTTTCTTTGATATAGTTTATCTTTGGCGGATATTGTAATATATCGAATAGTATACGCTGCAATCTCAATGGTGCGTTTTGTATGGGATTTAGGAATATCGTCTCCAAAGGTTTGTGATCCATTTCAACGCTTAACTCTTTTCCATATACGTACGCATAGAATTTTTGGCATCCGAAACGAATAGCTAACGCTTCTTTTACTATTTGTGGTTGGTTTTGCTGTGAAGTTGTAAATGCCCTTGTCGCATATGCTACGGGTTTTATTCGTGATACGCAAGTATCGGTGTGTTTGTCAGTATCTTTTTTATTTTTTCGAATGCCCTGGTGTGCTCTTTTTCCCAACACCAAGCTGCTTAATCTTGTTAATTCTGACAGGTTGCTGATAAAATTGCCTAGGTTATTTACCATGTTCAATAATCTCTGCAATTCTTTGATACATGTCGGCGTTTTTAATTGGTTGATTGCCCTGACTTTATTTGTATCCGCTTCATATCCCCTTTCTGTGAAGATATGCCATAGAAATTTTACTGATGATTTTTCGTACTCACATATTTCTTTATTTAGTGGTAATCCCGCTTCTGTTAATCGTCCAGTGACTGTTTTTGTGGTTTCACGCAACTCCCTTAATATTACCACTTTGCATCTTTCTCTGCCCCATGGCGTTGAAAATGGTAAATATTTCGACGTGCGTTCTGTCACTTTCATTTGCCAGAATCCCTTTTCACAGTTTAATTTAATGAAAAATTTGCTGCCTCGTGTTTTAATTCCGTTGGGTCCATTCATACACGAATTTTACCCCTGTTTATGACCAACATACTGCTAGCGTTAGCTCACTGACGCTCTCGTTAACACCAAGTTTTATCATATTTTGTATCTCTTGTCTCACCTTTTCTTCAATTGCGTAATGTATTTTTCTTGTCGTTATTATTTTGAACTTTGGGTGGTAAGTGTGATAATGCGTTGCATTTTATATATGTTACAAGTTGCATGCTACAAGTTATATGTTTATGTTCACATGACACAAGTAGGTTTGGGATACTCAGTACATGAAATGTTGGCAGACCCATCTATGATAAAATTACATATGCCATGAGGTTTTTGAAGAAATTAGAACCAACTGGTATTGTTTATATCCCTTTTAATAAAGTTATTATTAATAACTTTAGAAACGACAAAGTTATTATCATAAGTGATATAAATGAGATTCAAGTAACACTAAATCTTGCAGACGAAATATTCCCCTGTCTGCTACTATAGACATGGATGAATAAAGAATGCCTTTAATTATCTTTATTTATTAAAAGTAGACTGAAAGCCATCACTGGTGTGGCTATCTTTCATTATGTCCACAATTAGCATTAAAGGTGATGTCTAATAAGTATAACATTGTTTTGTTGATATATTTGGCTGGCAGTTCACGTCAAAACACTCTGGTAAAAGAGCAGAAGACTATTATCAAAATAAATAATTTGTGTTGCACCTTCAAAGACGTCCACATGTGACATGGCTTGATGACACATCAAGACATATTATAACTTACTTTCAGACACTAAAAATAAGTTTAGAAAATACGCTTAAGAAAATAATAGCGTTTAGTAGTGCATCGTTCTCACAACGGCGTCCTCGATTTGGCAACAGCGTAAAGTAAGACGTTTTAAACCGCAAAGGAGTTGTGAAAGCATTGGCCCCGAAAAAGATTACATGGGCTAAAATATAAAAAAAACATTATTGGGAATCCTAACATTATGGTTCGATTATTTAAGCTTCACATCCAGTGAAAAAGTGGAATAAATGAGGTATCAAATGGCAACGTCACTTCTGGTTGTCTGTGATAAATCCATTTCTCAAAAACTTTCTATAAATATAGGCTGCTATAGTGTTTACAAAAGTTGACTAATAAAGAAGTAACTTTCTAAAAACTGCGAATATTATTGCAAAAGAAAAAGAAGCTAACCCAAGACTGCTTAAAAATCTCTTTGACCAAAATCTCTGGAAATTGTTAAAACCAATTTCCAGAGATTTTGGTCAAAGAGATTTACAAAGAGATTAGACCAAATCTGCTGCTACTTAATGGTAAATTATTTAAGTAGTTTTTGAATGACAGATTTATGTACTTTTGCAGAGTAATGATATATTTGGTGCATAAATAAAAATGATAAAAACTTAAGAATAATTCATTAACATTTTGTTTTCTTATATTTCCAGCTTTGACGTTCGTGGCAAATCATTGACGGAAGCACGTCATTGGTCGGCACCCGAAATATTTGGCCCACGTGCCCATTTCAATGTCGAAATCGATCCAGCCAGTTTAGAATTAAGTGATTTAAAACGACACGATCAAGGTGTATACCGATGTCGTGTTGATTTCAAAACAAGTCAAACCCAGAGCTTCCGATACAATTTAACAATAATCAGTAAGTAGTATATTCAATAATTTTATATATTGTTTTAAGTACGACTTTAAAGCTTTAAATAAAAAACGTGTATATGTATATTGCCGTCGAAATATTTAATTATTTAATTATTAATTTATTTGATTGCGTGCCACTATAATTTATTTAAATTATTGTGTAAAAAATTCATTAGTTACGTTTCGATCGAAAAATTTGTGTGTGTGTGTGTGTAATATATTTTATGTTATATATGGGTGATGTACTGGGTGGAAAAGCTTTCTCAACTTTAATATTATTTTCCATGATTTAGGGAAATATTAAATATGAATAAATTATTTTTTGGGTACATATACATTTGAAAATCATTAGAATTGGTTTTGCAAGCCGATGTGTGTAGGAGGTGCTGTATAAAATGTAAAGGTACGCTTAAATTAAAAATTAATTTAGACGAATTTTTTGTGAATATTTTATTAATGACTGGCTGGCTTATTTTCAATGTTGTCAAGGTAAAATTTAAAGAACAATTTAAGAATTTTAACTAGTTTAACAATTTGTGCTTTATTGTTGCCTATACGAAAGTTGATTTGATGACTTTTATCTACACGATCATAACTTTTAACATTTATTCTGGTTAAAGTTTGGAAGTATAATTGAATCGTATTGAGTTAAAAACTTTTTTTTATTTTTATTTTAAATAAATTGGGTTCATTTATTTTATTTTATTACAATCTAGTCTCCTGGACTAATGAGCAATTTGTTTCTGATTTCATTTACTAAGATAAATATATCTATGACTCCAGCCATTGGCATTTCACAGTTTCTGGTAAGTTGTTGTTTATACCTTATCGTTATTGTGGATCAAGCTTATTGTATGATGATAGAGAAGAGCACCTGCCTATCAGCCAATGCATTTTTCTATATTTTAGTTTTAGTTCTTTATTTTTCTTTTTGACGTGGACCTTTCATCTAAGTTTAGCATCCAGGGTCGTGTCTAAATACTTAGTTGTGTTCGAATTTGGCATTATTTCTCGATTTATTGAAACAGGTATATGTTCAACTCGTTTGTTGGTAAACCTTATGTGAACTGATTTAGTTTCATTTGGCTTAATTCGCCATCTTTTAGTCCATTTATGTACTTCGGAGAAAGCTGATTGTAATATTTGTGTTGATTCTTCGTTGCTTTTTCCAACAGCTAAGATCGCAGTGTCATCAGCAAAAATCGACACTGTTGTGTTTTCTAATTCAGATAGATCATGCGTGTATGGTAAATATAAAATCGGTCCTAATACACGGCACTGTGGTACACCTGCTTTTATTTTTTTCAATTCAGAATAAGTTTCATCCAATTTAATTCTAAAGAACCTATCTTTCAAGTATGATTTCAGTATTTTAGCGAATTGCGTTCGTAAGAGGTTTCGTAACTTATGATTAAGTCTTTCATACCAAACCTTGTCAAAAGCTGTTTGCTCTACGATATTTTTACACGCTTCACGTGTAAAAATATCGTAGAGCAAACATTTTTCTCTTCAAGTGCTTTCTCAATTACATTGATTACTCTGTGTACTTGTTGTATTGTTGAGTGTTGACAACGAAATCCGAACTGATGATTTGGGATTAAGTTATTCCTTTTGATTATCGGCTTTTACCATTTAATCAGTAGTTTCTCAATGAGCTTAGACCTAACTGGCAACAACGAAATTGGTCAACAACGAAGATGAAGTTTCGTATGGTGGTTTTCCAGGTTTTGATATCATTATTACTTCTACAATTTTCCACAAACTGGGCACAAATTTGATTCTAAATGCTGCATTGATAAGATAAGTAAACTTA
The DNA here is from genome assembly GCA_963556175.1 of Tipula confusa. Lineage (NCBI taxonomy): Eukaryota > Metazoa > Arthropoda > Insecta > Diptera > Tipulidae > Tipula > Tipula confusa. The sequence goes on from OY744475.1 coordinate 81,090,041, forward strand.
ACTAAAGCCCTTCTTGGTAGTTCTTTTAAAATTTCTGTAGTAATAAGATCATAACCAAGAGTTTTTTCAAATTCATGAAGAACATTTTAAGAAAATACTCAATAATTGACGGTGAAGTCAAAAGAATTTGTACACTTTTTTTTCAGGTACCATCGTTATTATTTTAAATGCTAAAGTCTGATCAACATGTGGTTGGAATATTTTTTCGAGGTGCTCCGCGAAACATTCAACTTTATATTGGTTATTTCGAGCTCATTTCCCCCCTTCTTTTCTTATTGGAGAGTTCTGCATTGTTGGTCTTGTAATTTTTTTTTGATTACTTTCCAAAGTGAATAATCAGTCTTGCTATCATTAGTTAGTTTTTTAAACAGTTAGTGATTAACTCATATTTTACTTTTTAGATTTCCCTTCTTAACTGTTGAGTTAAATTGTTTAACTTAGTTTTATATTGAGGAGCTCGTGTTTGCTGCCATATTCTTATCGCTCTTCTTTTTTCTGCCAAGAGTTCTCTAATTTCTTTAGGAAAGTTGTTTCCTTTTATTTTATATTTAATTTTTGGAGTACTTTCCCAGGCTCATTGTTTTATATAATTTACAAATTGTTGAACTTCGATTTCTAATTGCTCCTCGCTTTTAATGGAACTTTTAGGTTAATTTTTTCTTCTAAGGACTGCCTTTGTATTCCCAACAAGTGTGTTTATTTATTAGGCTTTGGTTTCTTTCTTTTTGAATAATTTGTTCGCTTAATGTTAAAAGTATAGGAGATTGGTCCGAGTTTAGGTCTCGACTTTCGACTACTTGTAAATAGTTCATTGATATATTTTTGATTATAAAAAAAATCAATTAAGTCTGGTATTTTGTTTTGATCTGTAGGCCAGTAGGTTGGATTTCCAGTTGACAAGGTTGCACTACAGCATTTTCTGACAGCTTTAAGCAGTTCTTTACCTTTAGTCGTCGTTAGCCTAGAACCCCAATGGACATTTTTTGCAATTAAATCTCCTCCAATTATGTATCTTTTTCCTAGTTTACTGAAGAATTCGAGATAATCTTTTTCGTTTTGACGTTAATAGCAGTTGCTTGAAAATTCTGGGTGATTGGTTTTATATACTTGATAATTTTTAAATTTGATATTTGGTTGTCTAGTAAAGTGATTTTTTTTGTTTCCAAGACCACCTGCAATTCTTTTTGACATTGCATTAGTCCATTGGCATTAGCATATAATTCTAAGGTCTTTAGGTAGTTTCTCTTTGATTTACTTTACTCCTTAATACTTGATCGTAAGTCAAATTGCTCATTTTCTCCAGAGGAATTTCTAATACTTTTCGTTGTATTACTTTGGGCTTGGTTTTCTACTTAAATTTGAATTTTTTTTCATTCATTCTTTTAAACTTGATGCTTTGCAATTCAATAGCAATCGACAAGGCACGCATTTAGGCTGCCCATTTTTTAGTATTACAAAATCTCTTGCATGATGTTTTCCGATACATTTGACCTTGGTTCCTTATTGTAGTACTTTTGTGTATGTCTATACGCTTGGCATTGATGACATTGTGATATAAGCTTAAACCTTCTTCAAAGCTGTATAATCACTCTGCATCCTAAGATGTACTTAATTTGATATATTTTTTCGATTATCTCATCGGCATCGAAGGTAAACATAAACATTTTAAGGGGAGTTTTATTCCATTTTTTAGTTGAATTGATGCATCAAAAGCTTTAAATCCCTGCGCTTTTGAGTTATCAATTATCTTTTCTATTTTACATGTGTAATGAAGGTTTTTAGCCATCACTCTGATTGGTCTAGTTTGTTTGTCTTCAATCGTGTGGAAATAGCTAGTCTTTTTAATCTGTTTGGTACTCTTGCAAAGCTGTTGTTATTATATTAGTCTGTGGATTATTGACTTCCTTTGATTTAAGAGTACTAACTTCGTTTTCTAGAACTTTTATTCGCTCCGGCATCCATGCAATTATTTGATTCAGTTGCTCGTTTATATGTGTGGAATCGATCAATGCACTTTTAGCTTTGCACAATTTACTGTACTATTTTTGTCAGTTAAAGAACGATTGCAGTTCTCTTGCAACAGTTGGTTTTTCGGGTTTTACTTATTTTAAGAACGAATAGCTCCTTTTGTTGCACTAATTTGGTGTTGCCTTGTAAAAGGGGGAAAGTGACTTTTGTAGGAGATCGAGTTAACTTCTGGTTCCTTTGGAACGGATATGAAATATCCTTTTCTTTTGTACTAAGTTGAGTATTATTATTTTTCCCTAACATATCTTGGGATTGGTTGTGATAATTATATTATAGTAATGATTGGTCTCCCCCAAAATCCATGAGATCGACCTCCGAAAAAAGTGGATTTCACTGAGCATAAGGTATACCACCTGGGGTAATTTTTTCCTTGTTTGTGTCACTCATTGCATTTTTATAGTGTATTGATTGCACTCGCCTCTTTTATTTAGCCGATGTGTATTCCATTGTTACCCAGGTGTTACCACTTGGAGGTTTACTAGACTCGATCGGTGCTTTCTATTCATAGTTACAAAGTTGGAATTCATAGTTTTGAATACTAACTTGCTTTTATTAGATGTTTTGTCATGGGGTAAAACAACCAAGGTCCAAGTTTGCTTGTCACTCAATGATTTAATATCTTCACGCATAGTTTTTCTCCATGGAATCATTTATATAATTTTTAATAATTTCCTTTGCCAAGAAATTATAATGGATTATACTCATATTTCGGATACGTTCGAAGCTACAAAATTATTCCGGTGTTTCCACAATCTTATCTGAAAATCTGGAATATACAATTCATCACGATTACTCTCAGTTGTAACGTTGCCATCGGATGATTCATTCGTGACCGATGCTGCATTGTTTTCAACATTTAAATCCATTATAGTTTGGTTACATTGACATTCTTAATTACATTGGCTTCGCTAGACGGTTCAATTTGGTAATCAGACCCAGACGTCTTATGGATTCTGCTATCATTGACAATGGAAGATTAATCATCACATACGTCATCGGAATTGACATTGGCGTCAAGTCCACATTCTTCAAAATTACTTACGAAAAAGAAGAATTAGTATTTAAATTTATGTGCTCAACTACCTTCAGATCTGGCATATACTCAAGTATAATACATTTACTTGGCTTTGTGTGGAGGTTCCGCCATTTTTATGGTCGATCGCATGTTTCTGCATAATTTGGTTTTTCAAATATCCTGCCCTTGATAAAGCTTGCACTACAAATTTTTTGCTCAAGCTGAAATCGATTAACATACTTGGAACTCATTCCATAAAAATCCTATTCATACGCTCTGCAACACTGATTTGTTCGGGAATGTATGGTGCTGTTTTTTGATTTTCAATTCCACTTTTCACCAAAAACTCGTCAAACTGTCGATTTCAATAATCCGTTCCATTATTAGTTCGCAGGAACGATTCCTGGCCACTAATTTTCGACTAGATAGCCTTGAACTCCGAAAAAGTGTTGAAAACTTGTTTTTTTTTCTTTAAATGGGAAACAATGCAAACAATGCATTTATTGTTGCTTCCTTATGCAACAATTTATCCAATTACGGCGCTCCACACCTTTTTTAAGTTTTGTCACAAATGTATCCTAACCGCTGACGCCATAAATTATTGTAAGTTCTGTCACTCATTACAGTTACAGTCATTGAAATTTTCCTTTTATTTTCACAGTTCGGTAATACACAATCCAGCCGATAAATGTCGTTGACCAATGTCGCTGTTGCTATTAATTTGTTTATTGCATTGGAAATTTTGCAATTTTCTCTATCAAATGCAACACGATTACCGTTTTTGAACATCTCGCGAACAGAAATCAAATTTGCAAACAAACCCGCAGCATATATTTCGTCCACGTTTCCTTTTGTTTTCGACGTCCAACTCAATAGGGTTATGTTTTTCACATTATTTGCTTCTTCAGCTAATTTTTTTTCGACATGTGACCATACAATCCTTTGGTTACTAAACATGATTCGGCAGCAATTTTCCATACATTGAAATTTTCACGACTTTTTAATTTTTCTATTAGGATGTTTGACGAAGCCATATTAATCTTTTCATTATGCACGTACTCATTCTCTGCTAATTGTCTTGGGTATAGTTGAAATGTCTCTTAAAGGTTATCCACAAGCAGTTCTAGCAGTTGTTCGAGATGTCTGGCTCAGGTTTCGTTGGTTTTAATCAGCGGTTCTTGCAGGTTAGGTTCCCGGTCTTGGTTGCCTTCTATATAGGAAATAGTCAGATTATTTTTTCCTGTCATATTGTTATCTATTGACTGTCTAGTTTTTAATATCATTTATTAGAGTTTTTAAATGATCGGCCAAATTGTTAAAATTTGTTATTTTCCCTTCCAGTGTTTGATTTATTTTCCATTCTTTTCCATTTCTTAGCATTACTTTGTAAATTTTCTCTGAGTTTGTCTAGTTCATTTTCTAATTGTGCTAGATTACGTATTGAGACCTTGAAAAGGGCAGAGCACACATAATAACATATACAATAAAAGTGCTCCGGGTGCACGTAAATTCCCTCACAATTCCAGAACGGTGTTGTGAACTGAATTTTATTTGACGATGATTTTTTTCATTTGGTAACATGTTAAATGTGATCGGAGTTGGCTAAAATTTTACTCTGGTAATTTTGTAGAAGCGTGCTCAATCGAAAATGCGATGGTATAAGAGCATCTATCTCTTGGACAGACATGATAAAAAGTGGTCGTGAATTTAATATTCTTTCAATTTCGGTCAAAAGTGTGATCATTTCTTCTATCGTCAGAATGGTATCTCTAATGACGCGAAGAAAATGAAAATTTGTGGTTTTAATAGCCGATTCTTAAAAGCTACCGAAATGTGATGCATTTGGCGGAATAAAGTGCTAATCAATTTCGGTTCTAGAAATGAAATGGGAAATTACATAAGAATTTTTAATACAATCTTGGAAGTATTTTTAAGTAAGTTATTTGCACCAACAAAATTACTACCGTTATACCACAGTGTATATCTTGACAGCATTCACCACGTTCTACAAAATGTTTAAAGGCCGAATAAATGCATCTCTGCTGAGGTTGCTCACGACTTATATGTGAATGGTTCTTGTGCTTAGGCACACAAACTGAGTCATGTGTTAATAATTAATTCTGTTATTAGGAGGTTCCTAATAGTAAGATTGAATGATTCGTATTAAATAGAAGATTACTATTCTCAAGCTTTCTTTCAGGCGCAGGGCTTCAAATTTATCCATATAAGGACTCAATGATTTTAAGTTTCTTTTTGGTCTTAGTGGTTTGGATTGTGATATGTCTTGAATCGCTTGTCGAAAATGTTTTGTGTTTATTTCTGTTTATGATCATGATATGCTTCCAGATACCAGTTGTTTTCTCGAATATATAATGTATCTTAGACAGTATGCAAATGTTCAAATATATTTGGTTCGGTAGTTACTGCATGCACAATAGCCGTTTTCCTAGACTCAAAAATCCCATAAACTTGGTTTTGTTTGAAGAGTTGTTCAATTGTTCAATTGAAGATTTTCGTAACCACTTAGATCCCAAATGCCCAAAACAGCATTATAAATTTGTCGCATTTGAATTTTGTCTTCGTGAAGCAACATCTGCAAGATTTTGTGATTCATATCCTTAAAATGTTTTCTTGCGTATGAAAATAATATTTGAGAGGTTTGATTGACAATAAAGCCAGTCAAGCTCAATGGTTGAGTCGAAATTTGATACCTTACCATATTTGATACCATCCATAGAAGGTTTTGCTATTGAATTGGAGTTACCTTGGGTTTTGCCGAAACTAGACACGTGTCTCCTGTCTCTGAAGAGACTTTTTAGTAAATCAATGTGGCATATGCGAGCTGGCTGCCATCACAAAACCCGTGTAGTTCGATAGTTGATTTTGGCGTGGTTTTGTACTAATGCTGGAATTGAATTTTTTTCATCAATGGAAGTGATATTTGTAATTGCTCACATTTGCGTGCTTTTTAATGTGAAAGGAGATCTCATTATCCTAAGTTGTAGAATGATTATTTTTATTATAATGGTAGCCGGAGCAATCCATCGCATCGGATAAAATAATTTTCTGGCTTGAGATAATTTGCTCTTTTTTTTTGTGATTTTTGGAGTTTCTGGCCAGAATTGTGTTACCGCTAACACAACTCGGAATCTGAAAGTGTCTTCTATGGAGTCATGTTGTAAATCTAAAATAATTATTTCGTAATCTTTGATGGTACCATCGATTTGTTATATTGTTCCCGATGCTGAAATGGAGTGTCCTTAAAATTTTCAGTGCATTTGACATCCATTTTCTGAAATTAAATCCATAGTTGGATAAAATGGTACTAAGATGTATTCAAAATTGTAACTTCTGCAATTGTATATGTCCCTATCATCAGGACACCTACAGAAATCACCCACTTTATAATGCTGGCTTCAATGTGGTGTGATATTTTCATCTGCAGTTTGTTCCAAGACCCGTGAAGCTTAATATGGTACAGATGCCAGACCGTATGCCTCAGTAAATAATTTAAAATATCTTTTGGGCTGAGACGGTGTAATTCTGCAAAGAATATTTTGAAATTTTATCTCATCGTTGTGGATCTGAATGTGCTGGTACATTTTTTCGACATCGGCCGAAAAAACTATTCGATGTTCTCGAAAATGCATTATTGCACCGTGGGACTCACTGCTAAACAAACATTAGGTGACTTGCCAGAACTAGTTTTTGAAGAACCGTCAAATATGTGAAGCCGCGACGTTAAACTGTCTTCTTTTAGTACTAATTTGTGAGGCAGACACACATCGCTATTTGTTTTCGTAGCAGGGAGGTTTAATAGCAAGATGGACCATTCCTTTGGTGGTGCTTGATTCTACTTGCCTTAGACCCTAAATTAACATTCCTTCATTATGACGTGACAACCCTAAATATTGAAGCCAAGATTTTGATATAAAACTGACCTGAAAGCCGGAAATAATAGTGCACGGCATCGAATAATTTGACTGCAAGCAGAAAATATTTTTACTTTGGATGTGGATAATTTGTATTGAGCGCTCTTACTCCCCAATAGAACATTCTTTGCTAAATCGTCCTTCTTGTTTGATAACTTTTGGAACTCTTCTGATTGTATTCAATCAACTAAAACATCGTCTCTGGTGCTTAATCACCATTTTTATTGGAACTCGGATGCAGTCTTTATTACGTCACCTTGAAGTAATAGAAAATTAACAAATTCTGCATAGTCGGAAAATTGTTGTCAGCTGTTTTTTTAGCCCAGAGAATCCAATTTATTCACGATTAAATAAATCAACCAGGTATGTCGATTTTCGCCATTAGGTTCTAGGGCCTTCAACCAACGCAATACATGGAATAAAAGAGGTTTCACTTTCAAGTAGGCCTTTCAGATGTTCAAAAATCTCACAAAATAGAGACATCTCTTTGCCCATGAAATTGGTTAAATCAAATATCTTTAAAAAGATATACTTTGTAAAGATTATCCGTGAAACTTTTGTGAATATTTTCCAAAAATCAAAGTCTCAAATGCACTTTTATGATTTGACAATAGAGGTAATGTTAGCCACCATTCCCAACAAAATATGAACAAATAAAACTTGTTTAGAGGTAACATCTTAAGGATTACATGATTTTATCTTAAAATTAAAGATAATGCAAAAAAATCTAAGATACCAAACATAATATACAGATTCTTGTCTTTATATCGCGGAAAACCTTTCCATTGTGTTTAAAACTTTATATAACATTATCAACCGATATGACTAGAAATACTTGTATTTGTTTCAAGTACATCCTATATACACTCTTCAAATTTATCGACGTTATCAGAATTGTATTGTCTTTTTCGAATATAAAGAAAATTGAAAACAAAAGCTTTGTACTTGTACTCCATAATATTATCCATCGACGAATAAAAGCTTAATAAAATTTAATATTTGTATATAGTCGTTGGTTGTTATGCTGTGTGCTAAATAATATGATGATTGTTCTCTATTTTTCATTTATGTTGAGCTTTTGTATTATTATTTTACTTGTATACTATATCGATTTAAGTATTTATAAAAAATAAAAAAAACACCAAAAAAAGCACGACCTATAAAGCACTTAACAAACGATGGATCATGCATTGGTTGGGTATTTTCTCTAATAAAAAAACCATAAACTAAAGTCTAGCACTCAAAAAAGAACCATCATTAAATTTCAAGGTTAATTTTTTTAATTTGTTACTATTTTTTGCCAGTAGAATCAGTACATGTAGCTTTACTATTTTTAAATATTCCTATCGTAATCAAACGATGAAGTTGGCAAATGTTGACTTGTTTACTTTCTTTCGGAATGGACGACATGAAAAATGGTAATGACATGAAAAATGGTGAACATTGTTTGTTGAATTTCTAAAACCAGTTATGCATATTATGATGACGGTCCATGGTTTGTAATCATTGATTTTAAACGTTCCTTGACTTTGGGTTTCATATTATAGGGCCTTACGTGAGAATTACTATTATCTTATACTATTGTTACTTAACCTCTACCTATATCCGGCATGAGTTTTGATGATACTGCCTTGGTTTTCCAAAAATGTTTTTAGTAGAAGTACACAAAATTTTGCTACCATGTTTACCAATTCCTAAATTTGATCCTTCAAAGACATCTTAAATGAATCGCTTGCAATAAACGACGTTGCACTACGAGGTTAGTTGAAACTTTAGTACCGAATAAACAACTCCAGACAGATTTAGAGTTCTTTTATGATTATGTGTTAAAGTGTTTCATTCTTTTTTCGCTTAAAGTATGTTTTTTTTCATCAGGTGGCGCGAAAAAATGTTCCCAACTCATTATTCATAATAACATAAATAATTCCTTTCTCAGTCATTTGATTTTAAAAATTGTTGCACCATTTCATTAATTACTTAATTACCTTTAGTTTGAGGGGTCACAACCTATATATAAAAATTAAAAATAAAAACTCTTGATATTTCATGTCCTTGAAATTGTATTTCGCTTGTTAAGTTTTTTACGAAACATACTGTATATTTTTGTGTGCTTTCGTTTTTAATGACTTTATATTTAGTTTTAATGTGTCTATTTCTAAGTTTGGTTATTTTGTATTTTTTTTTGATGATGGCTTTATGTCGTTGTTGTTGTTTTTGGTTGTCTTTCTATATCTATTTATTTCTGTTGATATCATTTTTAATGACAATCATTATCATCATAATAATCATCAATCGTCAAACAAACAAGGATATTTCGTTTTGTATAAATACTCCTCATCGTCGTCTTCGTATTATATATTATGTGTGTCTGTATGTCTGTTTATAGAAAAGAACAAAACATAGATAAATGTTTGTTATGTTATTTATTACATTGATGATAGGACTATAAAATGTGATAATGGAAAGAGATTCCAAGTCCCTTTTTTCTTTTTGTTATTTACTCTGGGGGTAATAACAAGGACGGGTCATTGATTTCATTTATATAGTTTAATCAAAATACGCGATAATATACGCGTAGGTTTACATCGACGAACATAATCTACGTTGTTATCATCATATGTGTAGGTTTAATTTTTTTTTATTCAAATGTATTGGCGTAAAATGACAACAACATTTCGAGTGGGAATAAATTTGATTAAAAACACATTTTCAAAATATTTTCATTGATTTGATAAAGCTTATGAAATATTTCGGTACTTGAATTCGTCTCATTAAATATACGTTTTTCGTTTGATCTATCTATATAGAATCGAAAGTTTAATATCACGCGTCAAACACATAATTTTGTATTTAGCCTACAAATATTGTTGACGTATTTATTGTAGTTCCTTACATAATGAAGACAAATACCTTTCGTTGTTAAACAAAATGTTATTTAGTTGCCTTATACGGATAAAACTTTTATTTAAACTTAAGTTGTTCAACATATTTCGGAGCACCAAGAACAGCCAAAAACATTAAACTTCCCACTCCTTGTCTGTTTTGGAATTTAAAGTCACTTCAATTTTCTTCCCGAAAATACATGTACATGAAACTGCCAATAGTCCATCAATCAGTGTCATCACTGTATATTGCCAGTATAATTTTGCTGCAAATATAACTTGATATTTTAATAAGTTTGGCTATAGGTCTATCCAAAGTTGAAGTTGCAGTCTTTAAAGTCACGACTTGCACGATTTTATTGTTTCCAGGATGGTCAAATTACCACGTTATTGCTGTCCAGTGGATGTCTTTGACTAGCACCAAATCTGCTGCTTCATTTTAGGTTTTCTACTTTGTTCTCTGCTGTTGATTGTTGATCTATTTTCATGTTATATCATCTTGTTAAACGGTTATCTGGTATTTCCGAATTCTTGAAGAGTCGACCAACCGTCAAAAAATTAGCTGATCCGTAAAAAAACACCATGAAGCTTCCAATGTCTTCAGGTAATGGTGCGAGTGGCCTAGAGTTTAGAACTGCTACGATCTAACAATGCAATGTCGTTATCTCCTCAAATGTAAACTTTGAATGTCGAGTATTTCATTTAAGATGGCGTTTAACGAACCATTATGCTATCTAGAGGCCGCACAAGTATAAGGAGTCACCGGAAAATTAAATTTCCAAATAAGTTTCTCTGCAATGAATTTAATCACCTCTTTGTTTGCCTTGCTCTTGTAAAGCTGTTGTTTAATCTGGGTAAGTTTTCATTTAGCATAATGAAATTGGTGCCATTGTAACCGGATATTGTGCTAGGGAGTCAACATTTTTGAGTGTCGCCAAGAATGCATGCGTATTTATCCAGCCAGTTCCAGGTAGATTGCCTTGCCCGACATGCAGATGAATACAACAATGTACGCTTCGACAAATCTTGCTTCTCCTCTTGTTTTCGTTACGGTTTCTATCGGTTTTGCTATATCTGTTCCAGTGTAAGTAAATTAGTTTCGTTGGCGTCACCCTTTCTGCTGGTCAATTGCCCATAAACTGGTTTGAAGAATGAAAATTTAGCCTGTGACAGTTTAATTTGTCTTGCCAGTTTTCGTGCTGCAATTATCCAGAATGACTGAAATAGAGGTTGGAAGTAAGTCAGGTGGAGGTAACATAATATCACCCAACTAAAAATATGAGTATTTCAGTAGGAGGCAAAATTGATGGATGTCGTTGATCATACGAGCATTCTGCGTGTTTGAGGTGCCCTACTATCTGAATAACTAATTTGCAAAGTTGGTGTTCCGCCCACTTATGTTCGTGTGGTGTGATGTGCTCTGCGGGGATCTTCCAAAGCTGCTAGCTTCTTGGTTTTTCATATAGGGTACAGAATCTTTCCATGTATAAACTAAATTCCGTTTCATTCTGGTGAATGATGATGTTCGGTCAGCAATTTTGGAAACCATATCTTGATCCATCGTGATCCTGGTTACGGTTGTAGCGCATTTTTCTAAAACGTCTCTTTATAGAGACGTTACATTATGTTGACGTCCTTGTGGCAATGATTGTGTTGTTTGAGTCAATGTGGTCCATCACCAGAGAGAATGCGCGAGTAGATTGGTTGGTTTGCATCCTTGAGGAGCACAGTCGGCAGGTGTGTTACATGAGGAAACATGATTCCATTTTCTTGTCGGCAGCAGATCCATTATTTGTGAAATCCCATTTGAGATGAACACTTTCCACTTGGAGGGAATATGCGATATCCAGTACAGGAATATCTCTGAATCCGTCCAACAATAAACAGAAATAGTAGATAACTTCATGGATTCAATGACACATTTAGTTAGGGTAGCTACTAGAAAGACATTGCATAGATCGAGTCGAGGAACGGAAATCGTTTTGATCGACGCAAATCTTATTTAGTCCATAGTCACAAATTCATCAACTGATCTTCAATAGAGTGCCGCAGCATAAGCAGTACTACTTGCATCTGCAAACCCGTGAAGCGCACTAGGAGGCAATGTATGGTATTCAATAAGCGAGGAATGATGATGCATTCACCAATAATTGCTGAAATAAGGGTTGTATTAGAATGACGCATGACCGGAGCTAACAAGCCAAGCAGGTCATATAAACAAGAAGCTTCGGATAGCAGACTTTGCTTCGTGTAGGCGGTAGGTTCTGGTAGCTCAATCACATGAAATAACATGAAGGTTTCCATTTGCAAACTTCAGTAAAAACCCTACATTTGGTGTTCATTTGGTCCTTCCAAGCTTACCACTGTCATGTCATGCATTTTAATGAAGAAAGTAATTGAAGCGAGTTAAAAGTCAATTTGTGTATTGGAAAACAAACTGCATCGAGAATCGTTGTTATGTTATGTGCTAATTCAATTTCTGATGTAGTATCACTACTCTCGGTCAGCAGATCATCCAGATAAAAATCATTTTCAATAACGTTTAAAGTCTAGAGAAACTCAAATGCCGATTCTAAACCGAATTGTTTAAGGGCTCGTTTAGCTAAAAATGGAGCAGCAGCTGTGCCATATAAGCAAATTAGCAGTTAGAAGTGCTTCACCTCGTTAGTGGGGTTTCTATGCCATGCACCCTAACCCTGGATATTTTAAACATTTGCTTTAATATTAAGTACTATTATAAAGTTAGGAGACTCCCTTTCATTAAAGGTATGGGTTTTCCTTTTTTCAGTTCTCCCCTTTTTCACAATATTTACAGCATTTAGTATTTTAAGACCTTGCTTTTGCAAGTATTTCTTTTCTTTACTGGAACAAATAAGATTCTGACTTTTTGCCATTACTTTTATTGGTCGAGCCCACTTGTCTTCAAAGGTAAACAATTGATACTTTCCAGCATAATTCAATGTACTCTATCTCTTTCGTCTTTTTATTTCCCAGCCTTTTGTAAACGTCCTTCCTTGCGAAGGTTATTTGTTTATTGAATTTATCATTACCCCTCTGAGGTTTTAGGTGCAAACTACGTTCGGTCGTGTTATTAATTACAAAAACATAGTTTTGCCACGGTTCGAACTCGGTACCTCGATCTCGATACAATATTCCAAGCATCTATCGCTCAAACCAACGCTAGTATTTAATTTTATTTGATGTTACATAGATCTTAATCGTCATATTACCGCCACCTTATGTTCATCCCGAATAGATTCATAGTATGCTCCAGTGTTGCAACGTGTTACCTTCATTTTCAACCTGAGGATATGTTAAATCTGGCACATAGTGTTATTTTGTCTATTTACTATTTTAAATGATCCTTTCGAACTCTGCTGCTACTTCAATGATTTACATTTCCTTCTTTTAGATTATTTTGCCAAACAAAATCGGCCTCCATAAATTCAGTTCTATATAACTGTAAGTCATACCTTGTCTACTTTCAATCGTTATATGATTCTACCCATTTTCTAGAGCTGGAAATGGATCAGCAATATCCATTACTATTCGCTCGAATGGCGCTCCAACAAAGCATTGTTTTTTTCTTCCCTTTTGTTTGGGGCCCTTCGCTTGCAGTGTTAATTTCACACTTTCTACACCTCTCTTCAACATTTTTTCGGGAACCGAGCTTATTGCGCATCTTCTTCATGACTTTCATGAATCAAGCACGACTCGATTAGCAGGTAGCACGATTTGCTGTTTGGCGTTGTCACCATCAGCTGATCGTCAAAGTCTAACGAGCAATCCATTGTCTAGTTTCAACGACTGCCGCTAGATCCAATAGTTTGGTTTGTCATTGAGAACTTCTCCCTTGCGTAGGCAAGGTTGAAGTTCTCAATGACAATCCAGTTCTCAATGACTCACTTCAACATTGGAGTGATTGACTCATCGAATGTTTTTTATTTTTCGTTAACTAGACTTCTTTTGTCCACCACTCTTCAAGCTTTTCTTCGTCGACTCTAATCCATGTAATTCGTGTAAGGTAACATTTCTCCTGTTTTACGGAATACTAACATTGCACAGCACACGGTCTTCTGGAAATTCCATCGGTAGCCTCTCCCTATGTTTGTTCAGCAACTAGTTTTTTGACATTTGAAACATTGTGACCGTTAATTGGACTTTTGGTGTACTTCTACTCTATGAAAGCTTTGAGTATATGTTTTCTGATCTTGGTACCAATCATGGACTGTATCTGTGCAATATCTTTCATGTCTAAAGTTTTCGCAATCTGAAGCAATTTGTATACCAATGTTAACCCTTACACTTCGTTCATAGATTTTCTCTTCCCCATTATTTTAAGATGAAATTTGATCGTGTCATCTCTTATGAGGATGACGAAATCATTCACGGTTAATTTATTCAAGGCTTTGGAAGAATGCTTGTCACGCTAGTTACATTATTTTCCGTTTCACATCAGAGATGCGTGCTACCCGCTGCTGATGTCTGTTATGTATCTGAATGTAATTTTGTATCCTTAACCCTTCTGAATTATCTCAACTCTTACGTATAGGGTGGTTAAATTTCAAGGGCCAATGTTGATTTTGAATAAAACACAAATTAGTTAGGAAATTATTGTCAATCCTTTTTATTATGATAATATGGTATGGTTCAATTATGTATGGAACAAAATATCGGCCAAATGACCACCGCGACGGTGGCACACCTCCATCCGATGGTCCAAATTTTCGATGACGCTTAGGCATAATTGAGGTTTTATGCCGTTAATGTACCGAATTATCTCATCCTTTAGCTCTTGAATTGTTGCTGGCTTATCGATGTTCACTTTTTTTTCCAATAAACCCAAAAAAAGAAGTCCAACGGTGTCAAATCACATGATGTTGGTGGCCAATTGACATCGCCACCACGTAAGATAACACGATCATTGAATTTGTCGCGCAAAAGAGCCATTGTTTCGTTAGCTGTGTGGCAAGTGGCACCGTCCTGTTTAAACCACATATCGCCCACATCCATATCTTCCAATTCGAGCTACAAAAAGTTCGTTATCATCTCACGATGGTTATCATCACACTATCGCGAACAGCAGCAATATTTTCTGCAGTACGAGCTGTACGAGCATTCACTGGTATTTTAAAATCTCTTACAGATCCGGTTTGCTCAAATTTTTGCACGATTTTTCCGATTGTACGCACATTTGGACGATTAAATTGATCGAAAAAATCACGAAGTGCGCGATATGCATTTTGATTTGAACGCCCATTTTCATAATAAGCCTGAATAACTTTAACGCGTTGCTCGATTGTGTATTTTTCCATGGTTCAAATTGAGTTAGTCTGAAATTGAGAAATGTCAAATGAAATGCAGAAAAAAACTTGACGTTTAGGGTGTGGTTCACATTCAACATCGGCCCTTAAAATTTAACCACCCTTTATTTCAAAGATTTGGCTGTAGCTCATTTTTGTAGCGGCTACGGTTTGTAGCACATTTCCAGCCTGAAACTGTACTTTAAAGATTTTTTTAAGTTGATCAGTTCCATGTGTGCATGGAGAACTTCTTTTGTACAGCTTTGAACTGTTTTTTTTTGTCAGATGCGGTATATATTTAAATCATTTCTGATACTTGCTAGTCACTTTCTTGTCACATAAAAAACCTTTTTATTACAAACAAATTGACAGTATCCATATTATGATGGTATCATGTCAATCGGTCATTTTAAATTCCACTTTCTGCCATTAAATTTAGGATGTCAGATATAATTCATTGGCATAAAACCGGACTTCCGATACAAAATTTTCTACTTTGGCATTTGTAAATCAAATAATTCATTTTTTTCACTATGTGTCCGCGTGTTAAAGCTGAGTTTACACTAAATTTTCTGTCCAACGTTATCAAGTGACATATTTATATATATAAATTAGTGTACACACACATACATACATACGAAAACACATTTATGGATATGTGTATTTATAAAACCAATTATGGTTTTAGGAAAATTAAACATCAAAAATAAAATGGAAAATTTATGTTACGAACAGAACATGAACACCCATTTCCCTTAACAAACAATTCGATGTACGATTGCATTTTCAAATCAAATTAATCAACAAAACTTTTTTTTTTTTTTTTTTTTTTTTGTGTATTTTAAATACAAATCCCAGCTGGATTCCTATATTATGTATATACAAGAAATACGAGTGTGCAGAAATAGGTAGATACTCATGTATGCATATATATACATACCTACATAACTTAACTTTTGTATGACGTGTATATGGTTTTGTAGCATAAATTCAATAATAATTATTATTAAGATGTTGTTGATGTGTGACTTAATTTAGCTTAAAAACTAAACAAAGTGTAATTCGCGTGATTTAAGCACAAACATTAAATAAAATGAAAAGTTCTATTTTCATGCCTATATACCTATGCCTATATGATATTGTGGACATGCACATGTAGATTGTGTGTTAGGTAATCGGCGCAAAATAACATCATACGAACATGGTTAACAACCCTATATAAACACATATGTATATATAAGTATATCGCGAGTGCTAGGATGGTACACACATGCGGTTAAATAGTATGGTTGGTCAATTTTTGTATACACACACACTCCTTGAATATTTATGTATATAATAACGCTACCAGTGTTTTGTTACTAAACATTTTACATAAATTGGCTAATTAGTTTTGTATATTTATGTACGATGGTATTTCAAAAAGCTCCTATATATATACATACAAAAATATAATATCGTATATAATGTACATGGCTAACATTATTATATACGAGTACGTACGTTATAAGTATGTATGAACAATAAACATAATATTTCCACTTGAGGTAAAATATTCAAATGAAAAATCTGAAATAATTTTATATAAATTTACAGTAGGATCCGTAGAACGCTTATCAAGTGATATTTTAATGGCACATTATCAAATAGTATTGCAATTTGCCAAACATAAAATACTTTTGAGTGCAGATGCTCCGGCCATCGTCTTGTGAAATATTGACTTCGAAATGCCATCAAAAATTTGATAATCTCTCAGTACCAGTTTTTTTCTAGTTGCCATTCATCTCTTTTCGGCGATGCGCTTCTTTAAAATTTAAATAGAATTGTTAAACCATTCTGCCTACCTTTTTTATGTTTAGTACCTGCCACATCCAGCTCCTGAAATATAGATTGTTACAAATTTCGGCCTTGGTAGGAAATTCATCATTAATAAATTATTGATAATTTTATTGACCAGTTGGCATTCTTTTACTTGAACATATACAAACCATTCTGAAAAAATGGACCATTCCTCATTTTTAAAAAAAAGGTTATGTTTCGGGAAGACTAATTTTCATCCGGCTTTATTGATCGGTTGTTTTCATGTTTGTTAATTGTATGTCAGCACGATAATGGCATCCAAATATACATTTAAACCATTTTCCATTTAAGTTCTCCTCTTAAAAAGCTCCATCGATTACAAAAACTGGGTAACAAAAACTCGTTTACCATGGCTCTGTAACTTTCCCCATTGACTGTAAGGGCGGCTAATTTTCGAAACAATTAAACCACTCATGCCACCGGTCCCCACATCAATACGTTGTGGATGCAATGGTCAACAATCACTCGTTGTGGATGTAATGGTTGCTCCATGGTTACGTGTAAATTTTCTGAGCCCCAAATGCAAAAATATTGGCTAGCCTCCGAGGTGAAAATGAACTTCGTCGGAAAAGATAATTTTTCGGCAAAAATGCTAGTTTTAATGCTGTAAATTCACGTGCTTTGGTTTTTTTAATAAGAACCTAGTTTCACGAACTCGCTTCATAAATTGATCCACAAATTACCGTGTGGGTATTTCATTTCTACTAAATTTTCTACGTACGTTTCTAACAGTGTGGGTAAGTTTTTAATATTTCCCAATTTGGTTTAATCGATCCATTTCGTAAATGTAAAACATTTAGGAGTAAGTGTTGCCAAACTCAAACGGTACCTTCCAAACACAAGTTGCAAAACTTATTCTTACCTCACAATGAATATATTCAACTTGTTTTTTTTATGGTTACTCTGGAAGCTCCAATTCTTTGTTAAGCTATAAGGATTGCTTTTTTTTATCCAGCTTGCAATATTATACGTTCACATATAGCGCACTCTTTGCCTTTTTTGGCAAAATTCCCTTTGTGCTCTTATTAATATTCTTCGGTGATAAAAGCAACCACTAGAGATTGGTATTGAGTCTTGAGCGTCCTTTGTTCAAGGCCTAAAGTTTCTTTTGCAAAATGTCTCATCATGAAGAGAATTTTTTTACTGCTTTCTGCAAGCCTTTTGATATTTGCCATGACACCTTTTTTGACCAAATTAATTCTAGCTCCATTCACAGACCCTAAAAGTGGTGTTCTGATATCTGACGATCCTAGTTGCAGCATTACTGGTTTGGAAGTCGAAAGCTCCATCTTAAAACTGAAAGACCAATCAGTAATTTTATTTATAAGTACCCTGAGGTACTTTTTAAACGCTTTGTATAGAGTTTCCAGTAAACAGGTTACTTTGTCGCCTACGAACGCTTATTTTGGTCATTAGCACTTATATACTTCTATTGATGTTCTAGGTGCTTTTTGGTCAAACTGTTTTAAAGTGTGCCATAATTAATGACAATAGTTGCGAAACCTTTTCAGAAAAATAGTTACTTATGACTGATGAGTACAGCTTTAATGGATTAATATTTTGGTAGAAATTTTTTTTCAATCCATTAAAAATACTAGGCGACCATCGATTTTTGAAAGCTCCAGATACATCAAGTAATATTCCAAGAACGTATTTTAGCTCTTACTGTTTGACTAAATGTTGATATTTTTCACCATATAGTGTCCTCCGTGGATCGATTTTATCTGATTCTGAACTGGTTCTCTTCTGTCAAATACGAACGTCACTTGCCAGTTATTAATTTTTCGAGTAATTTACCCAAAACTGACATGCATGAAAACTGGCATGCCATATAGGATTTAGGGTCGGTGTGCTCTGGTTCACTTCTCTTCGTAATAACAATTACTTTATCCTTTTTCTAAGTTTTACTAGCTTTTATAATTTTATAATATAATAGTTTTTTAGTAGCTTTTATAATATTATTACGTCCGTGGTTTCATCATTGGTGAATTTTTCTGCGTCCCAAGTATTTGGTAGCACAAATATATGGGCTCTAAGCTCGTTATGTGCTTTGGTATTATTTGTCATAGTTTCATCAAGAAGCAGTGCACTAAACAACCATTTTGGGATATCCTTCCAATACGTTATTAGTTGCCAGGCCATCTTTATTTTTTAGAGTGCTTAAAACCTTTGGAAACTTTCCAGACTAAACTGGTTGGTTCACATCGTTCATGTTTTCATTACGGAATTTGTTACATAACTGCATTTGTTTAGCAGTCTTGTTCCGTGTTTTATACCTTTCCCGTGTTTGCTATTTTTGTAGTTAGCCTGTTGTTCCACCAAGGCCTCTTGTTCCACCATTTCCTTTTGTGCACACGTTTCCATGGTTTACTTTTGTAACATACATTCAATGAGAATATAGACTACTTCTTCATCCTCATTTAACGTGCGATTATTTTATCTGCCCATCCTTGCTAAATTGTTTCTTACAAGTTATCGAGTTTACTCCAATTTGCATACGCTTGAATGCATTTCGGGAAACCCCAGATTTTCAAGTTAGGACTATAACTCGATGATCACTAGAAGTTTAGTCTTCTTTTACTTCCCAATTGGTAAGTTTTCTCAACCCACCACTCACAAGTGTGACATCAATATTTGATGCATCATTGTAGCAGTAGGTGTATCATTGTAGCTGATCTGTTTTGTTTATAACAAAGGGAACTCTTCTTTTAACAAACTCTAAAACGAGAATTCTTCGTTCGCGTGCGTCCTTATTATGCCATAGTTTAGATTAAGAATTGAAGTCTCCATTTATGACATTAGGTAAGTTTTTGAGACCCTCCATAATTTTATCAAGCCTATTGATGTAAGCTACTGGTTCATCAGAGAATTAAAAAGAGATACTGATTACATAAAAAATGTAATGTAATTCAAGTCCTGCGATTTTTGCATTTTGCATATTAAGTTGGACAATCCTTAATTGACAGTTTATGTGGGCTTTAATCGACAAAAACAATTTTTCTTATGGCTAAGTTCAGAGTCTGTTTATAGGCTGAGCATATTATTCTGCTATTTGAGGAGTGGTAAAAGATTTCGTTAGCTTTTTTGCAGCTATAGCCCCTTCCACTTTTTTTGGACATGATTTGTGGTCATGTCACACCTCAGTGCAGTATTTAATTATTGTATCTTTGACTTTGCAGGGCTTTGTAGTATGCCCAAATGGCATTTAAAGCACCTAAAAACATAGTCAAAAAACCCACTCGAAGGGCACCTATATTCTGCGCGTTTATTCAGAATTGTATTTTGGTGACACCTCAATGGCCCCCTTGACGACTTTGCTGTTTCTAGGGCCAGTTTTGGAAACAAGCTTAAGGTCTTCTTCTATGCTTCCTCCGTTAAAATGGCTTGTAGTCGCTGCTTTGATGTCCTCAAACTTTCGTTACAATTTTCCAAGTCCTTGTTAGTCAAGGAGAAATCAATATCGTTGGCCCTAGTGGTATCGATTATAATTTCATTACTGACCTTTAAATGATTAATCCTGATGCTGCGGGATTTATTAAAGCTATTAGTGATCGAAGCTTTTTACTGTAAGATCCCTATAGGTGCTTTTTTGTTTCTTTTGTTCTTGGTGGTAACACTTGACTGAAGTACCACGGAATTTTTCATAGGACACCTTATCGTTTTTGGCTGCTCAATTAAATACCTTAGTGTGTCTACTATCTCCACTCGTTCCTGTAGTAGGCCTTTTAGGCTAACTATTTCGAGACTCATAGCAATGAAGCCCCCTGTTAGCCTATGTGTCTCAGTAATGCTGGCCTTGCTTAATGATTTAACTTAAACTTCAAGGACTTTAATCGTATCAGTTAAGCGACTTACCTAGTTGCATCGTCACGACGACGTTTCCGGTTCGGAACGATTCTTTCTGTACGTACGCTGCTTCTACCCAAATTCTTGAGGTGAAAATCTTTGAAGGGGATTTAATAGCATGTCTTGCCACTGGCACCCATGCTTTGTAGTCTTATGTTCTCTGTAAAAGTTGAAAAACCTTATAAATGCCGACATGCTATTAAAATGATAACATTTACTGAGTCTACTAACTCAGGAACTTGATAAAAATTTCTGATATCGTTCAGGAAGCAAAAGACAGCGCGTACGCTGGTTTAATCTGTGAGGTAGGTTCAAAATAAAAACCTATTGTCCATTTAAATATGTATGAAAGTGTTTGAAGCTAATAACTACAAGCAATTATTTTCTGCTTCTACCTTTTCGATAGTTTATAAAGCCGAATCAAGCATATTTTTTACAGTCTCACTATGAAAATGTTTTCAAAGTTTGATCAGCGGTGGTTGTTTCTATCAAAATGGTGTCAGTTGGTTAATATAACTTTAGAGTTATGCTGGTCCATTTTAAGTACTTATAGTCCGAACAAACGTTTCGATACTTGTTGGTTTTTTAATATGTTTTGAAGCGATTGTCATTTCGTGCTCATGCTTCCGGAATAGTTTAAATTGTTTTTTATGTGTGATCCTACCTTTACCTTCGACATCACTTTTGGAATACCACTACTGGAACAGTCCAACTCTTGGACAACTTTTGGACATTTTCTAGATTTTCTTAATAAAATACTCCAATACTTATTGCCATACTTTATTCAGTGTGCTGCTAGTCCCATCTGTTGCTTAGTAGTTTTCTCATCGGTTAATTTCCAAACTCATATAAGTAACTCATTTATAATTCTCAAATCACCCAAAAATATTTTACGTCATTTACCGATGATTATAATGACATGCAGATATTATTGTCGACTAATTTTCAGTGACAATTTACAAAAAATATCATTAAATTCCTTTTCAAAAATTCCAATGTGTGAAAAGTCTGTTAAATGGAAAAACTCTGCAATATCTTCTTAGCACAAATATACATGATGCAAATTATTTTGAAGCCTTGCAAAAATGAATCAAATGATATGACAAAAAACGTAAAACAAAAATAGGAAGCGCTCATATAAGGCAGGCGTAAGATCTCTTTCAGACACATCTGATGAAGCAATTCATAGTAATAAATGTTAAGAAATTACCAACACATACACAACAAACAAAAAAGCTACAACTCCATCAGTATAGCAAAATTCAAAGCCACACCAGACTAATTTATTTAAAACTACTTCGATATTATTCTTTCGTGAGTACTTTGCAAAAGCGACTCACACAAGCTCTTTGGATGTGCTTCAATTGTTTTAATTTCAATCATAATGTATATTATACCATTATCGATCAAGAGCTAGGTGCAGAGATAGTCATAAACAGCACCATACACTGCATAAACGATAGAAAACAAGATTTGTGGCATGTTTGAAGAACTTATAACCATTTAAGCATAGTGGTTGGAACTTGTTGGTCTCCTAGTATATGTCGGAAATGATGGTTCATATAGTGAAAGTGACTTGGTTTAATATGGTGCCATAGTCAATAAAAATGTGTATAAGCTGTTCGAACGTATTGTGGTCTTCATTTTTTAAATTATCAAGAAAATAAAACGCAAAGTACCTGTCATAATCTACTTTCCAATATATCGATTGTTAAGTGTTGTACAGATCATACTGTTTATTTATTTTAATATAGAGACATTTATGAGTTGCCTGGTGTATAGGTACATATATAGCGTAATGGGCTACAAGCATATTTTTTTTTCACTGAAATAACAAAACGGTTTTTATCATAATTTGGTTTATTTATAGAAAATGTGCTTTTTACATATTATACATTTATCCTTTAAAGGTTATTTGCGAATCGAATAACACAAATTTTAGATACGTATATATATAGACATATTATTATTATATGTTGATATTATGCTATATATGGATAAATCCCAAATGTATTTACCCTCTGGCCAAAGTATACGTTTATGTTCGATATAAATTTTCTTTACTAAGGCAATTTACAGTTTCTCACATAAAATCTTTAATTTACTTAATATTCGTGTAGCCATCGTAGCGAAAGTGTTTAGCACACTAAATTCCAAACGATTAATTCTTTTCAAGTATCGACGATGTTCCTAGTACATATTTAGTTAAATTAGCAGAATTTAAACTTCAGTTTTCCATTTCTAAATTTTTTTTAATACGGTTTTTGAAAACCGTTTTGACGCATTCCGAAATTTCGAAGGTTTGAAATCGATTTCGAAGGTTTGAATATTTTTTTTTTTATATTACTCTTTTGAGCGGAGCAATATAGAATTTAGAATCTTTTAATGTTGTGATTCTGTTAATCAGTTCATTATTAGATGCTTCCCTTAAATAAATTGGAGGTGGTTTCTCAGTTTTTAATTTTGGCGTTGAATTGGGGTCATCGACCTCTAAATCAGAGAATCGGTTGTCAAAGGATATTTGGTTAACACCTAGTTACCGCTTTGGGAATCATTCTTTTAGCATTGACATCTGCTAGATTAAACGTTTTACTAATAAAGCTATTACACTTACCGTCATCGGTAACGGATGGGTAAACTCTACTAATAAATAACCATTTTTTCGGTTTTACCACACAAATGGTAAGTAAGTGGTCAAGTGAAATTCTGATAGATGTTTCTGGTATGTGAAGGAGAGTTTTCTCAGGAATTACTGCAGGTATTTTTTTAATGCGGTTGGGGCTGATTCTTGCGGTGTATCTGTTTTTTGGCAAGAGTGATTGGTTTTCAATACATTAGATCCCTTATCACTTAAGATACTTGTATGGGATATCAGTGATCTCTGAAAGGGGAGCTGCTTTTTGAAAGACGGAAAGTCATTGTTGGTGATGATAGCTCTTCGAGGTGGAAAATGGCTTGTCTTTCTTTTTAGCCTGTAAGAACCAATTAGCATTATTATTATGAATATTGCATCCAAGGTATTTCCAATTATTTCAAAGTTTACTTCAGGAGAATTATATATATGTATATGTCTATTACAATTATCAATATTTAGTGACGCACTTCGTTTGACAGAGTGGCCTTCATATACGAGTTTTGGGAGTTATTTTACGCCTTACCTTACATTTGAGACACATTTAGATTTTATGATTGCAAAAACGAACACTATATGCTTAGGTTTATACACATTCTTAAATTAGAGTGGAGGTTGATCGTTGAAGAGATCAATCGTGTTATTGTCGATATCTTCATTTAAAATTAAAAAAATTGTATTTAAATTTATTAATGTGGAAGTTAATAAAATTAAATAAATAATTTTAAATAGTTTTGGGAAATGGATCGGAAACTCTTAATAGTTAAGCATTGGCCACCGGAAAACCGGACGAATTCTGTCATTACTAACTTACCTTTCCTTTCTCGACACCACAAAAAAATACTAATTATCGATCGCTTAGGTTTCAGTAACCGAGTCGAGTCTGTCATATCTAACATTCCTTCTACTCTTTCGGTTTTGTTATATGTAACACGGGTGTACGGTGGTGCGCGACATTACAGGAGTTCCTAGTTCGTCCTGGCCGTACATTCTAATTAATCAATCAATCAATCAATTCTAAAATTAGAGTATGTGGCATATCTTCGTTCTGACTAAGCATATTATATGCCACTCAAATTTGGTTTCCATTCTACCAGTGCTAATTCAGCCGAATCAAAAGTGTTCAATTAGTTTTGTTTGATTTTTGTTTTTACCTTTAGAGCAAACCATAAATTCTGTGTTTCTGAGCTTTTTGGACCCATTATCGGTACTAAGTCCATCTCAGACCTACAAAAGACAAATAAATGTCTACTAAAATTACAAACTCTGTTCCCGATTATAATTAGCCGTGGGAACATTTTCCATCATTCAAACCAGTCGCGATGAATTAATTAACACTTTTACGACCGCACCATAATAACACTATAAAACCAAATCATAAAAAACCATAAAAAAAAATTCAATCAAAAACTTGGCGAGTTACAATATTTTTAGTTACTTTATATATATATATATATAGTGAAAGCTCGCGATATAAAACATCAATCATAAAATAAAAATTGAATTAAAGTTTTATTGGGCACTATAAAACGATATTTGATTGTCACTGTTAAAATGATATCAGCACCACAATAGAAGAAAACTCGTTTACAATAATAAAATCATTAAAAAAAAAAACTAAATATAAAGCCATTAAAAGTGGTAAAGAAGCTTTTTGCTGAACCATTACAAAAATCGATATAGTATTTTTTTTTTCTAAATGGCACAAATTAAAAGCTTCTTATTATATATATTATACACATTAGCTTTTGTACTATAGTTGTGTGCGCGCAAGTGTGTGTGTTTGTGTAAATATATGTATACATTTTATCTTATTACAGCATAAATAAAAAAAAAAAATTTTTTTTGAAAAATCACAGCATTTTCATATTTAATTTTTTTTTTTTTTTTTTTTGTAATATTAATAAAATATTATAAGGAAAAATTATAAGGTATAATTTTCATTTTTATTTTATTAAATTAACTTTCCGCAATAAAGTATAATTTTTTTTGTTGTATTCGTTGTTCTCAATTCTACTTTGTTTAAAAAAAAATTAAATTTTGTGTAATGTAAACGAGAAAAGCTTTATTTTTTCGAACCAAACAAAAAAAAAAAAAAAAAAAATTAAAATTAAAATAAACTTAAGTCACGCGAATTAAATTAAACACAACTAAAAATGGAAAATTGGTTCGGCGCGGAACATGTATTCATGTACGTTCATTTTATATACTGGAAAACCTACAACAACGAAATGAAACAGTAACAGTAAATATGTACATAAAATTTCCGCATATTAAACTTTTTTTTTGCTGTTCGTCTTCCTCGATTTTTTATTTTTTTTTTTGGCTCGGTGAAGGCTCATCAGAGTTTTTTTTTTTTTTGGTTCCTGTTTGCCTTGTGTATGTGTATATGATATTTTGTGTTACTGATAATTACGTCTCAAACTGCTTTTAATTAAATTCAAATTGAAGCAATTTTTTCGGGTGATTATATCTCGTTAACTGAGGCAAAAGCTTGTGACATATAGTAACATGATTTTTTTGGATGGTGTGAAATTGGTGTGGTGTCGTAATTTTAAAAATTTGAGGTACATTTTGAATGTGTCGTTAGCAGCTTTTAGGACGAAAAAAAAAAGTTGTACTTCTGTTTCATCCGCTATTCAATATTGGGCATTATAATTGGTGGTCAATTATTAATTACTAGTTTGACTTTAACCTGTCAAAACTTTGTGACATTAAAATTTTTATTTTCATATAAGTTACACGTTTACGAAATTTCATCAAAGAAAATGCCAATCAATTGTAGTTTTTGCCATCATGCAAAATGACCTTTTGAACTAAGGTACTATACCAACATTTTACAAAACAAATAATCCGTGAATAGTTGTTCTTATGTATATGGGTTACTAAAAGAATTTCTAACATAAATTTAAATAAACTGCCAACTTCCCAGTGTTACTCTGCAAAGAGCGCGATATTTTATGTAGTCCAAAACTTTTTGAAGCGATTATATTCTTTTACATGTTAGAAAGCGAAACTATCACGGGTGCTTTTAGTGGCACACAAATTTTACCATGTTCAAACAGCTATTAATATTCAGCAATGTCTCGATGATTGGGAGAAATTTATCGTAAATAACATTTACTGCATTTGTATAACAAAACCTGAAATATCCTAAATATTTAAGTAATAGACATAAGTGGAAACGAACAAGACCCGATTTGTATATGGTCGATAAAGTAAACGATGGATTTTGTTCTGTAAATTTCAAATGCTTCTTTGCAATGTGCCCATTTAGTAGGATCCTCAATAGAAGTTTTTGTCAAATTGTTGATAACTATGCGTTTTATGATTATCTATCGGTCATGAAATATTGAGGGTTACCGAAGATACTTTGAATAATCTTAAGTTTTTTCAGTATTTCATTAACAGTTAAAGTCATGTAAACTTAGTAAACCCGTCTACTAATACTAAAATATGCTTATAGCCTTCATTTGTTGCTACTAGGGTAGAAATGTTAATGGAATATTTCCAGTGACATATTATCTTTCGGGATTGGATTTAAAATGCATAAAACACAAGATTCAATACACTTTGTTATTTTAAGTGTAAAACTTCTAATATAATAATAAAACTGTCGCTCGATCATCTTTTTCATTTTGCCTAACCCGAAATGTCCAATATAGTTTGTCTTTATAATTTCAATCTGTATGTCTTCGAGAATTACATTCAACTTTTGACCATCATAATTGCGGTATAATATATCGTCGATTACGTATTACCTCATAGCTAGCAATCTTTTGATTTTGCGTCAATACTTTTATGACACCCAAAAATTCATCTTTGACTTGCACCATTCATTTTTATCGGTTAACCTATTGCTTCAAAGAATAACTTTGCTGCTGGGGTTCAACTTAGAGCATCAATGTGCCCTCATATGCGTACACCTGATCGATTACCTACTTTAAAGTCATACTTTTGCAAAAGCAAAGCAAGGCATATCTTCTAATTTTCGCTCATATATTCTTCTAATCCTTTTATTGCTAGAATGCAAGGAGGTCGGTAATAATCGTTTTACGATTTAGGTACTGTACAGAGCGCATCTCTCCATCTGCTTCGCATAACTAAAATAAAATGGCACCATAACCCATCTTACTGGTATCCGTATAAAGCGGAGCCTCCAATACAAAACAAATTATTTTTAATACTGGGTCACTTGCCAATATCGCCTTTAGCAAATAAATAATATGCCGACAGTTCATCGTTTTCAAATTGTATGCCCAAAATTCTTCTTCAATAAATTGCTTAATGGTTATCCAATTTAAGTGAAGTTGTGTACATTTTAGAAATATCTCAAAACTGTGTACATCTTTCGTCGGCGATGGCATAGGATAATTTGTCACAGCTTCTATCTGGTCAGTTGATAGTCAAATATTATTTTTTCCTTTATCGCCAATTAAGGAGCATAGGTTTACTAAGCTGGACCATCGTATTCTATTCGAGGCTATTGCTTGCGAATCCCTCTTATTTTACCATGATGTTTTGCTTCGGCTAGCACCGTTTATTTTTGGGTTATTGCTGGTCTATCTACTCTCCTCTTTACTTGCGAATTCCATTCCTTTTCGGTTATATTATTAGTATACCTTTTATTAGTCTGCGTCCAATCCATTTCCATTTTCGTTTCTTATTTTCACGTTAAGTTTCGATCTTTTTGGTTTGTCGCAGAAGTACCTCATTTATGATTGTATTTGGCCAGAATCATTTTATTAGACGCTTAAGGCATTTATTGACATAAATACTTGGACTATAATAGTAATCGTCTGCGTGTATTTCCACGTTCACAGCCAAACAGCAACGCTACTTTCATACAGACATTGAACATGCGTATTTACAGGATGGATGCATTCTATCTTGTGAAGTACATTGAATGTATTCCTTGCTTTGTTGGTACGTTGATTGATGTCCTTTTCAGTTCCTTATGTTTTCGCTACAGTACAACCAAGGCACATGAACTTGTCATCAGCCTCGATGGTTTCTTGGTTGATGAAGATGGATGTGTGTGTTTGTGTTGAATTTTGGGACCTACTTCCTGTACCAAATCAGCTAGTTTCTGGGCTTTCTGCTGCATGTCTGCAGAAATTAAGAATAGTAAGTGGAGAATGAACACATCCTTGCCTGACTCCTCGTGTGTTGTAATATTTGTCACTCTGTTTCTCCTTGTATTGAACAAGGAGAAATTTTCGACTTTTAGCATCCCTTTATATTTTCTTAATGAGTTTAATTAGCTTTTTAGCGGAATGCCGAATTCACATAGTGCTTTCCGGATGACGCGCTATCTGGAAGCCGAATGAGCGTTAACTGCTACTGATCAAGTCGAATGAGCGTTAACAGTTCATTAAGATTAGATATAGTAGTGAGTTCCATTCGTTTGATTGTTCGATTATTATTTACGGACTGAGTAGATATGATCTGTACAGCTCTTACCAGGTCTAAAACCAGCTTTTTCGATTCTGATTTTATGGATGGCTGATGATATCCATACACCAGAATGATCATTGCTAAGACTTTAATTTTATTGTTGAAGAATGCCGACTGTTTTGTTGTTTTTTTAGCTGTTGAACATAACTTTTATCTTCCCTTTCCGTTAGTTGATGGGTAGATGGTCGGATATTGCCATTTTCAATGAAATGTCAAAGATACTAAATTTAACTCTGCATTGATGACATTTCTTTCGATTGAAATCCAATTCTGCGGTTTTAAAACCTACTTTTTTGTTTAATGCTCTTAAATCAAAGCAGTCTTTTATTTCAATCCTTTTTACTAACCAGTAACACTAGACTTGAATAAATTGAAACTCTTGGCTTCAGAACTTCATATTTGGCCCTGACATCACGTTCCTTTTTTCGGTCTGCACTACTCTGAAGTTTTTTTTGTTGTTTATTTTTAACTCATGCACAAATTCACCATATAACAAATAGTGTTTACCTCTCTGAATATTTCATACGATTGCTAATATTGCAGTTGACAAACATTAACCTGAATTTACTATATTTACATCAGGTTTACGTTTTACTTTAACACCTCATAGTTTTATGAATTGTACGATTCGACTTACTAGCATTTGCAGCTTTTATTTTTCATACTGTTGCAGCCGTTTACACCACATATCAAAATTCTCTGCATACAACATAAAAATTTAAGGAAAGAATTTCAGTATTTTTAGCAATTTATGATGTACCTATGGAACCCGGAATTTATATTGATAGCGAAGTAGAGCTGAAATAATCTGTAGGTAAAGCTCCTGTAGAACACTTTTCGGTGTAGGTTGGTTTTGATCGATCATTGTAATGTTTTGAAAATCATCAAAATTTTCTTAGTTTCTCAGTTTCTTATTCACAGTAAATGTACTCGATAGTGATCTCATTATTTATGCAGTAAATTTTAACTGTAAAGTTTGTGAAATCAGTTTGCATAGCTTGGGTTTTCACAGTTTGCAACTTTCATTTAATATTTGTTTATATACAAACCTTATCTCGAAGAAACTTATTTTCAAATTTTGGAAACGTTGTCAATTTTTCCAAAAAATCATCCTCAGCGAAAAAATACCGCTTTGGACGAAATCTTCCTTAGAAATCATTTAAAATTTCCTTCGCCAGGAGAGTGATTCTCTCCAGTATTATGTAAGACAGTATTTTGTATGCTGTGGAAAGGAGAGCCGTGGTATATACCACGATAGTTTTCAAATTTTGAGCGATCTCCTTTTTTAAGGAAAACGCACTAAGCAGCCACCTATTAGTTATTAGGCATAACTTTGCTTTATCACACTAATCGAATAAGAATAAAAAGGTAGTTCCACAAAGTATCACCCTCTCAATATCAAGAGCTTGAAATCCACTCTAGATGAACAGTTTCTTTTTAGTCTCTGCATGGCCGATGTGTGCCAACTTTCTAATGCAACATTTTCCACTTCTTTAACATTGAGTAAATCAAAGAAACCCTGGTTCAAAGTATCAAGCGCTGCGCATCGATGTAAACACGAAGGTACCTATTTTACAAAGGAGGCAGTCTGGTGACTCTTTTAAAGAAGTTACATGATACTGTCAGCTTATTGATAAATATTTGTGCTCTTAAGGCTTCAGCCTTCCAACATTCACGTTTCATTCCTAGCAAGAGCAGCTTTGTTTTTCCGTGCGATTTAAAAATGTATTTGCGCTTTTTATAGGCTATATTCTGTTTGCTCTACAGGAAGATTATACTCCTCATCAAACCAATCATTTTTGAGTTTTATTTTTAACAAACCTAAAGTCGCTCGGTCAGCACCAATAATCGAGGTTTTGAATACCTCACATAAAGCGTTTACATCATCAAAACGGTGCGGTTGGTTTCCGTAATGCTACTGCTAACGACATTTTGACATTGTGCTTTGTCATCTTCGCTTTGCAGTGGCAAATTAATGATCATTTCCTACAGATTTGGCAGCTAACCGATAAAATCTCACATCTTGCATGGCCCGATACCGTTCCTTAGAATTTTAAATATGGTCAATTTGACTACGGGGAGTTTTGCGAGAGTGTGTCCATATTTCCAAGTGGATATTTTTATGAGAAAAGCAAGTGCTAGCCAAAATGAGGTCATGCGTGACCAAAAGTACATCATTGTTTCTCTATTATTGGTATAGCTTAATCGGGTCGGGAGAGCCAATCTATATGTTTTCATATAACTAAGTCCGATTTTTGCCAGGATTAACGTAACCGTAGCTAATTACACATACGATTTTCAACTCTTCTATATCCAATACAGCCTTTTTCACCTGGGGTCAAAAAAGAAAACCAACACCAAGATTGCCTAGGTCATCTCCTCTTTAAAGTAATGTATAGCCTTAGAGACACATGGTATCCTCTTTTTGGCCATCGAGTTTCTTGGAGAGCAACGAGTTTCTAGAGATAGTCTTTCATAGCTGATAAAGTGCCATCAAAGGCACCAGGTTTTTTAGCAACAAACATAAGCGGAGGTCATTAGGCGGTACCTATATTTTATTTTGTTTATTTTTTTGATATGAAAGTTTTTTACGAATGCCGGTAGTCAGTCCAGCGATCCAAACTTTTTAGTCGCCTCCTACGACCAGCCAATGATATTGTGATGGAATTTTTAGGATAATATTCTCGTTTTCAAGCTATTTATGAGACATGGGAGTGTCCCTAGAATACAGGGGCAATTATTAATTATACTTATACATTTCCTTTAAAACCTCATCAAGTTAAATGTACTCAAAAACTGAATAATTTTATACTTCGCTCGATTTGACTTCCAATTCTTTGTTTTATATTCGTACTTTTTTGTCAGGTCTGTTTACCTTAAACTATGTTAAAGTGGTAGTTTTGTATCACGATGTATTTGGTGCTGTGAGCTCTGTCTGCTAATACGTCTTTGGTGTAAAAATCTACTTGTTTTTTTTAAACAGAATCATGAAGAGTTTTGAAAAAAACTCCGATTTAAAAGTTATGGTCTTGACCTGTAATCATGTGCTATCAGTCTATAATCATAAATAATTATAAAGAAACATTTAACATTAGACCATGTTAATGCCAAGCTTTAGTTGTCTTTGTTTGTATTGATTGTTTTTTTTTTACATAAAAGCCCCGAAAGCTTTCATTTTATAATAATACTGTCGAAATTTTATATTTTATAGAAACGAGCAAGTATTTTTTAAAACTACTTATTTGTTTCTAATTTAATGGAAACTTTCTTAAGAGCTTTTAAATTACTCTGCTGGAATTAGACATTTATTTTCTATATTGAAAATTAATAAGCTCATAATAAAACCTTTTTGTTGACGATAGAAATTATCATTACCATATAATTGTAGACTAGACACCCATTGTAAAATCTAGCTTTCTAATTATAACACTTACACATATAGTACACAACTATATAGGAGTCATTATAGATTGCCTACATATTATACGTACACACCATGCAATCTATTTTCCTGCCCAACCATACTCACGCAATATACATACAATACTCATCGCATAATTATAGATCATCGTCCATTAAATCAATTCAATCACAAACGTACAAAACTACTACAATATTCAAATTATCATCGACATTTGTGTTTGTCTGTATGTACAATGTACATATTTTACTATACTATGGAAAAAGCTTTTTAATTTTTTCAAAAAATTATTAAAAAACTTGTACAGTTGTACAGTATATTGTATGTTAATGATCGAAATTAAAGTTCGATTTTTTGTTGTCGTTATTATTAATTCGTGTTACACGATAAAAAGATTTTTTTTACATACTCGCGTACTCCATACAAACATTACAGACCAACCAATAAATTGAAAAGTTTGGATAATTGATAAATTTAAAAAAAATTAAAATGTATCTTTTTAATGTTATATTTTTATTTACAGTACCACCAGAACCGCCAACCGTACTAAATCGATGGGGACGTCCACTAAATACAACAACGATTGGCCCACTCGAGGAGGGAGATGATATTGGGTTAACATGTCGAGTCATTGGTGGTAAGTCAATTTATTGTTTTGGTTTATAAAAATTGTATGATTTTAAAAAAGGGTTAACCAATTGGAGGTTATATATTTTAAATCTAGCGATACTTTTAATTGGATTAATTCGCTGCTTGCAGAATATGTGTAACCAGAATATGACATTGTTTCGTTCAAAAAGCTACACCATGTTTAACTTGTTAATTGTACAAATAGAATTTAATATTTAATTATCGAGAGTGCTGGCAAGGCTAATTTATGGTGTATGCGACCGAAAAC
The DNA here is from genome assembly GCA_963556175.1 of Tipula confusa. NCBI lineage: Eukaryota > Metazoa > Arthropoda > Insecta > Diptera > Tipulidae > Tipula > Tipula confusa. The sequence goes on from OY744475.1 coordinate 81,123,315, forward strand.
TTTAAAATATTGATCACTAATCAAATAGAATTGTCTTTGGAAGTTTTATTTTTGTAAAAATTGGTTAAATCTTTTTTAGTTAAGGCATTATGCGAGTCACCTGATAATACTCATAAAGGTTTTAAGTTAAGATTTGCACTTGTTTCTATTTTAGCCATTAGTGTGTTGTCATTCACTCGTAGATCAGTATATTCTGGTCAAACTTAAATAAAGTGGATTATAGTGAATTTCACTGCCGCTTACCATTATTCTCCAAAATCAGAAGCACTAGCTGCGGGCTTAAATTTCATTTCATATTCATTTTTATGAGATAATTGGCAATAACACTGTTATTTAGTTTATGCAATTTAAAAAGCTGGATATGTTGGTTAAAAAGGTGTTCTTGCTTAGGTCTTCAACGAGTTCAATATGTATAGCGTTTGTGCTAGTTATAGGCATACAGAAATATAAATATAACTTATTTGGCTTCTGCCGATGGCCAACTCGCAGGGCTTCAGACAGTATCTGACGTTTCGTTATAATTAAGTTGCCATCCGATCTTTGAAAGTAAAAGCTGTGATCAGAAGACTCTCAATAAAGGCTTGTAGCTTGAATGATTCAGAGCTGTCTTTCGAATTTCGACAATTTACTGTACAATATTTTTGTCGCTGAACGCTTGATATTTTGTATTTTTGACCTGGGTCAGTCATGATTTTGTTAGTCAGTATAAGGATTTTATACATAAGAGCATTTGGTGTTTAACGTCACATGGTGTGTATAGATTACTCAATCTTCCTCCGACTTTGAGGATGCCATCCGTGTCAAAGGATAGGTTTAGTGAAATAATTTTACTTTTACTGCTAGTTTTTTGAGATGTTTTTAATGAGCTGATTTTAATTTCAAATTCCAACCTTTGAGCCAATTTAACATACAATTTTTCAACTTTCCTGTGGAGATTCACAGCTTTCAGTTGTGCATTTAATTTACTAAGTTCTAAAATCCTTGCTAAAATTCTTTAAATTTTTGACCAACTCATTCGAATATATTGCCTAAGACATTTGTCTCTGTTGTGGTGTAATGTTGACGTAGTTAACGAATAAATTCATTAACTGCGTTAACGATGATTGCTGTTCCATGTTTTCGGGAAATGAATCATCCAAGTTGTATTTCCCGAGCCATAACTTCTGGAAACATATTTCAGAGATGATTATAAGGGTGTCCCAAAATTAATGCATGATTTGAATTAAATAGAAAACACAGTTTTTAGTCTTTAAATTGTTATTTTTGTATTGAATCATAAAGTACATAGGATAGGGCTAATTATGGAATAACACATCAGACAAATGGCCTTCACAGATTTGCTGACACATACGCACTCTTTTGTCGAAATTTTCCATAGCCATTGTGCAAAAATGTGGCTGAATTTTGTTGATGGAGCGTTTGGTGGTTGTTGACTTGTTGATATAGACCTTGATGTCAAATAATCCCATAAAAATAAATCTAATGGGGTTAAATCATACGATCTAGTTGGCCAATTCTGGTCACTGAAACGAGAGAGTATATACAAAACCAGGAAATGTCTCATGTGGTTCTTTAATTGTTTCACGGGGTGTATGGCATGTGGCATCGACTTGTTGAAGCTACCTTTTGGTCACATCAATATCATCCAATTTCAACAAAAAGGACTGTGTTATCATATTGTGATATCGGGCACCAGTAACAGTCACTGCTTGGTTGTGGGTGAATTTGTTTTTCCACAATCACTTAGGGTTTTTCTAAACCACAAACACGGTAACTTTGGCGATTAACAAAGCCCCATTAAGGTGCTTCATCACTTAGGATGATTTTGCCCGAAAAATCTGCATCCACTTGTTGATGTTCAATAATCCATTCAACGTACTCTCTTTCCTGTACATGGTCATTAGGCTTCAGTGGTTGTGGTAATTGAATTTTGATGCCGAATTGGTGTTTTGGGATTTTCATCCCAAACAAATGTCAATATCGAAGCACTGCAACTCTCATGCAGTATTGACATTTGTGTGATTAGCGTCTCCAACTGATCCAGTTTCCCTGAATTTTTTAAATAATATCTTTACAGTTGATGAAGTTCAAACACTTCCGACCATATTTTGTATGAAATTTTCGAACTGTGGACGCCAAATTTTCATTATTTTTGAGATATTGTTCAGTATAATAAAAACACGTGGTTGTATCGTGTAACGCTCCATTTTTACTAGCCCTACACTCTCAGCTGTTAAACTGTTTTTTAGTGTTGCCAACAATTTTCTGTACAAATGGCGGCAAATTCAAATTTTGCGTTAATTTTGGAAGACCCTTTAATAGGTGAAATCTAGTCCAATGGATTAAATATTCGTGACATTTGAGACAGTCTTCCTTGTTTGACTGATACTGTTTGATCTGTTTCTATCTTGATATCATATGAAAATGTGTCTCTTATCAGATTCCATTGCAGTCTCAATATTTTTAGCGTTTCGGAATTATTAAAACTTTAAAATGAGAATCCTGCTGATGAGCTTAGTTGAATTAGACTTTCATTTGCACAATTTGAACCCACCTTTAATCAAAATATCAAAAATTTCGTGCATACCATCGTAGAATTGCCATTTCTGTTGAATTTACACCTGATAAACAAACATCTTTGTAAAAATCACATTGTGCGATTATAGAACCTGACGAAAATGTTGCTTTATAATCGTGAACTATCTCATGAAGTGTTCGGTCGGCTAAAAATGGTACACACGATAGCTGTTGGAATATTTTAACGGGTTTGTTAAATGCTTCCTTTCATACTACACTTTGACAGATTTGGTCGAGATGCAGTCGGAAAAAACATTTCCTTGGAAGGTTCAGTTTCGTCTTGTTCTATCTCTACCACATGTCCCAAGTTCAAATATTCTTCTATAAAACTAGTGAACTGTTTATGAAAATAAGGATTTTTCTCAAATGTACGTTTCATAGACTTCAATCATCTGATTGTTACCGACTTCGAGTGCCCTAGTTCCATGGAATCGAAGTTCATTGGTAGCTTTATGTAACTGCCATCGGAGCTTTGTTTATAGCTGCGCATGGAATGGCTTTCACAATTTGCTTCAGATTCAGTTGAATTTAAAGCTATAATAACGACTTTGGCGTACAGTTTTATTATTTTGCGGCTCCAGATATCACCCATTCGAATTTTGTTGCCTGAGCAATGATTGGATTTCATATTTTAATTTTATCAGATTTCAACACTTCAAAAATTAATTGGCTCGAGAGTACTCGAATGTCTAGCTCTTCCACACAACTTGCAACTATTGTTGAGGATGTTATTACAGTTGATGATTTGGTGAAGATTACAGCTTTGAGTTTAAAATGTTCAGTTTGATCGAATTGTGACTGTAAGAGACTTTTACATTTGCGAATGATCGATCTAATCATTTGACAAAACCTTCGCATATGAAGGTTAACTGAGAACCTGCGTCTAGGAGTCCGCGATAGTACATGTTATCATGATTCTGCAGGACATAATCATATGGCATTATTTCCTGCAGAATCATGATAACATATACTATCGCTGTGGGTAAGAGCCTGAGTTATAATTAACGTAGAATTATTATAACTATAATTTCGTCTATTCTCAATCGATATTATTTTGAACGAAATGCGCCTCCATAAGTAATGCTGACGTTTACAACATGGGCATTGTTCATCATTTGGAGAAACGTGCATGGATTTTATAATTGCAATAGCACACCTTTGCTTCTCTTTTTCTTCATATCGTTCAACGAGCTCACTTTGGCATAGCAACGGTCATTTAAGAATTCGAAAAATTCATTAACTAATGGGAATTCCTGATTTAATGTTTTATTTGTCCATGCTATGTGTGTCTCTTCATCATATTTTACTAATAATAAACGTATAAACCATGGGCCTCTACTTTCAGCTTCGTTCTCTAAAGCCTTGATGTTTCTGAGAAAGCATTATCATCGGAAGCATTACAAAACCTTCATTAGTTTTGATTTAACCGTAAAAAGACTGCTTTTTTTAACACATCTGCAAAATATTGCTCCTATTGCTTCCAGATAAAATATTTTAGAATAAAGATAATTCAGAAATTAAGATGATCATAAATTTTGAGCCGTTTATCACTCAAATGCTTTCCCACATGATTATCTTAGGTGTTTAGATGATAATTTAAATCTAACAAATGGTTTTGTAAATGTGAACGTTTTAGATGAGTCGCAACTGGCATACCACAAGTTGGCTTTAAAATGTTTTTGGAAACATTACTATTCCCTCCTTTTATGTCCAGAATAAAATGATTCTAAAAACGATGAATTAGCTTATATCAGATCCTTTGTATGGCGGTTCGACGCCCGTTTATACTATTTCTAAATCTTATGGAATAAATCCAGAAGGGATAGATGACTTGTCAGTGTCAGTAGGCATTAAGTTGCATATATTCGCATGAAGTTTTTCTGAGAAGTGTGATAGGCTGAGGCCAGTTTTAGTATACTGGTAACGAAAAATACTCCTAGTAGCCCTAAGACTTGTCCATAAACTAGTTCTGATGGTGAACACGGTAAATCCTCTTTTACAATATTCGTTTACCTAGCATGGCAAGGATACCTAAGTGCACCAGTTTATCATGTCACAGCGAGCTTTGAGTGAAATTCTAGTTAGTTGTCTATTCGACCAAACCATTAGGAATATAAGTAGTTGTAGGAATTCTGTGTATCTAGTCATAAAGGAAAGACATTTAGAGAGACAAAGCCATAATTAATGGAACCCATTACAGTTGTAATATTTTTGTTGTGGTTTTAAATATATAAGCGAGAAAATGTTTTGTAAAAGGAAAAAAAATACAAATGGTAACGAAACAAATATTATGTATTTATGAATTTTAACAAAACATAATATGTTTTCGATAATTTGATATTTAACCACTTCTTCTTTTTCTTGTATCTTGATTGTAATTTTGTTGACAATATCGTTCGAGATACGAAGATAACATTTTACTTTGTGTGTTCATTTATTATTTTCATCATCCAATTCCAAGTATAGATAATGTCAAACCAGGGCCGGTCTCAGACTTTTTGGCGCCCGGGTCATTTTTTTTATTTACTATTTTAACTAAGCCATTTCAAATCACTCATGAAGTAGATTGGTGATACGGGTTTTTAGAGGTTTTTCGGCACGCCTATTCCTCGAGAATATATTATTTATTTAAAAATGGTTAAGTTCAAGGGGGTCTGAACATAATCAACAATAGACCTTGTATATTGCGAATCAATTTTTGTGTTCAAAGTGATGGCTCTATATTGAATTTATAATTCATTTTTTGGGGAAGTTGAAATTTTATATACTTCGGATTAATCTACAAAGTCTAAGGCCATATTTTAAAATTAAATTTTGTGAGATTTGATATTTGCAAATTGGTCAATCAAATCACCGTAGTTCATCTCGTTAACTATATTTCTTTCTCGACTGAAATTGTAGCTAAGCCAATTAATATTTCCTGCGTCATGGAAGTTTTTAAATAATTGTTTATTATTTTCAATTTTGAAAAACTATATTCTCCAGATACTAGCGTAACTGGCAAAGTTAGTAAAATTTGAACCGCTATTATTGTATTGAGGTATAAAGTGAACACATTTTGTTGAGTTACGTAATTTAACACTTGTTTAGGAGACATTTTCGATTGAAATATTCTTTAATATTCTCAATTCAATATTAAGTTCAATTCAGTTTAAATCGCACTCATTTACGTTTGTAAAGGCTTTGTCTAAATTCATTTCACAGTTCACTGTAGTTTTCTAATTGGTGGAATCGTTCCGTTATTGAAGATATGGCCTGATCCAAAACCGTATAATATAATTTAATTTTAAGCTGGTCTTTCGCTGATAATATAGTATCCGATGACTACTGGCCAATTTTAGAGCCCGGACGAGATACTCTTCAAATTTTTGATCATTTCTCATTAATTACATGTCAATAGCTATATGAATACTCTATTACTATAGCTATATGAATACTCTCCAATATGTCATACCAAACAAAAAAAATGAATTTAAACTGAAATATCTTATCACCCAAATCAGTAGCCATCACCTTTGTGTTTGAATCACCTTCTTCTGCAGCTTGAATCGAAGCTTCATAAATATCCCCTAAATTATCCTTTAAGGCCGTAATGCACCAATTCTACTAGGAAACCTCATTTCACTAAAGGTGCTTATTGTGGCACTAAAAATGCCGTTGGTTGATCTGTGATTGAATTCCTGAGTATCTCCCTTTCATATTAACCATACATATTAAATACGTAAAAGGTTACATCGCAATTCTTGAGTCGCCAAAATTCTTTTCATTGGGACTTCCAGAAGCCATAGACTTATGTATATGGCTTCTGGAAATCCCAATGAAAAAAATTTTAGCGACCAACTAAATTTAGTTTTCTGGGCTAAAATCATCATTTGATCAGGACATTTTATTAATTAACTTAATTTCAAAGTTTAGTAAAAAAGTTAATTAGTTAAGAACTATTTTTTCATTGATTAAGTTTTAATATTATTTAGTAAATTTTAACAAATTATTTTTACTCATGGACGATTTATGTTACTAAGACCAAATACCGTACCCGTTCCATACCGGTTCCACCAAATTGTATTTCGGATACCATTTACCCGAACTATAGTCCATACCATATATACATTGCGTATCTTGACTTTGTATCTTTATGAAATATCGCATATAAAAAAATGTTTGGTGGTAACTTGAAAAAAATTTTGAAAATTGCAATAACTTAACAAGAAATAGTCGTACAGAAATTTTGCAAGAATTTATTTTTAAACGTTTTAAATGCAAACTTAGCAACTTAGCTAATTTAGTTTTGCAAATGAGTTATTAGAAAAATTCGTTGGGAGTCCCAAAATTAGCAGTTTTTTAATTTCCTGTTTAGAATATTTTTCTTTTACTCAAAAAAGTGATAAGACCCAAAATAAATTTAAATGAACCACTCCATCAAATAGTAAACAATTTTTTTTAAATTAAAACTAAATTACTTTTTTTTAAATAATCTCCGCCCACATTTCCAACAAAACATAACCTCATTTTTTTCCGCATTTATCAAGATTTTTGACCACCTCTCCATAGAAAATCTGAGTCTAATTCGGACATGATTTCGGAAAAAAGTCGGAAATGAATTCAAAGTGTCATCAAAGTGTCCGAAAAATCAGATATAAAAATACTTGGGATTGCAAGGAAGAGTAATAAACTTCGTATTAATAAGGTAGCCTATTATTGTTTATGTCCCTTGTTGATATCTCAAATGATGAATTTGCATGAGTGGTAATCGAGGCGAAACCGTGTAGTAATTACATCTAATTCAGGCAGATTTATCGGATGTCCCGGATATTTAAGTTTATTTGATATTCATAAAAGTGGAATTTTATTATTTAAAATAAAACACTTACCCGTTCCGGTCACCATCATAGCATTAAAAACCTGCAATGTTACGAGATTTTTTGTTGCCCTATTCCAAATGATGTACCGGTTTATTTTGCAATATGAAATTCAACTGACAATACTTGCCATCTTCTAACATATCTTACTTAATTACAAGTAGATTTCCATTCTGACTTCGTGCTGCGCTATATGATCCCTTCAGATTATCCAAACGATTATAAAATGAATTTGCGTCTTGAAGTGGATTAACTTTAGTATCCTCATGTACCAATGATCCAGAGATTTCCTAGGCCGTCTTTACTTAACAGCAGCGTTTATACTTTTGGAAGACAAAATCTCCATTTCCAGGCCAAAATGTTTTAAAGCCTGAAGAGGCCGTTTAACACGCCTGGTTTTCTTATTTATTGCAAGTTTTAGGTTTATCGAACATGACCAATACCACGTTTCTCGAGTCAAGCCTAAATCTCGTATCCGGGTACTTGAGCAAGGGTTTGATGTTTTTTTAGCGAAACCTACATTTTACTTTGCTGACTTTATACTTATTTAATCATCTAATCGCTAAATCACAGCCTACGACAAACAAAGGATACTGTGATGTTATTATTAGGATTTTATGTTCGAATGGTAATCCCATTTCATGCCCAAATCCAAGCAGAACGTGTTAATAAGTTTTATAAATGTTAGTTAAAACATTTAAGCAGTGCCACGGTTATAAATTTCAATCCGATTCAATGTTCAAATCTGCTAGTGTTGATAAGATTAAGGATTTATAAAATGAATGTTCAATTTTTTGAATCGATTAGAAATGCAGCATGTGCACGACATGAAACCACAAAATCACTAAAAATAAAAAAATATCGACACGATTCACAAAACGAAATATAAATCGTCAATCGCACGAAAATTTCCTAGTATAGTATATATAAGGAACAAAAAAATAGAAAACAAAATAAAAAATTGACCTTCATAATTTTTCTAACGTTTATTGACTTTCTTTATATACCAAAATACAACAACTTTGCTATGGGTTTCATTGTTTTACTATGATACCAAATCGATCGAAAACAAGTCACTTTATGGGCTTTGGACATCTATATATATTTTAATTTATGGTCTAGTATACCTTGATCTATATTTCAAGAGATACACAAAATTTTGAAATGTATTGCTCGATAAACATTTTAGCAATAGTGGTAGCAGTACTTTTCAGGCCATCAAATTATTGTCTGATGGGGGAAGAGGACTTCGACTACTTTCTTGTGAATTGGTTCGAATCTGCTCGATGGAAAAAAAATCATCTCAGTTCCAGTCTTATGTGTCGATGATTTTGACTAATTTCCTGGAAGCTCATCCAAATACGAGGATAGATAGAGTGTAAAACTGCGAAAATTGTACGTCTGTGGATGGCCGAGGTAATTGGATGATGATCCTCAGTGAATATTTCACAATAAATTTCAAAATCAGGTAGGACGGTGAGTTCTAATTTAAATTTTAAACCCGCAGAGCGTGATGAATTTAACAATTGTTGCAATTAATTGTCAGACTTCTGCACCTGTCGTAGATCGTTTATGTCTAGTATGAAGAAATATGTGTTATGTCCATCCTAAACTGAGAGATTTAGTCAAGTTGCCTTAATTGCTAAAGTTGTTATCATTAAGGGAGACTGCTGCTCTTGTAAGTGATTTGTGGTCAATAAAAAGCATAAATTGTCTTCCTTCCATGAAATATTTGAAAAGTTTAATAGAGATATAAACTCCTAGAATTGCTCTGTCAAAGGTGGAATACTTTCTTTTCATACTTGTTGGGAACAATAACTCTTTAATAGCTTCTATACTCCCCGTGCCGATGGTTTTATGCCATTCGCTGTGATGTACGGGCTGAGGTATTTTAAAGCATTACCCGGCTTGGTTATTAATGCTTAACCTGGTGCGATGGAGATCAAATGATATGTCCTTGTACGATCAATTTTTGAAAATTCATAAAAGCATTCAATGACTACTTAAACGTTGAGCTTCGATTTCTATTCCAGCAAATCATCCAAATGCTTTCAAGTCCAAAACAGCTTTTCTTATACGTGGCTCTCGATAAAATCAAACACCAAGATTACTGAGGGCCTTTTTAATAAAAATCTAATTTTCTAAGTTTTTTTTTATTTCCCTGGTAAGTAAATGTGCCTGACAAAGTTAAGTGTTATCCGTTTTTCACTTTATAATATTTTTAACAGGTTTTTATGGGTGACGTTTCTCAGCTTACCGATCAAAATCTCCTTTTCAAGCAAAGGAGGCAACTCTAGGATTCTAAAGATATCATGCTTGTTTATAAGTCATTTTTGAAGATTTACTTTTGATTTTCTGGTTTAGACAAGCAGAGTACATAAAAACGAGTTAGACGTGACTTCCACATATAGCTGTAAATTTTTATTGGCATGAGTTTCTACTTTATGAGTTATTCTTAATGTAACGTTCAAATGAAAATATTATATGACTTTTTTACTACAATATATGATTATTAAAACAATATATGAGCTTTTATTATGTTAACCCAAAGTATGTATGTTCGAACATATTATCAAACACCAATTAAAAAATTACATATATAAATAAACGGCAATCATAATAATATATTATCGTTTCACATGATTATTATAATTATTATATGAGAGTGTGTTTGTGAAAATTTATATTTCGCTCATTTTCCATCGACATACCGTCATCATCATCATCATCATCATCCATCCCTTTTACATATTATAAGAACCGAAAAATAAACAATAAAAAAATTTGTTATTTCACACGAAAAAAAATAAATAAAAAGTTTTCCCAATGACCGTTTCGTGCTTGTAATTTTTTTTTATTTTTTAAGGAAAATGAACATTCATACAAACAACAGTAAACATACTCACACTCACACACATAATTTTTTAAACATAAAAAGGCGCAAGGAATTTTTATTAATTTTGCTTTATATTGGTTTTGATTAATTCTACTTGTTGTTGTTGAGCTTTTTTGTGAAGAATTTTTTTTTTTTTTTTGGTTGGTTGGTAAAAATTTTTCACGCTAATGGTCATATAATTTACGCAATTTTTTCTGATATTTTAAGTGTATATGGAAAAATGCGTAAATATAATGTTTCAATATTCTTGCGAGAATAATAAACTTTTTCCTTTTTGTGCTTTTCGGTTTTTTTTTTTCTGTGATCCAGAGTATTTTTATTTTTTGAGTTGGTTGGGTTATTTTCGGTTTATTGAATGGGAAATGGAAACTTGTATATTTTTCTGTTTTTGGAGATGGGGAGGAAATCGTAAACTTATTTTTATAACTTTTGTGTGTGTGTGTTATTGTTGTTGTTGTTGGTTTTTTTTTACAAATTGAATATGAAGTTGTGGATGACGTCAAGGTAATTTAAATAATAAAAATGAAAGATAAACATGCTTTTACTTTATAAATTATATGGACGAGCAGGGTGGGAAGTTTTAGGGGTAAATTAAGGTATTTAAGGAATGGTTAAAAATACATTTGATAAGTTTTATTGATTTCTAAGTACAATAAAGTGGTTACAGAAAGCTTTATAAACTTTTAATTGAACTTTAAGCTTTTGCTACAAAGTTGTGGTGGTTTACAAGTCATTGATTAACCAAAACTAATCTTCTTGTCAGTAAAATTGTGTCGGTTATTTGAAAGAGTACTTAGCCGTTCTTCAGGTTAAATGGGAATGTAACTGATCTCTGCATAACTCAGTATGTGTCGATTTTGCATAGTTATGTGATCAGTTCTCATGATTTTGGGTCGTAATTATCTCAATAATAGAGATAAGCAATAATTACAAAAGATTAGATAAATTCGTTAATTTAGAATATAGTTTTATACCTTTCATTCGGGCTATTCTTAATTCAAAATTATTAATTTAGAGTAACCAACAACACTTAGAGAGTTAGTAGAAATGATAGATTGAAAAGAAAGGCTAACGAAGTGCTCTTTATATTTGGGCATTTGAAGCCAGGGAGGTTTAAAAAACGCACAATAAAATGATAAAACACAATGTCCAAATATTTTCGGCAGTATCATTATGGAAACCAAACGACGTATTGATGGTGTAGTCGCTCAATTTTGTACTTTTATCTCCTGTTTTAGTAGTATAGAGTGTCTACTAGTCTAGACCATATCACTCTTTTGCGGGTTTTTGACTTCAACTCACCCCACGGCTTACCTAGTTGTTTCGTTTCAGTTAGTTCTTTTTCATGTCATAGGTGGTCTTCCGACTGTCCTCTTTCCTTGCGGATTCCATTCTAGTAACATTTTGGCAATGTCAGTCGATCGCTTTCGAAGTGTGTGTCCTATCCAGCTTCATACTTTTAGATTCATACTTTTTGTTCTATCTCGATTTCCCTTATTTGCAGGAGGAGCCCCTCGTTCGTGTTTGTGTTTGGCCACAAGCATCGTATAAAACGCCATTTATTACCAATATCTTAAGTTTTTATGTGGGATTCTGTGTGTTTTTCCAGGTTTCACAACCATACAGTAGTATTTGTTTCACTCTACAACCAAGGTATACGAATTTTCGGACCTCTTCAATGTTTTTTTTTATTTATTTGAATTGGTGTATCAATGCTTGTATTCAGTCTTATGGACAAACTTTTTGTGCTAGCTTTTTTAACATCTCAGCTTTCTCTTGCATATCGGCGTATTTGTGTGGTAGCAAGCATCTTTAATCTGATGAAGTCCCATTGCGTTTTCCATTTGCTTGTGACCAACAATGGGAGCGATACACATTCCTGCCTAGCTCTTAGTATATTGTGATATTTTTCACCCTGTATGACTTTACATATTGAACTCTATTTCCAGCACCCCGGTACATTTTTTTGATGAATTCTACTATTTTCCTCCGAAGGACAATTTCTATAATTGTCTTCCAAATTTCGATTCTATAAGTCGAGTCGAACGCTATCATAGTATACGAATGGTAGACACAGCGGTTAGTGCTATTTGTTAGATTTTCTCTAAAGTCAGCCTGCTCATTTTTATATGAGTTTTGGTTATAGGTGAGATCAGCTCCAAGATGATCCAATACTTACTTCAGAAAATCAACAATCCGAGTAAGAGAATGTCCTCAGAGTAAGAGAATGAGTGTATTTCCTGCGATTACTCTGCCATTTTTTTACTTATTAAACTATATCTTCGTATTGCCATCTTAATTCTGCCGTATATTGAAGGCACGATTGTTGCTTAAGTTGACGGCGTTTCTCAATTAGTTTTCTAGGTATCATCTTTTATCCAGGTATCGTTTCTCTTAGCGTAGGTTTCTTCTATTTGTGACCACTTCGAGACCATGAAGAAAAACTCCGTGTCCAGAAAGAGCATTTCTCCAATTAACTCAATGTTCAACATGCTGTAGATGAAAGTTCTTTGATTTCTTCTAAAAAAATGATTTAATCCATTTGGGTAGTTTACGGTTAAGTTTGCAATACCTTAAAGCACCCTAAATATATGTGTTTTATGCAAAATGATAATAATGCAGCCATAATGTTGTTCTTAGTGATGATCACAAATTTGAAGCTTTATTAATAATCTGGACCTAGAATACAAGTTTTCCGTATGAATGCCACATATAATTTAGTTGCTTAGTGAGTAGCCATTTGGTAATAAAGGGTTACATAATAAGAAGTTTCATTTTGAATAGCCTGCTATTTGGGCAGCTGTCAATTTTGAAGCTGTAATCTTGTGACAATTGACAAGTAAAAATTATGCCATTACTAAAAATGGTATGATACACGTTTCAACAACGCATTGAAATTGTCAAAATTCACTACAAAAATGGTGAAAATTTTGCAGTCACAGTTCGCAAAACTAAAGCACTTTTCAGTCATCGTGAAGCACCATCTCGGCCGGCAACAGTGAAACTGGTGGACAAAGTTGAGTTGTTGGGACAAGTTAATGATGCAAAGAATCGAAACCGTGTGCGTCGCTCAATAACAACTGAGAATATTGCTGTTGTAGCCCGTAGTGTTGAAGAAAATCCAGGTTTGTTGATTCCTCGTTGATCTTTGGAATTCATCATTCTATAAACGACATTACACCGTATTTTGCATAAAGACTTAGGTTTTAAGGCTTTTAAAGTTCAATTAACACAAGATTTCAAGCCGGTCGATCACCATAAACGTCATATTTTCGCTGATTGGGTCCTTCAAATGCATCAAAATGATGCATCAAAAAATCATCTTCAATGGTGAGGTCCATTTTCACCTCGGAGGCTATGTTAATAAGCAGAACTGTCGCATTTGGAGCTCAGAAAATACAACAATGATTGTTGAAAAGCCTCTCCATCCTCAACGTCACTGTTTGGTGCGGTTTTTGGGCTGGCGGTGTGATTGGACCTTACTTTTTCGAAAATAAGGCTGGTGCAACTGTTACGATGAATGGATTGCGCTACCGAGCTATGATTAATGATTTTTTATGGCCGGAATTGAAAGATATTGAAGTGGACGACGTTTATTTTCAGCAAGACGCACTACGTGCCACGCAAGCATCGAAACAATTGCAAGTTTACAAGAAAAGTTTCATAATTGACCATCGAGATCTTGAGATTTAACACCTTTAGACTTTTTTTTTGGTGCCACGTGAAAAATAAAGTCTATGCCAATGCTCCACAATCGATTCAAGACCTTAAATATGGAATTCGTGAAGTTCCTCGATAACTTCACGAATTCCATATTTAAGGTTTTGAATCGATTGTGGAGCATACAGCCGCAATTGTGCGAATTGGTCATGGGAAATTTCATGAAAAGGATATGGTGCTACAAGCGTATTCGTGGCGGCCATTTTGCTGATATCGTTTTCAAATGATACTGGCATACCTTTCTCTTTAAAATGAAATAAACATTCATTAATTTCTTTTAAAAAATACTCGTTTTTTTTATATCAAAATGAAACCTCTTATTGGAAAACCCTATATAATAGGATGCTTGCAAATATACAAGTTAACTTTTTAATTCGCCCACCAACTAGTGGTTTTAACTAGTGGTCTATATACTTGAAATCAAACGTTAACAGTGCTTCGGTTCATTCTATGCTAATTATTTCTGATCGATTTACTCGTAAGTCTTCTAAGATGTACTAGTCCTACTTTTTTCGTTTTGATAGCTATAAGTAAGCCGTCGAGATACGCGGTCCTCAATTATTCTAGCTTCTTTTATTTAATTTATTCACCATGTCAGCAACTAACTTCCTCTCATTATATAGCTCCTCCTGATATTTTTATCCACATTTTTTAGTTCGAATTTTATCTTAATTTGGTCTCTCAGACCAACTTGATCCACTTCCTATTCAATGAGATCTATTAATTAATTTAACAAAAGATGTAGTTTGAGTTTGTCGTTCCCATCGATCACTGCCAACCATTGTTATTTTCCTCACATACCTCTTGGCTCTTGCAAACAGTGCCCCTTCATCCAACCGAATTCCACTTTCAGTCAAATTTATCAATATTACCGCAGCTGAATTATCATCGTTAGTATTCACGATGTCACCGGTCATATAGCGTAGTTATAATATTTTAATTTCCTCTATTTCGATCTCGTCGATCTTCTAATTCTCGTTCTTGAAATATGTTGCCTCATATTGTTATAGTTGCACATATAGTTGTTGATCAACTACAGCTTTAAAGTATTATTTACGTGACACCGCCTGCACATACATCACGTTTGTTTTGCTTTTATTATCGGACAAGTTCTCAACAAATGTTCTTCTTTATGATAATGAAAACATCCAATTGTTAATCTACCTGATGTTCTTAGTCGGATATCTTTCGGAATATAACTATGAATATTTGGATATATAGAACTAGATTTATGTTATCTAAAATTGTTTATACCTTTAAAATCCTTTTTGGTTCTATTCAGAATTTTAGTTTTCTAATAATAACATTTATTTTATACTCCATTTGCGCTACCATCAAATACATGACTCGTCTCTTTTAAGTCCTAATAACTTTGTTTTTTTCCTTCTAAAAGTAATTAAAATACTCTCAAAAAATTGTTCGATTAGAATTCATTTTCATTCTTTTTATGTATCCTTGATATCTCTCCTAAATTACCAACTAGTCCAGAGCCATTTTATGGTTAATTTCAATAATATGTGGTGACGTTTTCCATTCTTGTCCATCTCTAATATTTTCCCATACTCCGCTCCATACTTCAGGATAAAATTCTGATGGAATTTGCTAAAAATTACAATAATTTTTCCCCGTTTTTTTAATTAAAATATTTCACACCACTACCACACATTTCTCGCTCAAATTGTCTACAACTATTTTATTATCTTCTAGAACACTCTATTAGAAATTGGTCGCCCTACAAGCCGTATACCCTTATAATATTAGTACAGTTCAGTCACTATACTTTTGCCAGATTGCGTTACATATTTTATATATTTTGTTTCTCATGGCTAAGGCTACTTCTTTTTTAAGCATCATACATAAAAACAAACAATTGAAATATATTTTTGGACCACTGCTGCTTTTTTACTTAGGTAAACCAATTAGTTCTCGAGCAACCGGAAACATAATTTACTAAATTTTAAGCATTGTTCAAAAGTATGTTACTGATCTTAATGAAGTGTGGTGCAGATGTTTGCTTGATAAATTGCATACTTAATCCTGGAAAGATATTTAGAACACAAAATTATGAAAAATAGAAAATTTCCAACCAAAACATACACACACACAAACTCAGTCTCAGAAAATAAAGCTCATTACAGTAATTAAGGAATATTGCAGTTGTGCCTTTTGTACTGTATTTATATGTACCAAAATATATATTATAGATTTTTATATTTACAATTTTTTTATTTTTTTTGCTGCAACACAACATGTAAATATTATTCATAAATCATAAAAAATCCAAAAAAAATATATAAAATAAAATTTATATTTTAAAAGCACAATTTATTATTTATATAGAAAAAAAGCTTATTATCTAAAAAAAAATGTATTCGTATTCAAATTTACAACAACAACAACAACAAAAATCTCTGCATGCATCTTTCGTCCGAACTCTATATAATTATATACAATGGCTAAAGTTAAAATTGATTATTTTGTAATCTAAAAATTTAGTTGAGCTTTTCTTGTTACAGCAAAAAAAAAAAGCTCTAATTAATCTTCTGAAAACAAAACAAAAATACAAGCAGCATAAATATGTTGGTTGTTTTTGTTGTGTGTCATAATAAGTTTAAGAAAATTTATGATATTGAAATTTTATGTTGCGGGTAAACGTATATAAGATCCAAAAAGTGGGGTGTAAATTTGTTTTATGCATTGGAATGAATATACAGCAACCAAAAACATAACAAGAACTAAAAAAAAATGTTTGTCTTGTTCGTTTTAATGAGTACGATACGGCGGCAATAGCAGCAGCAACAACAACAACAAGAGCATTAACGGCAAACGTTCCTTAAATATATTTTATGAGCAACATATTTGCTGGAATAAAAATTTGGTATTGGATTTGTGGATCAGATTTTAAGATTATTTTTAAATTAATGGTGGATAAAATGTTAAATGATTAAAGAATTGTTTGTTAGTTTTGTTGTTGTATTCATTATACTTATCAATATTTCGGTCTTAGGCGTTCATTTTTGCAAATGTTCGTTATAGCTAACGTTTATATACCTATCATTGGGGCAGATTTTCTAAAAAAATATGGATTATTGGTCGACATTTAGAGAAAACGTCTTCTCGATCCGCTCACTTCAATTTTCGCTTTAGGTCAGTTATCGAATACATCAACTATATCTCTGTCAGCAAGTAATCAAAACATTATTGATCCACAAATTCTTCCGCTTATTTTACAATTCAAAAAAATAACTTTCGAAAGTTCATTTCCATTACAAACCAAGCGTGACACATCACCGAATTCGAGTTTATGATGACACAGAGAATTTGCAGACCATCAAATAGTCCGTTGGCAAGTCCATTGCATATGGTATTGCATACTCATCAACTTGGAAAAATGCGTTTTTGCAAAGGATGAAATCAATTTTATAGGTCATGTGATAACTTCAGGAGGAATCAGCCCAGCGACAGACCGAATACACGCTATTTCGAGCCAACCCGAAACCGTCAAGCAACTTAGATGTTTTCTCGGAATGCTGAATTTTTACTGCAGTTTTATGCCCTACGCCGGAGGAACTCAGGCTGACTATCTTAAAGATAGTAAAAAAAAAATTACAAATGGAAAATGATTTGGACGGATGAAGCAGTAGAAGCTTTCAACTTCTGTAAAAACAGTTAAGTAAAGCGACTCTTTTAGTTCACCCTTACACGGAAAATAAATTTGCTGTCATGGTTGATGCTTCTGACAAGGCACTCGGCGCTATAGTGCAACAATTCAACGTAACAGCAGCTTGGTAACCGCTCCGTTTCTATGCAGTAAGACTTAAAGAAGCTCAACAGAGATTCAGCGCAGACGACAAAAAAATTTAAGCCGCTTATTCAGCAACCAATCATTTTCGGCATATTCTTGTAGGACGATCCTTCACATTGTTCACTGACCACAAACCTTTGGTTTTTGCTTTTAAGCAAAATCCTGCCAAGGCATCACCCAAACAATTTCATCATCTCGACATGCAACATGTGTCTATGGGATAGGCAATGTCGTTGCAGACACTATCACGCGTAGAAAAATCTTGCTACCTCCAGCGGTCGACTATGAACAAATTGCTGATGCACAACTAGACGACGAAGAATTGAAAACACCTTTGGAAGACAACACATCAGTGGTTTTTTAAAAGCTACCACTTTTCAATTCAAATAAAACTATTTGGTGTTAAACCTCTTTTGGAATTCACCGATTTTATATTTCCATAGATTTATGCAAATCAATATTTCATTCGGTTCATAATTTCGCTCATCCTGGTTGTCCTACTTCTTCAAAGATGGTTGCTGGTAAATTAATTTGGTGGAACGTAAAAAAAGGCGCTTATTCTTGCTCAGAATTGTTTGAAGTGTCAAAAAGCCAAAATTTCCAGACATACGAAGAGTCTTTTTGGAAATTTTCTATCAGTGCACCTCAACGTTTTTCTCAAATTCATCTGGATATCGTTGGACCATTGCCATCTTCAAATGATTTTCGTTATTGCATTACGATCATTGATAGGTACACACGTTGAATATCTCAATTTGGTGTTCCTTAGTCAATAGTAACTGCCCAAACAGCACAATTTGAATCCAACTTGTTCAGAGAGCTTTCGACGATACTCGGTTTTTATACCAGGTGTACAACCAGTTACAATACAAATATTAATGGATTTATCGAACGCTGGCACCGTTTGTTAAAGGCTGCAATCATGGCGCACAATGATCCGTAATGAACAAACTACCAATTATAATGTTAAGCTTACGAACAGTTTTCAGAGACGAATTGCAGTCTTTGTCCGAATCAGTATACGGATCATCAATTAGAATGACAAGTGCATTGATCGAAGTCGACTCTGACTATCCATGTCAAACAGATTTTTCAAGAGCTCTTAGATGATAGTTTAATTCAATCCGCCCATCATCGTCATCGAGGCACACCAATAAGGAACAAATTTGTATACCTAAGCAATGACAAAAATTGTATCATCAATATCAAAGGCAAAAATGTCAATATTTCGATTAATAGGTTAAAACCATGGTTCTCAGAAAACTTTGATCTAGAAGATGATACTCCTATTAGCACCAGTAACACAATAGTAAATCAACGAACGACAGGAGATCCTAATCAATCTTGAAAGCAACAAAATAGAGTTCAATCAGAATGTAATATCAATCTACCAAACAAAATTAAAACTCGATATGAAAGAACAAGTACTATTCCATCAAGGTATATTGCATCGCTCACCCAACAGGTTCACTGGCAGGGGAGTGCTGTGGCGATTGTACCCATTTCTTATAGTTATATTTTAAATTATCAAAATTCTAAATTCTAAATTTTTTAACACACTTCTAAAACTACTTTTCTGCTACCGGAATGCCATGAAAAGCTTTGACTGAATCTATATACTTTGCTATATATATTTTAGAGCCATGTAATATATTGATAAAATCTTATTTATGAGGCAGGGGATATCGATTACCTATTCTCTTACCACAGTATACAGGAATGAACGACTTGGTATTATTCTCGATGTAGATAAATTGCCCGTCAATTTAGATGTAACTGCGCTTTTTCTTTGGCACTCAAAACACTTGTTGATATCAATTTTTACCTTATTCCGCCAATTGATTATCCAGTATTTTTGTCTAATAATACAAGTAGAGTAGACTCCAGATAAATGTGTTTTTCTTTGATAATTTTGTCAAAATTAAAATGTGATTTCCAGTTATAAGTATGGGATGCCTAGTGTTGAACGACGCGTCTAATGAATTTAGCCTATATTCAACTCTAAAAACGCCTTACTTATCAATGAATGGGTTTTAGGATATAATATTACTTTCAAAGCCGACCTTTTTTTTATGGTTCAATGAATGGAAATCTCCTGAAATTCACAAGTTTGAACCCATTTTAAACATATGGTTTCTATTTTTTGTTTTTTGATTGCACCCAGGTTTCGGTATGATATTTTCCAGCGTGTAATCCCCCAATATGCATTTCATCCTTAATTCTTTTAAATAGATATTCTATAGTATACCTGACTAGTTTTGTGTGTTCGATAGCCTTTGCTCTTAGCCAGTCTTCCTTTCAGTGTGGTATATTCTACTACTGACTACATTCCAAAAATTGCTTATAGTAGTACCGCCTCGAAATTCAAAGTACTCCATTGTACTCGAAGACAATTTTCTAATATTTCTGGAGTTTTTTCCCAATGAAGCATTTAAATCGCCTTGGGATATCTGCTAACAAAGATATAACCATCTTTGAACCGTTCAAAACCTAACATTCCGCAAATCTTTCAGATCAAGAGCTAGTCGCTTAACAACAATACAGCGCTCCAAACAGCTCAAGTCTTGGAAGGGTTACCTGTTTTATCAAAACAAAGGTGATACCCTCGTTTTACACATGACAATTCTAGTATGTATTTTGCCATTACATGTACGAAAAAAAATCACTGCTGCCTAAGCACACTCCAACGAATCATAAATCCCGTGGGTTTGGGCTTCAAAATAATTTGTTCAACGATAGTTTTTGAATAGGCTGAGGTGAAAGCAACCCTAAAATATTGAAGATGCGTGCAATCTAAGATAATATCCCAAGTTTGAAATTTTGTTCTTTCTCCGATCTGTTTTTAATGTAACATTATAACCTTGGTGGTATTCCACTGGAGACTCAATGTCTTGACTGTCACTGACCAGTCATCAACATGAAGATTGGCGTCGTTTTTGAGATCAGATGGAACAAAGCTCAGTAGCTCAGGAGAGTTATATTTCCATTTTCAAAGGGACTACCTTTTGCCAGCAATCCTGAAAAATACTGCATTGGTAATTTTGCTTTGTTGATTGAAATAATGGCAGATAGGCAATCATCGACGTAAAAATCATCCTTGTTACTATCCTGGATCCTGTTGGGTATGTCGATTTGTAGACTTCGGCGCTCTAGTGTACAGTACGAACTGCTAATAATAGAGTGCGAGGGGTCCGTTACATACTAAGTTCTGCCAATATTAAGAGCCTTTCCAATATCGGTTAGGTATATCTTCATCTTCAATAGTACTATTGAATGGGTGTGAGTTGACTCTGCCTGCGTATATTGCTCTAGAAATGACCCATCTAATATTGGTCAACTGTGCGATAAGCTTATTTCTGACGAGAAATTTAAAAGGCATGATCACTTTGAATAATATGTCCGCCCCAAGCAAAATATCGATGGAATTTTTCGTATTGTAAGGATCCAGTAACTGAACATTTGTCTTGTTCATGTCGTCTACCCTTTGAGGGTCAATATTTACTTGTGGGATTTTGAAAGTTAATTTTGTCAGGATCAATGCCTGGGTTTTATACTTGCTTTGAACCTCGATTGAATTGTTATGTTGATGTATCAGCCTTTGTTTCCGATATGAACCCGCATATTTCTGAAAGATTGTGGTAGTTTTAGCTTTTGAACGATATGCTGGTTTTCTGCAGAACTTAAAACGTTTATTATACCGCTGAGAGGTAAAATAGAGAGATGCGACTTGCTGTTATTAAATGCCGTAGCAATTGTTCTTGCATTTTGGTGCTGATGTACTTCAAGCAATCTTGGTCACAGGTTGTGAATCAAATGTTTCATTTTCAATTTGAATAATAGAAGTAGTTGGTGCTAGCTTTGGCAAACCAGATCCTAGATGGAGTAGAGTACCATGTTTAGCTTTCTATGTTATACACGAAGAGTTTAAGGGACACTTACTGCATAACCGTATTTTAGACAATTATAGCATACACGTGGCTGGTTAACTACAAATCGACGGTTCACGAAACATCCACTTATTTCTGTTTCATATTCCATTAAAATTTCTTTACCGTACATATTCAATAGACCTCAGTTCTTGAGTCAATTGAATTGTGTATAGACATAAGGATGACAACCTTTCATGAGACTACGCTTTAGAGAGCTTTCAAGAAATATACCATTTTTGACCATGGCGTCTAATTGAAATTCACAAACTGCTTAGATGTTCTGTGTTTAATACCACTTGTTAAAATTCGGCCAGAGTGCTTAGAATCATGAATTGATTCAGTCTTTTTGAATTTTTAATTAATCTCTCTATACACTTGATGAAGTTAAATCAATATTCCAATCATATTTTGTACAGCAATTGCAAACTGTAACTGAAGCTATCAGCTTTCGTTGTCTTCTTTGTTCGTTTGTAACATTTAACCACATGAATAGCACAAAACTCAAATGTTGCGTACATTTTGGAACATCTTTTATTTGACAGTGTTAAATATCATTTTCTAAGCACTTGAAAATATTAGTAAGTGAAAACAGTATAAAACCTCCGATCCCTTGTCAATCATGATATTTTTGTGGGAACGGAGATAAAAGCACGCCTTGCGGCTAGAAACCGTGATTTG
This sequence comes from Tipula confusa, assembly GCA_963556175.1. Classification (NCBI taxonomy): domain Eukaryota; kingdom Metazoa; phylum Arthropoda; class Insecta; order Diptera; family Tipulidae; genus Tipula; species Tipula confusa. The sequence continues at coordinate 81,145,779 of OY744475.1, forward strand.
TATGCCCTACGTCTACTTCTAAACTCTTAATACCTTGAAAATCTTCAAGCTTAATCTATACCCGTTGACATATATGGGTGTGAGAGTTGGACCCTGATGGATGAAATTTGAGACAAGAGGAAAGCAATCGATACATGGTATCAAACGCGGCAATGACGACACTTCTGCTCCTAAACCACGAGATCAAAACTTGGATTAAAATTTCTGATGTGAAAAAGGACAGTGGGTCCGCTAGCTCGATCCTTAACGGATGGTACGTTAGGCGAAGAACCGCCATTGAGCTGGCGCAGTGGTCACTATCGGCGACGATGGGTCCTTGAGTAGCAAACTACTTGTCTGTTTGTATAGAATAATACGAAAAGCAAGTTCGAGGCCGAACCCGTTAAAGCCGGCAAGTTTTTTGTGGCAAGAAAAGAATTTTTAATGGCTGCGATAAGCCCACTAAACATGCCTCATAAATTATCTCGTGAAAATTAAAAATTTTTGTTTTAAAAATGTATCTAGATCTCAAACGTTCTGAAAAAATGTTCATGATTTATAAATAAACTTCGAATTTATATTTTCTGGTAAAATTTATACCATTTTCATTATGATTGTTACCATTTCCCGGAAATACAAAACCATAATATTTTTTTACATTTTTCTTAAATATTCGTATACGTAATACACTTTTGTATATGCATACATAAAAAAAAAAATATTTCTATATATTCGTAAAAATTGTTAAACTTACTCCGCGGGTTATACACGTAAATAGGGATGATTTTAATTTTTGACAAATTATCCGAGGGAAATAATTTACGTAAATCAAACTCACACCCCCAATCCGTATACATAAACAACATCATGTACACGAAGATGTAAATTTATTTGGTTTTTAATCAGAATTTATAATTTATTTTGTGACGTCATAAGAAAACAGCTTGTATGCTTTTGGATATTGTATATGGATGTCGTCATTTCAAATGATATATCTTCGAGAAGATATACGTTTCTGACTTCCTAGAAATTTTATATTACTTATTTAAATATGTTTGTTGCGCAAATGTATTATAATCGACAGAGTAATAATTAATCCGAAATGTAGGTATTCTAAAATTCTTATTGAAAATACTGAACTCTAGATAAAGTAGCTGTCTCGTACGTAAATATAATCTAAAACGAAAATTTAATTTTGAAAATATTTTGCTTTGCGATTTTGTTTGTTAATGAAAAGTTTGGTTTCTTTCACAGAGCTTTTTAGTCGAGAAAGAATTTTAATTACATTTAATTTCGCCTCTATTGCATTCTTGAAAATTGTTTACTAGAATTAAGAATGCATATATTGCAAATAACATAATGCATTTAACACAATTTACACCGAAGGCTCTCTTTTTTACCTTTGTGTAAAATCGACCTTTCATCAATTCAACCCACATTGTAATTTTCTTCCGTCATCATTTTCGTTTTATCTTTTTTGCATTCGACCGACGCAACCTACTATAACCACTCTTTTTAATCGTTTCCATCATGTTTTTACTTTTTCCACTTCTTTTACTTTTTCACTTCACCAAAAGCTCTCTAGCCATCGAAATATTTCTTATTTTCCTCCCCTTGTTTAAAATTACGTCAAATCGATGAGGAGCCTCATCATCTACACTTCTATTACTTTTTTAGTTATTTTATCATATAGAGTCCACATAATGCTACTAGCAATTAATGTTCCTCTTAAAAACGGATTTTAGCTGGAGATACTTCCAGTGTACATTTTTTTTTTTTAGTTTTATCCAATCTTTTCTGGGGCCGATGCTCACCAAACTCTTTCGCGGTTAATTTTGACGTCTTCCTTTATGCCGTAGAAAAATCGCGGATCCACGAATAAGTTCGCTTTGAATATCCATCGTCACATTGCATTGCTCCTTATAACGTTGATTACCGTTGCCATTATTTTTGTCCCCTTTCTAAAATTGTCCATGACTACCAACAAATATTTAAATATTTCTGCTTGCGTTGTAGCGGTAATGATCTTATTGTACTGACAACCACGAAAAAGCTATACCATTGTACTTTATTAGCTTAAAATGGCAGACTGGTCTGTCTTTTTCATTCTAGGCGGTTTTTCTTGCTTTAAGTTGATAATAAATTATTTTTTATGGATGTAGTAAACAATCTTCAAAAACTATATAGACAGAACTGTGAACAAGGCTAATAAGCTATGTTTTCAATACGTTGATTTAAAGACCTCGTTTAGCAGTTTTGAATTTATAAATAATTTTTTATGTTTGCTTTAAGACGACTCCATCGTGATATGACATTCCCGCATGGCTACAAATATATGTGCTTCCGAGTGAAATCCCGGTGTGATGCATTTTTTTCATGTCGCATTAATATTTGAGTAAACGGTGCACTAGCCCTAGCCGCAAGCCTTGTTTCTAACCTCTCATTGATTTTTTAAAGGAAAAATATATAAGTGTTCCATTCATCGAATTGCTCTATTATTTTGCCAAAATTTTCGGCCAAATATTTTGCCAAAGTTTTTCCGCATCTAACACTTGAGCGAACTAATAAAGTTTGCATCTTTTTCCATAGCTAACCTTTCGCTTTTTCTTAAGTTTGGATTTTGGAATTCTTTCTTGCACTATGTTAATATTTCAATTGGTATTATGTTTACTTTTACTATTTTTTGAATATGTGTCGTGCCACCACGACTTTCCTCTCAATTCTATCAAGCTTTTTTAAAGTTTTTTCCAACTTTAACTTCGACTTAATTTACAGACACCAAAAGTGGTCTTCTGATATCAACTGTTCTTTTAAGTAAGAACATTACTGTTTTAGCAGGCAAAAGCTCCATCTTATAACTGCAATACCTTAATTGTACTTAAAGCTGGATCTTGACTTATACCAGCAAGGAGCTTTACCTTTTTGCTCATTAACGTCATTATTTGAAAATTGCAGTCCTATGGATATGCAAAATTGCAAAATTGCAAAATTCCTATCCTATTGTCCCTTCTTGTCACAATGCCAGCACGGACTCACTGTTTAAGTTTCTTGTAATATTAAAGTTTCTTCAGCTTTATATGTGCTTTTAAAGTCTTCAGGACCGTTAAAAATTCAAGAAAATTTCAATTTATTTTACACGTAACTATTTGGTTAACTTTCAAATTTGTTAAAATAATTTATCATAAGTAAGATCGAGGTGTGGCGTCAAATACAGATCTGGAGTAGCATATCTAAGCCAAAGACATTGACTGTAACACCTATATCAAATATATGCCACCCCTCTACACATTATTCACCTCCTGATTTGCCTGTTTCTATAATGATAAAGCTAACTTCAAGCATATTACTCACTTAGTTGCAAAACGGGGCCTGTTATACCCCGTGGAGAAGGAGATTCCTGTTTCGGTGGTTGATGTGAGTCTTTTCAAAGTAGCTAAGGTGTCAATCCATAAACACTATTGAGGAAGACAAACGTTCCTACGATCGTTGGTTGTATCGTCTCTAATTGCTTCGAAAATCTCACTATTTTTTTCCCTGATATATATACATCAAACACTAGACAGTATCATAGAACTCTTTCTGTCTAGCTCCAAGTTCAGGATTGGCCAAACTTCATATTTGTGTCACTCTATCGACGTTGGTTCTACTAAACCCGTTAAACAACGGTTTTACTCCGTTTCGTACAGAGTGTACAGAGTTGGATCGGATGATTTCTCTAAGGATTAACAAGGAATCAAAAAGTTCTTTGTGTTCGACGATAACTTAAGCGCGTAAAGCCAATAGTAAAATTCAACTGTATTTGGATTCTAAAGAAATAAACAATGCTATCTATGCGTATCCGCTTCTTCTTGTCAATGGATTGTTAAGTTATTTGGACCAGACTTGATTTAAAGATGCCTTTTGACAAACACCTCTCGACCAGCAGTCCAGAGATAAGATAGCGTTTACGATTCCTGGATAGCACTTGTAACAGCTAAAGATGATGTCTTTTGAGTTTTGCAACGCACCACAGATCGCACAAAGTATCTACACGTCAAATGCACGATACGGTCTTTGTATATACTTCTATGACCTTCCGGTGATATCCGCCAGTCTAAATGAGCATTTTGAGCGTAAGTAGCATTCTGTTCATGAGCATTCTGTTCATAGGAAGTTGAACATCTCATTGAGTTTATCTCGCATAAGCTCAATGCGACCCAGTGAAACTACTCGGTGACCGAAGTGAAATGCTACGCCGCAGTGCTCAGTATGCAAAATTTCAGGCCATATAATATATATACTTATATATAGTGGCCATGCCAGATTGCGCTAGATTATGTCACAAAAGGGTAATCCTCAATTTACAAGTTTTCAATATTCATATCGAATATCGTAATTCGTAATGGATCGTTGAATGTTGTGCTTGACGCGTTATCACTAGCGTTCGGAGAAAAACCTCATCCAAGTGGTAACGATTCTCAAAGTAAAAACGTTGAACCTACTGATGCTCCGCAGATTCCGGTTTTACATATCGATTTGAAGTTTTCGTCATTTCAGGACATCGATTTTGTAGAGCGAACAGAGAATTTTTCTATTTTTATCTGTTTTGGTGGTCATTGAGTCTGATAACGGAAAACAGCTTCTATATATACTCTATCACATATTTATTGTTCAAATACGGAAATTCTCATGTATTATTCTAAATATACTTTCTTCAGACCAATGCTTCTGAGAGAATGAATCAGACTCTGCTATCGGCCCTACGCGGACATATGTGGCTGATCAGAGCGACCCGAGGTAACCCGTCATTCCAGTTGCTCCCAAAAAATTTCATTAAACTGCAAAACCCACACCATTTGGTTTCATCGGATCCACTTGAATGCCGTTTTAAATTCGTAAACATTTCAAAGGTTTATGAACGAAGTTTTTCACGGCTTAGACAATATTATGACTGCTTTAGGCTTCTAAATCTGAAAAACAATTATTCCAAAGATTAGTTTTGTTTAATGTTGATAACAAGACACTCAAATGTATTTTTGGAGCTACTTATCTTGAATTTCTCAGCCACAAGATTACACCTGATGGCCTACTTCCATCTGATGCCATCAAAAAATGTCATCAGAAAATATTCAGTTCCCTCATCAATTAATATCTCAAATCAAACCTCTACACCAATCATAACCACCAATCCTATACCGAGCGGTTTCTCGGGATGGTTCAATTACTACCACCAATTCATTCCAAAGCTCAAGTTAGAAATGTTCAAGTTTTCGTTACCATAGGTTTCGAAATCATTTGCAAAACCTCTACAGGAGTAAACTGCCCTTGCATCGCAGCATCACTTTGTTGAACTATATTCGACGCACTGCGCAACCTATCGCATCCTGGCGTCCATACTACATGTAAATTGATTACTGCTAGTGGTTTCTTGCTCAATATAAACAAGGACGTAAATCAATAGACTAATACTTGCTTATCCAGCCAATATTCATCGCCTACCAAATCAACCTATGGGCAATTCGAAACTCCAAACAATCGTTTTGAGCACATCCATAAAGGCATCTTACGTCCACTTCCTCCATTGCTATTTCCATTTAATGGAAATATTTAACCAATTGGAACTTGGTAATCCCAATCGTTTTTCTTGGCATCCGAGCGACAGTGAAAAAGATCCGAAGAGGTACCAGGTAATTTCCATCTAACGACACATTTATCGTCAAATAAAAAATCTTATTCATTCCCCCACACGACAATTCAAACAAAGCGGCATATTTACCCCCAAATCACTGGACAACTGCTATTTTGCTTTCGTAAGGACAGACAAGGTTCGCATAGGATTGTCTCCTCCTTATAAATGCCCATACAAAGTAGTACATCGCCATCGTAAACACGTTGTCATCGAAACCAAAGAAAAGACTTTTTGCAAGGGGCAAAAATTGCTCTCAAAAGCCACACTTTATTTTGGATTTCAATTTAACATAACTTTATAATTAATGATCGTAGTGTAAAGTCTGCATCACAGGTATTTAGTAATTAACTGATAAAAATTTGATAAAAATTTGTGCATCCGCCCTTATTTTGAGATATCTCATGTAAGTATCAAGCAGTGTACGTGTAACATAATTTAGCAGCACCAATCACAAAAAAATTATAATAACCATAAACCATCCATTACATCATCCTATATAAACCTAACCACAAATCATCACACACATACCTACATTACTTCATCATTTAAACTGTACAACAACAGTAACCAAATGAAAAGCTTTTGAGTAACGTTGTAAATTAATTTTTTTTTTTTTTCATTTAAATGATATCCAAATTCCCAAAAGCTAAACCACACATTAGGAGAGTGAAAAAAAAAATTACGAAAATTAAATCGCGCTATTTAGTGGGAACAAGTGAGCGGATGGAATGGTGAACGACGAGTAAACCGAAAAATAAAAGTTTTCTTGTTCCACTCTATTTAATTTCTCATTTTACATACATACACACACCACTCATTTCCGTCCATTGTTTTGAGCATTTTTTATTTGTACTCGGTTTGGTTTGGTTTAATGATTTATATATAAATAAAATCTGTTTACGTTTTTAGAAGAATCATATAAATTTTAATATACAAAATAAAAAAATTAATTAAATTACTAATTCATCATCATCATTTTAATTTTCATTGTTTTCGAGTAATATAGTCGTGTCTACGTACGTATCATCATCAGCATCATCATCATTTCACGGAAAAATCAAATGAAAATGTTTGGAAAAATTATACTGGAAACACACAATGATATTGTATTATACAATAATAATAATTGTAAAAAGTTTTGAACAATTAAAATAGTTTACGAATATAATTAAAATTTTGGCTATCCAAATTAAACAAAATAAATAGTTTTCTATTATTTATATATATATATATATATATATATATATATATATATATATATATATATATATATATATATATATATATATATATATATATATATATATATATTTGTTGAGAGCTTTTACATATCTATTGTGCGATTAGAATATATATGTACTATATCTGTTCTACATACTGTGCTTTTGATTATATATTTAATCAATTAAATAAACAAAATAAACAACCAATTATTTACAATTAATAATTAAATAATTAAATAAACGAAAATTTCAAAAAATAGTTTGAGAAAAACAAAACATCTAATTATTTTGTTGCATTCGTTGGTGTAACTTTGGGGGTTTAGTAGAGTGAAATTATAACTTTACATTGTCGTTAGATAATCGAGATGAGTATTTATAATTACTTTCACAAATAATTGACTGTTATTGATTTTTTGGTTAAGAATTTTGGTAATGAGATTTATTAACTACTTAAATGTTGACTTCATAATTTAAGTGGAATAAGTACAGTAAAATTTAAATATATATATATATATATATATATATATATATATATATATATATATATATATATATATATATATTTATATATTTATATATTTATATATTTATAATATATATATATATATATATATATATATATATATATATATATATATATATATATATATATATATATATATATATATATATTTATATATTTATATATTTATGAATTTATATATTTATATATTTATATATATATATATATATATATATATATATATATATATATATATATATATATATATATATATATATATATATATATATATATATATATAAATATATATATATATATATATATATATATATATATATATATATATTTATATATATATATATATATATATATATATATTTATATATATATATATATATATATATATATATATATATATATATATATATATATATATATAAGATCATTCCATATGAAATCGAACATAAAAATGGGATTTTGAAAGTTGATGTCTCAAAAATTGTTCGAACATTTATTCGAGTTATAAGTAAAAAAAAATATTGTAAAAGAAAATTTTATTTCCTTTTCAATCTCTCTCTCTCTCTCTCTCTCGAGTTACACTCTTTTGAAGTTTTCACTTTTTCAAGGAGTTTTGGGTACATGTATTACATTTTTGATCATATTTTCGGAACGGTTTGGCCGATTTTAGGTTACTCAACGGTTTCTTAAAGCTACAAGAATATAGAAAATTATAAAATTATTAATTTTTAATAAATTTAAATTTTAAAAGTTTAGTGATTCTTTGAATCTCTATTTCTTGTTACCTCAATAACAAAATAAGAGTTTTTTTTTTAATTTTTTAAATTACCGTTAAATCACTTATTAATAATGACACTTTATTCTGTGAAAAAATTAGATTGGCTCTAGAACAAAAATGTTGAAATACAGGCCTTTGAAATCAATAGTTTATATTTCGTTCTACTTCTAATTGTCTTTAAACTTTGTTAGTAAACATTAATACATTTTAGCAAACTATAATACAAATATTTACAAATAATGAATACAAGTTTATAAGTGTGATTTCAATATATTATAATTTTTTTATTTCAAACTATGTGTTTTAAAATGGGTATCTTTACATTTTGATTCATCATCACTCGGAATTACAAGATGTATGTTTTGGATTCCATAAAAAACATTTATATTATTAAAACGTGAAGGCAACTTGCTTTCTTCCTTTTTGTGTTCTTCAATGGAAGCGTATCCAAAATGTATACCAGGGATGTTGTCCTTTGCTCAATTGAATAAATCGCAAGCATTTGAGAAACGTGCTCTGTTTAGCTTTCTCAACGATTCCGCTCGTTCTAGTCTTTTAATAGTTCCACCAACTCCATCAGCTGCTCCTTTTCCATGTGTTGTAGCAAAAATCGCCTATTCTGCTTTTATATTGAAGTCCACTTTGTGATTGCATATGTTAATGAAATTTTTTTTTATTTTTGAATTGTGCTGGTGATCCATCCAAAAAGTAAGTAAATTTTGTAGGTGCAGGAAACATCTGGCTATTAGAATTGATACAATTTATCAACTTCCTCTGGAAAAGGTATACTTGGCTTTTAGTATGTTTAAGTTCCTCTGATTATCATTGCAAATGCTACGTGTTTTATCTCATCATTTTTTTTATAATAGACAACCATCGGAAATTTTGTTACTTTTTGGTTATTCCATTGACTTCTTGTATTAGAAACAAATAGTTTTCGGCAAAATCGCAAATAATAACGTATTCTCCCTGGCAAATGTTTTCCTTTCTTTCTCGAAGATACTCAAATTGTCGCTTAACAGTGAAACTGTTTAACTTAAGTTTAACTAACAATCCTCTCAGAATTTCAAGAAATTCTTCCGTTGACTTTATAATTTCTTCGAGGCTGCACCGATCTTGTATGAGCAATGAGCTCATTGCTCTTCAGTCTATTGATGACATCTTTAACTTCCCGTTCCATTGGTGGATGGGTGTTGCTAGTTTCGTTATTGATGTCAATTGATGACGGGAAATTTTTGGGTTTGGCGACGACGTCTTCTTCGAAATATTCCTTCCATCTCTTTAACTGCGCTTCATCTGTTGTTAAAATACTTGACCATTAGCGTCCCTTATAGGTGGTATGTTTGTAATTTTACCAGTGACCTTTCTTACTGGTGTAGTGCTCGCACATTTTGGATTGCTGCTGCCTCTTCAGCAGCTTTGAGAATGCTTTCTGTATATTTTCTTCGATCATTTCTTGCCATCTTTTTTACTAGACGCGCTGTTTCCTCGTATCTTCGTTTAATCTCTTCCGTATCCTCAATTTTCTGCCATGTATCATCACTGATTCAAAGATTCCGATTGTATTCTCTGTAGCCGAGTACGTCCGTGGCAGTCTTGATGTAGGCTTCTTCTGTTTGGTTCCATGTTTCTTCTATACAGGTGGTTTTAGACTGGAGATTGAGTTGGAGCGTTTCGTTGAAAGGGTTTCTTTTTTCAGTGTCTCTCAATCTATTTGTGTTAAATTTCCTCCTATTTGTCTTTAAATGTTTCACAGCTGCTAGCTTGATCTTGAATTGTGCTATTACCAGTTGATGATCACTGTATACATCTGCACTCCTCATTGTTCTTACATCTTGTAGTGATTTGTAGAATTTCTTATTGATCATTACGTGATCTATCTGATTTTTAGTTCTGCCATACGGTGATGTCCATGTGTAATTTTTATGTAATTTTTGTGTGTATACCTACTGCCGCCTATGAACAATTGGTTTGTGCTACAGAAGTCGACAAGTCTTTCTCCATTGTTATTTTGCACAGAGTCCAATGCATTTCTTCCCATGATAGTGATTAGGTTGATGTTGTCTGTACTAATTTTTGCATTGAAATCTCCTAGTAGGATTTTGACGTCATTTCTGTGCGTTCTTGCTAATATGGCTTGTAACTGCTCATAGAACTCATCTTTTGTTGTATCTTCTGCATCATTTGAGCCTCAAATGAAGTAAACGCTGTTCCGCGATCTGTTACAAATTGCACTGGATTGCCAAACACAGAGCGTTGTATTTCCAATTTTTGGATAACTTCTGCTGATGTTGTCGCTTTGAAAGAGTACAACCAGACAAACTATGAGAACGAATCTACAATCCAAAAAATATAGTTATAATTTTTGGCGGTACCAGCCAGTGGACCCAAATTGTCTATATGGTATATAAATAATAGATACTTCTCTTTTGGCAGAGGGTGTCAGAAACTCTCTTGCCATTCCATTTTCTTGTCAGATAGTATGCATTGGATGTAGTTACTACCGCAACCTTCACATTTTCCCCTTATGCCTATGGTATGTGTTTACGTCTTTGTAAAATTTCCATCATTTAGTTCACGCCAAAATGACCTTCTTGGTGAGTACGTTTTATTATTAAATTATCCAAAGCTTGCCTCTGTGGGATATTAAATGCAAACGCCTTGTCCTTTTTTAAGAGTTCCGTCAACGGTCGAGCAATGATAGAATACCGATGAATGAACTTACGAAAGTATCCATATAAACCTAAAAAACTTTGTAATTTCTTCAGGCTGGTTGGAAGGGGAAACTTAGTATAGCTTTAATTTTCGTCTCGGAAGGAATAACTTCCCCATCTTCTATGGTATACTCCAAGAACTCGATTTTTTACATAAAAACTTACACTTTTTCCATTTAATGTTGAGATCGTATTCACTAGAAACTTTTAGTACATCTTTTAATATTTTGATATTTTCTTCATCAGACTTAGATGGAATGATAATATAATCCAAATAAACTAATATGAGTTGTTGGGTGATGGGATCCTTTAAGGCGAAGTACACAAATCTTTGGAACTCTACAGGTGAAGTACATAACCTGAATGGAACTCGCATAAACTTGTATTTTCCCGTTGGTGTTACAAATGATGTATATTTCCTACTTTCTTCGTCGACTGACTGGAACGTGAAAAAAACCGCTTTGTAAATCTAAGGTTGTAAATATTGTAGCCCCGTGAAGTTGGCCAATCTGGTTCTTAATCAAAGGAAGAGGGACACGGTCCATTACAATATTTCGATTCAGCTTCCTGTAGTCTATACAAATTCGTTTACTGCCGTTTTTTGTTTTGTTGACTATGACAATTAGACTTGCATACTCCGAGCAACTTGGATGACCTCACTTTTGAGCCATTCCGGAAGTTGCTTCTCAACTTATATTTTTTGCCCACTGAAAGCCGCGTTGGATGTTGCCGTATAGGAATGTCTGATTTTAAAATAAGCTTCGTTTGGACTGTAACTTTCTTTGATTTAACCGGTTTATAAGCTTCTATTAAATCTGCAATAGTCGCTCTATGCTTGTTATTTCCCACTTCGTATTCTATGTCATTTTTAAAAAAAGAAGATTGCTGAAGATCATCTTGGAAATTTACTTTTCTTACCAGAAATCCGCCTGTTTTCACTGTAATTTCTGTAGTTTATGACTGATGTCCAACTTTTCCACAATTGATGCAACGTGGTTTTGTACTGGCATCATGGGTAGTTGTCACGTTTCGAATTATAATTAGAACTATACGAATTAGGTTGCTTTAATTTAAAATCCTCGTAAACAGATAGTTTTTCCCGGAAGGTCGCCATTGAAGATGCGCCATACAGCAGTACTTTGTTTGAAGATGTATCGTCAATCCCATCGATTATGTAACTAATTATGGCAGCATCTTCTACATCTCCTAACGACCCTAGATGTCACATGTCATATAAATAGTCCTATATAGATTCACTTCTCCGTTTCTTTCGTAATCTTAGGTGACTGTGAATCTTAGCACTTGAAATTTGTCTTGAAAATTCGTAAATCAAGAATTTATTTAAATTATCCCATGAACATATTTTCCTTGCTGACCCTATTGCTTTCTCAGCTATTCATTTTAGCGATTGCTTTGCAAATGTTAATTTTTGAAGTGGATTTAATTTGTACAACTTGCATATATTCTCGTATTCATCCACTCATGTTTCCACTCTATAAGTACCAGTCCCCTCAAATGTTGGAATAAAATTCTCTTACTCTCAAAAATGTATTGTGCCATGACCAACTGAGTTAATATCCTTCCGTTCCAAATCGTACATCTCATTTCCTATGTGAGAAGATTCCCCGATGAACCTGGTTTGTTTCCCCGAAGAACATAATTTTCTTTTTCTAACCTGTCCACCTCGTTTCTTGCATCACGCAACTAATCTTTCATTGTTTACCCGTTATTTGAAATTAGCTGCATGTATATTTTAAAAACATTTTTACGTCATCTAGTGCAGATGATAGCCCACTCGTGTATTTGGAAATAAAACTTTTTACTGCAGGTTCAATTTGTTCATCAGTCAAATTTGGGAATGTCCAAAGAAAACCGAAAAGATTGCTCTAGATATTATATAATTAACTACAACGTTAAACACATTTATCCTCTAAGGTTTTTAGCATCCGATTGTGTCCTGTTAATGGCAAAATCACATGTAATTTCATATTCACGTACTTTCATTTTTACTTTGGCAAATATTTCATTCTATATTCCACTTAAATTTTGAATTTTTATTATTAAACTTTTAATATTATTTTGCTCAATATCAAGTGTAGCATTTCGAGCTTCAATTACTAAATTTGATGCAAATCTGTCAAAATTTCAAGCCATATGATAGAAAGCAAATCACATTCATATTTGCTCAAATATTTCTCCATTGAGTGAAACTCAACGCATTCCTGTGGTGGCAAATTGAAGTAATGCATTTCATGGAAAGTATTTCAAATGGATGATAGATTTTGGTTATTGACCTTACTGCATCTATTCTAGCAGAGCACCCAGTTATCGAAACTGAGTGAAGAGACATTTGGATATGTTTCTTTAGAACTTTCCATCTCTAGGGACTGCCGCTTCAAGAATGGTTTTCATTACAGCTAATCCGCATAGTTCAATAAATTCATTTTATATACGAGTAGAAAGGTAATGCACTTGTAATCTGGAATGTTCTTCCTGTGAACGAACCTGCTGAACGAGATTATTTAAAAATGATGTCACGCTAATATCCGAAATGCATAACACCAGCAGAAGTTTCCTAAAACTACCAAGTTGCATCATTTATGTCACCATTTACCCTTAGGGTCAAATCACACGGTTTTATCAGAAATCATCAGTTCATTACTGTAGTTCTTTATTATTTCAAATATATCTGCGTAGTTGGACTAAATTACATACGAACTAAATGTGCTTGGTAATTTAACACAGTTTAGTTACTAGGTCCTTTACAAAGTAGATATCAACAAACTCTTGTAAATGTTTGTTAATAACTGTTACCTTTAATGCTCATTAAAAGATTGTCAACCGTATAAGCAGGTCAAATATACGTGTCCACATTAATAAACGCCCCACCTGCCTTATACTAAAATAATCAATTTAATTCCTTTTTTTATCCACCCATTATATACAGATATATACACAATCAAGGAAGTTTTAAAATTCAACATATGTTGCTCGAATTCAGATGAAAGTTATAATCAAAATAATTGTCCAAAAGCATATTTTTGAACTAAAAGATTTTCTTCGTTCACAGTTTAATATTATAAATGCTTTCAGAATACAATAGCCTATTGGAAAAATCTCTATATACATTTTTCTATCGTGTTTCTAGAGCAAGCAAATACATTATCCTGATTACTACTCTGCCAGCAAGAACGCAAACAACCGAATACAAGCAAAAAAAATCCAAACAATAATTCAAGTAATTCTACAACGAATAAAAATCATAACCTTTCATTCTACTTGTAACGTTGTTGTTTCTCTTTGCTTCTTTCCATCTTCGGAATTTATTTATTTATTTATACAACAACAAGAACTATAAAGCAATAACAAATATGATACGGAAAAATAAGAAATTTTCTAAACAACAAGACTATGTTTTTCCAACATTTTTCCATTTTTTTTTTTTTTTTTATTTTTATTTGATTTTCATCTCGGTGGTATGTACCGAGTATTATATCCAAAATCCATAAGATTCAATCAGGAAATGATTTTTTTATACATATATAAGTTTAATACATTTTTCCGAAGAAAAGCTCATGGAAAAAATTCATGAAAAATCTATAAATGTTAATAATTTTCTGGTGGTTTTATTTAGCCAGACAAATTTGAAATTCAATCAAATTTATTCAATTTTTTGTATCTCAATTTGTGATTTTGGTTTTTCATATTTTTTTTTTTTCAGGACGACCACAGCCCACAGTAAAATGGTTGGTGAACGGTGTTATTGTGGATGAACAATATGAAAAGAATACTGGTGATATAATTGAAAACCGGTTGACGTGGCCATCGATACAACGAAACGATTTAAATTCGATATTTACGTGCCAAGCGATTAATACAAAACTCATCGAGGCAAAGGAAACAAGTTTCGTGCTGGACCTGTACTGTAAGTAAACAATTTTTAACTTTACATCAAAATAAGAGTTTTATTTATTCCAATAAATTATTTTATTTTTTATAAATATCCCTAAAGGCTTTATACTTGAATCTTTCTACAAAAAACTAACAAGATTTGCAATTCTTATAAACTATAATCTTACAGCTATTTTTATATAAATTTTAACCTATGTCAACAGTTTTGCAAGCCGAAGTTGACTTTCTGCTGATAAATTTTACAAAATCTTTTACAACACTTTTTGCGATTGGCGTTCGTTGCAGATGGTAAGCCCAGCGAACGATTTCACTCACAATTGGTCACAGCGTTGTGGTACAATATTCTTAATTTTTACATTCATTAGCACAAAAGGCTGGTTTAGAATATCCCGGACCAAGGCATTGTGATGAATTTCCAGTATTGCATAATATTTTGAACCATAGGCTCTCATAATTTTTTATAAATAGTAAAATTACCGAGCAATTTGTTACAGAATGCTACCAGAATGCCGATTTGTATGGTAAGACCTTATTGTAAAATGTTGATATTCTTCCTGTTGATATCACGCAAAACCTTTAGGAAATTTTACAATGCTTTTTGCAACCTATTCTAACCAGATGTAATCCAAAGTATTGAATTGCTGAGAAACAGTTTCATCATTCAGACCAAGGACTTTTATTCGCCAACACCTTAACCGTTTTCAATTTTATTCAGATGAGTTTGCAATTGTTTTGAGGCAGTTTGGTTATTTTTTGAAACATCAAGATGACGTTATATTGACAAATGTTGATAGTTTAGCTTCATAATTGGAAAAAGACAAATCGCCTGAATACAACATGTAAACGTTTGGTTCCACATAGAACTGCTTCAACAGAAGTCTTTTAACTTTGCGGATTATGTTTCTATTACAAACTTTGTCGATGGCTTGTAAAATATCCAAGAAGACATCAGAAAAATATTCTTTTTCCTCTAAGTGTTTACTTTAATGCACACGTCAGGTAATTCTTAAATCATGTCCTAGTGAATCATGCCCTGAAATCATGTCCTGGTGCTTTTTTTTACGAACTTATGCAGTTTTTATTATTGTGTTTTTAACTGCTATCTACTTAAAGTAGACTTAAAATTAAAATCATCCGCGGTTCTCTTAAGATGTGCAGCTAAGCAATTGTCTTCTTTTTCATTACTTTTTGGCCAATTTACGTTTGAATGTCTGTGAGAAATGACAAATTTGTTAAATTGTCTAGTGACTTTCCATAAAAATTATTCTGTTCTCTTTGTTGCAGAGAGATGATATATAAGTAATTTTAAAGAGCTTCATTTACTGCTTCTCTCAGAGCTACTGTCAGTGTTTTCATTGCTCGATTTATTTTCTATTTTAATAAAATAAATAAATAAAATGAAACCGTATCGAAAACCAAATTGTGAACCAAGTTTGCTTCGAGCAAGTATTCATTCTAACTGAAAATGATAATGGCCAATTCACTAATAACCACTGTGCGAGCTTAACATCAAAGGTTCATTCAACTTTCTCATCTCTATGCGGCACTAAACCATCATTCAGTTTGCAAACTTCCATTCGTACACCATTAAACTGAAATTTTGGATTTAAAATTTTGGATCACAATGTGATATCGTCAATATTATAGTCTTAGCATCTCTGCAGCAACGGCTGTGAAATTGATACCGAAAGGGCAATCAACTGAAATATGCATGCTTCAAAGTTGGTGTGGATTACTTTAGTGAATATTGGTCCAGCGATGTTTTTTCGCCAGTTTAACAACGAGAATTTTTGCAACCGTTGGAGTCATCATGTTCTTTCAGTGCAACCAAACCTTCCTCCCCAATAATCTAACACCGATTATGGTACCGCGATTATCAACTTCATAGAGTCTACAGCGTTGCCTTTGTTTCATGATTTAATGTCGATGGTGCTTTTGCTTATACTTTACTACCGATGATAATGCAATTAATTTTGATGTTGAATTATTGTGCTGCCGTTTCCACTATACACAACTGAATCATTCAAGCAATAGCTGGTATATATTTGGACCTGTTGTTTTCAAATAAGGTGCTGTTTTCCCAAGTATCATCTAGTGATAATAACTGCGATCTTAACCTGTTTTCTAATAATTTTCATGGTGACTACATTAATGCCAACTTCGCCTCATTGAACCAGTCTCTGGACAATATAGACTGTGATTTGCTAAATCGCAATGTAAATTTCAATGATGCAGTCACATTTATATGCTGCTCAAGACTGTTATCGAAAGAAATGTCTCATTGGTGATGAATAAACAGTGATTTCACGAGCAATGGTACAACAATAAACTAGCCAATATTGACAAGGCTTTATCTTGTTTTTGATTATGCTGGGAATGAGGGCCTTCTTGGGTCAAATAAAAATAATAGTATCTATCAATTGTACGACGATCCTGGCATTGCTTTTTACCCTTTTATTTAATGAAAATTTTACGAGCGGGTTTTTTCCTTATCATTGGAAAATTTCCGCTATTCGTCCAATTTTCAAGTCAAGTAAAAGAAGCGATGTGGAAAACTACAGTATTTTTGAAGTTTTGTCAGTTCTTATGCATGCTTAAGCTCTATGAATCCATGCAGTAACAAGAATTTTGTCGTTCCATATCCCCATCATGCTAATTTATCAGGTAGATCAACACTTATGAATCTGGTTTCTTATGCCGTGGCTTATTCAGAAGTACGAATTCTAAGCAGCAAGTTAATAAAATCGATCATAAAATAATCACCTTATTTCTAAGTTGGAGAAACTGAATTGTGCAGCCACCAGTGCACGATGGGGTAGTCATATTGGCAAAGTAGTTTGCATAGTATTTATCATTGATTTGGTTGGTTGTTTCATATTCGCTAGTGTTTATAATTTTTACCAATGATATGGACATTTTTACCGTGGTGACTTGTGCTACCGATAGTTGCCTGTCACAGTGAATGGTTTACTAACAACAAACTGCTTTTGGATGTGGACAGATATGAAAGACTTTTTCGTTCCGTTTTCTGTCAACCATATTTTGTCCCCGATTTTTAAGCACTTCCTTCACAGTAGTGCAGTAAACCGAATTGATTTTTGGACTGATCTTAAAATATTTAAGAAATGAATATTTATGACAAGTTATCTCAAAATACGTTAGTTATGCTAAATACACTCCAGTCTATTGCTGCTGATAATAAAAGTATCATTAAACCAGAGGTATTTGGTTTGTCTTCTGACCGAAGGGTGATTTGTCTTAGAAAGAAAATGGAACAGCCACCCCTACTACCCAAGAAGGTCTACCATTACCAGTTAATATCCAAGAAAATATAATAATTGGCGCTTGTGCTGACTTTTACGATAAAATTCGGTTAATAGCAGTTTCTGTGATTAAATTGGTATACGCATCTCGCTTGGCAAGCTCTACTACTCCTAAGGCTATTATAAATTATTTAACTAAAAAGCTGCAAATTTCTGATGACGAATTCGAATGTCGGTTACTGATTGCAGCCAACAGAGACGATAGTACTTTCAATTTCGTCTTATTCAAGATTGGAGTGAGTCCTGATATATTCACTACGTTGCTGTGTCCTGATGTTTGGCCAATGGGAGTAATGATCCGAGAATTTATTGATCGACACCTATTTCATCTACAACTTCATTTAATTATCGCTGCCAACCTAAATCAGGCTTTAATTCATTAAAATTTTATTATCAAAATGTAAGAGGGCTATATACCAAAGATATAGAATTTTCCTTGGCCGTTATTAAATGCGTTTTGGATGTTATCGTTTTAACTGAGACAAGGCTTAAATGATATATTTTCGATACTGAGTTATTCAACTATAGCTATGTTGTTTTTAGATATGATCTGATATTTTCTCGCAGAGGTGGTGTTTTAATAGCAGTTAAATCCATTTTTAGCTGTAGAAAGTTTAATTTAGAATCACTAAATGACTTTGAGGCGGTTTAGATTAAAGTTACTTTACTGCATTATCCCAAAGTTTTGCTTTTAGCGTACATCAGTTCTCTTGCAGAGCTTCTTGATGATCGAACAATTGTACTAGTTTTTGGTGATTTTAACTTACCAAGTATATCGTGGACGTCTAACTCAAATTTTATGCTGCCAAATAATGCATTCTCCATTGAATCTCATTTCATTGATACCCCATGTCTTCGCTGGATTTAAATCAAGTCAATAATATTTTTAATTTGCTCAGTCGTTTGCAGGATTTAATTTATGTATCAAGTAACTTCTTCGAATTGATATATGAACTAACCGAAAATCTTGATTGTCTAGTTAAAACTGATGAGCACCATAAATTAATTTTATTAACTATAAGTCATTTTATGATTACAATAAGGGGGATTTTCGAGGATTAAATTTCTTTTTTGATAATATTGATTGAAAACGTCTCTATGACTATTGCGGTTTAGATAATGCTGTATCTAGATTTTATGATGCCGTATTTTTTGGTATCGAAAACTTTATTCCGTCTCATCAGTTTCGCCCGAAGAACAAAACTATATGGTTTCACAAACACTTACGCTTGGCCAAAAACAAAATGAATCGATCGCGTAGAAAATGCAACCCAAATGTACCCAAATGTTTCTTCAGGCTATGAGATGTTTAAAATTGACCAAGCCCAATTTAAAAAAATTCCTAGAGTAAAATTTCGCTAATGTGTTCATGATGTTGAGGCCGCGATAAAAAATGATCCCAAAAATTGTTGGTCCTTCATCAATACAAAAAGAGGTACTTTCGGTTATCCTCTCAGCATGAAACTGGATAACACTGAGTCTGAGTGCGTACACGATATTTGCGAAATGTTGTCATCACAATTTTAATCTAATCTTATAACCTCATCGCCATCACTTAATTTAAATCAATCCTCTAATCTAATCGCAAGTCTTGGTGTTGGCAATCTGAGATCGGGTATTTTCGAAACCATATAATGCTATACACAACTATATGTTGAAATTAAAACCAAATCATTATCCTGGTCCTGATCTTGTCCCTGCAACTATTTTCGCAGATGTACTGAGTTTTTTCGCAGATGTGCTTTGCCGTTATGCCTGCCAGAATAGATGGGAATAGATCTTTAGTGGCTAATTATATACCAATTTCCATTCTGTCAGCTATTTCTAAAACCTTCGAATACATGGTTCGTGATATTAAGTTCATTGAATTAGATAAGTTTATTATTCCACAGCAACATGGATTTTTCCCGGGTCGCTCAACTGCTACTATAATCTCGTTGAATTTACCCAATTTGTGATAAACTCAATTAAAGTTGGTGCACAGATTGGTGTAGTGTTTACTGACTTCAAAAAGGCATTTGATAGAATCTCACATGCGATTGTTTTATCTAAATTGCAGGAAGTCGGTGTTCACTCGAACGTGTTGTTGTGGTTAAGATCTTACCTTTGTGGCTGCAAACAATCTGTGAAGATCGGTGATTGTTATTCGAGTTTGCGGGAAGGAACATCCGGGGTTCCTCAGGGCAGTCATCTAGGACCCTTACTATTTATTAACGATGGTAATCTAAGCTTATCCAATTCTAAAGTTTTACTTTATGCTGCGGTGATATGAAAATATGCGTGAAGTTAAATGATGTAAGTAACTGTTCGTGTATATATATATATATATATATATATATATATATATATATATATATATATATATATATATATAAATGTTGTTCCAAATAAATTCATACAACAATATAAAAGAACGCATCCTAATTGTTAAACCAAAATTAAATAAATAAGGCACCGACACATTTTAACTATATAGTGATTAAACCAACAAATATTCTATCACTCATCTACATATTATGTACTACTACTCATTCGTAAGTCTATGTACGTACAAAGGAATTAACAATTATAACCTTATCACTTTGATAACATTTTTTCTATCTATATGATAAATACAAAGCCTAAAACCACACAGATTGAATGAACATAACCCGACACTAAACACATCACTCTCGTTATTACGATTATGTATACATAATATAGAATGGAGATAGACGAGATGACAAATGCAAATTGTGACTACAAATAACTTTAATTTTCATTAAAAGAAAATCTAGAATATGAAAAAAGCGACCGACAAACATACATCATATCTATATAATATATACAGCTCTTACAATAATAAAATCATTCTGCCCACATATAGAGGGATATGTAGTATGTACGAGTATAAATTCATATAGACGATATAAATATTTTCATACATAAAAGCTCTCGTCTGTCATATTTTATCAATGCTGTTCATCTTCCATATCATAAGTAATTTTCATTTTCAATTCTTTTGTTTTTCTTTTATTTCATTTTTCCGTTTTCTAATATTTTTGTTTTGTTAAATTCTTGACACTTGCTTTATATATATATATATATATATATATATATATATATATATATATATATATATATATATATATATATATATATATATATATATATATATTATATTATATTATATATATATATATATATATATATATATATATATATATATATATATATATATATATATATAGGGTGTTTTTTATGTTGAATCTTTTAAATATTTCGAAAACTCAGCACTCTATTCGAGAAAATGGATCAAAATTTAAGAATTCCGGAAGGGAATGCATCAGAGGCTGGTAGAATGTAACGACCTTCGCAAGTATACTTAGTTATATGTATTTGCTAATTTAGCTACTTATAACTGCTTTAATTCGTATCACTAGATGGAAAATTTAACTAGCGGTGGGTTATGACTGGAAGGCGACTAACAACTTCGAAAGCAAACAGATCTTGTGAATTTTGAAAAAAGAAACTCGCTTACTTGTAGATCTTCCAATTAGAACTTTAATGAAAATACCAATTTTCTTTAATTTTGTCACGACGAGCCTTGGTTAATCCATCGATCTCTTTTTTTTGCAAAATATTTTGGAGCAACATAATAATTCCACCGATATTCAGTTTTAAAGCATTACCAAGCATGCCTGCCGATTGAATTGAATTCGAGAATTTTGTTGAAAAGTTAAAAAATTTCTTGTTTGTCGCCAGTGATAAATGACACTAAAGTTAGCATTGTAATAATTTTTTCTACTCGTTGAAGGCGATTACTTATTAGAACTAAAATTGATGCCTAAATTTTAGGAGATGCCTAAATTTTAAAGACTTGTTTTCACGTAGAAGTTCTCATAATGCTGCATCATTGGCTTGTACATCTGCTTAAAACCAAATGGTGGAATTGGCGAGAAGATGATTTTCCAGATTCTGAAAGAAAACGATAATTATAAGTGGCTTGTGATTGGTAAACAGAATGAAGTCTTCACATTCTAAAATATATTAAACTAATCTCTATAAGCACATGGCCAATTAATTATATAGCCTTACTGTTTTTTTTTTGTAATCTTCTAAAACTTGTTGTTGAAGATTTAGTCATATGTTGCATTTGGGATGAAACGTCTGTCTGGATTATCTGGATTATAAGGACCATACCCAAAAATCGTTTGAGATAAATAACTAGTGAAGATATTTATCCATTTTGAACAAATATTTTAATTTGGCTAGCGAGTGCTGATCTGTCGATGCATGAAATCTTGTCTGGTCAACAAAACACCGGTTTCATAAAAATAGGATAACAGATCTTAAAAATTCTCACTGGTTTCGCAAAGTTGAACATTAATGGACTTGGACTGTAAACGTATGATATGTATTAGTAAGCATTAAACTCATCGGCCCCGACATTGGTAACATGGAAAGGCAACATGCATGGGCAAATTGCTTACATCGTAATAACCAGCTACCGGTAAGTTCAATAAATTGCTAATGAATATTTCTCTATATAACTAATCCTAAAACAAAAATCTATCTCAACTCTCACCATGAGATAAACATCTGGACTCTTAAAACTTTGTGGTGGTTTTTTGTCGCTCAATTATAAAACAGACAACTTTTTTTGATATCACGTTTAAAATTAAGCAACTAGCAATCGGACTATCACAGGAACTTGACGGGATTGATTATTATATATATATATATATATATATATATATATATATATATATATATATATATATATATATATATATATATATATATATATATATATATATTTCTAATTATGGCTATACGTATTAAACCAGCATATTTGACACATCTTCCGCCCTCAATATTTCTGGGTAAAATTTTAACTTTCTATTGGATTATATCTTTGAAATATTCTTCCTCATTGGCTCTATTCTGACTTTCATGTTTTGAATAGCCCTAATATTATATATCTTTTGGATATTTCCTTTATTGCCAAACGTAAGTATAAAAAACGGTAGTCCTCTTCTTACCAGGTCGTGGCTCCCTTTATCGCTTTGAATTCTGTCTTTGTTGATAATATTGACAACATCCTGAATATCATATACCTTTTTGCTGTATCTCAGCTATTATGCCATTGCTTTCACAGATATATCATAACCTTAATCGGTCCGGCTTGCTTATCTTCATAAGTATATCACTGAAACTTGTCAGCGTTAAGTTTCATGGTAAGTGTACGATATGTTTCTGGGTCTGGTACATTTACCTTCCAGACATCGTTGTTTAGTGGTACTAGCTTGTAATCCTTATCAGTGACAGTTTTAATCAAGGCATTAATAGTAGGGTAGTCCTTGACACCAACTGTAGTAACATGAGGTACTGATTTATCTTCTCTGGTTTACGATCTATATTGCACTGAGTTGTTCCACTACCCGACAAAGATGTCCGGGTTACTTGCTCAAAATATTCTGGTTGCTTTTATGCTTAGATTTATCATTAGTCATGTTGTGTGCTGCTTAACCAATATATTCTGTCGATGAATCTACTTTTATTTTCTTTGTGAGATTGCTTTTCCAAGGCCCAAGCAGTTTCTCTTGGAGTTTTGTCTTCGTCAGTGACCTCTATGCTTAATTTTTTCTAACTTTTTTGGTCACGAGAATCACTTTCGGATTTCTTATCCGGATGGATTTCTCATTCGATTTCGTCTGCAGCTGTATGATATTCGATTCTATACATATTGTGTACATGTCGACCAGCTTGAATGGAACGTTCATGTCTTCATTTTTTTACTTTAACAAGATAGCTTTACTATTCTTCTTTTACACCATTTTTTTCAAGGATTTTTAGATATGCTAATAAATTTCTGTTTTTACTATGTTTGAGCTAGTTTTATCTTCACTAGCTTCTCTTAATGCATACGGAATAATCTTCCTAGTATCTACCATCGAATTGGTGTTTTTAATTATTGGAGCGCTTAATATTTCGTGGGTTTTCGTTTTCCCTTGTAAAATTGACTATTACTGCAGCCAAGTTTGCCACAGCTCTAGCAGTTCAAGTTTCTTATCGGGGATAATTTTGTTTGATCGGTTATCAAATTCATCATGCAACGCAATAAACTTTTGTTTTATACTGTTGTCTTTTCCGATATCATAATATATAGGTCCAATTTTAAAGTCAAGCTTTGTGCCAATTTCTAATTCCGAGAAAAATTCTGTGTTCAATAATTCACTAAATAAATCTTTTCTTGTCGTCTGTTCCACTTCAATACTTGGACAAATTGGATTAAAATATTGCAACTTACCCTGGAATCGTTGAGAAATTCGCGCCCAATTAAAAAATCAAAGCCCATTGTCTCGTCAGGTACAACATGAAACCTAATAGAATAGAAATTAGAATTAATTTTACATTTTAAATTTAATAAGCTAATTATTATTATTTTCGCTTCAAAAGCATCGTTGTCTTCCAATTGCATACTTTCAGGAACAATTCTTCTTTTAATTATATATAGGGCTTTACATTTTGCACCATCTGAAAACTGAATAGATACATCAGTTTTTAATTTGTTACTTTGAATAATACTAACATCGTTTTTGGTTAATAAACAACTTTTCCCACAGTTTATAGGAGATCCTTTTGGATGCACTGGGTAATAATGGCTGCACCTTTCCCTTCTTTAAGGCTTTGAACATTTTGATGAAAAATGACCCTCCTCACCACAGTTGAAACAATGAATAGTATCATATATTTGTTTTCGTTTCGTTTCCTTCACATTATTCATTTTATGTTTGAATGGTGATGCTGATGATGATGCCTTAACATTCTCGTAATTTAAATTTTTATCTTGATTTTGAGCCATTTGTGAACTCTCAAATTTGACTCTTATCGGTTGCATGCTATTATACCAGCAGATTCTTTCTTTTAATTCGTCGATATTCGCAATACACTGCACACGTAATGAGTTTTGCAAATTTTTTCAATAATGAGTTTTGCTTCTGTTGATATATTAGCTTTAGCACCTATCATTTTCATTTCGTAATAGTATTCCAATAGCGGTTGATCCTTTCGTCTAAAAGAATTTCACAGTCAATCATGTATTCCGACTTTATTTATTTTAGATTCGAAATTCTTTATAAATTCGCCTTTAAACGTTTCGAAACTAGCACGCTGGTTTTGAAATGACATGAACCATAATTTTGCCGAATTAACTAATTTCGCAGGGATTGCAAACATAAGCAACCTTTCGTCAATTTGATATATCTCTTTTAGAGATTCAACTCGTTTCATCCATTGTTCCGACGATAATGATTTTATATTTGTTGGGTTAAATTCCGGTAGTACTTCGATGACATCTTGAGTTGACAATACAGGACGATATGAATCGGTCGGTTTATCACATATAGCTTTTCGTTCTCGTTCAAGCAATACACGTTCCCTATACAGCAAATCACGTTCTCTTGCCAAAAGGTCCCACTCCTTATCCAAATTACCTGTATCTTTCGGTACCTCATCACATATTTTATTTCACAATTTTCATACCGCTGTTGATTAGTCGTTTCAAAATTCGAAAGAGTTTCACAAACCGCACCTTTATTCTTGAAAGTGATATCATCGTCACATCGTGGAGATGATAGCAACAATCGTTCCATTAGGGTTATTTTTTTACCACTGGTCGGCAATCCCTTCTCTCTTAGTTGTTCTTTTAATGTTGCACGTTCATTTCGTTTCGTTTTTTTTTTGTTTTTAATTTATTTTACACTATCCCACTTCTGATGTTGTCGCAATCTAATTCGTAATTTTCTCGATTATTAAAAACACATCCATTCTCATGTTCTGCTCACGTTATAATAATTTATTCTTTTATTTTTCACAATGCTACTACTGCGTTTTTTATCTATTTTTGACGACTACTAGAACTATTTTATGAAATAATACCGCCATCTATTATTAAAATAACCAACTAATATTTATTTAAATTCATAATTTAAGAGATTAAGTGTAGTGGGCATTAAAAAATATAGATACAAACTAAAAACCAGAAAATACAGTATATCCAGTATCTAGAACTTCACTTTCATGTCATTTTATTCAAATTATACACTGGGTTCTCGATTTTAACTTTTTTGACACTTGCCGATGATAAACAATATGACGAAAATAAAAACGTTTTTATTTTTCAAAAAGATGATGGCAGGCGATGATAGCAAAATATGATATTCGTTTTTTATGTTTACACTATAATATCTACCAAAATCAAATCATTTTTTTTTTTTAAATATATTTTCGTATCATCGGAAAAGATGCTATTATAAAAGGACTTTAAAAGACCGATATTTTCATGACAAATCAGTTGCCGCCATCTTTGAAATATGTTTTAGTATACAGTTTTCTTACTTTTGGGTAGAATTACTTTTACATCCATCAACACAACATCTTCAATGCATTTTGTGGTAAAAAGTTATTTGTTGTTTAAACTTTTTGCTGGTTTCGAATTGATTGCGTCACTCTGTATTTATATACTATATATTATATACTATATTATATATATATATATATATATATATATATATATATATATATATATATATATATATATATATATATATATATATATATATATATATATCATACCTAAGATACTACTAATAATAAAGTATTAAGTAACACATATATGCATGAGCTTTATAAAATTGTGCTGTTGGTATTTTGAATGATTCTTTTCACAGCAGAATAAAAAAAGCTTCCTCTTTCTCAATTTATTTATACATGTATGTACGTACAAAACAAAAGCACAGCAGGATACCAAAGATATAAAAAAAACCTGATGCAGAAAAAATAGGAAAATTCTGAGGTTTTTACTGCAATTGACTATAAGTATAATCATTCTTGAGCTTTTCAGATCGTTTTTTTTTTATTTTATCTGGTTTATAGTTTTATAGAAATATAAACAAAAGTGTCATAATTTAAATTAATTTATAACATACATAAAAGCTTTTGGTATGTTCATATACATATATAGTAAATATATATGAATGTAGAGCTTTTGTTTTTTGGCTACCAACATTACTATATAGACAAACGTAAAAATTGTAGTTGTGACATGACATTAAGGGATGCAAATAATTTTGTACTGTGCATACTCGGTAGACAGTTGTGTTGTGCTTTTATTTTTTATTTTGGTATGAGTAGACGGTTTATCATTCATCCTCTATATAATATACTCGAATTGTTGGTTAGTCGAATATTATGTTATATCTCGGTATATTATGTACTCATGTAGATACTGTATGAAGTGTGAATAATAATAAGCATAATTGGAGGAATTTTTTGAAGCGGCAGTGATTTATGGATTAGATTTGTGTTTTTATATCCTAAATATATATGGAAACAGGAAAATGTAATTAAATTTATGGATTATTTATTTTTGAGTAAAATATATACATATATATACAGACAGACAATAAGACGTTAGAGCATGGGTATGTTATGGCATAAAAAAAAAATAAAACATTTTGGTCATAATTCAAAAATTTTGGATTTTATTTATTTTTTTATCAGTTCAAATATTATAAATATTTTACAAGACTTAATTACAATGTGCACTTAAATATAGTTGTGTAACTATAATATATCATTTTTAATATCGATAGGAATGGGTGATTATATGGTTCTTAATTTTTGGGATATAGGGATGTTGATGTATTTATAGATGTTTCCATTTTAGAACCCATGTTAGTGTTTATATAGCCCCATCTAACGTTTTCAGTTATCTTTTAGTGTTAAATTTCGAGAATATGAAGACACAAGTTCTCACTTTAATTTGCCATCTGTTGGTTTTCTGTTCGAGAATATCATCTGATATTCAATAATATCAGATGATCTACGTTGTCAAATGCTTTAGCCAAAGCTGTATATTATATAGTACAACATGCATATTATTTTTATTGCTTACAGCTTCATGAAAATAATGTGAATAATCAGGAAAAGACAGAATCAAGATTGGAAAAATCCATGTTTTTCAAAACTTTTGCTACCGGTGATTTGGATTGGTCCAAATTGGTCGCGATAAAATAATTTGCCAATACCGATAGATCTATGGAAGCAATCTTGTCATTAAATCTATCTGAAGAAGAAAGAGTTATTAATTTTCTTTTTTCTAGGTTAGTCCCAAAAACTATTGGAGTTTGATACTAAATCATTTTGAACCAATTTCAAGTGATTTACGTAATATTTGGTTCGTTTTTTATTTGTAGCTGACCGTAGAAGATAAAAAAACGTTATTGTATTCCGAAATTTTTTGTTTTAGATTGGGTAGTTTCATCAGTTTTATCACTGGACAAATCACCAACTAACTCTAGGTGGGACGAATTTTGTATTCAAACATATAAAAAAGGCATATATTAAGCCTTATATGTTTTTAGACTTCCTTCTTTGACTAGATGAAAAATTAGAGGCCTCGCGTAGTCAACGCCAATTTTCAAAAACGGACGGATGACGAGTGATGAATAATAATAATAGTCCAGCATGTTGGTTGTCTATGTGCGTATCACGCATACTGTAGTAATGCAATTTTTCCTTGTAATAAAGTTCTTGTAATGTTGTTGTTGTTGACATATATAGTGTATGCGTATGTCATTAAACAATTCCTCTTGTCAACCGAGATGGTGCTGAGTGGAATTTGCGGTTAAATCGTAAAATATAGCGTAGCTAAAAACTTGTTGTAGCCTACGGAATGAAGAGTGTACTTCATTACAGCATATGTGATCGAAGTTCAATATTAAATTACCCCAGATAAGCATAATCGGCAGGGTTATCGGTTGTAGAAACGTGCATCAAATTTTTGCGAGAGAGGCTTGGCTGAATTTGAGCTGTACGGTTGTCTATGAGGGTATTCCATCGTCTTGGATGGCTAACTAGCCAGTCTAGAACAATTTAAGAAGCAGTGCAGTTACTTCGCTAATATTGTAACTTGTTTCATGTTTGACCTAACTTATTAGGCTATAGTTAGAAGTACTGCTACACCTAGTTCTAGCCGTAGAATTGGTTGTTGCTTAAAAGGTGCCACTTTGGTCTTAGCTGAGATTAATTGAACTGACATCCTCCTATTTGCTGCAGTTATTCAAAAGAATATGACAGCTGCATACGAATCTGCTGTCATCAACAAAATATCAACTTAGGATTTTTTTTCCGTCTGAAAGTATCTGGGATTTTTTGTGAATCTCTTGTGAAAGCCTTTAGGGATGCATTGGATGCACAAACTCTTTATTCTGTGTTCCTTCGTGGCCGCCTATTAGGTTACCCAATATTCTTATATTGTTGGATTTCCATTTTCTGAGATGAAAACCATAGTTACCTAAGGCATAATATAAATACACATAGTACTACTATAGTATGTTACCCGTGCTAGATATCGCTACTGGTATCGTTTTGAAATAATGAACATATTTTTATATTTATAATCGCCTAAATGTCATATATGTATTTTAAATTTTGACAATATTCTATCGACCTGACATCTGGAACATCAATGAGTAAACTGTATTTTTCTTATGATGGTAGTACTACATGTATTTGTATAATGGCTAAAAAAATCTTAATCATTAGCACTCGTCATTAGGTCATCCACGTATATGTCGTTGTATATTACTTAAAATGCAAGTGTTATGTGTGTTTTTGATTTCTTTCTAGTGTTGATGTGGTTTTGCTCTAGTATCTAAAAATGACGCAATTGCGAGACCGTAAGTGACTGTTGTTAATAAGCGAAAATGACGGTTTGGTTTAGACGGTTCAGATCACCAAACTATTTTCTGTTAATTTGTCTTGATTGGAGAAATGCAGACTTGTCATTTTTTTATGTCGACAAATTGGTTATTTTATGCTCCCTGAATAGCAGAATGTCACATATATGCTTAATTGAATAGTGGGACCTATTGCTAAATAATCATTGAAGAATACTTTATGGGGCTTTGACAGCAGGAATTTTTCCAATGTGATTGTAGGTTTCATATTCTGTCACGAAATCGTGATACAACTTAGCGAAAGTTGGATTCCGTATAAAGCGGCGTTCAACACCACGGAGCCTTTGGATTGCAAACGTTAATGATCACCCCAAGCTATGTTGGGTGAATTTTTAAATGACGACGTAGTAATAAAGCAACCTGCGGAATTTCCTGTTAAATGTTTCATAAAATGGTCCTCACAAAATGTTTCTTCTGGTGACATAATACTTTTTACATTCTGAATTGCGTCAAGCTCCCAAAATCTCCGTAAGCTTGAATCAATATTGAATACCTCATATTCCCTTTAGCAAGGCTAGCATTGAAATCGGTCCTTGCCTAGACAACCCAACTAAAGAAATTATTAAGGGGTTGTTTTGGTTATTTTTAATTTGAACATCGGTTATAAAACCAGTTGTAAGTCTGAATCTAATCATGTGCTGCATGGAATTACTTTGCCAAAGTGATCAATAATGACATTCATTTACAATGACAGTAGGAAGAAATACGGATGTGGCACTGTTTTGTGTGTGTAGAATCTTAGTAGCTTTTCTGTCTGGTATGCGATTTTGTTCCGTTTGGGGTTGATATTGGTGCAGCAGCGTATTATGATTTTTACCACATGTATGACATCAGCGTCAGGATGGACATCTATATATTGGGTGACAAATGCCAAGATAATTAATTATAATAAAATATGGCTATACTTATCTCTACATGGAACTGGAATTTCAAATTGATGTGTAGCAAGTACTTCGTCAATAGATTAGGTACTAGTAGTCTTATGTTTCTTGTTATGCAACAGATTTTCTATCCATTTAATGTAGTTGTCGATTCATTAAATCACTAAGGCCAGGCTTGTTGATTGTAGAATCTACTACAGTTTTTGTATTTCACTGTCTTAATCCAAATACTGTTGTCTGGAAGCAACAGGTTTTTAAAACTGAGTTAAGTTTCTCTTATATTAAAGTTAATGAACATTTTCCTTGCACTTATAACATTTTGTATTGCTGCTGTAACTACTGTATAATTTTGACTTGTAACTACTGTATAATTTTGACTGCAACAATTATGAAATTTTGAATAAAAGTCCATTAATATGTTAGAAATAAAAAATTAATTTAAAATTTAAATTATAAAACTATACAAAAGTTATGCGGGACCTGCAAGATGAAACCAATTATTTTCCAAAATATAAGGTGCATCTAACAAAACGTCTGTTTATCTGCCTTCTTAATAATAATTCTGGTTGAGTAATATTTTTGTGGAACGGTGTGGCGAATACAGTATACATTTATAATTTTGAAAAAACTAAACGTGAGGTTTCCATTTTACAATCCTTAATCGAAAGCTCTAATCATCAGTATAAATACTGCCATAAACTATTCATACATTTTTACTTCACAGTTTATGTTTAAGTACAAATCGTATTTTGACTCTATGGAGATCTGTGATTGTCTTTTTTAACGCAAAAAAGCCTCATTCGGACAAGAAATTAATTTGTGTCTTATACAGCATCGACCTTTTTCTCAAAGCAACCTTCGAAAGCTCCCTTTCTACTTCGGCCAAGAAAAACTTTAGCTTTTAAAGCAAAGTCGTTTTCCTTCCTCATTAGGATTTGAAACTGCTACCTTCCGAAGATAACGTATAATCCGAAGATAATCGTATTTTGACTCTATGGAGATCTGTGATTGTCTTTTTTAACGCAAAAAAGCCTCATTCGGACAAGAAATTAATTTGTGTCTTATACAGCATCGACCTTTTTCTCAAAGCAACCTTCGAAAGCTCCTTTTCTACTTCGGCCAAGAAAAACTTTAGCTTTAAAGCAAAGTCGTTTTCCTTCCTCATTAGGATTTGAAACTGCTACCTTCCGAAGATAACGCGACGTCTATTTTATTATTTGATTGAATTACCTATTAGCTTAATTGGCTTTTTATTTGACAATGCTTCAATTAGCTTAAAGCTATTATACTAAATAAAACATTAATGAACTTCTATCTCGTTAATTTTAATGGGTCTAACAAGACGCAGCATAAATTAGTTAAGTTTGCTAAACAACATTAAAAATAAATGATTACATTACAATATGATGTATGATAACGTATACCAAGTAAAAATGACGGTTTGTAACTTACCGACTACAAAAGTTATATGTATATGTGCTGCCTAAATAATATATTTAATTTTATAACCCGCCCATCAAATATTGCGTGCCATACACATAACATTCATTCATCATCGTATTACACAGTGAAACAAAACCGTTTGTAGAACGTCTCCATTTTTTTATTTTATTTTGGTTTTACTCAATTAAACTTAATTTACTCACAAAACCACCCACTCTTATTACTCCACCATACAATACACCAATACCTCGTATAGTGCGATGATTTGCTTTGCAATGCATTTTGTTTCCGCTAAAAAATTGGGCTTTGTATTTTTGCGCATTGTTTTATATCATAAAAGTCTTAAACTTACGTTAAGTGGATTGTTGCAGCAAAACCAAGAAATGTTTTCGCATCATTGTCCAGAAATTAGAGAAGATAGCACGTTCTCGTTGAAATTTGGTTGAATACGCGTCCGACTCAGTTTGAATGGTTATTCTCGAGACAAGAAACTGACTTAACAGTATTTCAAGTGGGAACTTACTAATGAAAGATAAAGTGACTTAAAACTAAAAAAGTCACAAAAAGTAACAGCATATTCCAATTGGGATCTGACAAAAACTATAAAATCCATGTCATTTGCTCTATGATTTTTATGGTCTTTTGCCTGATTAAACCAAAAATTGCATCTTGTAAACTTGGAATGTATCTGAAAATGTTTAGATCATCGGCGAGACGAAGAACAATTGAGCTGATGTTAACCTTCACAATAGCCTCGATAAATATTAAATTTAAAGGTCCACGTGCGATGCTTGTGAACTTCCGATAAAGCTTTCGTGGTATTTACGAATTAAACCATCTAATAAACACGGCTAAAAACCCACATGAATGAAGGCTTTCCAGTTTACCGAAGTCGGTATAAACTGCGCCTATTTGATGATGTTACAAATTAAAGATAAAACCTAGGGATGGAATAAATTGTTTGACGTGATTTTTTAGTATACAAAAAGGGATGCCATCCGAACCATAACTTTCTCTAATTAGGTTAATTACGCTGAAAAGTTATTCTTCACTACTAG
The DNA here is from genome assembly GCA_963556175.1 of Tipula confusa. NCBI lineage: Eukaryota > Metazoa > Arthropoda > Insecta > Diptera > Tipulidae > Tipula > Tipula confusa. Next base: position 81,179,064 of record OY744475.1, read on the forward strand.
TTGGCGAAATGGAGCTGTAACAGTTACGTGGTTGAAATATTTTACAGTTATGGATATCTTTGGCTTGTAAACGCTTTATGTGCGCTAAAGTAATAGAAAATTTAGTTGTATATTTTCTTACCCACGGGGCCATTCTTAATGACATTTATGTTCTTTAGTTGAAAAGTTTCCTAATGAACCCATTAAACTGATAGCCTTCCACGGCTGGATTCATTATTCTGATAAATATCCTTCGTTTGTCTTTTACGGAGCTAATGGTAGTAAGGTAATTAGTACCGCTTCAAATATTATTCATAAAGCGTCCTGGCTTATACTGGGTAGATTGCTGTTTATGCCTCGTTAAAAAATCTGGCCGTGCAGTGTATGTTTACATTTTCACCGTATGGGTTGGGATATTTGGTTGTATTTCTGCAGCTTCAACTATGATTCTGCGGTTGATGAACTGCTGGTTGACATATAACTTGTTGCATATCCGATTAAAACTTGTATTTTTGTTAGTAGATTTACCATTGGTCTGGCTTTTTGAAATGTTTTTCTTGCAGATTTGCTTTTGATAGACCTCGTGTGATTCACTGGACCTCTAAAGTCTTAGATGGAGCTTGAAATGTAGCCATTTGAGAGAATTTAGATTGTTCAATTCTATTGGATAACAGAAGTAGTCCCCGCGTTTCGGCAATGCACATGCCCGAGAATATTGCGGCTGTGGCCCATAGTGTAGGAAAGAATTTAAAGACCTCAACGCCACGCCGATCGCAGCAACTAGCCATTAGTCGCACCAGCCTGAGAAAAAATTCTGTACAAAAACATCGAATTATTCGCCTTCAATAGCCAGATGACTCAGGCATTAAAATAAAATGACCACCGATATCAGTTCTCTGCGTGGGCCACTGCCCAGTTTAGTAATAAACTCAATTTTGGTAAAAAATTATCTTTCCGGGCGAAACGCAATTCCATTTTGGAGCCAAAACGATCGGTTTGGGGTTCGGAACAAACGCTTGTAATCGTTTACTCCGTAGAACGTTTCAAATGCAATGGAATATAAACAACATTATTAGAGCACCTTCGCGGTGCATTTTAAAATCAATTTTCTAGACACCACAAGCACTTTTACTAGCAGTTTTTCAGCAATTGTTTTATCTGGTATATAAGTCCGATTAATTCTGGGTTGAAATTGATATCGCCAATGCAAAATTGATTTCGCGACAGAGTTTTAGTAGCGGCTTTGGTTTGACTGATGTATCAAAACAATTGACAAATACAGTCCAATACTATTTCTTTCATTTTATTTTAATTCGAAACTTCGAAACAAATCTATCGAAAAGATTCACTCCACCATTCCCTTATTGGACGCCTTTTCCAATTCTTGACAGGCTTTATGTACATATAGCACTTATGGTTTTGCGAAAATCTTTCCGCGTTTGCCTCAAGCTTGATCGTTTCGCAGTTGGATAAATTTCACTCAGATAAAATAACTTTCACTGTTCACATTCGCAATCAGTTTACGGGTGCTGGAAAAATTATCGAAATATAGCCAATAATTCTCCGACCTTTTGATAATTGCCATATTTTCACCAAGTTCAATTTCAAAAGATTGATTTTTACCAGCTTATGGTATATTCCCGTAGAAGATGCGATACGCATCTTCAAATCAGATGCGCATCTTCAAATATGATGGTGCGTTGCTCTGCTTGCGCTGTTTGAAGTTCGTAATATTATTTCGACTGGATTAAAGGTTTTGAATGAAATATTTGTTTTGAACTGTATGACTTTGAGGAATAAAATCGTCCTTGTCCTACCATATCAGAAGTAATTCAAACCTAATGTTATTCCCGCCAAGGAGATCATCGACTACAATATCTTCTATAGCTTTTACAAGCATAAAAGGGAATCTGAATTATATAAATGTATTATGAAAAGGTTGTTATATTCAAATATAGATGTCACTCAGGAAAGATAGAAGTAATGAAACTAATGTAAAATCATGTGTCAAACAAATGAAACAAACATGAAAAACGCAGAATTAAGGAGCTAAAAATTTTATCGGTTAGCCAATATCTGCGTAGGCTTTTTGAAAATAATAATGCTTAGTATTCTCTAAGGAAAACTTTAAGAGCACTAAAAATATCAAATGACCCAATACCACCAATAAAAAATCACAGAGGAAATGGAAAAACAAATGCTAAACAGAAAGCGCAACTCACCTTGAATAGACATTTCACATTTGAATATACTATACATTCTTAAATTTGACAGTGGCTGATAGATACCAAAATGTCAATTTGCTTAATTTATACCTAAATTGTTTGAGTTCCAATCATACCGCAGCCAATTGCAACGCAAGGCAATGTAAGGTATGAGAAAAGCCACATCACTCACTGTTACTTTTCAACAATTCGGTATTGTCGTCCTCAACATTATTTAGTAGGTATTTTCAATGCCCCCATCATTGGCAACGCGAACTCTAAAACAAAGTGGTATCAACTATCAACACAGATTATTGGCATTTTGGAAGATAATCATACAGCTTTACAAGTGGAATTTAATATGATCAAGACATTGGGTATAGCATTGCATCCTTAGACCGACGAAATACAATTTAAAATTCCTCAGGTGCCACCTACCAAACAGATAACTAAATGATACGTGTTATCTGAAATGTCACTTTTTATTTGAAAAATATTTATGCAAAATTTGTGGAAATCCAAAATGGATTGTGAGGACATCCTGCCACAAAATCTTTTTAACGGGTGGTTAGAATAGCAGCAGCAATTACCAGAAATCAAAAACATACCAGTTGACAGATATATCATAAATTATCCTTTCCTGTTATGGACTTGTTATGCAGGAAATCATGTGTTTCACCTCTTAAACAAATAGACACCACTCGGTTGGAATTATTTGCTACTACTTTACTGTTTTCCTAACAGTAAAGGTAATCGAATCAAAGCAACTAAATTTTCAAAAAATATATTGGCTACAAAAGGAGCCATCTCAGCTACCAATATTCTTCGGAGTAAATACTATCTCTCTTGAAAAACAGCAAGCTTTTGTGGTCCGGCGTAGAAATTCCAATATTTTAAGGTTTCATTTTTGGTTGATGGTTGAGATATTTTATGGTATTAGTGGTAAAAAGCTCATTGATTTGGATTTTGTAAATAAAAGACGTAAAACGGGGTTTTGGTGTATAGTATCAGCAGTAGTACATCATATCAAAAGTAAAAACAATCAAAAAATTTAAAACTAAACTTTCTCAAAAGTGTATATATGTACGTTCCTCGTAATTTTTTATGTATTTAAAAAGCTCTTAATTAGATTACTATGTAAAATATATTAAAACAAAACAAAACAAAACACTTTGTAAAAGTTTTTGGAAAAAAAATTCATTAAAAATACAATAAAAGCACAGCAACAACTAAAAATTCTTCATATTAAATTTTTCCACGTCATAAATTTTAATTATGCTTTATAACACCAACAACAACAACAACCATTAAAAATGTATAATATATGTGTACGTAAAAAAGTGACTTTCACAAAAAAAAAAGTTTTAATATTCGTCATATGTTCCCGTAAACTCATAAAGCTCACTCATATTATTCCCATACATATACAACATACATGCATGTATTTAAATCTGTATGCGAACGAGCACCTAAATTTAATTTCGATTTTTTTTTTTTTTCGTTTTAGTGAAGCCACTTACCATCGACATCATAATACCAGAAGTACCATTGATCGCCGAACGACGGTACGAAATCACGTGCGATAGTAAAGGATCGCGGCCAAACGCCATAATTACATGGTATAAAGGGAAACGCCAATTACGGCGAACTAAGGTATGTGTTGTGTCTACGTGTGTGTGTGTGTTCGTGTTTAAAATGACGTTAATTAATTGTATATCACTTTAATTATAATATAACCATAAATCATTTCTTAGGATGACATAATTAACAATACAACACAATCAGTATTAAATTTTGTGCCAACAACAGACGATGATGGTAAGACGATTACATGTCGAGCGGAAAATCCTAATGTTACCGGATTATTTTTAGAAAAAATTTGGAAATTAGATGTTGTGTGTAAGTATTAATATAAACAATTTGATTTTGATTTTTGGGTTTTTTTGTGTCCATATTATATTTACATATAAAAGGGTTTTCCAATTATAATGACCATTTATGGAGATTCTGCATCAGGCGCGTGTTAACATTTAAACCTAACAAGAGGTCGTTTTCTTTCAAGGTTTTGTCGCCAAGTTTTTTTCTTTTATTTTCTTTATCTTCAATTTAGGAGCATAGGGCATCTACTAGACAGAACCATATAACCCTGTTGGGCGCTGTTTGTTTAATTAACTCGCAGAATTTCCACTAGCTTCGTTTTTTCCATGTTACAGATTTCCTTACGGATTTCACTCCAGAGCTCTTCTTGGATCATTCGATGACTTCCTTAGCGTGTGGCTAACCCAAATCTTTTTGTGTTTCCTATAATTTCGGTCTCAATGACCAGCACCTGAGTATTCTCCTAAAGTATTTGTTTACAATCAACTGTAACTTGTTTTTGATTTTTTGCATTTGCGTCCAGGTTTCACAGCCATAGAGTAACAACGATTTAAAAATTGTCTAGTAGCCCTTCGTACGCATTTATTTAGCACGCGCATGTTCCGGGTTGCTCTTCTTCTGCCTTGAGAATGTTTCCAGTGTATTGTCTTTATGATCATTCCTTGCCATTTTCTTAATTTCACGTGCAGTAGTCTCGTATTGACGAATCAGTTCTGACGTGTGTTGTTTGCACCTTGAGTTGTTGGCGTTCTTCAATTTTCTTCCTAATATTATCACTGAACGCAAACCCTGGCGTCTGTATTCTTGGTTTCCGAGTGTGTTATTAGCTGTTTTGATTTAAGCTTCTGCGATTTGTTTAACTGTTATTCTAAACTGATAGCTGGCTTCGTTGTTTAGAGTCTTCATGTTTAGAGTCCTCATTGGCTCAGTCTTCATTGGTTAGGAACTGCGTCAATGTGGAGGTCTACACTTCTCATTAACCTTGACATTTTCTAATGACGTATAAAACTTCTTGTTAATCGTTACTTAATCTATTTGGTTCCTTGTTCTGCCATCAGGTGATTTCCATGTGTATTTGTGTATATTTTTTTGTGAAATTTTACTGTCTCCTATGAACGTTCTGAGTCGTTATTATTATGCTCTGCTCCCAGGGTCACAATTAATATGGGTTCGTTCCATTCCATTTGCACTTTCTATGATGTTCACAAGCGATCACCCAAATTTGTACTAACGTTGCTTAACGTTGGTTATGAAGTTGTTGGGGTCCTTTATATCTCTGCAACATGCCCTCAAGTTGTTTTCCTTTTTGCTAAAATGATTTCTAAGAGAGCATTTGTCATAAAACGGTAAATTCAATTGTTTTGTAATTCTTAATAAAAATTTTTAAATCTAATTTTTATTAACGTTAAAGTTTTGTGTCAAATAAAATGTATATAAATTAGATTTTCGGAAATTATATGACATATTGGTCATAAAACGGTTAGTTTAATTGATTTGTAAAGTTAAATAAATTTTCTAAAATCTAATTTGTATTAATATTAAAGTTTTGTGTTTTAATAAATTTTAGCAGCATGTAAGTGAAATAATAACTTTTCAATTTACAGGCGATAACTAATGCCATCTGTGACAGCCTACGGCTTGATGAAATTAGTTCATTGATTGATTTTGTTCTTAGGAAACTTATAGATTACAGTTGAATGGTGGCACATTAGAGTTGGTGATAAGGAACGACAGAATACAGAGCCTCAGTAAAATTATGATTGTCGTGTGCTAATAGTAGTTAAACTATTATCCGTCATAGTTAAAAATTAAGGGCCGTCCACCATAAGCTAGACGACAGTAGTAATTTAGTTATTAATCCTCTGGAAAATCTGCTGGATTTAAACTTGATTCTACATGCGATCTAATGAAAGCACTTCAAAGGATCAGTCCAAAATAAATGGTCTTCTGTTTTAAAATTCTAGTTGCCGTCGCGACAATGTATGTTGCTTGCTTAAGTGGTACTATTCGTAATTTTGAGCATATATCAGAGCTTAATATAAATACATACAGTACTACCAACATAAGAAAAAAACATTTTACCCATTAATGTTCCACATGTCGGGTCGATAGAATATCGTCATAATTTAGAATAAATATACGACATTTAGGCGGTTATACATATAAAAATATTTTGTATATTTTAAAAACGATACCAGTAGCGACATCTACCATGATAATGGTCTAACATACCATGGTAGTATTATGTATATTTATATAATGAACAGAGTGGCAATAAATTTCTTTGTATCATGGTAACGCAAATACACTGCAGCGTACAGCTCTTAAATTCATTTCACTGATGACTCCGAAACCAAATACAACTTTATGCGGTGTAGATCTTGACATGAGGAGTTGAAATAGGACCGAAGGATTTTTGATCTGTTTATAAATCAGACAAATTGTGCAAGCAGTTAACCCAGTATGCGTGATGATCCATTGTGGGAGGCTTTTAACTCAATGTATCTTTAGCGTCCATAGTTTTTGTAAGAGTGTTTTTCCGAACAATGTATTGTTGATGCAACAAAACTATTTAGATCGAAAATACATGTCAGCTGTGAAATAACGATTATTTTTGTTATTATTTTAGTTTGCAAAACTGATGTAGCCACTTGAACATTGAAATTTTTGAGTGTTGGCTGCTATTACAGGCTAACTTTTTTATAACTAATGTGTTAGCATCATTAATTGGTAACAATAATTCTCGATCTTTCATTGGCGTAACCAATGTATAATAGATGCGAGACAGACAATTTCAATCTAACCGCTTCCTTAACAAAATTGAATCCAAATAAAAGATCATCGACGTATTTACCATTTTGGATGACTGGGCTAACGTATAGATCCTAATGATGTTTTTCTAAAGCCAAATGTAAAAAACAACTAGTATCCAAAAAAGGAACTTGTTTGGTATTATACGTAACTGTATTTAAATTGTACGTGCGCGGTTTATATCCAACATTGTAACACCAAAAAATGGAATGATATGGCCCAGTGATTAAAATATGATTCAATGAAAAGCTTGATGACTTTGCTGTGCCGTCAAAAAACCAGTCTTGGTTTAGTATAAGATATGAATCAGACTTTACATACACAGTGATGGGGCAAATGAAAATTCGATTCTTCCAATTTATCAACCAAATCTATATATGAGCCCACCATATATAAAGCCATAAATTGAACGAAGGTGGAACAAAGATCCGCATCTTGGTCCAGCGTGCTTTTGAAGTTTAGAAATCGGTTTTTACCCGTGTTTTAGATTTTTCTAACACTTCTAGAGTTATATTTTGTAAAATGGCAATTATTTTCATAACTTAATTTAACCTACTGATTGTAGATGACCATACACTTCTTCTAACCTGAAAAACTGTGAATCATTGATCTTCTTGATCAATGATTCACAGTTTTTCAGGTCATGAATGATCAATGATTAATGACCTGAAAAACTGTGAAACTGCGAATTTAATGTTGGCTGAGACTGATCCCCTGGAAATATCACAATGAACTAAAAGTTGATAATCCGAGATTTTGGAATTATAAATTAAGAACATGCGAACATGCCATGATAGCCTGTGAAAAAGTAGTATATAAAGTAGAAGAGATTAGAGTGGTTTAGTGTCGCCAACTTTACGTGAAGAAAGCTCTGATGGTTTGATTGGTATACCATTGGTGTGTGATCTAAGGTAGTTTATGCATAACTTCAGCCTGTCAGCATTCTATTTGTGCTAAAAACGCATAGCACCTCATAATCGAATGACCACATTAGGTCATTGCAATATTGAACTTATCACTTTAATGTATTCAATGGCCTTATAAATGTCTGTTAAATTCATCAACTAAATTTAAAGGGTTTGATGTTTCTTTATCCAGAGGTTTTCAAAAGCCTTTGCAACAATTTCCTGTTCCAAGTGCCTAAATGTTGTAATTCCATTAAATCCTTAAGCTTTGGATTGTTATGAATATGATTGTCGAAGACTCAATGAATCCTTTCCATTTGGCAATTTCACCATATGAATTTTCAAGCAAGAATGATCTCAAAAGGGTTTGGAATAAAGGATCTTAAATCAGTGGTGCTAAAATTACGCCTAAAATTGTGCTAAAATTACCTTTTCTGTGCACGATGTATGTAGATGGTAAATCTTTCGCAGAAGTAAAATTATTAATAGGCTAAGTTCACAGATTATGATTATATCATAAAATTATTGTCAAGGAGAACAAAGCAGAACTCATTAGCCTTACTACAAATCCCATGAATAATGCAATGGAAAGTCATCTTATTACCTGCAATACATTAACTGTTAAACAACTCAACGATTTGGAAGCTAAAATTTAAGTTTGCGTTCTTCGGGGTGGGTTAGTATGCATGCATTTGATATATTGGCCAATTTACCTAGAGATCTAGTACTTTAATCTGAAATAAATCGTTTGAAACCCACTACATTTTTCTTTGACAATAGCAGACGTTTTAAAGTCCATTAATTCGTATGCTCGCTTTAGAAAAGACTATTGTGGTTTTGGTATAGCGAATCACCTAAATGAGTTTTTCAGCTGTTGCTAGATTTTAAATAGTCATTGCACTATTTTATTTTTTTGTATAAGTCATTTATCCCATATTTTATCGGAAGCTTAAGCGATGTCCGTAGAAAAACTGCAAAACAATTATTTTTTTGCTCCATACAGTTGCTGATTTCAAATGCAACTCTGTTAACTTGTTTGACCCTTCCATGTTCTTCTCAAAACCCGAACAGATGATCTGATATTACTTTTTTTGTGACTTTTTTCTTTGACAATGCTTCTCTAAATAATTTTTTAAACTTTTTGACTTTAATTGGTTTGGCTGGATTTGTGAAGTTTCTGCTCACTTACTTACGGATTACTATTTGTGAGTCTCAATTTGTTTGTGTTTGTTGAGTGTAAATACCGTGCTTAGGTATTCAGCAAATATGTTCGTCACATCACCTTTTGTCTAGTGTAGTACGTTTAAACTTGCTCGTTGCTTTCAACAGTAAGTAATCTGATGCTTCAATCCTAGTAAGCCTACTGAAGTAGGATTGGACACCTTTATCACGTTCTTGTAATAAACCAAATTTTAGACTTTTATGGATTTATTTAGCTTTGTTTTGAGACAAGGTTTTTTAAGAGTTGCTGAATGATCTGAGATACGGCTTGTGCTTCTTTTGGAGTAGGCTGGTGAAACTTGTGCTTTATCTTGTTTTGCCAGAGATCTCTTAGGTCCCACACTGCATCATCAACTTCGTTATTTGTATATTTAGCGAAACATTTAAAGCAACCTCTCTGGCGATTCAGGAGCTACATAAGTCTTTTAAATAGGGAATGTTCCACCTATTTTCTAGTCATTATGTGACCTATTGTCACCTATTTTCCAGTCACTATGGACTATCATCAGAAATTACATACATTACCGAAATTGTCCCATGTAGTCACCCCTGCAAGGAACTTATCTCCCAACGTTTTAAAGAAATTTGCAAAGTGCTCGTTTTGGATTGAATACCTCGATGGACTGTAAACTGAAAGGTAAAACATTGCCTGAATATGCTTTTCACAATACTTTTGGAGCTCATAATGTCTAATTTTATTCTTTATTATAATAGCTGTTCGTCCAAGCGGTTTTCTTACTTTTAATTTGGGGCATCGATGAGGTTTTCAAATATTACTCGAGCCGGGTATTTATAATCCGTTTCTTTAAACGTCCTCGCTAATACATGTGTATGGGAACTGCTTAGATAGGCACAATTGGAAATAATTTACATCAGCACTTCACATTTTCCAGATGTGGAAGCAGCTTTAGTGGGTCTGGTTAATTCTTGGTGAGAGCTTTCGCAGTTTTCTCACCACATAAAGATGACATTTATACGGTATACCATAGTTTTTAATGCTAAAATGTTGATTTTAACTCTGCCGTACTGAGAAGTGTTGCTAGTTTAATAGCTAAAACTATTAGCAACCGTAGCTCTGTTACTGTTATTAATATTGCTTCTAACATTTTTGACTCTGTCCAGCTAATCTTGTATGATGTCCTATTGTACATTGTTTTCAATAAAATTGTCTTTAATCAAAGAATAATCGCCGTTTTGTGCCAAGGTCATTAAAGTAGATTATGCCTTTCCAACTTTCCCTTCCACTTTAATTTATTTCCTTTTTTGCAGTTAAAATAATCCAATTGGAGATATTCTTTAATGCCATCAAAATAGAAGTCGTATGGTTTCTATAAAATGATAATTTAAAAGTACTAAGCTGGTGGAGTTTTGTGTACTAAGCTGGTGCAGTTTTGTGTCATAAATAAAATGGTGAAGGACTATTACAATTTAAAATAAGGACGATTTTACACCAACACGTCTTTAAAATAAAGGGCCAAGTCCGTCTAGTGTTAATGATCATGTTTCGTTATAAAATAGACACCTCCTCCAATCTCAGTTTCAATCAGTAATTTCAAAGCATACTTAATATTTATGTCACATCAGATGTCAAAAAACAAATAGAGCTGTACTTGATAGATAAACAATAAAATTCAGACATTTTAAATAGAAAACCCCATCGATACATACATTTTGGATACATACTAGTTTTTTTAGTCTTAGCATAAGTATATACCTTCTTGTCGACAACAATGTCGATATATCTTATTTTTAGATAAGAAAAACGACACATATATAAATATGTATAAGATTAATAAAATAACAACAACATAATAACAAAATGTTGATAAGTTAATTAGAAACCTATAAATAACATCAACCTTATTATAGAACAAAAATCCCACACACATATATATTAGTATAGTTAGGTTACCATTATATACATTATATTACTCTCTCTAGTCTAATAAACCAATTAATATTTTATAATTAAGTAGTTTAGATATGCTCGTAGGGTTGTGATATATAACGTATCATAACTATATTTAATTTCTATTTTCCCTTTTTTGGGGAGGTAGACAGCTGATTTAATATACAACAACAATCACTTAAGATATCGAATGATGACTTCAGTTAAACTATAAAATGCATAAATTTTAAAAACTAAACAAATTTTAGGTCATTAGAAAAATACGATATATACGTTATATATATATATATATATATATATATATATATATATAATATATATTATATCTAAGGTGTTTCCACTTTATTACATTCCTTAAAGAACTAACATACAACCAACAAAGATAATAAAGTCGTCTTATTATATTTGGGGGAGATGAAAATGATTTTGTTCAGTTAAACGTATCGAGGGTGTATGTGTGTGTGTATCCACATACAAAGTTTCATATGAGTTTGTATACAGAAGAATTATGGGAGGTGTAAATGATGTCGTATAAATAAGAGTCTTGCTGTGTATATTATATAGAAAAATGAAATCAGGATTATTATTTCGGGCGTTTATTATACTCGTATTTATTTTTTATAGTGAGTTGAATAATCGGTTTGTTGTTTTTTTTTTTTTTTTTGTGCAAGCTCAACGATCGTATAAAATATGTCCTGAAAGTATGTCATGCATGCATGTTATGCGAATAGCACGCCCACAGTTGTATATATTCGTATCATGAATCGTTTAAAATTGCATAGCAATAAATTGCAATAAAAATTGAAACAACAAAAAAAAGTCCTTCAATAAGAAATCTAACCATGTTTTTTGAAAATAATACCTGTGGGCTGTCTAGGTTAGAAAATATAAACACACGGTAATAATTTCTCGTACCGTATTATCCAACAGTTTCGTTTTCGATATTTTTTTGTACTCTAGGCCACAAAGAAAAATTATTTCAATTATTCGGGACTATCGCAGAAATCACAAGCATGCTGATGAACATTGATATAATCTTTTTTTTAAATAGTTTCATGCCTTATTCTCGAGATTTTTCATTTCAAATGTTTCGTTGCAAATTTTAAATTTCTTGTATAGTTATAAATTAGCAGATTTTGCAAATAAAGTATGGCACACAGAATGGTAAATTTACTCTTTAATCTCATATTAGACTAAAGACTTTGCGTGAACTACTACACATCACTAAAATACTTCAGCTACTAATTTAGTATAGAAAGTACACAATGTGAAAGTTTCACACTCTTATGCGGACTTTTTGGATTTTTCAGAAATGTTTTCGGAAGCGTCGAATAAATCTGTATGGGCCATCGTTTGGCGGTGTCAAATCTGTTCGAACTTTATCCACTCGCACAAACATGAACTCGCTAGTGTCTAGCGATTTCGGGACGTGTAGGTCCTTTTGTTTGGATACACGAGTGTTGTTGGGCACTAGGTTGTTCATACTTGATCGCAGTTGTTCGACAGAGTCAGCTGTACTGAGAGGTAAAAGAGTGTTGTCTACAAAGAATTCACCTGACAGTAATTTTTTAGTAATTCACCTGAACAATTGAGATCCTCCTTTTCTGTAGCTCGGATATCTAGTAGTACTATGGGTACCTCGGAGCTCCAATGCACAGCGTCACATCGAGCGTTTAGGGATACTTTCAACTGGCGGTGAAAACGCTCAACCATGTCGTTTGATTGAGGGTGGTACGAGGTGGTTCAAATCCGGTTAGAACCGAGAAGATTAATTAGCTCACCAAACTGTTTGGTTTCAAACTGTGTACCTTGATCGGTCGTGATGTTGACCAGGCTTTCAAATCTGGAGATGAAGTTCTCGACCAATTTTCGGGCAATCGTAACTGCAGAGATGTCTCTTATGTAGTATGCTTCTGGCCATCGTGTAAAACGATCGACACAGATAAGTAAATAAGTGTATCCATTAAAAGGGGGAAGTGGTCCCACTATATCTAAATGGATATGTTCGAAATGTTCCGGTGGAACGCTGAAATGCCCATGTTGGGACTTAGTATGTCTTGTGATCTTGCATCTTTGGCAGCATACCCAGGATTTCGCTCAGTGGGCTACATCCTTATTCATACTGGGTCAGATATGTCTAGTAGATATTAGCTTCCAAGTGGCTCGAATACTTCGATGCAAAACGTTATGCAGTGCATTAAAAATGGTTCGTAGCAGTGGTTCTGCGATATACGGATGGTTGCTGCTCGTTGAAGTTTCGCAGTAAATCACTAAGTCAGCTAATTTCAAACTTTCGAATTTCCAATTATAATTGGATTTTTTTAAGGAACGAGAAAGTATACCCTGAAGTTCCGTGTCAGCTTCTTGCGATTTTGTGATTTGCTTTATGTCGAAGTGAGTCTCGACAGATGAAGTTTTGTGGTTTGATGCTCGAGACAGTGTATCGGTAATCACGTTACCCTTTTCTGTGTTGTATGTCAGTAGTAAACTGAGATACTAAATCCAAGTGGCGAGTGTGTCGCGGGTTGCGCTCAGCCTTGGATTGAATCGCTCGAGTGAGCGGTTTGTGGTCGGTGTAGACTGTAAAATCTCGACCTTCGACATAGTATCGAAAATGTTTGATCGCTTCTGCATTCGAAAGTTTCTTCGAAAAGAAACCAAACGGCTCCCAATCCCAATTATTATGTTGTTGCAATACGGCGCCAATAGCAGTGCTCGAGGAGTCGGTTGTGACACTAAGTTTAGCACCATGTATTAGATGTGCCAATAACGCAATGTGAGCTAAAGTCGATTTTAGCCGGTCGAATGCCTGTTGACATTCGTCTAGCCAGAAGAAGTTCTTCGACGTTTTGGGCTTCTTTAGTAAAGTTGCCAAATGGGTGTAGATAAGGGCTAAGGTTTCCGTTAGCCTAGGCATGAACCTGTTAGAGTAATTTATCTTGACTATAAATTGCTGTATATACCTGATTGTTTGTGGAGCTGGACTTTCCCGAATGACGTTAATTCATTCAGTGGACGGCTGAATACCATTCGGGGTAACCTTGTGACTTAGGAAGTCGAAGAAACTAATGCCGAAAACGCATTTTGCACTGATGATGCTCACCTCGTATTCGGAAAGTTTCTGAAGCAGTATTTCCAGGTTAAACATGTGTTGTCCCTTGAAGTTGAGGCTAAAAAGTATGTCGTTGATGTAGATAAACACAAAGTCGAGATCATTGACGATCTCGTTGATGAACCGTTGGAACGATTGTGTGGCATTGCGTCGTCCAAATGGTATTCGAGTAAACTCAAATAAACCAAATGGAGTAGTGATTGCCGTCTTGTGAATATCCTCAGGTGCGACTGGGATAAGATAATAAGCTCGGACCAAGTCGATCTTCGAGAATATTTTACAACCTTGTAGGTGCATGAAGAAGAAACTTTTAGCAGAAAGACACTACTATAGCTTGTTTTCTTCCTCGGATAATAGAAAAACTGGCTCAGAATTGCTGCCTAAATGATTCGACTATTCAGATACTCGATAGTTTATCTTCCAAAACAACTAAACTCCTGACTTCCAAATTCGACATTTGGCCAATCGATTCTAGGATAGATCTCTAAAAGTTGATCCCAATGACATCGGTGGAAGAAGCGTATACTCGACGCGACTTCAAAATTGCTTTCTATCTGGAAAAGCAAAGTTGTCAATCATTCGAATTTAAAATGTTGATGTTGTGTGTTGCTTTCTCTAAATGCCTTCTACTGACGGTAGCTTCATACAGACCATCTAGTTGGGGTGCCGAAGACCTATTGAAGTGCAACTTTATCCCGTTTTGACTTAAGAAAAAGTAGAACTTTTTCTACTTGTTAAGTAGAACAATATTCGTAATATCACTTATTATTTTACTCGGCTGGTTTTTACTTGGTAGTTTGAAATTTCCTATGTTTATCAGTTACGATGTACTGTCGAAACATTTTCTCAAAGTCTGCCAGCAATGCTATCTTATTTATTTCGGCAGATTTGTTATTTTATTTTATTTCGGCAGATTTGTTGATGTATTCAGTTTATAATTTTAGATTTTCTACTAAATTACGTTCTAATGCACGTAATCTCACTATTGCGATGACTAAAACATCTTCCAATCACCCGCATACGATTTTAAATACTATATACCTTCCATCGTTTCTTCTATGGTATAACTATTCAGAAAATCTTTTTGACATTCCTTCTTTTCAGTGGTATATTGTTCCACATAAGTCCACGTTCCCCCTTCTCAAAACTTGCAAAGTATGCCTTTTCTAAAAATGTATTCTCTTGTGTAAGCGTGGTATAGATTGAAGCGTCAGATACCGAGAGTTTAAAAGACTTAATTTATCGGAGACCTAACGTCTCGAGAAACTAATTAATACTTCAAGTGAGATTTGAACTCCTTGAAATGACAACTGACCAAGGGAGTGAATTGGATAGTAACCTTTTTCAGCAACTTAACAGATTATTAGGTTCACACAAAACAGGGACTTTGACATATCATCCACTGTCAAACGATATGGTGGACCGATTCTCCAGGACCCTGAAAGCAACCTTCTATACAAGATGCAATACCATGCTCTGAAGCACAGAGCTACAATGTATACTCCTGGGTACTAGTGCTTCGGTCAAATTTGACCCAGGATGCACTCCAGCTGATCTTTACTACGAAAAATTACTAATTGTCCATGGGGAACTTGTAATGCATTTTTTGTCTGCGCCATTGACAAATCCTACTTCACTGGTATTATCAGTCGATGCGCAACGTCGTACCTCAAAACACTCGAATTTCTACAAAAAGAGTCAAAATTCTGAAATAAATTGCTCTTCATTTCCGATTTCCGATATGTTTCGGCTTATATTATCTATCCTTGTTTTTTTAAGCCTGTGCTTAGTTGGCACAAGTCACCAATAAATGCTATATCAAAGCATAAGCCTCTAATTTTAGTAAGCCTTCTAGATTAAATCTACGGATGTGTCAAAAAGATCCTTGAAGGGCAGAAACTCAAGATACACTCCCTAAAAGCTAAAAAGCTGTATGTTGTTCAGATACCAATATTTTGTGGAACAATTAAATTTGGTTCACCTTCAGTTCCTTCATATTTAAATTTTCCCTCGTAATCGCCATCTCGTCTTTTCAATATCATAAATAACTGTCGTTTCAATACAAAATATAACGTTTCAATTTTATTTACGGTTTTTAACAAGTCATCCAAAAGTTTAACAACGACTGCACTCAGCATTTCTTAACATTTATCTTGATAATTTTTGTATGATCGTCAATTTGTTCAATTTTCTCTTTTAGCTTCTTGCATTTTTGCCTTTGGTTTTTTGATCTTTATATTTCTTTAATGTTTTAATGCCATCTGTTCTGGGGTCGAAGCTCTCCCAACTCATTCGCGGTTAATTTAACGCCCTACTTTACACGCTCGCCTACCAAATCGAGAACGCACGAATAAGTGTTCGCTTTTAAATATCCATCTGCCTTTTTTTTTTTTTTGTGTATATGAAGAATTATTACAATATTACCAATACATAGTATTACAATCTAGTCTTATATGAGGACTAATGAGTAATTTTATTCTAGCTTATATATTATGGGTTACATAAATCAAAATGCTTAGTTCGTTTAAGCCTTCTGACAATGTTCCAATTGTTTAGAAGCTGTATTGCCTCTAATTAGTATGCGTTTGTAGTCTCTCCTTGTGTCTTTGCCCAATTTTGTATTTCTCCTACAACTGACTCAGTCTTCAAGTCCTTTTGGAGATCGATAATTCTAATATACCTTGGTGCTTTTACAATAGTAAGCAAAACTTTATGTTTGTGTCTTTGCATTATATCGATGTTGCTATCTTTGAAACAGCCCCAGAGTTGTATTCCATAAGTTCCGGGGGTAAGTGCGGGTTTTAAGATTTACTTATAAAGCAATTATTATTAGTAATCCTATGCACCTGTTTGATAGTGGACTGCTCACTTCTGAATCTAAATTGGTGATTTGGAACACAGCCTTTTTTTAACTATTAGCAGAAGCCTTTTTAAAAGTAATTTTTCAAATACTTTAGAAGTTACTGGCAAAAGTGGTGTTGGTCTGTACGATGTTGCTTCCTGTGGTAGTTTTCCAGGTTTGATAATCATTAGGATTTCAGCCACTTTTCATAATTTGGGTACGTATTAAAGTTTAAATGCTGCATTTGCTAATTTAGTGAGCTTAATAATTGCAGTTTTTGAGAGTTTCTTAAGCACCTCTCCTGTTGTTAAGTCAAAACCGGGCGCTTTTTTTATTTTTAGCTTTTTATTTATTATCGAAAGTCTCTCTTTGTTGATCGCTTAGTGGTTTAAATATGTTTTCCAGATGTTCGGCAAACCTATCCGCTTTCTCTTTATCTTGACTTTCCCAATTTTCATCTAGTTTTTTGAGTGAATGCGGTTGGGTAATAGATCTTTTCAGATTTTTGGTTGCCTTCCAAAATGAATATTCGGATAAAGAGCTGTTTGAAAAATTTGAATGAGATGTACTTATAGATTTATTTTTAAATTTATGTATCTCTGTTGCTTATTTTTTTGTTAAATTGTTTACTACTGTTTTATCCTCAGAAGCTCTGGTCGGACGCCATTTATTTCTCGCAGATCTTTTTCTTCACAATAGATCAGTTATTTCTTGAGGATAATTTTGCCTTTTAGATTTATCTTTAACTATAGGAGTGCTTTCACATGCTGATTGCTGAATGTCGTTAACGAATTGCGTAACTTCAGTAGCTAGTTCATCTATATTTTCTGTTGGAGTTATAAGTTTTATTTTGTTATCTAAACAAACTCTAAAATAGTCCCAATCTATGTGCTACAAAGATAGGCTCTTTTTATAAGATCTTTCACTAAATATTGTAGTGATAGGTCAGTGATCTGAGTTTATTTCGTGACAATCCTTCCACTGAAATGTAATGCTTTGAAATATTTCCCGTTACAAAAATTCAATTTTGGTTGGATCTTATGGCCAGTACGTTGCTTTACCTATTGATAATGCTTCAAGGTTGCTTTCTTTTATTGCCTTCATTCCTTTCCTTTGGTCGTTGTTAGTCGGGACTCCCAATAAATATTATTAGCATTAAAATCGCCACCTGTGACATTTAATATTTTAGTAAAGTATTTATACATTACAGAATCTTCCACATTAATTTTAACATTATTACCAATCATAAGTTTTATTTTAAACTTGTCTTTGGGAATAATTGTTTTGATTTTCTCATAGAGTCATAATCTTTCATTTCATCGATTATTACTAGTGGTGGTGGAGACACTCTCTTAGTTGGTTTTTGTTGTTTAACTGATTTTGTCTCTTTAGGTTCCTTTGGTTTAGGTGGACTAGGTGTGTTGTTTAACTTCCTTTTGTTTCTTTAGCCATTATCTCGAACCCACTCAGTTTCTCTTGCTAATCCAGCTTCATCCGTAGTACATACGATAATTTCCAGAACTTCTGGACCAGTTTAATAGTCCATTTTTACATTTTCTTTTAGTTTTTTTGCTTCTTCCTCGAAGATTGGTATGTGCTCTTGCATTCATTTCATAGTAACATTAAGTTTTTTATTTTCCTGTCTAGATTCCGCTATATCTGTGAGTAACTCTACCATGTGAGGACTTTTAATATTTTCTTGAGGCGATTTAGTCGTCTTTAGCGGTAGTGTACAACTACTTACATTTGTTGGCCGTGGAGTAGTTTTATTGTTAATTGTTTTAATCATTTATATTTGGTTCTGCATTTAGTAGTTCAGCCAAATATATCGTTAATATGGTTCATAACCATAGCTGGAATATGGTTCATAACCATAGACGATCACCCTGTCATCTATCTGCCTGAAAACCAAAAATATACATAAATATCATTAAAATTTATTAAGAACTAACAGCTAGCTGTTATAAAGATATAATTTTTTGAACTAAAATTGTTCCTTAATTTTGTTGATGATTTTAGATAAAACGATTAGGTTTTAGGCTTTCGACGGCTCAGCAGAATTTCCTCGCATTTTGTATAATATCTGTATGTTGCTCTTTATAGCTGCATATTCAATTATGGTTGAACTGAATTAACACCGTTATGGCTGGTTATTTTAATCAATTGGTGATCTGAAATTCCCGCAATTGTAACTAAAGTAACTGCAGAATCTATGACTATGGATTGGTGATTTCATTATTTTGCACATTAATCGTCTTGGGTATAAGACAAAATCTTTCAGCAGTTACATGACTTCATATAGTTTATTCATAAATTTTTTGAAAAGTCTTACAGGAAAAACTTTGATATTACCCACCTTTGCTTAAACCACTTGCTGCTACCGTAACGGCTGCGCTCAAAACAATGCGTTAAAGCAAACGTAACTTCGTTACCATGTCATGCTAATTCTGTTGAACTATAATGTTGATGAATTTCTTTTGATGTTCATCAAAGCTACCTTCATTCGACGTAAAAACTACAATACTTAATTTTCTTTTGTTCGATTTACTATGGAGTTCCTTCCGTTTTGTATTTCTGGCTCATCTCGCCTATTTAAACTCAATATTTCGAAATGGATTAAATTTTATTCCAAAATCAGCATCATATTTTTCTTAAACCATTTTCACTGGCATATTCCAAATAGTTTTAACTGTTTTTTTATAATTTTCTCGAACACTCCGAATCTGTTGTCATATCGTTCCGTGTTTAAAATTAAAGGAATACTACTGAGTACATTAACTCTAATTTTTCATTTGTACACTTTCCCCATTTTTGATTATCACAATTATTCATCTTTAAATCAAGCAGTGATTCACAAATTTATGTTGTAATTGCATAAGTTGACAGATCACTAAGAAAGAAATTTGTTTGTGTTGTGCGTGTTACTTTGATCAAAATAAATTTATTGTTGTTAGTCAAAATTAATTAATGAATAGTAGGCTATTGCCATATCAACGTTGTTGTAAAAATGTCAGAAAAAATGCAAAGTTAAACAGCCGACTTTTAGGTACAAATTAGATGCTCCGTGCAATATTAATGCTCCAGTCCAATAAAATTGTTTATAAATTTGCTGATTATAAATCTCTCTCTCTGTAATCATTTCTGTTCTAGACTGGTAAGTTGTTTGCAAAGTATTCCAAATTCTAAAATCAGTTATGGTGCAATTCATCGCTTAATTCAAACTGAATTATTATTGATGCTTTGATTTATTGGGATTTTAGGAAATGCTCGAATAATTATCAACGTAGTATCTCAACAATTCAAGATGTTCAGCATCACATGACTGCTAAAGCTTTCTTTAGCCTTAAACATTTTCTGAAGAACCGTACTTTACATACTAATAAGCTAATCAAAAGAAACAAAAGTTAGTTCAAGGAAAAGCGCCTTAATTAGTGTAGTCACGATTCAGAATTTTTTTTACAATATAACATAATTTTTAACGTACACAACAAATCAAAGTTGTTTTCCCACTTATCGCTTCCCTATACGTAATACTAACTAATCTATATACCATTACCACCCAATTTAAATCATTTTTCACATTCTTAAAATTTGTATTGGTTTTCCTGTTTTTCCAACACTGACCTGACCCATTTCTCAACTCATGTATTTCCGTAAATCTTATAATGAACAGACATCGACAAATTAATGATACTCGTACGTTCTTGAAGCAACGAATTTTAAATCATCGTTTCTTGAAATTATTTCAAAATAGAAAATACAAGAAAACCAAATGAAATAATATTCCACCACCACCGCACTGATTTAATGGGTGACGGGAATGGGCACATAATAATTTTCATGTTGTTATTGTTCAACAAAATCAAACACTAACAAATTCTAATTACATGTTTGAAAATTATCGAAAAGCTTTTTCAATTTAAAAAAAATAAAACAATTAATTTTCTTAAAGAAAATAATATAATTGGAAAATCCTGGAAATAGGATTATTTACATGAAATTGAAAAATAGGAGAGTGGTTTTTCATTTTCTCAAGTGATAACAATCTCACAATTTAAATATGTTAATTATATATTATACAGTGTTGCCAGAATTTCGCCAAATCTATAATTAATTTTTTTTTCGATTTTAGATCCGCCAATTGTAACCCTAGGATTGGGCTCAACACTATCAGCCGACGAGATTAAAGAAGGGGATGATGTTTATTTTGAATGTCATGTCCAAGCCAATCCACAATGGCGAAAGCTGTACTGGACCCACGATGGTACAATGTTGCGACATAATACGACCGCCCGCATTGTACGATCGAATCAGAGTCTGGTACTACAAAAAATTACAAAAACATCGAGCGGAAATTATTCATGTAGCGCCATTAATAACGAGGGCGAAACTGTTAGTAATCTGATATTGTTACGTGTAAAATGTATGTGTATGCCCAAATAACATTGCCACAATTAAGCATGACCACAATTAATTTATTGTCGAATCGAATTTACAATTTTTTTTTTTTTTTTTCGTTTTTATAGATGTTCCATATTGTACGACCGATAAAATTATCATTGTTGGTGCATTTCGTAACGAAGATTTAAATATTATATGTTCGGTGACGGCCGATCCACCACCACGATCATTTCGTTGGAAATTCAATAGTTCGGGCGAAAGTTCCGAAATTGGTAAAGAGAATTTTTATCGTAATGGGTCGTCGACCGTACTTAAATATAAACCGGTAAACGATCAAGATTTTGGTATGCTATCGTGCTGGGGACTCAACGAAATTGGTGAACAACAAGCACCATGCTTATATCAAATTGTACTGGCAGGTAAGTCCAATTTATGCAAATAACAAAAAACTTTCAATTTGTTTGTGAATTTCGATAACTATATATACACACACACATATATATATACCAACAATTATTTATACATAAAAAAATATATCCATATATACAAAACAAGATACAGCGAAAAAAAAATTCATAAATTTTCCCAATTTCCAAAGCTGCGTCAGCTAGTTTTAAATATAATACATACATATATTACTTGTTGGTGGAATGGGAGGCGATCAAAAAATATCAAATGCAATATTCAGCCACTGTATACGGTATATCGTTGTACCAAAACTATTGAACGAGCTCGCTCTATATACATAATAAATTATTAGTTGGTTGGAAAATATTTTATGAAAGCTATATTCCAAAATAATAGTTTTAATGATAGAATGAGACTTTTTTTTTGTGGATGCTTACACAAAAAAAAACGGATTAACTAACAACAACAATAACATAACTAACGAAACGGTTATACGATACATGAATTGATATGTATCCCAGGTTTTCCAACTGAATGTTAAAATTTCACATTCTTTGGTGGCAATAATGTAGACCTGCATAAAGCGTAAATTTCATTAAATAATGACCGTCAATTTGTCACACAAGAAATAATTTAAAGCGTCCTCGATGGAAAACGCTTTATAAAAGCTTTCCATAGATGATGTCGACTTAACGTGGGTTGGTATACGGCGAATTTTAAAATCGCTAGAATTAAAATATAAATATAAATAGTTTTGAAGATAGTTGTATAGTTTTTTTTTTAATTTCAATGTGCACCCTTTGATAAGAACCGCTAACCCAATTTTCGAATAGAAAGGGCTTTTCAAAAAAGTAATAAGCTTAATTTCGCTGATTTTGGTTATTAAAAATTTATTTGTGCTTTTCGATATATATATGAAGTAGTTTATCCATCAATATAATAAAAAAAGTCGGTTTCATCAAGCTTTCATGATTTATGTATAAATCCCTTTATAATTGTAAAATTATACCTCAATTTGAAATTGTAAGGTGACCAAATTACTGTCCAAAATTTTTCTGAAAGTAAATTGGAAAACATTCTAGATTTCTATATAGTTGAACAAGGTGTCATCACATGCTATTGGCCAAATATTCTTGTTATTTTCCTTTTTTCTCCACGCACATATTTTATTATCTCATCATTTTTCATGAATCTGTATCCATAAATCATAGTGGCTTAAACACAAAATTGCAAGTTTTCAGTACACAACTTTAAACACATTGACCTTTACAAAAAAAATAGAAAGAAAATGGATGGTTTGAATAGTATAACATGTACAACAATAAGGCAGATGAATATAATCCATCTAAACAAATAAGCTACTATTAACAAATTTGGATTGGCTGTAAGAATGTCTTAAGTAATTTAAGCTTTTATTTAACATTTTATGAAAAGTGTTGGTAAATTTGATTTAATTTTTCTATCGTTCAATTAAAACGTGGTATAGTTATCACACTCCAAGTAGATGTGTCCTGGTTCCAAGAATTGATGGTCAATCGCTGAAAACATGTTTCGTTTTATTTTTCAATGTTAGACAGAATATTTTTCTACCACTCAAGCGAAAAGGTTATTATTATTCTCATTCCACTTCAAGCATTCCCCCACCAGCGGTAAGTTTGCTTAAGTGTATTACAAACCCACCTTTAGTTCACAACAAGATTTAGACTTACAACCTAAATCATACTTAAGTGAGAACTCTACAGATGAAATTTACATGGTCCTTCGAGCCGGATTTTTAACATCTGATCCAATAGTACGGGGTTGTCTAGGCCTTAAACATAGATATTAAAACTCCGTTAAACCAAATTCGCAATTTATTAAACCAAATTTATCATCATAATGGAAGACCTCATCAACATCCAAAAACAACGAGGTCAAGAGCTAATCTCCCAAGTTGCCAAGCTGCAACGAAAAGGAAGTACCCTAGCTAGAAGCCAGTGGGAGAAACAGCAGCAATCCGGAAGGTCGGTGAATGAAGGGTACTACGCGGGTGATCAAGAACTAATGGCTACTAATGAGCTAGGTCAAAAACATCTGTATTTGCTAGAACGGAAACAGATCCAACGTGCCTACTAAAAGGGGAACGGAAAGGAACCACCATGAAACCCTCATCTTCAACATCCAAGGCAGGAGATACAATCAGCGAACCAACCATCAACATCGCCCCTGTTAGCCAGGAGAAATTTACGCCTAACCATCAACCAGCACTGGAACCTCTCTCGCAAGCTTCTATGACACGGTCATCTGTATCCATCAGCCAGGAATACCAGCCGTTGCTCCGCGAGCAGAACATCAATAAACGGCTCCTGTATCGACGGTTAAACAACATCAAAGTAATAATTGACCAGCAACATCGAGCCATCCTGATCAACATCGACGAAGAGGAGCTAATTGCGAAATATTTCGTAGATGATTACTATGGGGAGCTCACCCGGAATGCAGAGGTAACTATATTGACACTTCAAGATAGCCTTAGAAACGAGCCACCGAAGCCAGTAGCAGCTGTATGCATATACGACTACGCAGATTGAAAGTTCCCATCTTTTACGGGGAAAAGTGGATATGAAAAGTGGCCACCATTTAAAGACTTGTTTCTGCAAGTTATCCACCAGGGCAACCTTTCCAATACCGAAGAGATGTGGTATTTAAAAGCCCACGTTCAGAAGGCAGCCGGCAAACTTATCAGCCATTTATCATGAGAATTATGAGGCAGCATGGATTATCTTGCAGACTAGGTATAACAATAAGCGGTTGTTGGCAAATA
The DNA here is from genome assembly GCA_963556175.1 of Tipula confusa. Classification (NCBI taxonomy): domain Eukaryota; kingdom Metazoa; phylum Arthropoda; class Insecta; order Diptera; family Tipulidae; genus Tipula; species Tipula confusa. Next base: position 81,203,537 of record OY744475.1, read on the forward strand.
CCTATTTCAATACATTAGTTTCTTTTCCAAACATAAACCAAGCAACGGTCGTTGAAACCATGCACAACATTGCAAATCTCAATTTAGAGAACCCGTTTGAGGCATTGCTGGCACACACATTATGATGAAGCGAGTAGATAGTGAGACTTTGGAGAGGTATGAATCATCCCTCGGAAATCATCGAGAAGTTTCCAAACTGGATCAATGTATGGAATTTTTAATGCGAAGGTTCCAGTATTTAGAATCCTCAACGTCACAAAAAACATCCATTATTCGACCAGCAAAACCAGAGTCCAATCTTCCAAGAAAGGTATTCCTAAAAACCGATAGTGGGCGCGAACAAGCCGCCATTAGCTGCCCTTATTGCACTGCACGAGGACATCTGCTCATCCAATGCCATCATTTCCGCAACCTCTCTATCAAAAGGCGGATTGATTAAGTAAACCGCGGCTGCGGTAAAGAGTATGTCAATCTGTGGAACTCTAACCAGTTTAAGAGCCTTAGTCAACCAGGGATCGCAGGTCTCCCTGATTACAGAAGAAGCGGTTCGACGCCTCGGTCTGCCACTTCAACAAACGACCGTTTAAACTTCAGGAATCGGGGTAAACCACACTATTACATCAACCGCTAAGGTTCATTATGTCTTCAGTCACACTTCCCATCCTCTTACCGGCTAAAAATTGAAGTATACGTATTGCCAAAAATCACCATGGATGTTCCAGAACGCCAAATTAAACGAACATCGACAAATAACAAGTGGGAACCGATTATTATTCGCGGGTCCTCAATTTGATACACCCGCTCCTATCGATATTTTGGAGCCGACGTTTACGGCGACTTCATCAGTAACAAAATAGTAAGAAGGAAGGCCAGTGCCATCAAAACCAGCTTCGTTCGGGTGGGTAATCTCCGGGCCAACAAAAGTAACCACCACACAACATTTAATGAAAGTTCATAGCGGGACAAAGGTGGGAAAAGGTATGGATCGTTTCTGGGAGTTAGAGGAAGTTCAAAAACTTAACGCCATCAGTTCAAACACGGAATGTGAAACTATGTTTCAAAATACCACAAGGCGAGATGAAAGTGGACGTTACATTGTTCAGTTTCCATTCATGGAGGAAGAACTGGACAAATTAGGAAACTCTAAACAACTACACTTAAAATCTTTGACGGGTATATCTAAGGATAAAGTGGTGATCTGAAGTTCATGGACGAGCAGGAAGTTAAAACCCTGGGAATACGATACAATTCACCCGGGGACTATTTTCTATTTCACGTGGACATCGCACCCAATATCGAACTCACAAAGCATCAATTCCTGTCGGAAATGTCGAGAATCTTCGATCAATTGGGGTGGCTGACACCGCTGACAGTCAGCTGTAAAATAATGTATCAGATCTTATGGAGTCTAAACTTAGACTGGGATGGCACGTTACCAACCGAGTTCACAGTACGCTGGGAACGGATTAAATCAGAGCTGCGGACAACACGACTCATTCATATCCCTGGAAATAGGAGACCTTGTTTTGCTCCGAGATGAGTTACAACAACCGACGAGATAGAAATTAGGACGAATTAAGGAATTGCACTCCAGAGATGATGGAGTTATTCGCGTTGTTACACTAAAAACTGCCGATAATCCTAACATAAAAGACCAGTCACCAAGTTATCACTTTTGCCAATACAAAAAACACTAATCGACAAAGGCAAGGACGAGCTAACGGTGCCGCCCCAAGAGCAACAAAGACAGCAACCCAGGTGGCAAGTCAAGAAGTGCGAAGTAATGTCACTTGTAACAAGCGAGGATTACACAATACATGTGTGCTATTATGCATTTTTCGCATAGTTGATAGCAAGCACTGGGGAATGACTTCAAATATTATTTAGAAGACTGTTTCGGTGACCATGAAGGACTAGAAGAATTCAGGGATATACTTCGACAAGGTAACGAAAGTAGGATTACTAGCAATGAAGTGGAAACTCATAATTCGATACGATCCGACCGGTTATTGGAAAGAGATCGAAAGTGTGGAGATTGGATTAAAGTTATTAGCTAAGGCCTGTAAAAATGCAAAGCCTCTCAACTGTAATTTTCTTACGCAACAACTACAGTGGCAGTTTGAAAATATCAAACAAGACAATGAATTTCTAACTCACCATGATAAGGATCACCGAAGATTAAAACGTGGGTTAAATGACACCATCGAGTTTATAGCAGGAGATATGTTCGGAATACTTTCCTAAAGAAAAGTTGCGCTGTTTGAGGAACAATTTAAGCAAATTGAGATCAACGAGGTGTACCCGAGGAAATTATTAAAAAATCAAACTACAATCATTGACAACACGTTACGGCTATTCAAACACAGTAATTACCTCACCGCAGAAAATCTAAGAGAATTACAGGAGGCACATCGAACTGTAGAGCTGGAATTAACCAAGTTAAAGGAATACCGAACACATCAGGACAAATCCTTATCCACAATACTTTTGTGCCTTCAATTAGGATTGATTATCAAATATATAGAAGATACTCAAAAAGGTTTGCTCTAAGTACTAACGGGAGCAAAAAACCTTATAATTCATCCAGCCTTGCTACCACTGAAACAACTAGAACACGAAATATCTATTTTATCTATTCTTTTAAATCAGGTGCCAAAAACAGTCATTATCCCAGGACATGGACACCTTGAGTTACACAATTTATATCAATTAATGACCGTCAGGGCCTTAGTGACCAAGTCTAGTGCACTCATCGCTTTAGAGATACCGTTGGTACACTCTATGAAGCGATAACAGTTCCAATTATTCACAAGAGTTCACAACTTCGGATCCACTCATCTACTAAATACATCCTGGTTGATCGGTTTCGAGAGCACTTGGCAGCCGTTTCAACAGAGGAATTAACTGCATGCCAAGAGTTAACCGAAAACTTTTTGCTATGTGATATTTCCATATTATATAATCGACAAGGCGAGCATATGCGATGCGCAATATCAATGTTCTTGAACGCACCAGTACAACACGAAAGTTGCGTTCTGGAGGCAACAGCCATAAAGAATTATTTTATGAAGATACAAGCACCCAACCAATGGATTTTTGGGGTCAAACAGAAATCAACCGTTGATCTCCTCTGTGAAACCGTAACTTATCCACTTATACTAGAGAAAACTGGTCTCATTACATTACAACCAGGCTGTGTATTTCGGAAAAATGAATTACTCTTACACACTGTCAACAGCAAGACCAATACTAGAGACGAATCCTTCATACCAGCCTTCAACATTTCATTCAGTGCGGATGAACCGGAAGCTATCACGATATCTTGTTTCAACCTATCGGACATTATGACCCCGGATATAACTGCGTTAGAAAACGCATTGAAAAAACAGCAAAGCGATAGGGAATCCAGTTCTTATTTGATAGTTAATCAGCACAATTCTTTAAATTTCCTCACAAATTTTGAAAACACCAATACACTTTTAAAAAAATCTTAAAAGTTTTACATACACTTGAAAAAAGTTTTACAAACTTTCCATAAATCGAATTATTTTAAATACTGCGAATATGAATGATAGACAACCATTGATAATTCACAAGTCACTCGTATGAGAAAACAATTTTTCTTTCCTTATACAACTAAAAGCTTCTAAGAAAGTTGTGAACCCTCAAGAGAATTATATGGTAAAATAATGTGGGAAAACACACAATTTTTTAAAATCATTATGCATTAAAAGATTCTTAGAAGCTCGTAACTTTTAGGCAGTTTAATTTTTAATAATCTACAAATCTATGAAAAGCTTCTAATAATGTACTGTAAGAGTATATGATTGTTACCAGATAAAACCTAAGATTACAAAATAGTTTTTTTTTAAGAATTCTCGTTCGTAAAATTAGGGTGCTTCAAAATTTGAAAATAATTGAAAAAGTTTATATATTTGGGTTTTTTTTGGTAAGATTCCTGTGGTTTATCATCGCAAAAAATAATGTCAGGCCTAAGACATCTGCATTTTTTGTGTACCTTGTTTATGCCAAATCTTTCAGCGCATCAAACGTGAAAAAGAGTTCTGTAAGTTACAGAGCTATATTAATAGTTTGTGATAAGTGTTGCTAATATTTTTCCCCCATACAAATGCTTTACCGTCCATAATCAGATCAGCAGCTCCTTCTTAATCGTAACGTAATTTGTTTCAACTTTATTAAGAGTAAGGCTGACAAAGGGTCAGTTATGTCGAAAGACTTTATACAATCTCGCGCCGTCGTTCTTGGTATTTCTAACTGTTCTTTGTATGTTTAGCCAGGTTCTATAACCTGTTTCCATTCCTGCCACGTGGAGGCGCATACATCATACTATCTAGCCCCGTTTTTTATATTTCTTCGTAGGCATGTGCATGTTTAATGCACAGTCTAGTGTACTTTATTACTTAAAACAGTGTCAAAGAACCTTTTAAAAGCCGTGATATTTCACGAATATTTCATCAATGTCAGTCTACTAGCTGGCCACTCGGTTTTCACCTCCATCATTAGTTGGGATCTGTCCTCTTCGACAATATTGTAGCTGTAAAGGTGCAATATTGGTTTCGTCGTCTTGGCCACAGCTGCTGGTTTCACTTATGTGGAACATTTTAAGTTAGGATGCTATTTTGCCATGCCCAGTTAACATCTGTGTGTAAATGGTGCACATAGCTTCAAACCTTTTGTCTAACCTTTCTTCGATGTTTGGAAGGAAACTAAAAGTTGTACTTCCATCCAACGCGTGGTTCCATCGTTCTTGCCATATTGCAATAGATATTTTCCGCATCGGCCTCTTGAACAAACTTATCGGTTTGTTTCAATTTATCGTTCACGTGCCCATATGTCACACTTATCCTCTTTCTAAGTTTATACCTTGCAACTCTTTCTTGCATTATTATATAAATGGGTATTACACCAGATAGAACAGGAATTGCAACGGTTGATAAAGTTCTGTAAGCCTTAGTAATACCAATAAGGGTTCCCCTTGGTGCACTAATTATTGTCTTCGGTGGTGACAATTCATTCTGTCAACCCACCCAGCACAGCCATATGTAGATAGTGCAACCACTAGGCTTTCGTATATATAATCTTGAGCGTCTTTTGTTTAAGACCCCAAATTTCTTTAGCTACTCTTCTTAGTGCATATAGAACACTTTTTTACTGTTTTTTGCGATCCTCTTGACATGTGATGAAATTTCAAGCCTTTTGTCAAAATCTACACCAAGCTCGTTCCATTTACAGACACCAAAGATGGTCTTCTGATATCGAGTGATCCTTTAAGCTTGATCATTACTGTTTTGCCAGACGAAAGTTCCATATTATATCTGCAAAACCAATCGGTCATTTTGTTGCACTCTGCGCTACTTTCTGAATACCCTGTCTCGAGTTTCCAGCAAATAGCATTACCTTGTCGTCGGTAAATGCTACTTCTTGGACATTGGCGGTCATTCTACTATTGAAGAGGATGTTTCAGAGGTGTGAGCCCAGAGGACACTCTTTGGTCACACTTTTCTGAAGTGTGCCAAATTTTGTGACAATAGTTGCGAATGTTTCAGAGATATCGTTATTAATGATTGCGTAAAAATTTGCTGGACAGCCAATCTTTTTTAACTCAATCTTAATACTATAGGCCACCACAGATTGTCAAAGGCTCCAGATACGTCAAAGAAAACATATTTTTGCTCAGACTATTTGACTATGTTGATAATGCACACCATAGCGTTCTCTGTGGACCGATTGCCCCTAAATCCGAACTTTTGTCGGTGTACTCTCACGCTGCAAAAACAGGACTATTGAAATGGATGGCGTTTCTTGATCGTGTTTGATCTCTTTAGAATTAGAAAGAATTATTGTATAATGTCGCATTCAGCAAAGGTTGAGCAAAGTGAGCCCTTTTCCGAATTTGATGTTGATTGTACTATTTCCGGATTTGGATGTGTTAATTATTCTATGCGAACATCACATTGTTTCTTCAAAAAGCAATCTTAAATCTGATGATCATTTTTTTGCAATATGTACATTGCATTGCTATAATTCGTTTTAAAGAAGCTTAGAATAGAGACAATACTTTCGATGACTTGGCATGTTATATTTTAAAACCTTCATCCTTTAAATGCCCAGATTTATTAAAATTGTGGCCATATTTTAAAGTTTAATGTATTCAGGATCTTTCCTTAATTGATATGGTTGAGAACCATATTGCCCATCTATAATAATAATAATAAGACGGTTGTTCCTTGCCATTGCCAGCCCGTGCCGCATCAACATTCTAGTTCCATCGTATTTGATCCCGAGCTTGTTCTTCATATTGTACAACCCAAAAAAGACAAGTCATTCTCTACCCCGATGAACCATCTTCGTCGATAGTAACCTCTGCGCCTACCAAATGATGGCTCTTCTCTCAGAGATCGCTGAACCAATCGTTTAGGATCGCCCGCAGAATGTGACCGTGCCAACGAACTCGCTTTTTTTTTATTTCGTGAACGAGATTAGTGGAATAAATCACGGTAGGTCTTCGCCTTTAAAACCAGAGATCATAAATTTGGATTTGGACTCATTGATTTTGAGACTAACGAAAGCTAGAATCGTACAAGTGGATCTAGTAGTTCCATATCACCGTTGCCATTCAATCCAATTAAACAGATATCATCTGTTTATGCCAGAATCTAGTCGAAATGATGGTACAAGATGTTGTCCTGATGATAACTTTCACTTTTACGAAAAAAATCCACAGCATTACAGGCCAAAATTGAGCCTTACTGAGATCTTTTACAGATCTTTCAGACTTTTTTACAATTGGTGATCGGTGGTGATTATTTTTACGAATGATGAGTTCTAATCAATTAAAGAGTATTGCAGGCAGAGCAATATTTTGTCATACACCAGCATCAGATAGTTGGTTCTTAGCTTTGGCAAAGCATTATGATTTCCTTACTGTATTTTTACATAAATGTATACATATCTGACAAGAAATTCCCAGACTTCGCAAAGCAAACAATAAGCTGTGTGATTGATTGAGTCATATGCTTGTTAGTAATCCAAGCATATTTGATTGTCACGCGAAGTTTCGTAATACTTACAAAGAAACATTATCAGTGAAAAACTTGATCAATAACTGACTGATTCGGCTGAAATCCTCCTTTGTAGTCGTCACCTACCATTTCCTCCGCCAGCGGAGTGATTCTCTCGAATATTATGTGTGGTATAGTAATTTGTATGCTGTGCAAAGGAAAACTATGCCGCGGTAGTTTTGATATTTTGAACGTTCTTCTTTTTTAAGGATAGGGTAATTGCCAATTTATTTATTCATTCATTCGCCAACACTATGTAATCGATGCGGCGGTACAATACAAAATACAACATTTCCTAATTACGTTATGTAATGATACTGGTAATTCGTTTCTTAAAAAGATCTCTTGATATGTTAAAATCAAAATTATCCGAAAACAAATGAAAAATTCTGGAAGTACGGGCCACTGGATCATCCATACTATAATTTGTGCGGTGAAAATCAACCTTCAGTATATTTTGTGTTGGGCGAAGTACCCTAGTGGGTACATAATAAGAGTATGAATAAATTAGAAGAGTAAATTTTCGAACATAATACGTCTCGAGTGAACATTGCCTGCATAATATCAATCCGGAATTTGAGCCTCACAATTTTTAATAACATGCAACGTCCATCGTAAGGGGCAGAACAAAACTATTTGTTAACCAAGGAAGGCGTCTCAGGGCAAATTTCAAGAATTTCTTTTTAATGCTTTCAATACGGTCGCTGTGGCAGCCATAACTGGAATTCCAAATAACCGAAGCGTACTCCAAAACTGGTCTAACAAAAGAAATGTATAATGTTTTAAGAGTGTAGATTACTACCCTGAGGTACGCCAGATGAAACCTAGATTTGTCTAGAAAACGTATCCCCAATACGGACAAATTGAGACCTACGTGACAAATAGGATGATAACCATTTTACTGGAACTTTATTCGTGTTCAGCTTTGCGAGCTTATCAATAAGTAAGTTATGGTTTATTTTGTCAAACGCCTTGCTAAAATCAGTGTATATTACATCCATTTGAATGCCTTTTTCCAAACAACAAACTGTATCTTTTACAAATAATACAAGATTCGGTGTAGTTGATCTACCCGCACAGAAACCATGCTGTTGAGAAAAGTTTAGGGATCACAGACAAAATTGCTATCCTCCTATAGTTTTCCACCCAATTTTTTAGCCCTGATTTATGTATTGGGATGATATACGAGGATTTCCATAATTTTGGAAAAGCCAAAGCACTAGAACATTCCTTCAGAAAAATAGAGGGGATATCATCCGGCCCAGTACACGTCTTCGAGTTCATAGCAACAATAGCAGCACCAACTTGATCGACTGAAAACAAGATCCCATGGTTAGTATTATTGGATTCAGCATAAACCGCCCTAAAAAATTTGGCAAATAATTCAGTAACCGAGGACAAGTACTCGTAATTCATGGGTATTGGGTAACTACTGGTTTTTCCTTTAGACTCAATATAATGCCAAAAACGCGATGGATTTCCTCTAATATCAGATTTGATTTCTAGTAAATAGTTGCCATGAAGAAACTGATTCAAAACTTTGAATTCCCTCTACGTTGCGAGTATAGCGCATAGTCACTAAAAGACCCAGTTCTTTTATACTGCTTGTGCGCTTTCGATTTGCGATTATATAATTTGACCAGCCTTTTATCAAACCATGGTTCCCAATATACTGAAAGTTTCTTTTTCATTTTTGGAATATATAGATCGCATATAAGACATCATAAAATTGACCCGTCATCATTTCGATATCCGTACCTTCATAAAAAAAATTCCAACAAACATTATGAAGGTATCTTCTCAGTTGGTTGTGTACCTCATTGCACTGACTAAGATATATTTCAAATAAAGCATCAATAACCGTAGATGAAACGTTTGAATTATTGAAAGGGATAAACCCAGATGTTCCCAAATAACGTCCGGAAAATTGAAATCCTCCACAATACATAGTCTGTCATAATTACCAATCATTGGCTGGATTTTATTTTCAAATAAATCAACAAGATTTTGCAAAATCAACGATGACGACTTGCCAGGGACATACACTGCACAGATAAATAGTTTGACTTTATCGGTTGTCACTTTAACAACAATTATTTCATCGTTGCACGATTCAAAATCCATCTATTGACAATTATACTGAACATTTACAGCTATTATAATACCACCATAGGGTGGGTCCTCTGTGCACAACTCCACAGTCTATATTTGACAACTTTCAAACACAGCATTTGGCACATGTTGAACATTGAGTAAATTAGAGAAATTCTACTTCCAAGTTTCGAGCACTGCATCGATGTTAACACGGCAGTATTCCTGCCCCAAATGCCGATTAACCGAGATCTGTAGCTAAGGTACAGTTCAATGACTCTTACAAAGAAGTAACGATGCCTGTAATTATTGCCGAGTTGTTGTACTCTTAAGACTTTAGCCTTTCACTTTTCACGCTTCTTTTTTTTCCAAATTCGATTGGTGGTTCTCCTACCAAAGATCGCTTTAATCTTCCGTGCAATTGTTAAACGCATTCGCACTTTTTTATAGGTTTTATTCTGTTGCTCGCCAGTCCTCATCAAACCAATCATTTTTGGGTTTAATTTTTACCATTCATAGTGTCGCCTGAGTAGTACTGAAAACCGGAGTTTTCAATACCTCCCATAGTTCACATCATCAGACCGATAAGATCTCACATCTCGTATCACCCGAGACTTTTCCTTAACAATTAACACAATTTGACTTCGGGACGTCTTACGAGGTTATGTCCATGTTCCCAAGTGAATATTTTTATGAGGAAAGAATGTGCTAGTCACAATGAGGTCATGCGCGAGATCGTGTCTAGACCACATATGTTTTCACATAAGTTGGTCTGATTTTTGCCAGCTCTATCATTAAAGTCACCAATCACTATTCTGTCGTCGTGCTCCAGTATTGAGCGCTATCAGATCATCCAAATTGTTGTAAAATGAGTCTTTATTTTTGGGTTGGTTTATCAGTGAGCTCGTGAACATAAATAATTGACAGGTTGGCTAGTCTGCGAATAAACTGCGAATCCATTATCATTAGCGGGGGTCGGTTTTGATTTTGGCGGTATCCATATATTCTTTGGTTAATTTTGTTAATAGTTTAGTTTTTTTAAGTATGGGGGTAGTCAGCTCAGCGATCCAACTTTTGTTTAGTCGCCTTTTACGACCAACTAAGGATGTTGTGATTTAATTCTAAAGGATTCCACGAGACATGAGATTGTCCCCCAACCACAGGCTTGATTGTCATGTATGCTACTTTTATTTTTGGAGAGGGGCAAGATTAGCTTTCGACAAAGCAGAAGTAGAGTTTTATTCAAAAATTTCTTATTTCTTAAATCCACCAACATACCTAGTTTAATATGAGAAAATCGGCTCGTATCAGGTAACCATTAGATGCTATCAAAAAAATGTTGGAGTTTTAACTAAAATTCAATTAGAAGAAGTTTCCGCAGAGTTACATATTAAAAATATATTGTACATTATCAATGACCTTTACAAGGTCATGTGGACCGCCGATTACGAAGTGTTCTAACAGTTGTAATACGGCAACGAGTCTTATGTTTAAATATAAAAAAAAAGAAAAAAATGTGTGTACCTTTTTTGGCACGATTATTATGATACCAAGCTTTAGTAACACGCAGGGCAGTTGCCTACACTAGTAGGAACTGTTTTAATGCAATAGTTTTAATGTACAGCGGTTCACACTTAAACTATAGTGCCTCCAAAAAATTTTCAATAATATAAATTTTTCCCTGAAATACACTCCTTATTGAGACAAATCACTAAAGAACTTGTGGTTTTATGAGTATGTCCTTGAAATAAAACCGAATGACATAAAACTAACACAAACGCACACACACACATGAAATATAATCATTAATTAACTATTAAACCAATATATCAATAGATTATCATCGGTCACAAACTAAATTATGTGTTCACATATATTTTGGAAAAATTCATTACCAATTTTCATTCAAATCACCGCACCAAAAACAACAAAAAAAACATCATAATTATTTATTGATTATGAATCAAAATCAATCACATATACACACACATACACCAACACAATTACACACATTTCAACAATGTAAAAAATCCAATTATATTAACGAACATCATAATATTATGGTGTATTGCTTCTTTTCCGCAGGTCTTCCATCGGCAGTCAAAAATTGTACGATAAACAATCAAACGTTACATTCGATTGAGATACAATGTATTGGCGGCTATGATGGTGGCCTACCACAGGTGTTCGTATTGGAATTAATTTCAATGAAAACCGGTAAACTACGTGTAAATATAACAAATCCGGTCGAACCATTATTCATCATCGAGTCAATTGAGAATTTAATTGGTTTCAATTCAATTGAGGATAGCTCATTGAAAGCAATCATATTTGCTGTAAATCAAAAGGGACGAAGTCCTGGTGTGATACTAAATAATTTTTTATCGAATGGTGTCGTCGAAAATGAAACAGGTAAATTTTATTTTATTTACGAAAACGATGCTCGCTCTTGATGATGGACCGATTGTGTGATGCGATGATGAAAGTGAAAAATCCAATTTATTTTCCTTTTTGTTTTCTCGTACCAATTTTTTTTTTCTATATAGCAGCATCACTTGAAAAATCAACACAATATTCACCAATAATTTTAGGTATTCTACTGACATTTATTATTTTATGTATATCGATTATCATTCGAGTTTGTATTAATAAAAAATTGTTACGGAACTCGAGACAGGATCATCATCATTTGAGTAATGAAATATTAAGTAATTCAAAACAGCTTATCTCAAAACAGGATTCGACCGCAAAGGTATGTACGGAATAGTTAATTTGATGTATTGGTTTGGGAAAAAAAATGTTTTTCGTATTCTACGGGGAAAATGTGTTGTGTGTCGCACAACTATGCTAATTGAGGGTGATCCAGATTGAGAAAAAAAATGGATTTTAAATTCAAAATTTGGTTAAAACAACCAGAAGGATTTCAAAAGAAATATGAACTATCGGTAACGATACCAAAGTGCAAACCAGTCAAAGATTGATATTTGGAATAAATAAATTGTGAAAAACGATAAAAATTCAAGGAAGGTAAAGTCCCACACACGGTATCAAAATGAGTTTGGGATTGTAATATAACGTACGAAGCCTAATAATGCCTTTAGTACAGTAAACTTGATTGAGGCATGCATAATTAATTGGCAATACTATGCCGATTTTTGGGTGATCCGTAATTAAAAAGCTTCACAGGAAGAATTTAATGCATCTAAAACCACTGTATTTACAGTTATACACTTAAACCATCACCTTACAATTGCTTCAAAAATACGAAAAGACTTTTTTCCCAGCCCAATATATTCATGAAAATTTGTGATTGAGCTTTAATAAGTTATTCATACAATTTTCCCTAGAGTAAAGTGAAAACAAGTCCGCGATGGCAGCACAGCGGAAACAATACAAATGAAAATGGGATCACGATAAAAGACGAACGATCAATTTCACACGAAAATCATAATCTCGATGATGAATGTGATCCCGATGTGATACCATCGCAATATATAACGCCAAACGAAAACGATGCGTATACAACAAATCATTGGAAATTTACAAATCATGATACGCGACCGAAAGATTTACTACTTAAGACGAGCATATCGAACGGAAGTAGTGAATATATTTTAGGTAGTACAACAATACCAACATCAACGTCGACGTTACAGCCACATCAACAAAGTGATATGGATTTAAATGTAAATGTTATAAAAAATATGTTGATGGCTAATCGGGTACCAGAAAGTTGTGTTTAACTATAGTACGTATGACCTTATCACGGTCCTGCTCCTCCATCTCCTTCTTCTCGTCCATTATGCAAGGCTATGCAAAAGTTGTAAAGTTTAATAAAATGCGTTAAGCAATGATTAGTATTTGGCATTGATGTTGACCTTGAAAATTTCAGTCAAAGTCATCTTAGTAATTAAAATTATTACTTTTTTTTTGGGATCGTAAAGGTAAATCCGACCTCTTATTCTGTATTCAAATTATGTTTAAATAATTTCTATCTTGAGGACTTGACTGGCCCATTTACGTCGTTGCTGCAACATCTTAAAATAATTTCATCATATTTTGCAGGAGTTATCAACTATTTGGTTCTTTTACAATCTTGGTTCTTCTGAATTCACACCTCACCATTTTCAGAAAACGTCGAATATATGGGTGTAATGAATCTAGAATTTATAGCAACCCTTCTATCTGGCATAACACTATAGGATATTTCTTAAAGGTCTGGGCACATCGGAGAGCCACCATACTCCATTACAATGGTAGAATCCGTCCAGTCAAACATTATCTGGTTCGGAATACCTAAAGAATGCCGAATTGTGCACAATGATTGTGTAAAGGTTTTTGTCTGGATGTTCAAAAAACGGGAAATTTTAATATTTTCGAATAAGATAAAATTAGAACGTATAGTCTCTTCCCCTCCAGTCCATTTTTTCGGCAGAAAATCGTCCCAATTAAGTTAACAAAGCTAAAGAAGCTTCTGAAACAGGATTTTGACGATGATTGTGCAAGAAAAAAGAAACCCTAACGGATCAAAGACTACAATTTCCGTTTCGTACTAACCCCCACTTTTTTGGGGCTATTAATTTTAAAGATAAATCAAACCATTTACACTAATTTTCTTAATTTAAACCTTCCGTTGCTTCTGGCAAGTCATCGACACACAAATCAGCATTTATGGCCGGTTTAACATCGAAAATGTCTAGAGTCATGTCTTCTGCAATCTAATAGAAGATTCAAGAAGCTATAAATGTAGCATAGGTTGTTCCTTACGTGATGAAGTTTAAGCGAAAGAGCAAGATTGGAGGATTTTCCCACCTTGATGCGCTAATAATCGCTATCATCTAGGTGCATAATGACCTGCTAGAATATTTTTTCAACATAGGCTAGATTTTGTGTTTTCGAAATCGAACTTCAACGATTGAACCTAGGTCCTGCAGTATTTGCGGTCCAGGGTCTAGTTTATCGTTAAGCAATAGGCTTGTTAAAGTTAAACTTTTTTGTGGCTGAGGAACCATTGATTTCATGATGAAGAATTAGAGACATATTGCCCAACGCTAGGTATTTCCTCATAATTCTAGTACTTAATTTTTGGTACTATCTTTTCATTGCAAAGAGCCTCTGAATTGTCATGGGTAACGAGTCGCCGATATTGGGGGGATTTAATTTTAATGGTAACTGTACGACAAATTTTCTTGAGTAACAATCCTTGATTGTGGTTTCCTTATTTAAAATTCGCACCAATGGTCTGTTTGAATTGTTGGTGGTCCGATATTCTCTTCTTCACATATCCTTTGAATTGTTCAATGTAGATCCACATGGCATCTCACAGCATAGCTTTGAGATGAAACAGATATATGTTCATTTTTGGATGATGCCTTACTTGAGATTATTTTTCCGAACGCAGCCATTTTAATAAAATGTCATGAAATGATCGGAGGAAGATCATCAGTTCAATATTTCTGCCGATATTTCTTATTTAATCCAAGGCTTTAATTTTATACAGACATGTGGCTACGGGGAATGTTTAATGAGTATGCATATGTTCGCTAACCAAACTGGATTCTTCTGCTGGATCTAGCAATGCCGGAACTTTTAATAAGATCTCCTGGAGTTCTCATTTATGCTCATTACAATCGGAGCAAGGTCTGATAATGATTGTTAAGCTCTGAAAGTTTCAGACTCAGAATAAAACGAGTTCATTATGTTGTCAGTAAAGACAACGTGAATTAAAGTAGAATCCAGATTTTTCAAACGTGTCACATCTTACATCCAAAAATATATGGGGTTTTTGCCCATGCCTTTCTATATGCTAAACGTATTTCAAATACGTTAAATTTTGGAATGGTTTTTGCTTTAAAAACTTGTCAAGTGACGAACTAATTTGAGCATTCTTTTCTCGTTCTGTAATTTGCCACGACTAAACGAATCTAGCATCCGTTATTGATATATAACGGATTAAGTCGATGGCGTCAGCTCTAAGAAAACTTTTTAATAATTTAAATTTATGCGAACCGGATAATGCGGTATTTAAACGGACTGCTGATTTATAAAACTCCTTAAACGAAGGCCATTGGCTATAAACTCCAAGCAAAGGTCCAACTACCTTTCAAAAGTCTAATTGAATAAATAATCAGTCTGAGGATAAAGAGCTCAAGCTGTTGACACTGTTGGGCTTCACAAACACACATGCCTTTCACATTAAAGTACTTTGACTCAAATACTTAGAGGATTGTTCCAAAAAAGTCAATAATTAAGTTTTCATGGTACAAAATTTCCATAAATATTCATCCATTATTACTGACCGAATTCCAATATCTTCAAGCTTTGTACTATTATTGATCGTCTGAGTAAAGTACCTGCTATTTTTCGACAACGTTTTTGTATCAATTCATTCGACATTTCATTGTACTCGAATAAATTGTGCCACTATTTAGTTCCTGTTTCCATCTAAATGACAATTAAAATAAGTAGATTCTAGCGTATTTTGATTGAAATTGGAACTTTTTAAGTCTTAATTACGATTTTGGCATAAGCTTTACGATTTCATAAAAGAAAAGAAATTATACAATCTTAAATATTAATATAACTTTAGCAAAGACTTACCAACTTATTTTCAAGGTCAAATAAATATCATTATTTAACACATTTTTTAAGCCTATAACCCTTTATAGAGCTCTAAGGGCTTCACAATAAATAACCTAAACAAAAAATTAAAACTCGCGACGACAATATTTTATTATATATATATATATATATATATATATATATATATATATATATATATATATATATATAAAGTATAAACCCGAAAAGCCGAGCTAAAGCCAACTAATTCATATCACCTATACAAACTACACAGAGACCGTCATAAAACGCCGAAATTCTTTTATCAAAATTTTAACTATGTTAAGAACTATACCAAGTATATAAGATAGATATATTTTTTATTAAGATTAACGTTACGTTAAACAAATGAAACCTAATTTAATTAATTATAGATATTTAAATAAAGAAAAACCAAAAAATTATTTTAATTTGTAAATAAAAAAGAAAATGAGAAAAAATTTTAAAATAACAAAAAACGTGTTTTGCGGTCCCTTTCATTTTTTGTTAAGCTTTGGACGTAAATTTTTATTCGTCCACTCGACTATTAACATATTTTCGGTTGGTAATCGATTACGATTTTGGATGGTCCGTTGACGTTTTGCAAACCAATAAAATCCAATTGTTAGATAGTAAATGATTTCGGCACCACTAAGTAGAGAACATCCTAAAAATAGTCCGACGATACCACCGAACGCCACTACGTACAAGTAATAATATAATTATTTTGATTGATATGTCAAGATATGTTTAATTACCTAATAAATCCATCCATACATAAGCGACATCGGTTCGATACTTAACCATTGTAAGCGAATGAAAATGTATATCCATTATGGTATGGGTTGGATGAGCATTACTACAAAAACAAAACAAAAAAAAACGATTAGTACAAGTCACGCTGTAACTATGGGTTGGAACTTACTTTAATAAATTGGGTTGGATTTCTACTTCGTAACCGATGCGAGTACATTCTGGCAAACATGGACATACCATACCTTCTTCACGATCATCGAAAAATTCGTTTTGTATTAAAGGTTTTTCGAAATTGAAAACATCTGTAAACAAAAGTTTGTGAATTTGGAGTGATGGTGAGTATTAAAAAAAATATATATATATATTATTTGATTTTACCATGTAAAGAATCTTTAATAGGTAAGTCTAAATAAAATAACAATACAATGAAAGGCTACAATAATATGCATTCAAGAAAGGCACGAGTAATGTCATCTAGATTCATGCTAGAAGTGAGAGTCCTATCTAAATAATTAGTTTTCTTAGAGTGTACAGCAAACTCGTGATACATATACGTGAAGCATAAAATGAAGAAGTTGACACACGCGAAGTGGACCCACAAAGCGTAACAAGTTTAAGATTTTGAGTCGGAACACATTCTTCCGGTTCGATCTAAATTCGATTCGAAGGTACCAGACGACCTACAGATATTTATAGAAATATTTGTATGTGTTATGGAAACTCATTGAGGACAACTTCGCCAACTGACTGTAAGAATGACAAAGGCAACCGAAGATGAACTTAATGGCAATATACGAGGGAAATTTAAACGAAAATGGCAGAAAATTGCATTTTTTCAAGTAAACACCTCATGCGCAGGTATATGTTGTGGTTCTGGAACCATTGGATTATGTTAAAATGTCAAAATATGCCAACGAAGTATTTAGATGTGAAATTGCAGTCGTAGCTAAGAGAATGGTATTTAAACTGTTTATTGCTAGAGCAGCTGAAAGCTATATTGACTCAATGGCTAAATGTGCAAAACTGCGGAATAGTAGTATTGCTGCAGTTGATTCTCAACTAGTGGGTTTACATCTTCATGATGTTATTGGCATAGGTATAGTATATATTTTGTCTTCACAAAAGAGATCAGCACCGAAAAATTGGTTCGACTTTATGCGACTCAATTCTAATACACTTAAAGACAATCCATTTATTCCTTTGGAGATACTGGCCGTTGATATGTTTCCACATAATCTACATCCCGAATTAGTTATTGTATTTGAGCGATTTACTGCCGAATACCTTGAAAAAAATTTCAAAAGATAAAAGGAGGTAAAAAGGAGGTTTACGATGATAATGCTGAAAAAGTATCTAACGACCTTAAAACAAGTTTGAAAGACATCCATTCTGAGCTGAAAAAAGAAATTAAAAAAAAACTAAGCATGGCCAAGGAGAAGTATTAAAAAAGATATTTTAACTGAAACTGAATCGGCCGTGATTCATGTTGGAAGTAAAAGGGATTTAAGTAAATGGATCTGAAGTGATTTAATAAAAATCATATAAAGTTGAGTTGGTAGCCATCATGAGTTTTCTGGGTTTTGGGAACTTTCGATTTGTGGAATAATTTTTTCAGGTTTGATAGGCGAAAATTGTTTTCAGTTTTAATAGGCTAATCACCATGCATAATTTTTAAGTTAAATTAAATTTTAATCATGTCAGAATTAGTATCGTTAAACTAAGCTGATAACCTCTTACCTGATAACTTTTCACCACTAAATCAATATAACTTTAAATAATTTATGTATTGATATCCTTCAGCCGTAAATTTGATCCTGAACTCTTCAGAAATCTTACATTATATGACTTTAAAAGTTTATTTTTTATCAGTAGACCGTTTGTCATTTTACAACAGTTAAACTCGGCGGGTTCCAATGTTTCAAGCCGATAAGACCAATTTCTGGCATAATAAATTTTAGTTATATGGTAAAGATACAAAAAAAACGTATCCACGCGGTTAATCAGATATTAGAGTATAATAACGGAACTTTCATGGATAGAATTAAATTCAGTTCATTCGAATCGATTGCTAATTATTTTGGTCTTGTTTTCGAATCATTTTAGTGCTTTTTTTGATTTCCATTAAGAAAGGTTTTTGCAAAGGAACACTACACCACTCAAAGTGCTTATTGCCTTTTATTTGATATTTTCATTACCTTTGATCTGTATGTGTAAAGGTATCCATTGAAGATTCAATTTCCTCCCAATATTGAATGTTCCCAAATCACTTATTCACATATACATTGCCTTTAGTACCCTATCAAAGATAATCTACTGAAGGAATTAGAGAGTAAAAGGACTGTACTTCTCCCTTTATTCATTGCCAACTTGATTCCTTCCGTAACCCAAATTAAATTAGCATTCATTAGACATATGCTATCATGTACTCTTAATATTTTTTGTTTTAGTGCTGGAATGCAAATACCAGCACTGGCCCAATCATCACTTATACTATCATCTCAATGCACTTTGGAATATACAAAATAGTTCAATTACATCTTTTATAGTTTTCTCTTAACTGACAATTTATTCATAAAAGCTTATGTCGTTTCTCCAAAATTCAAGCATAATACCATATTTGCAGGAGGAACAGCTGGAACCACTTTTTGAATTTTGTTGAATGTGTTTATATCCTCCAAATTCACGGTGGCCCTTTGAGTTTTTCTGAAGACTGGTTTTGCCTGCGGCTATCATTTCACTCATTAACATGATGATCTACTATTTTATATAGTTGAAAGGTACACCAATTTCAGACCTTAGAGTGTGGGAGAACCAACATTTGGGGTTAAAATAATTGCACATGGGTCATCAATTTCCATTTACTCGTTAATCTCAACCTTAAAACCATAACCATACACGTTACTTCCATATGCAGTTTTGGAGGACACTAGGGCTTTTCGCATAATATTAGTTTGACCAGGATGAGCTCCCAATTTCGATTTCCCTAATCTTTTGATTACATCCAGTCTGCTCTTATATCAGTTAATTTCTCAATATGGGCTTTAAACCTTAAACCTTGTTCGAAAAACGTTTCTTAGTTTGGCGTCCTTGACGTTTCTTAGTTTGGATATTTACCCATTATTAAAAGTCATCTACAAACTGGCGAATGCAAACTGCAGATGACTTGACCTTCTCAGTTTAAACCAAGATTCAAGCTTGTACTCGCAGATTTAATAAATTATTGATGAAATTTTACATCCTTTCTTAAATTTATCCCTTACATTGTTGGTGAAGATATAACAAAGTTGAGTTCTACGAGCAGCTTCAAGCCACAATAGCAAGAACGCACAGGAATGACGTCAAAATCATACAAGGAGATTTCAATGCAAAAATTGGTACAGACAACATTAACCTAACCACTATCATGGGAAGAAATGCACTGGAATTTGTGCGAAATAACAATGGAGAAAGACTTGTCGACTTCTGTAGCACAAATCAATTGTTCATAGGCGGCAGTAGGTTTCCACACAAAAATATACATAAATATGTACACATGGACGTCACCGAATGGCAGAACTAAAATCAGATAGATCACGTAATGATCAATAAGAAATTCCTCACATCACTACAAGATGTAAGAACAATGAGGGGCGCAGATGTACACAGCGATCATCAACTGGTAATAGCACAATTCAAGATCAAGCCAGCAGATGTGAAACATTCGAAGACATATAGGAGGAAATTTAACACAAATAGATTGACTGACAATCAAACAAGAAACACTTTCAATGAAACGCTCCAACTCAATCACCAGTCTGAAACCACCCGTATAGAAGAAAGATGGAACCAAGCAGAAGAAGCCTACATCAAGACGGTAATGGACGTACTCGGCTATAGATAATACAATCGGAAACCTTGGATCAGTGATGATATATGGCATAAAGTTTAGGAACGCCGTCAATTTAAGTTGCAAATGTGCCAACATAACACGGAAGAGGTGAAACGTAGATACGAGGAAACAGCGCGTCAAGTAAAAAAGATGGCAAGGAATGATCGAAGAAAATTTACAGAAAGTATTCTCAAAGGTGCTGAAAGGACAGCAATCCAAAATATGCGAGCACTACACCAGTGTGTAAGAAAGGTCACTGGTAAAATAACAAACATACCACCTACAAGGGATGCTAATGGTCAAGTACTAACAACAGATGAAGCGCAGTTAAAGAGATAGAAGGAATATTTCAAAGAAAACGTCGTCGTCGACCCCGAAAATCTCCAGTCATCAATTGACATCAATAACGAAACTAGCAACACCCATCCACCAACGGAACGGGAAGTTAAAGATGTCATTAATAGACTGAAGAGCAATAAGGCCGCTAGAACAGACAATAACCGCCGAAATATTCAAAGGAGATTCATCTACAACTGCAAGCATATTAACATTAATAATCCAGGAAGTCTGGAATTCTGGGAGAATTTCACTGAAATGGAAAGAAGGCTTGATAATTACGAAACCTAAGAAAAGTGACCTAAGAGAATGTAGGAACTGGCGAAGTATCTCTCCCCTCAACACAACAATAAAGGTACTCGCAATGATCATCCTTGACAGAATCTCACCTACGATCAATGCAAAATTAAGAAACGAACAAGCTGGATTTAGACCAGGAAGAAGTTGAACTGATCACATCAACACAATCCGCATCATCACTGAGCAATCCAATGAATGGAATTCACCATTGTATATGCTCTTCGTCGATTTCGAACGCGTATTTGATACGATAAACAGGAACGCAATATGGCAGACACTTTGTGAAATGGGCATCCCAAAGAAATTAATTGAACTCATACAAGAAATGTATCCGGATGCTGAGAACCGAATTCAATACAAAGGCAAACAAAGTGAAATATACTACAACACTCGAGGAGTAAGGCAAGGTGGCGTACTCTCACCAATGCTGTTCCTAATCGTATTAGAAAGTGTAATGCGGAAACTAGATAACAAGTCCCCTAATGGCATTCAATGCGGGTTAACTGGTAAACTCAATGGTTTAAACTATGTAGACGACATATTCTTGCTCACACACAAACACTCCGACATGCAGCAGAAAGTGCAACAGCTATCAGATCTAGCTAACGAAGTTGGTCTCAAAATTAATATCAAGAAAACGAAGGCGATGAGACTCAACACAAATATAACCACACCGATGCACATCAACAATATACAAATTGAAGATGTAAATGGGAAAAACATGGGCGGAAATTAAAGCAATAGCCCCAAATAGTAGTAGGAAAATCACGACGAGAGTTCTACTAGATGCAGAGTCTCACATAAATCTAATGACGCAATCACTAGCTAAACGTTTAGGCATCCAAACTTCCTGCTTACATTTGAGTATTAATGGTATCTGCGGCACTCCAGCAACATCTTCACGTTGCGCCATGATAAATATTCAATCACGCATATGTTAGTTTTCTACAGTAATCGAAGTTCATATTTTAAAAAATATTTCGACATATCAACCGTCATTATACTTGGAAAATTCATGCTGGTCATTCCCAGCCAAGTTGGCAGATCCTCAGTTTTTCGTATCTCGACCAATTGATCTTCTTCTTGGAGCGGAACTCCATCTCTATGGTGAGTTACAATCAGTTGGGCAAATTCAGTTAGACCAAAATCTACCGATTTTTTCTCTACGAGCAGAAAGAAGGTTTCTCAACATGGAAAGTAAGCTAGAGCGAGATCCTGAATTATGTGCAGCTTATAACCAATTTATGAATGATTAAGAACAGTTAGGCCATATTGAGCTAGTAAAACAAGTCGAAAGTTCACATTATTCTTAACCGCTTCACAGCGTTGAGAAGCCTGAACACTTTTCTACAAAATTAAGAGTAGTCTTTGACGGCTCTGTGAAGACGTCAATTGGGTACTCTTTAAACGATATTTTAATGACGGATCTAGTGGTACAACATGAACTTTTTGCAGTATTCATTCGATTTAGGTCACATAAATATGCGTTGAGTGCTGAAATTTGCAAGATGTACCGCCAAATACTCACTCACCCTATAGTGATTAACAATATCAGTACATCTGCTGGTGTTACAACCCTGAGAAGAGTGCATTTATAAACTCAAGACCGTCACGTATGGAACTACAACAGCACCGTATTTGGCTACTCGCTGCTTGCTACAACTGGCACTTGAGAACCAAGCTAACGATCCGTTAGCAAGTGCAGTTCTTCAACATGACGTCTATGTTGATGATCTGTTGTCCGGATCAAATTATACTGACGAGGCAGCTAGATTAAAGATATCTCTGTCAAATATTTTGTTTTCTGCGGGAATGACTTTACGAAAATGGTTGCATGGTTTTGCAGATGCTAGCAAAAAGGCCTACGGTGCAGTTGTATATGCGAGGTATCTAGACTCAAACAACCATTATTTTACACTGTTGTGTTCAAAATTTCGAGTAGCTCCACTTAAACAGCACACTTTACATATTAGAACTTTGTGCTGCATTATTGTTAGTAAATCTCATGAAAAAAGTAGCAACTGGAAGTAGTTTACAGGACTGACTCTCCGATCACCTTACATTTGATCAACTCTCCACCCACTAGGTGGAAAACATATGTGGCAAATCGGGTATGAATCGTACAGTCACAATCTAAGTCAAAGAATTGGTTACACGTACAGTCCAAATCAAAATCAGCAGATTTAGTCTCTCGAGCCGTCATTCTCAAGGCATTAATGTCATCCGAACTGTGGTGGTACGGAGCTACATTTTTAAAATCCTCTGATAATAGTTAGCACAATGATATTTTTAAATTTGGGCAAGGTATTAATATTTCAGATCAACGGAACGATACGGCCATTGTAAGCATACTTAGGGGAGACGTCGATGAACCCCTGGATCGTATTCATGCAAAAAATTCATACAACCGGGTCTTTAATTCAATGGCGTATGTAGCTCGATTCCTCAACAATACAAGCAAAAGCACCGTGAAAAGCACTGGATCGTTGACAGTACAAGAAAAAAACCAAGGCCTTACGATAACTGTGCGCTTTATTCAATCCAGAGTATTTGCAGAAATGTATAATGGATTAAAAAAATGAAAAGGGGATTACAACATTCGTGACCAGTGGTGGCCGACTGCAGTTCTCATCATTAGCATACTCATCAAAAAATGCTATCCTTCTGCCAAACAAAAAATCCTTCTGTATAACAAAACAAAGAAATAACCAAAGTTTCAAGGTCTGAACTTCCCCTGAGAAGAAACTGTAAGCGAAATTGGAAAGATAAACAATAGGTCATATGGACAATAATTGTCTGACCACAAAAAACTAAAAAACAAAAAAAAATAAAAAAATAATAGCAAACAGTTAGCTACGAAGTTTTGTAAGGATTGAACCGCTACATATCCACTATCATATTCGAGGTAAGCATCCGACTAAAACTTATTTAGTTGTGTTTGTATATGCTTGTCTACGGCTTCAGTTTTGGGTACATTACGACGATTCATTGTCACTAGAGGTTTGTGCAAAAATATCTATTCCGACAATGGCACAAACTTTGTAGGTGCAAATAACCAATCATACGAACTCCACACACTACTCATGGGAAATAAAGATGAATTGGACCAGTTATGTCACGATAAGGAAATTAACTGGAAATTCACACCCCCAAATTCACCTCATTTGGGAAGGTTCCACGAAGCAGCTGTAAAATCTGTGAAACATCATATACGTCGCATGATGGGGAACGCAAATCTATCCTATGAAGAGCTCAATACACTAATAAAACAAGTAGAAGCAGTATTGAACTCAAAGCCACTCACATCAATCACTACCGATGACAACATCGAAATACTTACTCCGGGACATTTTTTAATAGGTCGACCATTGACCGGAGTTCCTGAACCAGCGATTTCAGAGCCCACGAAAGTAACCTATACCAAACGATGGCAGCTGGTAAACTAATTGTACCATAACTTTTGGACAAGATGGTCTACTGAATACCTACAACAGTTAAAATATCGGTTTTGGTGGCAAAAGACAACAGATAATATTCCTGAAGGCATCGTTGTCATTATAAAAGACGACAATCTTCCTCCATTAAAATGGAAGTATGGCAAAATCATTGTGCAACACATTGGTGCGGACGGTCGAGTCCGCGTCGTATCAATTAAAACTTCGGCAGGACTAAACATTTAACATAAATTTAAGTTAAGTTTACATAAATAAGAGTACCGACTCAAAACTGTAAAACTAAACTAAAAGTCAATAAGGGTGTGCCCTGTTTAAATGTTTAAAAATGTGTCCATTAGTTATGCGCTCAAATATAATGATATCGTTTATAGAGCAGTCTATTACTATAAATGTATGATATAGACATTTAAAGCATATATATTTAATAGTTCCAACAACCGTGTATTACACACCTAATATAGTTATTATCATCATCATCATAATAATATTTAGTTTCAATAATAAATTGCTGTAATAAAACTAATTCCGTGATAGTAAAAAGATAAAACTTAAAATTATTATTATATAACATATCGTAGTCACGAGTCTACGATTTATTAAAGGGTTTACCGACCAAAATATTTTTGCTTTATTTTTTTTTACCACAATCTTGATTATATAACAAATCTAGATATATTTTTGCGACCGGACCGTTTACATCTTAATAATGATTTTTAATGCCTCATTTGTCCTTCAATTGTAAAATGTTTAAATTTTAACATATAGGAGGTGGTTAAATCGCACTTTGACATCTAACCCGATTTTCATGTGTGACAAAATATTCTAAATATCAAAAACCCACTTCGAATAGGCATGTCCTTTCTACTGAAAATCATTGTGTATCGTCCAAACGATACTCTGAAGACAATAGGCTTCTGCCATTTGTTATTTATGGCAAACATTAGTGAAAGGAATTTTAAACGAAATTCACAATCACGTCAAAATGTCGTGCAATTTTAGATAAAACACGGACAAGTTATATTGCTAAATTTTGAAATAATAATTCACCATAAGGCTAGAAATCTTTTTTCGTTGATTATATTGATTTAAGTAATAATATTTAGGTGTAGCTGTTGGTCAAAATTTGGTAACCTTATCTTTGGTTACTCTTACAATTCCATCACTACCCGGATAAATTTAGATGATGCGTCGGAGTACCTACTGGTTTGGAGGTATGTTGTCTTCTTTGATCAATATGATGTCATCAATGTTAATTGGACAGTTACCTTTCTTTCTTGTAAGGTATTTAAATAATCTCTGGACCAAGATTTCGAGAAAGCTTGATCTCTTCGTTGAATAGTTTGCCACCTGAATAATTTGTACATTGGAATATTTTCTAACACTTAATGATTCTCCAATTAGAAAATGCCCGGGGGTAAGTATTTTCAGATTGGTAGGATCATCATTGACACGACATAACGGACTGGAATTAAGCACGCTTTCAATTTGGGTAACTAAAGTGGTCGTCTACTCAAAATTTAATTTTGGCTGCTTCATGATTCGTTTGAAGTAATGTTTCACCGACTTGACGGCGGCTTGTGATAAATTTGAAGATAATTTCATTCTGCAAAATAAAATTACGAATAATGGATTGTTTTGTTGTTGTAAAATTTCCCTTTTTAATTTTTTCAATTCATTGTTGGCACCAATAAAATTGGAACCATCATCGCAACAGAGTTGATTGGGAAGACCTCGTCGCGATACAAATCTTTTCAACGCTGCCAAAAATGCCTCGGTGTAAAGACTGATAATTACTTCTAAATATACGGTTTTAACGGCAGGGCAAATAAACACAGCCACGTATGCCTTGGCCAATGGTGCATTTCGATTTGAAGAGTTTTTAATATAAATTGAACCCAAGTAGTCCACACCACTATTTAAAAATGACCTGGTTTTGTTGCACCTCTCTGCTGGTAAATTCGGCATTTTTTGGTGTTCTTGAACACCTCTATATCTAATACAGGTAACACACGATTTTATAGAATCTTTAATTATATATCTTGCTCCAATCATCCAGTAATTTTGACGTAACAAGCTCATCATTAGGGTATCTCCAGCATGCAGATTTGAAATGTGAACCTCTTTAATTATTAGGTTATTGACTGGGTGATTTTTTGGTAATATTATTGCATGTCGGACAGATTAGCTTAATTTTGCATTTTCCAATCTTCCACCTACTCGTAGTATCTCGTGTTGGTCGATAAATTGGTCCAAGCATAATAGCGTACTGTTGGAAGTTAAATTTTCATTTTTTGCTAATTGTTCGATTATCGGATAATACAATGTTCAGCATCTAAATATTCTTGGTATGTTAACCAACCCACCTGCGTTTTTTTGTCTTTTGACCTTGTCAATAGGCTAAAACGTAGAATATAACTCGTTATTTTTTTTATTTTGAACCAAGATGAGCATTTTTTTAATAATTGGGGAATTTCATTATCTTCGACTTCCATTAATACGCAAATTCCTCTGGGGTGCTCCTCAATATCTACATCTTCTGGCAAAAATTGCAAGAACATTTGTGGATATGATTTCCATTAACGCAATTTAAACCCACAAGTGTTAAAGATCTCGACTATCTGATTTTTTAATATTATGGCTTATTCGGTGGTTGCACTGCCGGTTAACAGATCATCCTTATAAAAATGATTCCGAATGACTTTAGCTGCTTCTGGATAATGCTTTTCTGCATTTTTGCCTTCCTCTTCTAGGGACCGAATGGCTAGGAACGGTGCAGTTGAAGTTCCATACGTAACTGTCATACACTTGTG
Organism: Tipula confusa; assembly: GCA_963556175.1. NCBI lineage: Eukaryota > Metazoa > Arthropoda > Insecta > Diptera > Tipulidae > Tipula > Tipula confusa. The sequence goes on from OY744475.1 coordinate 81,230,835, forward strand.
AGGACTGAGTTCTTCGTAGGAATCTCTACGCCACAATATGGATTGATAATTGGCATCTGATGGGTGAACTAAAATTTGTCGGTACTTTTTTTCTATGTCCGCAATTATTGCTACTTCTTAATAGGGTCGTTGTTAACTCCGGTTGAAGCCTTGGTCCAATATTTAAGCTTTCGTTTAACGAGACTGTATTTGTAGTTTTACAGTATGCATCAAAAACAACGAGTTTTGTAGTTGTGTTTGAATGGCATGATGAAGCATGAAATACCTTTTATTATTTTTAGTTGGAACATCTGCCTAAGGTACCTGTATTATATGGCCTAAGTGAGGGTAATCATCCATAAATGTTTTATAGTCCTTATAATATTCGTTTGATCGCTTAAATCTTTTTTCAATTGACCTCAATCTGGCACTGCCTGAGGTATTGAATCTCCTAGATTAGGTGGTTGATTTTTGAAGGTTAATCGAACCTTGAATCTGCCATCTGGAGCACGAGTAGTAGTTCCGATACAGTATTTCACAAAGATCATCTTCGTCTAGTTGCGTGGACTTCCTTACAGGTTCTTCCACCTTCCAAAATTTCTTTAATAGTTCCATCAGATTTTCATTTGTTATGCTAAAATCAAAATTTGCATTATAAATCTGTACCTTGCAATCTACTTTGGCTTCTTTTATTTTACCCGCTATTAATCATCCCAATTTAGATGAGTGAAGAACAGGTAGGTTTTGTATTGCCAATTTCTGTTCGGATAAAATTTCTAAAAAGTGTTCCGCTCCAATCAATATATCGACGGAATTAGGCCTGTCAAAATAGGGATCTGCTAATTCTATGTTCCAAACTTCGTTGCTTTCTGGTATCTGTATCCGTCATTATTTTTGAGTAATGTGGAATTACTCGTGATTGAATAGTTAACATTGTTTTTCCTCTCGATTTTCCCACTGAACAAGAAGCTAGTCCGTAAATGGAAATATGTGCAAACTTTCGCTTTAAGCCTAAGCGTTGAACACATGATTCAGAAATAAATGTAGCTTGAGATCCGGAGTCGAGCGGTGCTCTTGCCAGCACTTGCTGCCAACTGCTTGCTTGAACATATAACAAGGTTGTGGACAATAACGTGTTGAGAGTAGGTTGATAATCATGCAAGGATGTAGTAGTTGAGTTGTTTGTTGAAGATTGTGATGACAATGTTGATGGTAGGTGGTCTTTGTGTGTTGATTGCAGAGGTTTGTGGGATGTTCCATTGGATGCAAATAATAATTCGGCTGTTGCTTGTAGACTTGTTGAGGGTTGATCTGTGTGTAATAAAGAGTGATGACGGCTTTTGCAAATTAAACACGGAGCTCGGGAAAAGCATTGTGCCTGTAAATACCCTTGTTTCAAGCAATTACTACAACTATTGAATTTTTAATTAATAAAGTTCGTTTCGCCATGTCCATTGTTTTAAATAAAGGGCATTTATAGACCACATGATCCTGTTTACAGACAACACACTTCCACTGATTTGATTGAGCGCTGTGGTAGGACTTCACATTTTGTTGTGGGGATCTCCTAGGCTTATTCGGTGATGCGCAAGACTCCAATGCACCGCATCTTGTGGTAAGAAATTTCAATAACTTGTTAAAAGTTGGAAAAGTATCATTAACCGACATTTGTGCCCACAACTGCTTAATCTCAGCGTCTACTTTATTGATCAACAGGTGTACTAGCCAAAGGTCTCGTACTTCAACTAAATCTCCTACTGCTCTCAATTCACGAATCACCTCATCGGAGATATCACACAATTTTCTCAGTTCACGATGGCTGGCTTGATAACAATTTTTTTATCCATGACTGATTGAATACGGGAATACACAATCGATTTTGGCTTGTTGTATCTGGCAACGAATTTCTCCTTTGCCACATTGCTCTTCCCACGTTTGTATAGCTTCTAACGTGGTTTCACTGGTAATCGTTTCTCTAAAACTTTTTATGGCTTTTATTTGAGTAATCGGACGATCACGTGCTTGGATATTTCGCTTCATTTTGAAAGTTCAAGTTCACAACTTTTCCTCACCGAATTAGATAAATTATGTATCTGCCGCTTGTTTTTGTAGCCCAATATATTAACTCACAAAATTAAAATAGGACAATGGCTACTTATCTCGAAAGTTGATGATGATGTTATTTTACATGCAGTTCTTTTAGCATCAATTTCGGCACCAAAATGTTCGTTCACATTACCAGCTTGTAATGCATTACTATCGCAACATCCGTAAATCTAATGAATATTAAGTTACTGTCCTCCTCACCTGAGAACTGTGCCATCATAATATTAATTTTATTTAATTATTTAGAACTTTTTATTCACAACACTGACACAAAACTAGACAGTTTCTCAAAACTAATGAAAATATTTCATTTTTGTTTTATCAAAATTTTAAACAAATGAGTGAATAATCATCGCCTACTGCTTTACTGACTAAAGAAAATTCTAACAATATCAACACTTCAAAATTTCTTAATAAGATTGATTTAAGACACTTAAAAAATATGGACGTAGGTACAACTAATGTAGTAGGGGATTATAGGAAATCAATGCGGATTAAAATTATGTAACAAAAAATGACAAACACCCTGTTTCTCATAGGATATATAAAAAAACTAACCTCCCTCCTACGATTTCTCAGAATGAACCAATGAATCACCCTTTTATCGAATTAATATTCCAAACCCGTACACCCTGTATAGTATTTGATAAACGACTTTTTAATTAATGTCAACTGTTTCAAGTGGGAGCTATGCACAACCCACCCACATTAACCTAATCTAATCGACACTCACTTATTATGTGGTCGTCGAATATGTAAATATGATTCAATTAATTTTAAATTAACCATTAATATTTTAAACAAATATGTATACACACCATTAAAATGATACATGCACAGTAATCCCTTAATATTACATGGAGGATAAACACCTAAAATAAATAAATGAAAATTATTGAGAAAAATTTTTGTTTGAGGGTGAAAATGTGAAAGGATATTATATAAATAGGATATGTAGATTTCACCCAATATACGAGTATATATGTACCACCTCCAAACATACTACCACCTACCTGATACATAAAAAAAATCGACAGTACAATTACAAAATTTTAACATATAACGTTGACGACATTCTGCCATGCAATTAGATCGTTGATATGGTAAACCACTCAATGCCATTATATCATAGAGTGATACCTCGTTCTATATATCGATGCGGGATAAAAAAATAATAAAAAATAAAAAATTGATTATGATTGATAATGCTATCAATTTGTTATAGAAAAATATTTTAGACTTACACCGTAAACACATTGACGTTGTTGTGGTGTATACCTTTCGATATCGCTTGACGTATAAAATGCTGTTGGACTAATTGATATGGAGGTTGCTGTATATCCAGGTATATTACTAGCAATATTTGGCCATTCAGTCGGATGATGTATGATTAAATTAAGGCCAGACCTACTTCTAGCTTCGTTCTCCGATTGATCTGGTATTTTGACAACAATGCGTAATCCACTCCAGAGGCCGTGACTATGTGTTCGCCATGGGAAGTATGACATGTTTGTCTATAAAGGGTATTACGAAAATAAAAAATGATATACATTATGTTACAATGCTTTAGTGAAATTACTGGGTGTACATAGACTATTAAACCCAAAAAAAAATTCTGGAATTTAGCCGAAAAAATTAAAATAATCCATAAAAGAACTATATAGAATCACTTACCTTGTGGGCTAACCCATTGCCTGATTTTATGATTGTAAAATAACTTATGGAAATGTATACATATTTCAGTAAAGTATTTATGATAATACCGAAAGCTTTCAATTAAAGTATCACTCATCAAAATCGGAACGCTGTTTTTGGCTCCAAAATAATTTATAAAAATGTATGCATATTTTAGTATAGCATTTATGATGATGGCAAAGTCCTAGATTCATACCTCCTTGCGGTGCTCCCTGGGGCACGCTAAATGAATCAGGCGGTGTAGTGGAGACGTGCAGGAGAAATCCTGTTTATAGTCATGGACACTACATGTCAGAGCGAGTTATTGGCTGAAGCAGGCGTCTGTCTTGTATCAAGCGGCTTGCTATTGGATTCATCACAAAATTGACCTCGGAAATTGTACACGGACAACGCTTTAAAATGGGAATTTGGAACGTGCTTAGACGTGCTTGCACTACAAGAGCTTAGATGGTTTGGTAGTGGGATCCAGGATACCACCAATGGTTACACTCTTTATTACAGCGGCCATCAGAATGGAGGAGAATTTGTAGTTGACTTCCTTATCCATTACCGCGCGAAGCATCAAATTATCGACTTCCACCCAATCAACATACGGATATGCACGGTCAGGCTCCGCACTAAGAAATTCAACATCACGATTGTTAATGTACATGCACCCACCGAAGATAAATCTGATGACATCAAAGATCTCTTCTTTTTCGAGCTGGAGAAAGTCATCAATAACGTACCGCACCACGACATTAAAATAATCGTGGGCAACGCAGAAATCGGTAGGACTGCAGAAATACATCGTACATTGGTCCTAACAGCCTGCACCTAACTAGTAACAACAACGGCCATCGCGTCACCGACCTGGCAATAACGTACAACTTAGTCGTATCAAGTACGTTTTTCCCACACAAGAGAATCCACAACGTGGAGATCGAATGATGGAAGAACGAAAAACCAAATCGATCACGTCATGGTGTCTAAGAAACACTCCACCAGCATATCCGACGTCAGATCTTACAGATGTGCAGATATGGACGGCGATTATGTGCTTGTCATATTTAAGTATAAGTGCAAACTGTCATCTACGTTCAACAGACAAGCACAAAAGACCTTTCGATGGAATATCGATGCTTTGAAAGACCAAGCGTCACTGCAGAGTTACCAATTAGCTGTCACTAATTATTTAGACCGGCCCAATAACAACGAAGAAGTTTCTAACATCAAGGAGCAGTGGTACGCTATACAGTCAGCCATAACCACCGCGGTGCAAAGTTCCATCGGAAGAAGGCCTCAGAGGTCCCGCAATGTTTAGTTGCCGAAGGGTCGTCGAAAATAAACAAAAGCTTCGTGAAAAATGGTTGGTTCGCAACACTAGAAGCACTCTAGTGGAATATCTCCGCGCTAAGAAAGCTACGACTTCGACAATAACTCCGACAACAGAAGCGCGATTATATGAGATCTTGCATCGAAAACATCCATGCGTAAATAGGAAACTCAAGGACTGTTTTGCTAACGCCAGAAATCTAACTAAAGACTTCCACCCAAGAAGTGCAGCCATCAAAGACAGAAAAAGAGAGCCGAAAACAAACGTAGCTAATGTTCCCTCAGTATGGCAAACCTACTTACAAAATCTGCTAAATCGGAACGATGAAGTGACCCCCATTAGAGCAATACCTCCTCCAGGTGAATAGGTACTTGTTGAATATCCCACAGTAAGAGGAAGTAGAAGCAGTTATCAGTAGATTATAAAATGGAAAGGCACCTGGTCTCGACGGAATCCATGTAGAATTGAATAAGGTCGGAGGCCTACTCTTGGAACAAATCTATACGATCTCATCGTCTCTATTGCACTCATATGTCCGCTGCACAAAAAAGGAGACCTACTGATGTGGAAACTATCGTGGTATCGCTTTGTTGAGTACCGCTTACAAAGTGTTGACTAATGTTGTACTTGCCAGACTCATCCCTCTCGTCGAAAACTATTGGCGAATATATGTGGTTTTCGTCCCAACCAATCGACCACTGACCAATGTTTTACGATGAGGATGACCTTGAAAAAATATTGGGAGTACAACATAACCATACACCAACTGTATATAGACTTCAGACAGGCATATGCCAGTATAAACCGCGAAAGCTTATGGGCCGCGCTCATATGCCTAGGAATTCTAGAGAAACTCGTTTCTCTGTGCAAATTAACAACCTCTGGGTCTGTATGTAGAATCATAATTGAGGGAGCTGTGTCAGGCTTCTTTTAAATAACATCTGGTGTTCGACAGGGAGATGCACTCGCGCCTGTGCTGTTTAGCTTGGCGCTTGAGTACGTAGTGAGAAAAAGCAACATTGAAACTTCGCGCTATATATTTAATAAATCAGGCCAAATTCTTAGATATGCAGATTACATCGTGCTTCTTGGCCTAGCGATATCAAGGATAGTTTCATACAGTTCGACCGCTGCGCAAGAAGACTTGGTGAACAACAGCAAAACAAAATTGTTATCAACATCCAGGAACATCTCGATGGTAAATCTCGGAATTGACGACCATAACTTTATAGCGTTGAAAACTTTAAATACCTCGGGTCAGTTATAACATCGTTGAATGATATGCAGGCAGAAATAAAAGTCCGAATCGCTGCCGGACAACGAGTTTTCTACGCCCAATCGAAATTATTGCGATCTACACTTATGTCGCAGTCGTACAAGCTTGCACTTTATAAAGCACTCATAAGACCTGTGCTGGCTTTCAGAAGCGAACGATTATAGTTTGTTATCTACTTTAGAAAGGAAGGTCATTCGCTTAATCTCTGGTCCAATCAAAGTCGCAGACAACGAATATCGGATTCGTATGAACCACGAGATAAGGCAACTTCTGAGAGGCTGCGATATTATCGGATTCATTAAATCCAATCGAGTTAGATGGCTCGGCACGTTACACGATCTCCACAACAACGAATGATCAATAAAGTGTTCCATCAACAACCAGCCGGTGTTCGTCGTAGAGGTCGACCCCGATTGCGCTGGCGTGACGACGTCGAACAAGATCTACATGCATTAGGATGTCGAAACTGGAGGACGAGAGCGATGGACCGAGATGGATGGAGGACCTTAGTGTGGGTGGCAAATTCATTTTGTGGGATGTGAAAGCCAAAGAAAAAAAATGTATGATGATACCGAGAGCTTTCATTTAAAGTATCACTCATCAAAATCGAACCTCTGTTACGTGTTTTACTGCATAATTGCATAAGTGCTAAGAATACCGGCACACTATAGCTTTTTGTGCACTGAACATAGTTTTTGTTATTTATGGTGAACTTCATGAGTCGAAATAGTGCAATGCAAAACGCTCTTTGCAGCAAAAAATTGATCAGAACACCAGATGGCTATTGGGTCAGAAGTGACAATAAAAAGACTGATAAGCATTCAGTTGTAATGTCTCTTATGAGTTAAAGAAAATACTCACACCAAATGGGCAAAGTAATGCTCATTGCCGAGTAATACAGAGGATGATTATTTCTAAAATAATGAAATGTGTTAATAGCACTATTAAAAATTATATAAACCTGAAGAAAACTACAGGACTTTGATACCGGGAAAATGTTTAAAGAATTACCAGAAAAATAAATAAAAATCATAACCTACATATTAAAAGTAATTATGAGAAATGAATCCGTAATAAATGGAAAACATAGCTAATTATGATTCCGAAATATATGACAAAGGCGAAACGCAAGTTGTGTAATAGAGGCCGATAAGTTTCAAAACTTTTTGAAAAAATGTTATAACAAAAATTAAAACCAATATTATCTGAAGAGCAGATTATTCCAGACTTCTAATGTTGAAGTCAGATTATCAGACTTCAGCTGATTGGAAGAAGATCCAAACTGTCACTAGACAGCAAAGTTGTTTAGAAGTTTTACAACGAATGTAATTAAAAATACTATGCAGCATTACAAATTCTACTTGGTATTCGAAATGTTATCATTCACAGAGACCTAGATATTAAGTTTTGGAGATCAGATTAGTTTTAGGATATTCCATTAAGGGAAGTGTTTTGTGAGTAAGCACTACATTATTTAGATGTTTCCCAACCTGAGAAACCACAACGTAATTTTTCCCATCGTTGTACATGTTGGTAGTCAAAGAAAGTTGTTGAAACAAGTTCCTAAGTGGGATCCAGTTGATAAAACATTTGATGACTCCAGTACGTCTTTCACATATTTCACACACCGATATATCTGTGAAAGCAACCATGACAGAGTCTAAGTTCACCTGCAACAGTGTTATTACACTAAATTTGGCCGAAAAGTCACAAGTTTAAATTGTTTGAGCATTAAGCCATCTCAATTTGCATCAATTTTGAGAGTCCTGTTCCATCTCTCGTTACAACGAGTGGCAGCAACGAAGACGCAAAGGATTCAAAAGAGTAAAGCTCGAATTGAACGAAATCTCTATCGTTGTGGTAAAAAATTACTGCTGAACTAAAAATTTCCAGAGAAAAGATGCAACACATCCTGAAAATGACACATTGAACTCCAAAAGATACATGAACTTACTCCTGAACAGGAAAAAAGGCTGTATAGAGTAAATGGGAAAATGGCCGATTTTATTTGCCATAGAGCTCATACGAGAATTTACATATCCGGATGGCCACCAGAAAAAAGGTTCCAGAAATGGTGACAGTGAAACTATTTTATAAGCTGCGTTTAAGCCTTGGTCACGCAAACATTTCGGCTGCATACTTTTGACATTCCAATAGGATTATGCACCGTCTCATAAAGTGAGTGTAAGCCAAGAATGTTTGAAAAACAACGTACTGCTTTTTATTTCTTTAACACATAACAGTTTGGAAATTCTTCGAATATTAATCCGAAGGTTAAATCTTTCTGGGGTATTTTAAAGAGCAATTGGCATTAAAAAACCAAAATTTCGATCATTTCAAGCAAGTTATTCACCCGAAATTGAAGCACATTCTGAAAGTGTACATTCCTCCAGCGTTGTATGGCTTTTCCGGCTGACGCAAAGCCAACGAATAAAAAAGAATTTATTCTATAATTTGAATGTGTTTTCAACCTTACATGAAAATAATACTGCTCTTTATTTTGTTGCAATTTTTAGCAGCAGCACTGAAACAAGGCTTTGCTTCCGAATAAGGTTACTTTCCATATTATCTCACACTAAAGCTAATCAAAGCAGCAAAAGAGTTTTCACGTATAGCATTTTCACTTTATCAATTACGATAAAAGAGAGAGGCTGCACGTGAAATTACACCTTTATGGAATTCAATCGCGCATTAATGACACTAAGTTGGTGAGTAATGGCACTGGAAGATTCACTGTGTTGTGAACTGTACGTCTTTCTTCAGTAAAAGGGTTGCCGTTTCGGTAATCCCAAGTGGCAGCATTGGTTTGTCTTTTATCATGGAAATATGCCATCTAAGCTGTATACTTGGATGTCTTGCGTGAGCCACCAGTGGGCCATAGAGATAGAAATATTTGCATTGGGCTTGCATATTTGCAACTGCGACCATTTATTTAATGTTCGTTTAGCTTGTTTTTTAGTTTGTTCCTGTCATATTTCTTGTTCCAGATCAAAATGGTTACCCTCTTTTGGTGTGAATCCTATTGGTAATCGTAATGATTTAAAATGCTGCCCAGCCCGATCATTTTGCCATAATTTGTTGGGTTGGCAGAACACGCAAAAACTAATATTTTACGTAATTTCTTAGGTATTAAAAACGTCCCACCATCAGTCAAACATCGATTGATTCTTCATCAGACTCAAAAAGTTATTTTTATAATGCTTTAAATAGTTGGCAACAAATTAACAAATTATCCAAGAGTATGCACACAAACACAATGCTTGTTGCCAACACAACAGTGGTTAGTCACAATATTTTCTGATGGTCTTCGGTAGCTTGTGAGCTATTAAGAATATAATCCTTTGACAAATTGCAGTAACCTTCGATGATAAGTCGTTCTATGAGTTTTAAGCACGTAAAAACAACGACATGAGATGCAGTAGCAAAATAAGGTGAACAGCACATCAGAAGGTAATCTAGATTGACAGCTCATTTTGTTAAGTTTTCATACGTATTTACATATGCGAGTATTGTACGCCCTTAGTTTAGAATTTTCGTGGTAGAATAAAGATTTTATGCCAATTTGGTGATAGATAATGCATTGTGCCGGTAAACTATCGAATTTCAGATGAGTTTTCAAAATTTTTTTGTTCGTTAAACCATAGTATAAATACATTTAGTACTACCATCATAAAAAAAAAACAGTTTACCCATTGATGTTCCAGATGTCGGGTCGATAGTTTATAGTCAAAATTTAGAGTAAATGACATTTAGGCGATTATACATATAAAAATATTTTGATTATTTTAAAAACGATACCAGTAGCGACATCTAGCACTTCAATGGGCTAACATACCATGCCAATACTATGTGTATTTATATTATGATATATGTTATTAAGATGGTTCCTTTATCAAACAACCATTTTATTAGTTAAAACCTAATTGATATTGATTTTTCTTAATTTTTCAGATAAATATCGCTTTGTAGTTCTTCGCTAAATTGCAGGTCAAGACATGCCAGACAACATCACCAAATCCAATAATTGCGCGCCTCAAATCGATTGTTGGACATGGTATAAACGATGCAGTACCATTCTGCTAAAAACTAAGTCTCAATTCTTCTGGTTACTGCAAAATCGTACCAATATGGATCACTGTATTTCCTTAAGGCCACTAGGAAAATAGATCATGGAAATTTGACACTGTAAAAGCAACTAGCATGTAAAAATAAGTCTCACAAACAAAGTACAAAAAATAAGTGAAACCTAAATTGAAAGTAAAAGTGAAACTAGGAAGAATAAATTCAAATTAAAGTGGCCACAGACTGTAGCCATTCTGCATTCGTGTTCAAATAATTAATACCAATAACCTAACAGGTAGGAGAAATTTTTACCATGATATACTATTTAATGTCGTAAATTGAATTTAATATCGTAAATAAATTTTAATATACAAAAACATTCTAAAACTGACTTAACCCGATTTACCAAACCTAATCTCAAACAATAAACTCTTTACAACTTTTGTTTTTCTTTGCTCTTCATTTTTAAGGAATCGAATATCAAATTTTCTCAAATTCTTTATTTTACGATTTATGTATCAGAATCTGTGGTATCAGTTATGTTAACTTTGAATTGGAAAAATTGTTATATGGCAAAAAACTTTTAATGTTCGATATGATGGTGTTTATGTATGGTGATTATTTGACAACGTAATTGTACTGGAAACATTGTTACGGTATTTCACCCCCAAAAATTTTTCTTTTAAATTAAGTAAAAAATCGATTTTTAAAAATTTGGTGGTGTTCTTAAATTTTTCCATTAGTTTTGAAAAGTGGTCCATAAAGCTAGTCTTTTTTCAAAATACTATTTTTACACTTTGTTAACTTTTAAAATAATTTCAGAATTCCCATCAGCATCTTCATAAAAGTTAATATACTCCTACAAAGTTGAAACATTATAAATGGTATATTTCATTCACATAGGTTCATTTGATGACTTCGACAGCTCATTTTCAAGGGAAATTGGTTAAGATTTTTTCGTTTCAAGCTTTTTTGAAAAGAACTTCTTTCGGCTTTTTGAATATTGTTTTATGAGTTGTTTTTTTTGGTATTGTGCTATTGTTTTCTAAAGACTGTCTGTCTGGTCATTTGAAGTTTAGTTAAGTGGCACAAATAGTGATTAATTAAAAAGGACGTTTCTTATATTTATAAATAATTAGATCATGGGTAAAATGTAAGTTGTTTTGGTTTGGCTGCAAGTGTATAAATACTCGTAAAACTACAGCTGCCAAAGCTCTTTGTTCAAAGCCCTTTATTTAAACAATTATATTTAACTATTGCTGCCCTAGTTTAAAACACATAAATTTTTTTATCTCCTGATTAATTTATTGCAATTATTTCCTCTTCCCTCATCAATTCTTTTGGGGCCATAACTGAGATCATCTCCTTGATCCACAGATCATTTCAATATTCCATGTTTGTATTATTCAAAATCAAAAATTTTTTTATTTTCTGGCAGCCTACTATGAGACAAACTCAATAGACTCATCATATGAAATTAATCTATTTACTAATGTAGCAACTCTCCTATTGAATTCCAGATAGAATTATCATATTGAATGTTTACCCAAAAATCTCGAAACACTGTTCTATCTAAATTTAGTATAAGCGAAAATTAATGCAACATAGGTGTGGTTTGCTAAATAAATTTTTTAATACAAATGCATTTGCTTCAGTGGGAATTGTCACTCTTAACAAAGCGTCTGCTACCACATTCTTCTACCTGGTTTATATTTTAATTCGTAATTATATTCCTCCAGGATGGCCTTCCATCTTTTCATCTTGGAGTTATTATACTTGTTACTTAGGGTAAACGTAAGCGGTTGGTGATCTTTGAAAATTTGCTTGCGTATAGGAAATTCCTTAATGAAGTTAAAGACCAAATTATTGCTAACATCTCTTTTTCGTTAGCTGCATAATTTTCTTCGGTTTTATCTAGTTTCCTGGACAGAAAGCTAATTGGCCTGACATTTTGAGAAAGTACTGCACCAAGCGCAAAATTCGAGGCATCTGAGATCAATTGGAATTTTATTTTTGAAATTCGGGAACGATAATATGACCTCATATTAGAGAATTTTTTATTTTATTAAAAGTACATATATGTTCTCCGTTAAATTGTACTTGTTTCTATTTTGAAATTGTTTTGACATGTCCGTCTTGCCCTCTTAAAAGTGCAGTCGAGGGTTTAGCTAGTTTAGCGTAATTCTTGATTAAACGGCGGTAGAATCTAGCCATTCCTAAAAAGGATCTAAGCTCTTCCACTGTTTTTGGGACGGAGAATTCTGTTATAGCCCTGACTTGTTTTATTTGCTTTAATTCACTCCTTACTGATGACAAATCCTAGAAAATCAACTTCTTGCCTTAAAAATTCGCATTTGTCAAGTTGAATTCTAAGGTTGGCTTTTTCAAGAACTTTGAATATCATTTCGATGTTTTCAGAGTGTTCCTTTTCATTTTATCAGAATATAACTATGTTGTCGATATAGACATAGCAGCGTCTCGTTATATGTTCCCGTAGGATCTAAAGTACGTTGGAAGACAGATGGCGCCTTTTTCAGGCCGAAAGGAAGGCAAGTAAATTCATATTTGCCATGGTTGACAGAGAATGCTGTTTTCTCGGTATCCGTCTCTTTGAGCGGGATTTGGTCAAAGCCGCTCTTTAAGTCTAAGACGGTAAATAACTTTTCACCAAGATTTGCTAGGATGTCGTTAATCTCTGGAATTGTTACCGTATTTAATATGCGGTAGTGGATGACCATCCTATACTTTTTCTCTCCCGATACGTCCTCCTTTTTGGGTACAGCCCAAATTGGGGAGTTATAGAGTGGTTTCGATGGTCTAATTATTCCATCCGACAATAATTATTGTATTTGTTTTTCTACTTGCTCCTTGAGGAGGAACTTTTATTGTGGTGGTAATCGTTAGCTTTTCCTCTGGTTCGGTGAAAAAGTTAGGGTTGTTATTTATTATTTTGTCTAATATCGTTTTCTGTGCTGAATTGAGATGTGAGATTCTTAAATTAATATTGTTTCCAGAGTCCGATACGTGTTGTTTAAGTGTGATTCTGATGTTAGGTTAGATAGTCCACTATTTGCGTTGATGGTGGAACCCAGAACTTTTAAGCTGTCGTTACCAATTATACCACCGAAAGATTTTAGACTAGGAAGAATAAAGAATTTTAATTTCCGTTCAGGACCAAATAGGTCAATCATAGGTGAGTGATTTTGATACTCCCTGCTACTGAATTGGCCATGAAAGGTTTCTCGTTCCGTATAGGGTTACGAATATATTGGGGCTGAATATAGTTTTTAGACGCTGTATCTACTAAAACTTTTACAGTTTTGCCGTTCTTCGCTCGTTGTTGTAAGTATGGTAGCGAAGAACTCTTTAGTCTAAAAAAATGTATATCGTCAAGTTGTTCGGAAATTTCTTCTTCTTCATATACTTCTGTAGGGTTGTCCTCCTTTAATTCAGGAATAGTTTCTGTGTCTGTATGTTCAACTAGAGTTTGTTCATATTGCGAGTCGAATTCATCTAATTCCTGTTGATATTGTTGGATAGTAGGATCTTCATGGAATTGCTCATAGTGATAGACCCTTTAAGCTTTATTTGGATGATGGTACCCAAATTGGGGTCGGTTCGGTTGGAATATCTTTGTTGTTTCAAACGAGGTTTGGGGATTGTGAATAAGTTTGTGGGAAAAATGATTGTGGTCCGTTAGCAGATATAGGCATTCTGTCCCTTCAAACGAAAGGCGGTGGGGGAACTAGTGGTTTACGTTGAATATTTTAAGCACTGTGATTAGCGTATTGCGCTCGATAATCTATGTTTTGTAACTTTAAACATAATTGTAATGCTTGTGGTAAGTCATTAGGCTCACGAATACTTAGGAGCCGTGGTAGATCTCCCTTTAATAAAGGTATCGAGTGCCTTGTCTCGAAAGTTTTCCGTTAGATTGTCCATGGATTCTTGACCTTGCTCCATGGAGGATAATTTATTTAGAATTAACAAGAGATGTTGATAAACACTTTGGTAGAATTCTGGGATAGTTTGGTTGCGATGTACCAACGTCATCATCTGGTATTCAAGAGTACCTAGATCCCGTTTATCTGCGTTGTGCAGGATAAGGTATTTGGCAGTTTTTTGTCCATCTAATGAGGCATTGTAAGACTCGAGAGCTACATCCGCATGCCCTACAATTTTATTTCTTATAAGACGTTTAGAATCCCTTAACACTTTGGTGTGCCATTGAAATGTTCATATAGATCCGTAGAACTGTATCTACACTCTTCTTCCATGAACTCTTCAGGTTGTCCGGAAAATTTCCGTATGTCCGGAGAATTTCTGTATGTCCGGAGAATTTCCGTATATGTCGGGTATTTTGTCGAGATCTGCCAGGTTACTCTGGTATTGAACATCTATTTTCTGATGTGCGTCCTCTCTACTACTGTTTTGTCTTTCATTCTGTTTGTTCACTATACCTGTTATAATTTCTGTTAGTTCTGATAGGACGAATGTGTTTGAGGAAGTTTGTGGTTTGGGGTCTATATGAGCCATTTTACAATCGAAAAATTAGAATTAATCCCGCTTGTGTGGTCAAATTTTATTTAAGTGTAGAATAGATATGTCCTTTTATCAAATATTGACTCCACGACTGGCTTTATTTGTCTCAAACTATTTTGACAAATTTTATTTAAAATCTTTTTAATTTAACACTAGTTCGGTATATGTTTTATCTTCCAGTAATTAATTTAAAATTCTACTAGATATAACAATTTAAAAAGGTATTTTCTGAATATATTGTTATGATAATTTCCACATTAAAAGTGTGACTTTATGTTTCAGTAAATAGCAAATGAGTGTTCCTCATTTGAAGTGTAATCCGTAACCCTCGCACAGGTAGTACCAGCGAAAGGTGATTGGACCGCTGTTGAATTTATTCGCCTTGGTGTCCGTTATTATGTTTCGACTCCTTTTCCTTCTTAGTTAGGCATACTTAGGGGCTCCTTTTCCCAATACGATTATTTTAGGGTTTGGATGTGTGTGTGTGTGTTCACAATCAATTTTACCCTTTTTAATGTAATTAAGATTAAAAAGTTATTTTGGATAAGTTAGTCTATCAGGTGGTCTTCAAGTCCTAAGTAATCTTCTAAGGGCAGGAACAGGTGAATTAGTGGTATTCGTATCCAATGCGGCATTTGGAACATTTGAATTGTACTTTTGAGGAACTAATATAAGCATGCCCATCACCTTCCAAATCACTAGGTTTCAAATGATCCAAATGCATTGATCGTACTCGATTATTAACGTTAACCAGATAAGTGACTGGACCAGTAACTTCCAAAACTCGACCAGGTACCCTGTATTTAGTTGAGTATTTGTCTGTATTTTGACATAACACTGTATCTCCTTCGTTAAATTTATGAATAACTCTTTTAGTTTTCTTTTTAATTTCTTTTTCCTGTACAGAGTTTTTCGGTGAGTTAAACTCATTTGGTGTTTGCCCATTTATTGAGGTTGGTGTAAGTGCATAATGTGTAATTTATTTATTGTCATTAAAAATTTTCAACAAACTTTTTTTGCAGTTTGAACCGCTCTCTCTGCTAATCCATTTGATTGTGGATGATATGGAGGACTTTTTGTACCTTTTATGCCATTTAAAAGAAAATCCCTAAACTCGTCTGATCTGAATAGGAGTCCATTATCTGATACAATTTCGACCGGTGAGCCAAATAGTGGTATGAATGATTTAAATTTGCTAATTACTGACATTGCTTAAGTATCTATCATTAACCAGATGGTTATTTACCGAGAAAAGCTATCCCCTAAAATAAAATAGGTGGTTTTGAATTTGCAGCTTAAGCACAAATTTCACACTTGGGCGTTACTTTTTCAATATTCAAGTCAAGATAAGGCCACAAAAAATATGATCCTGACGACATTTTCATTCTTACAATTCCAGAGTGACTCCCATATATAAGAGCGAGTAGTATCCTACAGCCTCGCAATAAACCACCACCTTCTATCACGATTTCATTTCGTAACAAGAAATATGGTTTCAATTGAATATCCTTTACCAAATTTGGCCAACCTTCCGAACAATAATTGTAGGCTAGAGATAATACTGGAACCTTCAAGTTAGCAATCGCGATATCGTTAAAATTGAAAAGTTTTCTTCACCCTCTAAGGCGGATGTTTATTGAAAAGGAAGGCGCGAAAGCACACCGGCATTATCCATATCCGCACCTTTTTGACATCTATTTTTTTAAATGTATAACCTGAAAGAAAAATCGCCCATCTTTGGAGTCGGTGACTTGCAAGAATGGGGAGACTTCTCTCAGGATCAAACAAAAGTTTCAACGGTCTGTGACTAGAATAAATTTATTCCCATATAATACTTGTAGAAACGTTTAATAGCAAAGACAATTGCTAATGCTTCACGTTGAATTTGGGCATACTTTTTTTCTGATGGTGAAAATGTTGAAGAGGCAAAATACACTGGTCTCACTTCATTATCTATCATTTGTGACAATACTGCTCCAACGCTTTCTTACATTTTTGAAACGTTTCCTCACACTGTTTGTACCAACTAAATTTTGAATCTTTTTTCAAAAGATCATATAAAACATGAAGCTCAGACGGTTTGGTCGATATGAATTTTGAATAAAAACTAACTAGTCCTAGAAATGACTTTAGCTCTGTAATATTCTTCGGCTGTGGGCCTTTACGACTGCAGATAATTTAATTGGATCTGGGCTAATTCTATTTTTGGATAAAATCTGCCCTAAATATTTAACGGACTTTTGAAAAAATAAACTTTTGGACAGATTCATTTTTACATTTAACTCCTGAAATCTACTAAGCACTTTTTTCCCCCTAGTAAGACTTCATCTAAATAAGAAGACATCCCGAAAACATTCAAGTTTTAAACATTTTGAATATTTCGGATTACCTAATTTTAAAATCAAATCACGGTATACCCTGGAATTAGCAGTTCCATCCAATCTTTTCCAAGCAACGGTGTGAACTAATGATCCGACTTGACGATTGGCATACTTAAACTGTATACACATCCATGACATTTGATAATGACTGGCATTTTACCAACGACTTACAATAATTCACCGTTCACTAACTGCAACCTTACCTCACAAGGACTCAACGACACACTTGAAAATGAAATTTATAAAATTTATATGAGAAAATGGTGACAGCTGACCCTGTGTCAACTTCTAACTTATTTAATTTATTATTAATATTAACTGTTACTAATATAAGATCCAATGCTGATGATTTCAAGTTTCCAACTGTGTTGATGTTTCCCACTGCCCGGAATTCCTCTTTGATAAATCCATTGTTTAATTCAGGAAATTTGCAGAATTCTATTTTCTGCTTTTGATTTTGAATTCAACCTCGGTATCGTTTGTATCATTCTTCTTTTTGCCAATTTTACAAGACTCATTTGTTTCGTTTGACCATCATATTTACCGAGCAATTGGCGCAGTGGTTAAAGCTGCGGTGTTTGGGACGGGAGGTACCGGGTTCGAATCCCAACGGGGGAGGGTTGCAAAAGGGATTTTTCATCACTTGATTACGATCGGTGATGACGATGAACACAACTATGACCCCCCGTTGGAGTGCTGAATTAATGGGCCGAACCATCGTCCGTGCCAGTACAGGCTGGCTGGAGCAATGCAATGTGCAGATGGATATTTGAAACGCGAACCTGTATTCGCGCGTCCTCGATTTGGCTAGTAATGGCGTAAAGTAGGACGTTAATTAATCGCGAAAGAGTTGGATGAGCTTTGGCCCCAAAACAGATTGCATAGAAATATTGACCTTACCGACGTAATTCTATAATTATTACCCATATCATCATTGTCGCTGTCCTCATTTCCTGATACATCAGACAATATGAGGGTTATGATACCTTCCACAACGAAAACATTTTTTGTTTCCTTATCACTTTTTGACACTTGACTATTACTTGATTGCTGTTGCTTTGATGATCTCCTGCTTTGGTACGACTCTAATTTTAGATACCAATGTACTTTGTGGTTGCATAATTCTCAACTCCGACTTCGTTAATTCCATTGCCACTGCTGTTTTCTATGCTATCTCGAAATCTAAATCCGTTTTTTGTAATAACGCCGATTTAATTACTCCACTTTTGAGGCCACACACTAATCGATCACACAACGCTGATGAAAAAATCGCCATATTAACACGATGCTCCTAACCCAACATTCAAGGTAATTTCACCAACATCAGCAATGAATGCTTATTCACCAACAGTAACTAACACCACAAAATACACGATATAACACAAACTAACACCTCTTGCCAACAAAAGACAAAAATCACAGAATTTGCCTACAACTATACAGATTCATGGGCAAATTTTTTATCTTACTGGATCGCTATTGCCGCATCCAGATAAAGAATACAAATATCTCCAAATATACTTTCTTGGAGATTCACATGATGAAGTAAATCGGCGTTGTGCTATATTTAACACAGCAAAAAGAGAAATAGTTCAGCAATTGCAGCAAATGTTATACGAACACAATGAGCTCATCAAACTGTTTACGACTTCGTTGGAACAGATGTCATCCGATGATCACAGCAACGACAATACAATGCACCTACAATTAGTGGAATATCAATTGTTGTTGTTGGTGAAAATTTGGAATCGCGTGATATAGTCATCAAACACCGAACTGAAAACGCACTACAGCAAATAAATGATATACATCGATCGTAACACGCACTGCAAAATCCGCTTATGTTCTGTCGTAGTGAAGAGATACTATATCACTTGAGATACTATATTTCAATGGAGAATGGCCAAAGAGTGTATTTCAACGCAAAAAAATCCAGCACAGCGAGTAGAAAGACCACCAGCAACATTAACGAGTTTCTTTTCAACTTGCGCCAATGATCCGTTTTCGGATATATCTTAATAGTGCACATGGAATGCATCCTCGAAGAAATGGTACGCAGAAGGAAAGGCCAACCAGTAGATGGATATCCAGCTTACTTCTACCTTCGGTTGCTTTTGGTTAATGTGTGCAGTTCAACTTCATTTGAGTCATTGTGGACTGTGAATGGTACGGGGTGTGCAAGATTTTGAGAAGCATATCAACAGGTACAATTGCTTGAACCCGACAACCACTGGAATCAAACGTTAGACGATGCATTAGCTTCTTCGCCGGCCAATCAAGTTTGTACACTTTTTGCTATGATCATTTCGACATGTCAGCCTTCAAATCCACGTCAATTATGAGATACCTACAAAGGTGACATCGCAGAAGACATTTTGCATCGCTTTCGAGTCGCGACAGGTAATTTCGATTGCAAATGAACGATGACATCTACAATGAAGCGTTAGTGCTGATTGAAGATTTGTGTTTGCTTATGAGTGGCAAACTATTGACTTAAATTCATATACCAGCGCCAAATCGTAGAAATTGAAGATGTAATGAATCGTGATTAGAACTCGAATGTTTTTTTGACACGACAACTTTGCAAAAACAATTACACACAAATGTTCCACTGTTATATAAACAGCAAAAGAGTGCGTATGACCAAGTGATGAAGGCTGTCGATTATGGAAACGGTGGACCATTTTTCTTTGATGCGCTCATTGGAATTGGGAAAATGTTCCTGATATTATTGATATTAGAAACAATACGTGCTCAAAATGGCATTGCTGTTAGCTCTCGCATCTACCAAAATTGCTGCAACACTGTTGGAAGGTGGAAGAATTCGGTAAGAGTCGCCTAAAACGTTGCAATTGATACCAAACATCAACCGCATAAGTATTCTTTCAAATAGCATCAGCCACCTTTCATACTTACTCGTAAGGGTACAACTTTCACAGCCATTCATAGTAACCGGTTTCATCACAATTTCATTTGTACGACATTTGCGTCAAGTGACAAGGGATCCGAGATATCGAAAGCCCACCTTTCTTTCAAATGTATGGTCACCACTACTAAAATCAATTGCGTCTTGTTCTCTAAAACCAATGATCATATATTTTGTTTTAGACTCATAGATTTTAAGACTAGTGGAAGTTAAAAACCCGTACACGTAGATCCAGTAGCTTCTCGACTTTGACACCACTTTGTGACTATATTACTGTCATTTTATCAGATATTACAAAACAGACCGTAAGCTGATCTGTTGGATTTAACCTTATTAAGCTTGCTGAAAATCCTGAACCCCTGTATATATCAAGAGATGTTTCTTAATATAACTATTAACTAAAAGAAGCATTCTAAGCAAAACAATTGGATCAGTGACTGACCAATTTGGAAATCAGTGACTGACCAATTTGGAGAGCCATGCCATGATAGTTTTCAAATTTTGAGCGATCTCCTGTTTTAAGTATAAGGCACAAAATGGCCACTTTTATTCATCTGGTGGAACTTTACTCTATCTATTCGCGCGGAAATAATGCAATTAGAAATTTTTTTAACTGAACCATTAACTAATGTAGAATTTCTCGCCTTACACTTTTGCTTCTTATGCATTATTCCTGGCTTACAGTGTCTGTAAGTTGAACAATGCTACTTAGTTTTCTTAGGTAATCAAACTATATGTTAGCCTCTAGTAAAACTAAGTATTTTGATTCATGAGACGAGTAATTAATTGAACCACTCCACTTCTATCTTGTTCATCTATTCTCTCACTATTTCTGAAGTATTTTTGATTTAATGGAAATTTTGCCAAACTTGGGATTTAGGGCTATTCCTACGTATCTTGATATAATTTCTGTGTCTAATATTATTTGCATTATGATCACCACTTATTACTAGGTATCCCGTTTTCCAGCTTCTTAAAAACAAATTATTTTAGTACATAAATTATTGGATAGCTTTAATTAAAAGTACAACTCTGACATCGCCATAAAGTGTAGATTTGTACCTTGCAAAGGTACAAATCTACACTTTATGGCGGTTTTTTGCTTTTTCCAAATGTAAGTGAATTTCGGAGGTATCATTTATGTTTTTTTTTTATATTAGGGAGTAACTCTAAAAAACTTTCAAAAATTCAATGCCGTAATTTGTTTTAGGGGTCTAATTACCAATTTGTACAAAAAAATTAATCGAAGTAAAATTTCAATATAAAATCAATCTACTCACATGGGTTAATGGTGCACCATAACTGCTGAACGAATTAAACGACATACAAAATCCATACTCTGTCTTCTGTTTAGCAAATATATCACTACAATTTAACCATGCATTTCGCCACCAACATCTCACTAATAAATCGGCGGGCATCACCATTAAATATTCCAAAATCGTTGTTATATTAACACTTTCCATAAATTGTAAATCAGCATTGAGCACTGGCAAAAATTCATCGAACGATCCAAAATCCAATTTATTCAAACATTTCATTAAATTCTGAAATGTCTTCATTGTCTCGTTCGAATGCAGTGCATTGGGAATAAATTTATGATATGCCTCGTTAACTTTACTCCAATTGATACGGTTTGTGTTGCACACCGATACAGCGGGAAATGGAATTTCCGATATTGAAAAATGTGTACTCTCGACAACCGTTGATAAAGGACTTGTATTGTATCGTTCGGATAACAATATTGAAACATAAATTACACCAAATGTTGCCAACGAAACAAATATTAACCAGGTTAGTCTGAAAGTGTATGAAAGAGGAACAATTCGTATATATAGATATGTATGTGTGTGTGTGTAATAAAGCAGGGTATTGGGAATAAATAAACCGAAAATTTTCTCGTAAGGAATTTTTATGACATACATACATGGAATTTTTGTCAATTTCCACACTAACACACGACAAACTAAAAAAAAAACAACAGCTAACAACATAACAGGCAGACACACCCTCCGCCAGACATTACACACAAATCAAGAGAAAAATTATTGTTTTTTGTTGTTGTTTGGTACAAGGAAAATTGAGGAAAAACGGAAAGGAATTTTTA
Source organism: Tipula confusa (assembly GCA_963556175.1). NCBI lineage: Eukaryota > Metazoa > Arthropoda > Insecta > Diptera > Tipulidae > Tipula > Tipula confusa. Next base: position 81,253,224 of record OY744475.1, read on the forward strand.
TTGAAAAACAGAATTTACACAAAACTAGAGAGAGGCAGAGTAAGAGTGAACACCAAAATTCCTTAGAATTGTTGATTTGATTGTCAAAGCAAATGATTGCGATGTAATTGAATTTTTTTGTCGTTGCTGCTGTTGTTATTATTTATGGTTAAATTGGTATAATTGGCGTGTTGAGGTAGGACTCGGCACCAAAAAAAACATAAATTGAAATTCAATTTAACACTCGGTACGAATTTTTTTATCGCCACGTCAAATGTAATTACATGTCGTTGTCGTTGTTATCATCGTCAACACTTTATATTTTATCCATACCGTTCGATCCAATGTAATCCCGGCTCAATGAAATATTTAACACCATGAATCGATGTATTTGTACAGCAGTGTCGCCAATATTTTCCACCCATTTCACAAAAATTATCATTTTTGTCACCCTTCGATAAAATTTTCACATCGTTAGCACGTTTTGATTTAATGGACCGTTTATGTTTCGCGAACATTTCTACTTTCATTTTAGACACGAGACATAAAACATAACACAAAAAAAAATTTACAAGTCTCAAGTGTATATGTTGCGTCGAGTACCGACTGAGTATTCTATTCCAAAAACTATTCGATCTATCGTATTTATATAACCGTTGGTATATATGGAGTCGGCCGGTTAAAGTGGATTTAATTGAAAATGTCTTTGTTGACTTACTTTTATATTGAGAGCTTTTATGTCTTATGTGTATATGACATCTTTGATGAATATATTGGTAAATAAATACCACAAAAAAAAACGACATTTAATCAAAATTCGAATGGCAAAATATTTTGTAGACAGATATGTGCGTGTACAGCCGCAAACAATAAATGTCAAGCCACATGTCGAAACCTAATAATTTGATGTCACGCATAATAAAAAAAAAATAACGTCTAAGATGTTTGTATTGTAATGACTGTAAAATTTGCTTTCACTTTTTTTTATTTCACCATTTCCTTTCGTCCTCGCTCCCCTCGCCCTCTTAACAATCGCACAGACAACATATCGAAAAAGAGCATAAAAAGCTTTGTCATATGTTTGTATGCGTATATAAATAAAACATTTATGATTTGTCACTTTCAGATTTATTTATATTTGATGTTTTTTTTTCAACATAAGTGGATTAGTTATGACGGTGTGACGAGACATTATCGTCAATTATTCAATTTATTTTAATTCGAATTGATTGGAAAATTGGTCGAAATGAATTAGTGGATTTGTGCGTGTAATGATACATTTTTAGTACTTATGAATCGCCGAATGGTATACTTTGCTTGAACCATTTGAGTGTAACAGTCCTAACTAGTTTGAAAAACAGTACTTCGATTCGATTCCGACTGTTTCGATACCGAGCGTGCTCTTCGTACTGTTTTAGATAACCAGACAGCGACCTGTGTCCTTTTCTTCTTTACTTTTGCGGCCATACATCATGACCATGACTCTGGTCTCGAATTTCCTTGTCAATCTCTAATTTTCTGGTCTGATCAACATCTTGTATAACTTAAACTTGTCAGCATTTGCAAGATATTTTGACTTTAGCAGTGCCAGTAAGGCACACAAATCACGGTTGCCGGCAACAAGACGCGATTTATATTCCCTCCCACAAAATTATGATGAGTCCAAGGACTCAAAGTATCAGAAATTTGTCACTCCTTCAAATATATGGTAACTATTACTAAAATCCATTACTAGGTCTTGTTTTGGATTTATTGGTTTGAGACCTAGGCTTGCTGGAATTTTTCGTAATCTTTTGATAAATCATCCTCAGCTAAAAAATTTGATCAGTGACTGACCGATTTAGTCAAAGTTCTCCTTGGTAGTCACCTGCAATTTCGTTGGCCACTGAAGTGATTCTCTCCATAATAGTATGCAAGACAGTAATTTGGAAGCTGTGCAAAGGAGAACTACGTTCTTATTGGATATGTTGTAAGAGCAAAAATTACTTATTTCACATTTACCAGTTCTACAGTCTTCAAAATTTGATTGGCTTATTTCTGGAAGATTAAATCAATTAAAATCAAATAAATCTAACCTATAAATCTATAATATAAAGGTCGAACAAATATCAAACGATGTTTCAATGGAGCAATTGAAGAAATTTTGGAAGATCGAAGAACCACTTGTAGCTTCAACTAACTTCGAAATCAATCCAAAAGATGTATGTGATCTGCAACTGGTCAGTTTATCGTTAGATTATCTTCTATTACACCACGACCAAATTTAGGAAACTCCTAAGTAAACGCTCAATGCAGGATGTTTGGGATTGAAAAAAGATTTGCTAGGTCTAAGGTGTATTCTACAGAGACAAATGACGCGTATTCCATGGACTGAACTACCACAAGAAGTCAATCAAAAATATTATATGCCACATTATACTGTTTTTAAGAAAAGTACTACGATAAAGATGCGAGTCGTATTTGACGCATCTTGTAAAACCACCACAGCAATATCATTAAATGATTGTTTGCATATTGGTTATAAGCTACAACCAGATTAAACCACCACATTACTTCTATTTCGAAAAAATATTGGCCGATCCGTTCGACGCAAACTTCCAACTGATAATGTAGCAATATATTATGTACATGGCAAAAAATAAATTCTAATTTGCATCATTTTCTAGAGATAAAAATTCCAAGGTGCTTGAGTACATAATCTAGACTAAGCTCTGTTCAACTTCACGCATTTTGTGGTGCTTCGCAATCAGTATATGGAGCAGTAATCTATCTATAAGAACTTGTAATGAACAAGGAGAAATCACGAGTCGCTTAGTATGTTCCAAAAGCAAAGTAGCACCAATAAAGCAAATCAGTTTGCTGGAAAATATTCATCGCCAACAGAACCAGTATAATTCTTGATAGAGTTCCTAGAGAGAGGTGGAATCACGTAGCAACCAATCAAAATCCTGTGGATAATCTAGAGGCGTAGATCCGAAAGTAATCGCTAACTTATACCGAATAAAAAAAAAAAGAATCCTTTCTGTATAAGGAAGACTCATCTAAGCTTTGGAGTTAAACATCCAATTATCTTATCATAAAAGAACATAAAAAAGATGCACTAAAAATAAACCTTTTTCCAATACAGGAGTTGATTATCTGGGTCCCATTTATATAAAAGCATCTCAACACCAAAACTCTTCCTTAACGAAAGCATATGTTGCAGTTTTTATTTACCTTGCCATAAAATTGGTACATTTCGAGGTGGTGAGCAGTCTTAGCAATGAATCGTTTCTTGCTGCACTGAAAAGATTTGTTTCCCGTCGGGGTCTTCCAAATTAAACATGGTGTGATAACGGTTCAAATTTTATTGGAGCCAACAATGAATTAAAAAGACTAAAGAAGGAAATACTAGAACAACAAAGAAGGAAATCGAATTTAAATTCAATCCAGCCTGTGCACCGCACTTTGGAGGTTTGTGGGAAGCGACCATCAAATCAATTAAATTTCATTTCAGAATAGCCAAACGAAGCAAAATTAGGTTTAGAAGAAACAACAACTTTGGTAATACAGATTGAAGGATTACTTAATTCCAGACCATTATACCAAAATACTTATGACATTGACTCGCTCAATATTCTTACGCCGGCTTATTTTTTAATTGGCGAATCCTTGCAAGCAGTTTCCGAACCACTTTTGGAAAATACACCGATGCTTAAATAATCCAGATGGCAGAATATTCAACTACGGGTTCAATCTTCTGGAAATCCTGGTCCACAGATTATTTGGATACACCGCAACAACGCTTCAAATGGAAAAGAAAATATGTCATCAATATCGACGATGTAGTGTTAGTGAAAAATGATAGTTTACCACACAATCAATGGTTACTCGGGCGAGTAATGCAACTTCATCCCGGCAAAGGCTATTTGGGAAGCTGAAAATTTTGAAGCTGACATCTTTTGACATTTGACAAGTAAAAACTACGCCATTACTAAAAATGATACGATACACGCTAAAACAAGCATTGAAATTGTCAAAATTTGCTACAAAAATGGTGAAAATTTTGTAGTCACAGTTCGCAAAACTAAAGCACTTTTTGGTCGTCGTGAAGCACCTTCTCGGCTGGCAATAGTGAAACTGGTGGAAAAATTTGATCTGTTGGGCAAGTTAGTAATGTGAAGAATCGAAATCGTGTGCGTCGCTCAAGAACAACTGAGAATTGCTATTGCTGCTGTAGCCCGTAGTGTTGAAGAAAACCCAGGTTTGCCGATTCCTCGTTGATATTTGGGATTAGACCTTCCACAAACGACATTACACCGTATTTTGCATAACGAGTTAGGTCTAAAGGCTTTTAAAATTCAGTTAAAACACAACTCAAGCCGGTTGATCACCATAAACGTCGTATCTGATTGGGTCCTTTAAATGGATCAAACTGATACATGATATTTTCAGTTATGAGGCCCATTTCCACCACGGAGGCTACATTAATAAGCAGAATAGTGCCATTTGGGGCTCAGAAAATCCAAAATGATTCTTGAAAAGCCTCTTCATCCTCAACGTGTCACTGTTTGATGCGGTTTTTGGGCTGGCGGAGTGATTGGACCTTACTTTTTCGAAAATGAGGATGGCGCAACTGTTACGTTGAATGGATTGCGCTACCGAGCTAAGATTAATGACTTTTTATATTTTTTATAAACGACACGACCCCTTGATGGACAATCGGAATTCACCATATGAGCTAAAAATGTTGACCGAAGCAACACCAAAATCGCATTTGGATGTCTTAATTTTCAAGAATAATGCACTTTGGCTTATATAGATATTTTCACAGTGGCTACTGGAGTATGATGTTATGGCAGACCCAATAAAGTCTAGAACTATAGACGTGCTTAAGTGATGATTATTCCCACAGTCATTTTTTTCTATACTTCTTTAGAGGCTATGGTGAAGATACACTTTAGCCTGACGGTGGAATAATATCAAGGTATAGCATAACATTGAATTCACCTTTTGCCATTTTTAGTTTTTCGTTACTTAAACATTTAGATAAACTTGCTGGGACGTGACTGTGTTATATACGCACTTCATGAATAATATTGTGTTTGACCTGTAGCTTGTTATTGATCTTTTGCGTATGCTTTCAGGTTTAACTGCCATAGATCAACACCGATTTCACACATGAAATGAACATTCTTAGCTTGGTGTTGTGCAAATGTTGAATAAAAAAAGCCGTGTAATGTCGGAATTCCTCAACTGCAAAATATTTATTTACACCTTTGACATTATTGTTAGATATTAGAAGTTCCGGTCTGCATCAACAGGTGCCTCTCCAGTTAAGATATGGAAATACTTACGACTCCCTATTTGGCCTTGGAATGTGGTCGGGAACTTGAAACTGGAAAGCTATTTTCATTAAATGGCATCAAGTCATGCAAAATATTATATTGCTTGGTTACTGAAAGATGTAACCATCTCCTAAGAAATGGAACACCATTTAAAGGAGACTTCATAGTTATTGGAGGAGACTTTAGATAAACACTTTCAGTACCAATTGACATTTTTGGCATTGTAGCAATGTCAAAAAGCGGCTGTTGTTAGAAACAGTCAATAAAATTAAGTGATCAGAGGACAAACTTTTTTTAAATTAGTCAATAATGTCCGTTCCATTGACCTCGAATTCAGTAAGTGATTACTTGATTTTGGGGATGGATGACTTACAAACACTGAAGGTCTGGATGAAGGTATTATTAAAATACCTGACCATATCACGTTAACTGATGATATAATTAAAGAGATCTTTGATGGCAACTTGACACCAACCCTAACATAGCCAAACTTGTTTAGCTTGATCTGAAGGTACGAGTAATTATCATATTGCTAAAACAATCAAACATGGTCTGACTAAAGGACTGATGGAATTAATTACCAACCAACTTTTAACCAATTTGGTGGTCACATAAGTGTTATTTGGGTCAGAAACTAGTCATGTTGCCAATAATTCATCAGAAATTGTCATGTTGCCAATAATCCAGTTAATCACAAAATCATGATTTCCTTATCCAATTCAGTAAAAGACAATTTTCTGTTAAACCACCAGCTATATTGATGGCATATATACCATCCTCAACCAAAGTTCAGTCACACACAGCTTTATATAGTTTTCTCTAGAGCACCTAATTCTCAAGACGTTAATGTCACCAAAATTGATTGACCACATCAATCTGTTATCAAGTCTAACAAGGGTCACCAAAAGCGAGCTTTTTAGAGAAATATTTTTCATTGGGTAATTTTGTTACAAATATAAATAAATTCAGCTTGTGGTGCTCTCTACAGGACCATTTATTTGAATATTATTACGTCTAATAATAAAAAAAATTAAAATTCCACAACAGCTAGTCTTTCAGGGGTAATAAATTAAAGATGTGCAAGTGATTTGTGTTTAGCCAACTTTTCGGGGAAAAGTAAAATATTTTTAAAATATGTCGATTTTCAGTCTTCAAATTTAGTCTCACTTTTATTAACTCGCTATAAACATTTTAAAGTTGAAACCGTATATGAGTCGTTTACAATAGGGCATAATATGCCAAAACAGACAAATCGAATTTTAGTTCGTGTAATTTATATGTTAGGTTAGTATACGGATTTTTTTCGTCTTTGTGAATTTTAAAATTGAGATTTCAGAAATTGTTCAATTTTTTTTAATCCTATATCCAGGTTCTTTTAGATGGTATCCCATTTTAGTCATATGAAATTAATTCTATTGTTAATTCTATATTTATAATGCATACAAATATTTCTAATTCAATCCATAAAACTTCATTGGAAATTAATTTTTCAGTTAAAAAGCTTTTCTTACTTAGAATTTGGGAATTGTTCATTTTAAGTAAAACTTCTTGGAAAGATCACAGTATATTCAATTTGATAGAAAAAAAAATCATTGAGTATGCATTATAAGACATTTTATAACCTTAACTGTGTCAAAGAATAATAATAACTTATCTGGCTTGTTTCAATAGAATTCAGAATCTGTATCAATTCGTTATTCTCTACACACAATATATAAATCCATTATCTCTTTTACCAGAAATAATCGTGAGAATGGTAAGACGAATTATTTGTTTCAGATACTTATAAATCTATATTTAGGGTAAACTCGTTTAGGATGACTATTTTGTGAAACCTCATAGATCCATTTAAGTGGAAATTTAAATCCTTTTGTACTTATATGAATCCCTATCTGGAGACTCCTTCGTCCTTTTAGTATTATTAAAGGCTGCCCTAAGGTACGCCCCTCTATGGGTTTATTACCCTTTATACCACCAGAAAAAGCAGAATTAAAGGATCGATTGCATGGTGCTTGTGATGGTATCCTCAATTGTCGCTGGAAGCACCGGTATCGTTGAAAGTAAAAATCTCCGTAATACTCCCCTTTATTTAATCCAGTTATCATGGCATAATAATCCCTAACCATGTAAAAAATATTTTCCGATCACATCCAGAACCTCCCTTCTGTTTCTTCTGATAAAAGTTTTACGCAAGTAATAATAATGACTCACTCATTTCGCTGATAACGGTGCTTCCCCCGATTAAGTGATGTGATGTTGGCATCATATCCAAGTATTAATCTGTTTTTCCTCTGTTCTACCTCGAGGATTAGTTTCCTCAGATTATACGGTGGAATCTTCTTCTGGTCCATATAGGCTACAACTAGCCAGTTTTATTGTTTCCGACAGTTTTGCTTATTGAGAAAGAAGGAAAATATTTAGGATACTTTTCTCAATAATGCAAGTTCTGATTCTCCCAGCGTTACTTGAATATAGAATAGTATACCCATTCATCCCAACGCCGCTGGTCTTGCATTGTTTAGGTTTATGGATTCAAAATACCTACATCCTCACCTGATTTAGTCAGTCTGAAGAGAAGAGTTGTTGGCACAGCCCTTGTGTGATTTACGTTAGTCTGAAGTATGCTTAAGTTAATTCGAAACTGTCGGCCTCCTTCATCGCGATTAGCCATAATGAGCTCAAAAACCTCGTCCGGGCACTTCGGTCTATTTGGAAGTCTCGCACTTGGCCATAACTCGTCTACTTCAGTTATTTTTTTTTTTTTTAGAAATTCGCAGAGCTCTCACCACAGATGTGATGCTTTCATCTTTCGTACTTTTCACTTAACTCACCAGCTATTATGTGAGACTATGTAGAAAATAGCAAAATATTTCATTTGGTTAAACTTGAAAAGTTTCGTTAAGTTATTGTAACTTAACGAAAATCTGTTAAAAAAGCAGATAAGAATTACTAAAATTTCAATCATTTTTAAATAAAGTGTTTAATCGACATTGATCATTTTCGTTAATTTAGTTTCGTTAAGTTCGATTTTCGATCACTTTTGTTTGAATGGGACAAATAGAAAACATATTATAATCTGAAGTTAAACAGTGAAGACTTAAGCTCGCTGTGCAAGACTTTTTAAACAAGTTGCTAGTAATATATTAAGTTAACAAGAAAAATCTTGCTTTAAATACATTATCTATTACATATAGTTTTTATGACTTTATAATTATTAATTAATATATCAATATGCCAGGAGCCATCTAAGTATAAGATGACCTATCAATTGAATAAATTATTACAGTTTAAATTTTTAAAGTTGTTCTTTAAGTTACTTGAATCATTGGATCGCACGCTATAAAATTAAATAAAGTTGTTTCGTTAAGTTTTAATGTTTAACTAAAGTTTTAATTTACAATGATATTTCCAATTGCCATAAAAAGCCATCACTAGCTTCATAAACACGTTTAAATTAGTTATTTAAAGTTATTCTTAACGCGCGTTAAAACTTATCATCTTTAGTTTGTATTTTGTATTTTTCATACCAATAGCTATTATATTTTAATTGGTGGAAATTTTACGAACTACAATAATATTTGGCTTCTAAACGGTGATTTTCCACACTTTTAGCTAAATAAACATTAAATGTAAAAAGTGATTCGGACCCAAACTTTCGTTAATTTCCTTTAAAAAAATTGCAAGATGAATTTTTAAGGCTTCGTTAAATAATCGTTAAGTTATTTAAGTACAATTTAATCAATTTTAATTAGTTCGGTTTTTAAATAACGTTATAATTAAAATAACAAAAATTAGTCGTTGGTTATTCATTCAATTAGAACAGTTTCGTCAAGTTAACTTAACGAAAAAGTGTTTTTTGGAAGTAAACAAATTGAATGGTATAAATAAATGATTATTGATATAAACAACCTTTGATTTAACTATATGGTTTAAATTGCTATTTAAATTTCTATAGGTTATTTTCGTTAAGTTCGTTTTTGAATCGTTTTGGCTTTTTGGTTCAAAACGAAAAAAGTTTAAAGATATTAATATCACAACACTGATATCGGGCGTGACTCTACAATCTACAATTCTTTTTTTGAGTAATAGAAGTTTTAGGTGAAAATTTATCAAAAAATTGGCAACGCCAATTATAGAATTGTTTCGATCAATAATTTTATTTTATCTTTTAAAAAACTCTTAATATTTCGTTAAATACTCGTTAATTTCTTTGAGCACAGTTAAAAAAAAATTATGTGTTACTTTTATTTTTTTATTAAAAGCTTTATATAGTCAAAATAAAAAAAAATTTCGTTGGGTCGTTAAACTGAAAATTTTCGTTGTTAATTTAATGGAAACGTGTTAAAAACAACAAAAACAGAACAGAATTTTTTGAACTAAGTATGAATTAAATTGATAATTTTCGTTAAGTTATTGATGCGTTGTTTAGATGCGTTGCACCCGTAATTTTGCATTTATTTGATATATAAGAAGCTTTAGTGCAAACGACAAGGACTTATTGACACGACATTTAGCCGAAGTTTAAGGCAGTAAAACACTGTAATTCAGGTTACTGAAGTTCAAGGCCCCGCAAAAAATATTTATAATATTTACAATTTGCATAACTGCATTTGTTAAGTATTAACATGCTACACTCGACCAAATTATTTTTTTAACAATTTAAGAAATGATACAAGCTTTCAAAGTTTAGTTTTCTGTGCTAAGAACATTGCGCTATATTTAATTGTTCCATTACTTTTTCCTCTGCTTTACCACTTTTTAAATGACCAAGATATGTTCAAAGTTGTTTTTATTTACATTTATGATAATGTGCACAAACTTTCACAGTTATTTAACAAAAAATGTAGTTTTTTATATAACAGCCTCTGCAGTGAACAACAAAATGTCACAAAAGTTTGTTACATTTATGATTGAAGTGAAAGACAAATTGTGAAAAATGTAACATTTTGTGTGCAGTGAACGCACTCATATTGTGAATTCCTTGAAAATAAGGACTACAGTACTTTAATAGATGATTATGCTAAAATATAGGTACCACTAATGTTGTACAAAATTTGAGTTTATTTTTTATTTTTAGCTATATTTTAAATGTAAGTGTCGGGATGCGGTCGCTAATTGATACGCCAACGCGTTTGTTGGTTTGATACAGCAACAAGATGCAAAAAATTTCCCGAGTAATTCCGGAATAAGGTAATCAAACTAAGTTGTGATGATGAACAATTTTTATTTTTATTTTTATTATGACGAACAATTTATTTTAATTTTGAGTATATAGATGTTTATGGCGCGAGCGATAAGACGAGAAGAAAAAAGTTGTCAATTATAAATTATGTCGTCAACTCAAAACTGTCATAAAATTTATAATAATATTAATTTATAAAATATAATTCGAGATTCAAACCATATATACTCGTACATAATCGAAAAAATTAATTATGTACTAAAATTCGAACTTAACATATATACAATAATGACATTTAGAATGTCAAATTAGAAAATAATTTGTAATTTAAGAAGAGTGAACAACATTATTTTGACATAAAGCTAAGTTACATATCTAGATAATTAAATAAAATCTTTAACTTAAGTTTACATTTTCAGGCTGTGAAACCAACATACCGCCGGCCTTGAATTGTCTAATTCAATTTATGGGATGAATTTATTATCTCTGGTTGTTTCAAGTGCGTATGGTTGCTGCTGATGAAGATTGTACAAGAAATTATTGAAAAATAAATAAAATAGGTAGATGCATGGAAATAGTTTAAGTTTTATTCCATCGTGTCAGGTGCCACTGGTAGAATACATAACTTATGCACTGGCCGCTTTATTTCGTTACTTTTGGTTTTTATAGTAACAACTCGTATGATGCCATCAGATCCAGGATGGAGATTAATAACTCTCCCTAACAGCCATAGGTTGACGGGTAGATTGTTTTCCTTGACTGTGACAATATCTCCAATCTTTATAGGCTCATTTTTGAAGCGCCATTTAGAACGTTGTTGTAATGAGGTAAGGTATTCAATAGACCATCTCCTCCAAAAATGCTGGCTTATCTGTTGAACTGCTTGCCATCTAGTGAGGTGTGACATCTTAACGTGTGTTAAATCTATTTCAGGTATTTTGGTTGTGGGGTGCCCAAGCAAAAAATGTGATGGCGTCAGAGGATCTACATCTGTGTCGTTCAAGCGGCATAAGGGTCTGGAATTTAAAATGCCTTCTATTTCCGCTAAGAGCGTGTTGATTTCTTCCAGGGTTAATATTGTTTGGCCTATCACTCGTTTAAGATGAAATTTACAGGATTTTATGGCCGCCTCCCAGATGCCACCAAAATGTGGTGCACTTGGAGGAATGAATTTCCAGGTAATTCTGTGCCTGGAAAAGAAATCAGATAAATTATTGGAATTTTTAATTAGCGTCGCGAATTCTTTGTTTAATTTAGCTTCTGCGCCGACGAAATTTGTCCCGTTATCGCTGTTGAGCTCTTGGCACACGCCTCGTCGTGCCGTGAATCTTTTTAAGGCTCCAAGAAAGGCGTCACTGGACAAGTCACTGACCAGTTCAAGATGTACAGCTTTGGTACTTAAGCATATGAAAAGGCATACGTAAGCCTTGTATGTCCTTTGACCTCGCCCTTTAATTAAATGTATTTGAATAGGCCCAGCATAATCGACTCCAGTTCTTAAGAAAGGACGTATGAGCTCAACCCTTGACCTTGGCAAGTTACCCATCAACTGTTGTTGACATTGGGCTTTGAATTTACTGCATGTGACGCAGCGATTAACAATTTGTTTGGCTTTAACTTTACCATTAGGTATCCAAAACTCTTGTCTGGCAATGGCTAACAACAGAGATGGTCCAGCGTGCTTATTATCCTGATGTATATCAGTCAAAATCAATGACGTTATTTTTGACTTATACGGCAAAATGATTGGATGCTTTGTGGAATGCGGTGCGAGGCTGTTTTGTAACCTTCCTCCAACGCGAAGTATTCCGATATCGTCCACAAACGGATTCAGTGATTTCAGACCACTATTTTTGGTTACTTCTCCAGTGGATTGCAGGGAAGATATATCTTCGTGATAATATTGAATCTGCTCGTTATGACAGAGAGTACACAAGGCATGAAAGAGTTCCTCGCGTCGTAGATAAATGCCACTTAGTCTCGATTCCTTTACCTTGGCACTATTATTAATGTATCGAAATATATATCCCAACACTCGCTGCAATTTGCGGAAGGAGGAATATTTAGCGATGATGACGTCATACCATTCATTACGTGCACTCAAACTGGAAACGAATGCGACGACCTTCTTGCTCCTTTCTTCTATATCAGTATGGTATGTACTTTGAGGCGGCCAACTTTCTGGAGACTTATGCAACCATGCAGGACCCATCCACCATAGTTTGTGTGACATGAGTTCAGGGGGAGATAGACCCCGGGTGGCGCAATCCGCAGGATTTTCAGCTGTAGGTACGTGACCCCAATGTTGTCGGGGAATGGAGGACAATATTGTCGCTGTGCGGTTACCAACAAATGTGTTCCAACGTCTTGGGTGACTTCCCAGCCAATCTAGGACTATTTTTGAGTCGGTCCAAGCGAAGATCTGGCAGAAATGGGATTGTGTTTCTCGCAGAACGACTTCAGTCAGGCGGGTTAATAAAACTGCGGCGCATAACTCTAGCCGAGGCAAAGTTTGCTGTTTGATCGGAGCGACCTTTGTTTTGGACGCAACCATATTTACAAATGTGTTACCATCGCTATTTGTGACTTTAAAAAATATCACTGCTGCATATGCCATCTGACTGGCATCACAGAAGCCGTGTACATCAACCTGGCATGCCTTATTCGTCTGTATGAACCTGGGAATAGAAATAATTGCAATATTCTTTAAATTACTTCGTATTTTTTCCCACTGCACTCTTTTATTATAAGGAAGTGGATCATCCCACCCCAATTTTTCACCCCATAACGTTTGAAGGAAGATCTTGGTGGTGATGACTACTGGAGATATCCAGCCGAGCGGGTCAAAGATGCGACTAGCTTCGGATAGCACGGTCCTTTTTGTGACCTTTACGTTGTCCGGTAGACTGGACGTAAATATAAACCGATCCGTTTTAGCATTCCATGCAACGCCCAAAACCTTTGAGGCATTCTCGGTTTCCTGAGCATGATCTTCAAGCTCTTTGAGATGAGACTCATTATTGTCCGTGTGAGCATTGGACAATATTCGTGCACAGTTTGATTTCCATTTCCCGAGCTGAAACCCATACTGTGATAGTACTGCAGTGAGGCTTGTCTGAAGCTGTAATAACCCCTCCTGCTCATCCATTCCGATCATGACGTCATCTACGTACATACTTTTTAAGATGACGTTGGTTACAAGGGGCGCTGTCGTTTTGTTTTCTTCCGCTGCTTGCTGGGTAGCTTTAATGGCCAAAAATGAAGAGGAGGATAATCCGTAGGTTACCGTGTTTAGTTTGAAATGCCTTATTGGTTTAGACGGATCCGTTCTCCAAAGAATTTTTTGAAACTGCGCATCTTCTGGGTGTATTAACACCTGACGGTACATTTTTTGAACGTCCGCCGAAAAAACCACCTTATGCTCACGGAATCGTAAAATGATTGCGAATAATGACGATTGTAAGGTAGGTCCAACGGCCAAGCAATCGTTTAGTGAAACCCCGGTGCTAGTTTTAGATGAGCCATCGAACACTACTCGTAGTTTCTTCGTTGAACCTGTGGCTTTTTTTACCCCGTGATGTGGCAAGTAGAATCCATGTTCGGAAATCTCTTCGGACGTAATCTCGGACATATGATGTAACTGCTGATATTCGAGTAGAAATGCATGATATGATTTGGCCAAATCTGGATCACGCTCAAACCGGCGCTCTAGTCCTCGCAATCGCTGTATGGCTGCAGGTAACGATTTACCCAAACTACTTGGTGATTCCTTGAATGGAAGCCGTACAATAAAACGACCTTCTTGACTTCGCTTCACATTACTTTGAAAATGGGTTTCGCAGAAATTTTCTTCTGAAGATAGAAGAGATTTTGGTTCGTCCACGGAATCCAACTCCCAGAACCGCCTTAAACTTTTGTCTATATCGACTAGATTTTCCACTTCTCTTGCTACAGATATCATCGAAGCAACATGAGCATCTGGCGTTTCACTGACTCGACCTGAAACTATCCAACCAAAAATAGTGTTTTGCAGGATAGGTTCGGTTGGGGCGGTTTTAATTTGACCATCCAGTAGAACGTTAAAAAAATGATCGGCGCCAATTAGGATATCTATATCATCCCTTTTATGGAAATATGGATCGGCCAACTTGATTTGTTTACCCACCGTAATACTTCCGACGTCTAAATTTTGATGCGGTAACTTGCTGGTAATTTTCATCATGACTAGCGCATCTATCTGAAATTCTGGGCTGAACTCTGGACAAATAGTTAAGGTGGTTATGCCTTTGGATCTTAATGAGCTGGATTGGCCCAAACCGCTTATAAGAATTCGCGAGTTTCGCTTTCTGATGCGAAGACGTTGAGCGCAAGCTTCCGTGATGAAACTTGCCTGAGATCCTGAGTCTAATAGTGCACGACAGGATACGAGTTGTCCGGATACATTAAGTACCTTGATCATAGCTGTGGGAAGTAACGCTGTAGTATGCGTGTTTGGTGATAACTTGGTGGCTGCTATGGCAGACGTTATACTTTCCAAAGCTGGAACCGTGTTTCCCATTAATTCTTCTTGGTGAAGCAATGTATGATGCTTTCTACCGCATTTTCGACATCTTCGGCGGGATGGACATTTAAATATCGGATGTTTGCTACTCAGGCAGTTATTACAACGCTTATTTTGCTTTGCAAACTCTACTCGTCCTTTAGCATCTAAGGAATGAAAATCTTTACATTCAAATAACGAATGGTCGGGATCTTGACATATAGCACACTGAAATTGTGGCTTTTGGGCAGCCACGTTTGATTCCAATGCTATAGGTTCCCTAGTAGATACGTGCCCCCTTATATCGTGCTTGAAGTTTGGGCGTTTTAATGATACGTTTAGGCATTCTAACGTATCAATTCGTCTTGAGAGAAATTTTAAGAAATCGGAAAACTTTGGGTCGTCCATATCGGTGGCCGCTTCTGCCCAAAGTGCCCGTGATTTATCATCAAGCTTGCCCATTAAAATATAAATAAGCCACGGGTCCCGGGATTCCGCATCATCCCCTAATGCCTTCAGCCCGCGAATGACCTCGTCCGACGTGTCCATTATCTTCTTGATTTGATTTGCGTTAGACGTGTGAATTGGAGATTGTTCTATGAAGGTGCGAATAAAAGAATTTATTATGTGGTTTTTTCGGTCGTATCTTTCTTTCAACTTGTTAAGGGCCCCAATATAGTTGTTCTCCGTTACGTTTATGTGTCGTAATAATACTGCGGCCTCTCCCCGTAATAGACCCTTGAGGTATTGCAATTTTTGTACCGCGTTTAATGACGGACATTCATGGATGGTGGTGGTGTATAAATCGAAGAAAGACTGCCATTCGGAATATTCGCCTGAGAAGGGCGGAATCTGAATTTTGGGTAGTTTTACATCCGAACGACTGCCAATTTGAGTCGCATTTTGAGATGTGTCTAATATAAAACCTCCGTTTCCAGCATTTAGCTGTTTCTCACGAATGAGAGCATTAAGTTTTGCGACTGCGTTGTAGTAATTTTCCTCATACACTGTATCGCATGGTTCATTGGCATCAATTAGAAGCATTGCGCTCTCTATATCGGTGAACTCCTTCATTAAATTCTCTACCCGACTTAGACGCACATTTAATTGCTCCAATGCAACATCGCAATCGGCTTCGTGTGCAAACTTAATGATGTTGGTCAGCTTTCCTTTGTTCATGCCCCTTCGTTTTCGCAAACCGGCTAAATCGGCCATGATGAAATAAAATACGAATGGTATAACTATTATCGAGTTGACTTTACTGAATTTGACTCTTATTTCACTTTAAAACACTCGTTTACTTCACTTTAAATAAAACTCGTTCGTTTATTGATTGTTCACTTATTAGGTTTAAATGCAAGGCAGACACTTGATTTTCTCCTTTAGTTTGCACATATATCACCAAAAAAAAAAAAAAAAACAAATTTTTACTTATCTGAGCATGCGGTTTAAAATTTGGTTTAGCGGTATACTGCTTGTGATCACAAATATCCGGCTCGAAGGACCAATATGTCGGGATGCGGTCGCTAATTGATACGCCAACGCGTTTGTTGGTTTGATACAGCAACAAGATGCAAAAAATTTCCCGAGTAATTCCGGAATAAGGTAATCAAACTAAGTTGTGATGATGAACAATTTTTATTTTTATTTTTATTATGACGAACAATTTATTTTAATTTTGAGTATATAGATGTTTATGGCGCGAGCGATAAGACGAGAAGAAAAAAGTTGTCAATTATAAATTATGTCGTCAACTCAAAACTGTCATAAAATTTATAATAATATTAATTTATAAAATATAATTCGAGATTCAAACCATATATACTCGTACATAATCGAAAAAATTAATTATGTACTAAAATTCGAACTTAACATATATACAATAATGACATTTAGAATGTCAAATTAGAAAATAATTTGTAATTTAAGAAGAGTGAACAACATTATTTTGACATAAAGCTAAGTTACATATCTAGATAATTAAATAAAATCTTTAACTTAAGTTTACATTTTCAGGCTGTGAAACCAACAGTAAGATTAGTAAATGCAGTCCTGAATTAAGAGGCATTAGCTACCCTACAATCAGTTATTTAATTTTCTAGTATAGAATTATTGTATGTTTCTAACGCTGGCCCTGCTTACGCATGCTCCCTGAGGACTTAAATGATCAAATTTGATTTAGCTTCTTGCGACTTGGCACCCACATATACAGCCTGGCTCTTTTGTATTTACCTACTACCAACGGATATCGCAACCCATTTTCCGTCATCTTTTTGGGCGAACGTATATTCCTATTCCATTTCGGATCATGTTAACACAAAAAAAAATGATTCTCAAATAATTCTCACACTCTCGTAGTCCGTTAACATAATTTGTCCCCCAGTAATTCTTCCGTCTATATATATAAGTATAATACATGGACATTCTAGCTATTTTCGAATGGGATATTCATTATTATATCTGATTTATCGAAATAAAATGATAATTTATGTATGATAATGTATACACAAAGTCTATAATACAACACAACTTAATCATATTCATGTTAGACAATTATAAATCAATTAATTTCTATTGTGTCCTTATTTATTAAGTATTAACATCAATTTTGATTTGGTTAATTATATGTGTTTGCATTCCATTTTTCTGTGTTCAACTTGTTCGACGACAGCTGATTGAATTGCTGGTAAATATTTTAAAAGCCAAATCGTTTGTAAATAATTGTACATTTATATTTTGTTTGTTTCACATATATAGATTATACACATATATATGTATATAATTAATTAAATATTGTATTTCGATACACAATGGTTTCGATTTAGAGGTGGGTTTGTGCGGGAACGGCCGCGGGATACTTTTTTTGTGTGCCAATACACTGATTAATGACGATATAGTTAAACTGAATTTTCTTTTATGCCATTCAATTTGGTAATGTGGCTTAATACATTTGTTTGTATGCTACTGACATCTAGCAAAAATATATGCGAAACAAATGTGTATACCAGTTTTAGTCAAGACGCATAACTTTTCTGTTATAATTATTTACACTAGCAATGCAAGGAAAATATTTTTTTTGTTGTATCATTGCACAGCTTATAGATGGAAGCGCACACTTTTCCACTATCTAGTTAACCTTTTAGTTAGGTCGACGAGGAAATATAAAAATAACTTTACCAGTTAACATCATTGTTTTGTAAGAGTGACGAATTTTTACCGACTAAAACCTAACTCCTAATTAACTTTGCTATATAGCCTCTTGACACCACCGTTATGTATCACTTAGCGAGGCCAGCTCACATCAAGCTGCCATAATTTTTAATTATTAGCGTTTTTATCTAATCCTTTCTAAGTGTCGTAGTTTCTTCATGATTTTGCGGTCAAACTACATACTAATCTCCACGATTCCTCGGGAAACTTCGATAGTCTCGACTCTTCCAGGTTTCCTCACACACTGTGCCCAAATAGGCTTTAAATGATAGGTTACCGTTTTGATTATTACTCCCACTATTTCTGGCTTCTGTTCCACTAACTGCAAACCAATAGATGAATAACCATTTGTCACCACGACAACTTCCATAACATCCGCTAATCGAATAAATGTTGCTTCTTCCGTTATCGACAGTTTAAAGATGACGTCATACAGGATGTTCCACAATGTAGGAGCTAACCATGACCCTTGTGGTACTTTTTCGGTTATGCAATACACTCTTCACTCTTTCACTCTTCAGTAAATCAGGCTGTATTTCGGCAATAATGAGTCGAATGTTAGTTTTCAAGTGCTCAATTGTTGATAGTTTATCGGCGCAGACATGCGACTTTACATATCCCTAGTGAAAAAATTCAAAAATAGTCAAATCGCACGAATGAGGTGGCCGGTTAACAGGTCCATTTCGTGAAATTAATCGTTCGCCAATTCATAATATAACTAAACATAGTACTACCATCATAAGAAAAAAACAGTTTACCCATTAATGTTCCAGATGTCGGGCCGATAGAATATTAGCAACATTTAATTTAAATATATGCCATTTAGGCGATTATACATATAAAATTATTTGGATTATTTCAAAACGATACCAGTAGCGACATCTAGCACGTTAATAGGCCAACATACCATGGTAGTACTATGTGTATTTATATTGGGTACCAGTCGAAACTGGATATTTTACAACTGGATTTGACGAAACAGGATATTTCAAAACAGGATATTTCGACATGTGAATTAAACATAAAATGATTTTTTAGGAAGGTTCTGGAATATGGCCAATTAGGAAGGAACTCAGCGAGTTCTTAACCGATTATGATGAAATTCGATATGAAGGATGAAAATGGGATTTTAAAATGATTTTTTAGGAAAGTTCTGGAATATGGCCAGTAAGAAAAGAACTCGACGAGTTCTTAACCGATTATGATGAAATTCGATATGTAGGATGAAAATTTTGATGAAAATTTATTAATTTTTCTCACAAATTTATTAATTTCTCTCTAAAGAAAAGTTATATTAAGTAGAAGAATAAAAAATAGATGAAGATACATTTTACTGACAGAAAACTCAATCAAGTCAATGATTATTTTAATAATAAGAGAAAAGTAGCAATTAAAATAAACCATTAAGTGAAGGAAAATTCTATCTCTCTGCATTAAACTATTCAAGTATGAAACCTTACTGGCCTTATTCCAGAACTTTCCCAACAAATCAATTTAAAATCCCATTATCATCCTACGTATCGAATTTCATCAAAATCGGTTAAGAACTCGCCGAGTTCCTTCCTTATTGGCCATATTCCAGAACTTTCCTAAAAAATCATTTTATGTTTAAATCACATGTCGAAATATCCTGTTTTTAAATATCCAGTGTTGTACCATATCTGTTTTGTACCTTATCTCGTTTTGAATTATCCAATTTTGAAATATCCAGTTTTGTACCTTATCTCGTTTTGTCAAATCCTATTTTGAAATATCCAGTTTTAAAATGTCCAGTTCTGAGCGGTTCCCATTTATATTATGATCAATTGTTTATTTTAATAGATCAGATGTATCGTGCGCTTATTGGCATGTGGCATGTGGCGCCGTTATGCTGAAACCACATGTCTGCAATATTAATGTCTTCATTTTTTCTGACCATCATTTTTGGAAAAACTATGACCAATGATTCCACCGGCCCATAAAACGCCCCAAACAGTAACTTTTTCTGGATGTAATGGTGTTTCGACAAAAGGCTTGCATATTAACATCGCTCCAAATGCGGCAATAAATATCCAAATATTGATATTTAACCAAAAGTGAGCCTCATCATAAATTTTAAATAAAATTTTGGATGAATTGTCTGACCAAAATAAAATCAAAACAACCGAGAACGGTCAAATGGTGGGCTGTCACTGAAAACATTGTTACCACCCAGTTTAAAGTGCTCTACTAAAAACCCACCCTTTGCTACTTGAGAACTTCTATACTTAGTAGCACGTTTAATATGCACTCCCATCTAGTCGAGTAAAAGGCATTTTTAACATTCGATGTGATATATTTTTTGGAACATCTCTCCTTATAGAATTTATATTTTTTTAGACAGGCCCTTTGTCTTTAATAGCCTCCTGCAGTTTTTATAAGGTCTTTTCTAATATTATATCATCCGTCTCCAGCAAGCAGATTGGGTGGGATTATAAATTTTCTAATACCTTTGTTCCTTTGGGTCAAAATATTAATAGTTGGTCTTTCCAATGCTTAGACCGGAAGCCTTGCTTCCTTGAGCTTCTTTCATTGAAACAGGTGGAATATATTATTTTTTTCCCGCTTCTTGGTTCGATACAATATTTTTCAACAAATCTAAGCCCAATAGTAACACAGTATGTATATGTACTCTTGAACCTTTTTATAATTTTTCTATATGCCTAGTGTCCAAAGATCCCGGTCAACCATTTCACAAAATTTTTAAAAGCATTGCTGTTGCCTTGCTTTGATGGAATACTAAAGTACTGATCGAGTAGCACAATATTGATACTGTAACTCGTATTTCTTTTCGGGCTTTGCACGTTGATAAAAGCGTCTAGCACGGAGGTATTTTTTCACAGCTCGTCTATTTCCTTGGTCCACTAGAACACCAGACCTTTCCAGCTATCTGTTAATCTCCGTGGCATTCTTGCATCACAAGCCAACGTAATCTGTTATTTCAGACACCTGATTTTCTATACAGTTCCTGACCAAATTCCGTCATCTAGCATGGAAATTTAAAGCTAATCATCAAGCATTCATATAAGGGGATTTTCATCATCCAAGGCACACAAAATGTCTTGATGATCGCTAAGTTTGTAGAGTTTATTTGCTTTCCTACTTTATACTTTAGATTGAGGAGGCAAAACCTCTTGGAAATGTGCAGCTGTTACCAACATTTAGTATTACCACTGGAAGTAACGAAAATGCTTCCAGTATATAGGTTTGCCTCGAAACTCCGTTTCCCCATTCAACGGTTCAGGCATTAAAATCGACCACAATCAATAAAATATCTGTTGGCTATAGTTCATAACGGTTAAAATTTAATTGTACAAACCTTATCTACTTTGTAAGTAGCGCCTTTTGATTTATCGGATACTTTAAACTACCTATGTCAGTTTCCTCCAATGGCATAATCACAACAAATAATGCATTTTGGATTATTGCAGTCCTTTCTAATATGACCGCATCTTCTCTGCACTGCCAACACAGCTTAAAGGCTTATCCTCAACACTTTTAAGACTCGTTTATTTTTCGAATTCGCTAAATCAACCAACCAATCCTTATTTTCTCTTTGGACATTCTCTGCTACTTGGTTTGGAAGGCTAATCACTGTGATTTGTGTAATAAAATTTTTTTAGCGTTTTTATAGAGGCAGTACCTTTTGTATTGAAAATAAAGCGATAAAAGAGCCTGAATGGATTGATCCTGTGTAGTAACTATATCAATGTCCCTGATTTCTACAAGGGCTTACTGTGTCAAGGATTTAACATTAGCTTCTTGACTGAAACTTTTCTCTAATTGGGATTGGTAAACATCTGTTTGTGGTTGGTTTCCAAGTGCCTTCCAACGCTAGTAAAATATCTCCCACTCTGGTTTATATCCTTCCACTTTTTTCCCCAGTTTACTTTCTGGTACATAAGTTGGCTCCAGATTTGACAGAGTATGCGCATTTTTTGTAGTGCGTTTCTTTTTACTTAACTGAGGACCAGTCTTGGTGACGAACTCTTATTTTTTAAGAAGTATCGGTATAGAAGAGTTCAGCGTTTCGTTTACTTCTTTATTTTGATTAGGAAAAAGTGAGTAACGTTGAACTTTCCCCAATATCTCACTGAGTTCTTAGAACTACTTTTCCCATTTAGGGAAGCCTGGTTCCCATTTAGACTTGAGCCTGGTTCCCATTTAGATTGGGAAGTAAAACTGCTCCAGATATATGTGTTTCTGTAGGCTCACGAAGCATCTTTCTTAAATAGGTTCATCCAACTAGCATGTTCTTCATTGTTTTCCCAAATTTGGAAGCTTCTTTATTAAGTAAACTTAAGACATTTGAAATAATTTTTATTTCTGCAGCTAAATTTTCCACTGCTAGAACATTGCGGACATTGAATTCCGATGACCCGGAGTCCGCTCGCTCACTCTCTAAAGCCACCGGGACCTTAGTTCCAAATCTATGCTCGGTAATTTTTCGTTGCTTTTTTTTATTTTTGTTTTTTTATTAATGTACCTTTCCTTAGTATTTTATTCGAACTACCCTAATTTTTTTCAGCCTCCTCTGACATTATAAACAGTTGCTGTTTGAATCCGTATTCCCTGATAAAGGTAAATGGTATTTTATTTTCCACCTACTCGCCGCCAATCCGGTTAGGTATTTCCTCTAATCACCATCCGAGCATATGCGTCCGATGGGTGACTTTTAAATTCCACATAGGTATCTAGATTACCTGTGAATTGTTAAATACTTCGAAATATGTGTCACAGAATATACATAAAGGCTAAAGCCTTCACTTATCGAGTATTTCCCCAATATTTCCTTTAAACCTACAATTAGTAATTTTTTCTAGCACTCTGCGCTAGTTACTGAATGATGATTTATTTAGAATTGCTTGTCTTATCATCTGGCGATGATTATTCTCATACGCCACTAACACAAGCTATAATACTACTATATAGTCATTGTTCGAGCTTAGTATGGAACCTTGTGTACAATTTTAGTTTTAGAGTAAGCCAAATTTTGTGGCGAAAACAATCAAAACCTTTCAGTAGTCATGCAATACTCCAGGAATGTGTGTTTACTTCGATTCTTTGACTATGTAAATTAATGTACTAAAGCGCCCTCTGGAGAACTATTATTTCTTAATCCAAACTTTTTTATATTGATTATGCCATTTTGAAATGCTTTGGAAACAACTTCTCTATTTGGACATTCAGGAAACGTAGCCTTCGTATTTCGATTTTCTCTTGTGTGGCTTCTTCAATATGTGATTGTAGAGCCGAATCCCGTGGATGCTTCAGCCAAGTTGGGTTTCTCCACTACAGTTGATGATTTAGATACTTTGAAGTATATAGGTTCCCTAATGTGCAGTCGGATTGTCTCTGACTTTACATAATTCCATTGTATAAAGAGGAGATAATATAGAATTATTTTCAACGAGCCGTTTTAACCATTCACGTTTTTGGCTTTCCTCTGGCCTAAACCAAGGTTATCATAGTACAACCTGTCCATAAGCTAGTGTTTTAGCAATTATAGTTTTGCTAAAAGAACCGCGGCCTACAATTTCAATTTGGGAATTATTAATTTTGCTTTAAACGGTATCATTTTTGTTTTTGCAATCACTATATGGTCACCTTGCTATCATCGGCTTTACAGTTTGTTTGTAATAAATTACAGCCGCATTTGCTCCGGTGTGACAAAGAAACCGTGCAGGTCACTTAGCTCGGTTTGCCGGTAAAAATAAATCAAAAAGAATATCTTCCTGAAAACATCTTGTTGTGGTGACTGATAATTTAGAGCACATATACCACTCACGCTTAAACCAACCGTGAACAGAACAACTCATTACCCATTGTATCAATTGCCAGTTTAAAACACAAAACTTGCCATTAGACATGGAAAGCTGTAAAGACATAAAATTAGAATTGCAACTTCGCGATCCTGATGTCCAAAACCATCATCCATCTTTTTTTGATGTTGTAGCCAGATTTTTGCCCGATCCATACCTCCCATCTGATTTTGGAAATTTCTATCATAAAAGCATATTATTTGGAACTCAAAAGTAAAGACCATGTGTCACAAGGCTAAACGATACTTTACAGTGAAGATGCTCTCAGCAATCTTGGTGTGATATTTCTTCTTGAGCCACAGGTTAAAAAGACTGCCTTGCATTACAAAACAGTTAAAGTTTAATAATCGTAAGTGTAAGCTACTGTACATGTGCGAATAGCCAACCTGTCGATTCACGAGCTCACTGATGTTAGCCAGGTCAAAGATAAAAATGCTAGATCTAGCAAAAGTGAATTACGTGAAATTATAAGTCCGTTCTCTCGATAAAACAATTCAGACCAATAATACAGGAAGAATGAATTATTTTGAGATCGCACATGACGTCATTGTGGCTTGTACAATTGACATACCCACGTATGACTTTCCGAAGGCGAATTGACCGTGCGTTAATTTTTAAAGGACGATCTTAGGTCATCCAAGATGTGATATTATATACAGGTCAGCTGCCACATTTGGTGGCATTGATCACCAATTGGTTACTGAGAGCTACGATTGTAAAACGCATTATTAAAATCTTGTTAACCCTAACATTTTGGAAACCAAACACCGTTCTGATAATGTGCACGGAAGGTATCGACAACATCTAAGGCAAACCCGGGACAAAGCTAAGTTTTGCTCCAATGATGGAAAGTGGCCGCATAAGTGATTACCAAAGAGGATTTTATCCGAAATGGATGATCCTTTCTAAATACATAGATCTTTTTCTAAAAAATTTTCTTAAAACAATTTTTTTTCCGTTAAAAGGAGACGATCCCTTTCGTTAAAGGGATTGAAAAAGGAATTTTTCATCACTTGATTTGCGATCGGTGATGACTAAAAACACAACTATGATCCCCTGTTGGAGTGCAAAATCCAAGGGCCGAACCATTGTCCTCGTCAGTACAGGCTGGCTGCGGAACAATGTAATGTACAGATTGATATTCAAAGCGAACCGCTTTTTGTGGATCCTTAATTTAGTTGGCAACGGCCAAAAGTTAACGAGCGTTGCCATGTTTGCAAAAAACATGCAAGTGCCTCCCCAACTACAGGAGTAAAAATAAATATGCAAACCTCTAAATAATAAACAAATCACGACTTAATCGAATTAAACCGCACGAATAAACTATGATCATCGAGTTGCAACTGTACCATATTTTAAGAAACATTTGGTCAAAATTCTAAATACCAAACACAACACAAATTGAATAACAAACCGTTTATTTATTCATACGTGTTCTTATACTCATTTATAAACAATACATTCATCGTCTAGTTCACGGACAGCAAAAAAAAAGCTCGCGTGCTTTTTACTTATTTATCCTTGGTCGCTTCGAACATACTACATACAACACAATGTGAAAATTATACAACAAAATATAATTTTTCATCAACCAAAATATAAATTTATTGAATTTAAATAAACATTTTATAGTACAGTGTTGTCGTATATACCGGGACGGGTCGTTTATCACAGGCCACTGAAATATAAACGAAATGAAAAAGTTTCATCGGCATGACAAAATCAAATCTACTTTGATGTTTACTGTTCTTTCTACATCAAAATGGTAATTTTCCAGGGTTTTATTGTTTTGAATTTAATGATACAGAGTGAGACATTTAAATTGAGACAGATAGATTTACGATTCTATAGAAAATATTGTCTAGAATTTAATTTATATATATATATATATATATATATATATATATATATATATATATATATATATATATATATATATAAATGTAATCTTTTTCTGGGGCTGAAGCTATTCCAACTTTTTCGGGTTAACTTACCGTTTTACTTTACGCCGTTGCCAGGTAAATTGAGAATCTACAAATAAAGGTTTGCTTACCTGCGAAGATAACTGCTTACTACGCCTGTTCCCTAGTTCAATACTCCGCGTTGATCAGTGCATACATTTTATTGCGTCTAAATAGCAGGAACGTTTTTTTCCAACCAATCATTGCTTTCCTACTGAGGCTTTAATTATTAAAATATGCATTAGTAAGGTGTATAAGCTCGGCATTTTTTTTTTTTAAGTTTTATTACAACTGAACTACAATTTATTCAGTAATTTGTCTTTAATATCTGTTGTTTAATTTATGTGGGGATATAATCCACCGGTTAGTCTCAAATTAGTTTATTTTATTCTTGCTGTCCTATTTCTAGAGGTCTTATTCTTAGGAGACGTCTAACTAAGTTGGTTGATAAAGACGAACTCTTGTGTATATGATATACGGAATTGGACCTAGCACACTACTTTGTGGTACTCCTGCTAATATTTTCGTCAATGAGGAGTATCTTCATATGTTACCCTAAAATGTCGATCAGCTAAGTAAAATTTTAGAATCTGATAAAACTGCTTAAGTAGATCTCGATGCAGTTTAAATTCTAGTCCTCTGTGCCATACTTTATCGAAGGCTTGTGCTACATCCAAGAAAATACTTGAACATATTTTTTCGCTTTCCAGCGCATCTTCAATTATGCCTGTGATTCTGCATAGTATAAATACACATAGTACTACCATCATAAGAAAAAAACCGTTTACCCATTGACGTTCCAGATGTCGGGTTAATAGAATATCGTCAAAATGTATTATAAATATATGACATTTAGGCGATTATACATATAAAAATATGTTGATTGTTTTAAAACGATACCAGTAGCGACATCTAGAACGTCAATGGGCTGACATACCATGGTATATTTCTATTTATATTATGGATTCTGGGAATGTTCTATTGTCGAATGTGAGTTTTTGAAACCGAATTGGTGGGGAAGAATAAGATCTCTTTGATCTATGATTAATTTGAGTCTCTTAAGCAACAATTTTTTTAAATAATTTAGAAATAGTTGGAAGCAAAGAAATCGGCCTGTATGAGTTGCGGTTGCGCAATGACAGACATTTCCCTAGATCTGATAATGTTTGTTATGGAATAATTGAGAACCAACGAAATTTTCATGAAGATGAAAATCTTCATGGTAACAATGATGCACTACTCTACAGTTGCATTTCTTTAATTTCATTAATAACCTACAAGTGTCAAATAATTCTGTATTTGAAAGTTATCAATTAATACCGTTTTTTAGCAAACCTCTTTTTTATACTAATTACTAATTACTGACATACATAATTTTGAAGAAAATCACTCCTCAGGCAAAAGAAGTTGTGAGTGACTACCAAGGGTGATTTCCACATCCTGTGAAATTTTTAGACCACCTCGTTCTTTATTTGGGTATACAAAATTCCTCTCCTTTTAGTTTGCATATAGTGGCTTTTTACGGTTGAAATCGAACAATAGGTTTTCTTTCCCGCTCCGATCTTCTGGGTATATCTCCTATAATGTTCGATTCAGATACACTTCTTCGTTTCCCCACTGAGGAGAAAAGCTTGATTTTGTAACGCAAGGGAGTTGAGAATTTCTGCAGCTAACTGATAATCATCAGGTTTTGATGTTTGCATGTGAATCTGGTTCTGATGCCATATGACAATCATCTTCATCGATCTGTACCAAATACACCATGTTGCCCAGTTGTTCTCGTATTTTTTCTTGCAACCAGTTACATTGTTTGTTAAAATTCTTTATATACACATCATTTCCAGGTTGAAATTTAGCCATATTCTGTTGCAACTCTGATGACGTTCGTGGAAATAGGAGATTTAAGAATAGTTTTGGGCTGACGTCCATGGACTAATTCCGACTGTGATTTTCCACTTAACCCTGATGAAAGTCGACAAACATCTGTAGAACCTCCATCCATTGTTGACTTCTTCATGGATGTTTTAAAAGTTATGACGAACTACTCAGCTTCCCCGTCCGACGATGGATGAAAAGGTGCGGTAGTTAGGTGAGTAATACCATTCTTCTCACAAAACTGAGCAAATACTTCTGAGGTTAATGAAGTGCTATTATCCCAAACAATACAATCAGGGAGAAAATATTGATTGTAGAGCCGGAATAGTTGACTTTGTATTTATGTCCGATATTTAGAGCCACATGGAATTAAGAAACGGTCCTGTGAAATCTATGCGGGTTCTTTCCCATGATTTAGATGCAACCGGCCAACTTTTAAATTCTTTCCTTGGCGCTGCTGCGTATTCGTGTCAAGTTGTACATTGTTTCACCATCCCTTTTATTGCTGAATCTTGTTTTGGCCACCAACAATACCGCCGAGCTATTTGTTTTGTTCTTACAATGTCCCAATGACCTTCATGGAGCATTTCTAAAATTCTGTTCCGCAATATCTCGAATAATTGATCGGTTTGGGAAAGAAAGTTCAACTTCATAAATTTCGTTTATCCTAAATTCGGCGTCTTGGGATTTATCGAATTCGACCTCAGAACCCGCAGGCAACCGAGAAAGAGCATGTGCATTGCTGTGTTTCGTAGTTGGTTTATCCCTATAATTGTATAGGTATACGCCATCAATGTGATTGCCCATCTCTGCAATCTGCTAGCTGTCATGACTAAAAAATTCAGGATTGAAAAGAGAAAGCAATGGTTTGTGGAGAGAAATTGCCTCCTTTTCGATTTATGGCTTTTCGTTGTGCTTCGTCCAACGTTTTTGATGCAAAAGCAATCGGTTTTTCTTAATTATTCGGAAATACATGTGAGATGACAGCTCCAGTACCATGACTCAATGCGTCCTTAGCAAGAACTATTTTGAGGTTTTTCGAATAGTGAGTTAGCTTGGTGGCATCAATAATTTTTTGTTTTATTTTATTAAATGACTTCCTGGGGTTGTTTCCATGTAAATTCTACATTTTTCTTTCTTAGCTCATTTAGTGGAGCTGAGATTTGAGCAAGATTATTATAAAACTTATAATAATGCACCTCGCCTAAAAAAGATTGCACGTCTTTTAGGTTTCTAGGTGTTGGCATGTTTTGAATTGCCTTAATCCCCGATTCTGATGGTTTAATTCCATCATCGCTTATAATGTAGCCCAAATGCTGTATGTCACGCTGCATAAAGTAACATTTTGATAATTTACATCGTAAGTATTCTTCCAGATTAGATAAGTGTTCTTCTTCTGATCTTCCAGTAACTAAAATATCGTCTAAATAACTAACGCATTGAGGGCTGTTTACGATTATCATTTCTATAAATTTCTGGAATATAGCTGGTGCACTTACGACTCCATATGGTAACCTTTGGAACTAATACAATCCAAAGAGTGTATTGATGACCATGAATTCTTTCGATTCCTCATCTAACTCCAATTGTAAATAAGCGTCCGATTGATCCACTTTTGAAAATACTTTGCCCTTGCCTATTTTTTGAAAAATTTCCTCTATTCGTGGTATGGAATAATGTTGAATGCATAGCTGCGAGTTGACATTGATCTTAAAATTGGTGCACAATCAAATTGATTTATCAGGTTTTCTGACAACTACAACCGGAGCGGCCCATTGGCTAAACCGGATTTGTTTCAAAACTCCTGTTTTCTCTAACCTGTCAATTTTTTTCTTCACTGTCTCCATTTCACAAATAGCTAGTGGTCATGCCTTGAGAAATGTTGGTGTATGATTTGGTTGTAGCTATAGATGCACTTTAAAATTCAAACAATGCCCCAAATACGAAAATCTCCTTAAAATCTTTACAAAGTTTGTGTACTTTGGCTCCGTATGATTTAAGATTGATCCCAGTGTTTATTGCTTGAATTTTTTGAACTAGCTGATCAATCTCTTTGAGTTTGATTTGAAACTGGAGAGCATCAAACCAAATCATCCCTAAAATATTAGCACCTTCATTGCTCGATGTGACAAGTAGCGGAAATTGTTTCTCAATGTTATTCAATAGAAGAAAAAAGTTTTCGAAAGAAGTTTACAATAGTAGTTCACCTAACTGTTGGTAACCAAGAAGGCCGATCATTGATTCAGTAGCTTCGGTATCCAGAAAAAATTTCATAGCTATTCCGTTAACTTTGACTGATACATTTATTTTCCTTTCCACGTAAATTACCGGCAAATCCTCGATTTGTATTCAAAGATCGCGAACGCGTATTATCGGATGAATGGTTTACTTCACTTGGTTTTTCGATGTTACCTTTTATTATTTTTACCGTTTGTTGGGTAGATTCGAAAACCAGTGCAGTTTGTATAACTTCAGCTGATGATGGGTTTATTTTGTTTAAACATGCGATACGTACTGCTTCATATTGTGTATGTAACACAATCATATCGCAAAACATAAAGTCAGTAAATGATTCCATACAATCGTTGGCCCACATTTAAACTCAAAAGAGCGAGCCGCCAACCGCAAATCTGCAACCCATTCACTGTATGTTTGGTGTAGTTTCATTTTTATTTGTAAAAATGAACATCTATAGCAGCTAAAATATGCAGGCTAGATTTAAAATAAGATGAAAGTGTTTTTAGGATATTTGCATTCGACTCATTTTTGAAATCTTTTTCCCCGTAAAAATTGTTCAGGTTATGAAATGTTTCGGTACCAACCCATGCTAGAAAATACGATCGTTTCTTGTCCTTTCATCGAAACCGATTTTATAGGTGAAGGGGAAAATAATGAAGAATAAATCCGGTATCATGAGTTAAACCCGTTCAACCATACAAAACAAAAAGGTATAAGATTTTATAATAGGTACACATAGAAAATTATGAGAACAGGTGTGTATTCCTTTAGTTTTCTCTAATTAAGTCTTTATTTGGGTATACAATAATAATATAAGATCAGCTTATGAAAAATGGTAACAACATTCGACTAAGTCAGTAAAACACGAATTTTGCCCTCAAAATGGTTTCCCATCTGCTCCAGATCAGAAATTTTGCCGAGTGACTTAGGCACCACATTTATTCCTTTATAGTTCTTTTAATCTAGTCAACATTTTCTTGCGTTTTGAATATGTCAAAAATTACTAAACCACAAAAAAATAAACCGATAATATATCCTGACCACTCATAACAAAAATAAAGGTTACGATGAACAGCAAAGTGAAAATATTTCGATTTATTTACGATACTCCATCAAAAAACTATAATACACGTTAACAGCAAACATATCCTTGGGGGAAAACGGAATTGATTAAACAATGTTAGAAAATTACATAGCTACCACCGTCCGTATTATTTAAAACTAAGCATATTTTTTTACAAAGCTTTTTTCTTTATGAACGTTCTAAGGAAAGCTTTCATGATATTTATATATTTATATATGAACAGGGTGAGGAAATTAAATTGTGACAAGGAAATAACAATAAAACCGTAAACTCTATAAAAAAATAATTTATGGGATTTTCAGTTGGTTCCAATCAGGCAGTAGTATTGTTTTATTTATTTTTTCGGTTTGACGACTTTCAAGGTTATTTCAAGGTCAGAAATTTATAATATTTAAAAAATCAACACAAATAATTTGAATTTGACAGATTGGAGAGTGTATGAGCATTTTATATTAACGATCAATTTTAAAACTAACTGGAGCTCATTAAAACACCTAAACGGCTGTTAGACAAAAAAGAGTTGCTTAATAATATTATTTAACAAGTAGAATAATAGCAGACACCAAATAACATAGACGTCGCAACCCATATATAAAAAAACATCCAAAATTTAGTTCCTGGTTGCTATATCTTTTTATCGGGTTTCAACCGTAATAATTAATCAGGAATTCAATAAAAAAAAAGCACCCTACGAAAAAAAAATTCACGATCAAAATTTAACCATTCCGAGGGGAACATACGTTAGTGCTAAAATTAGTACTCCCTCTTCCTCTTCTTGTAGATGGAGCAGTGGGTAACTTTTAAATTAAAATAGGAACCCCTATTTTTTATTGCAGATTCGGATTATACGGCTAAAAAGGATTTCATTGAAACATTTGTGTTGATTCATGATAGATGGCACTTCAATAGAAGAAATTAAATTTTTTTCGTTTTTTCCTTTACTGAGAACACATGCATGCATACGATTATGCAAAATGTTTGCATTACAATTATCACGTTTTCAATGTAAATACTCGAAATTAGTCTTAAGTAAATTGTAATTCTTAAATTTTTAATTACTGAAAAATGACTTGTCAAGAAACTACTAATACCTGAAGAACTGGGAAATTATTACCTGAATAAATGCAATTGGCTAGTGAATAAACTACTTTTAATGGAACCCAGGAACTACGAAGTGGACGTAGCAGTTTTTTGTTCCCTTTGGGCTGCTTGATTACCGTGAGCCCCTCGCCTCTCACGTACCATGGTTCCCTCGCCTCATCATCTTTTAATTAAATTAAGTTCTCAAAATGATGGCCTTCAACTTCAATGCACTTATTAAACTGCATTTCAAATGAATGTACACAATTGAGAAACGTGTCTGCTGGAATTTCGGCACAAACATTTCTTATTCGCTCAATCATATTTTCACGTGTTGTGGGTATTTGTTTGTTAACTTTGTCTTTTAAATAGCCCCACAAAAAGAAATCTGGTGAAGTAAGATCTGGTGATCTAACATTCCAATTTACCGAACCAGCTCTACCGATCCAGTGGCCATTGAAATTACGATCAAGTACTTCACGTGCTACCGACGAATAGTATGATGGACAACCATCATGTTGAAACCACATGTTATGTCGCAATTCTAAGCTCAAGGCTTTAAATAATGTTGGCAGTTTATTTTCCAAATTGTTTCGGTACATTTAACATTCAAGTTGCCTTCAATAATATGGGGGCCGAAGAGTTAGTTGCCAATTATTCCACACCACACGTGATAGTCAAAGGGTGCTGATGTTCAACTTGGCGTTTCATGGTTTGTTAAAAACGACTCATCGGAGAACAATACGTATCGACCAAAAATTGGAATTTTGCTGTATTTGTTCACGTGCCCACTAACAAAAAGTTACCCGATTTTGGGAATCAACGCCATGAAGATCTTGGTGTAAAGACACATGATACGGATGAAAGTTATGTCGGTTTAAAATTTTGCAAATACTGGTATGGGATAATCCATATTCGCTAGTTATTTCCCATGTACTTATATGAGGATTATGAGCTACTGCAGCCAATACAGAAGTTTCATTATTTTCCTCAGTGACTGTTGCTCGACAAGTTTTTTCTTCGGTCAAACACTTCCACCAGAAGTGAATTGTTTCATAATCCGGTAAAATAAAGCACGTGACCAAAACCTATCTGGAAAAGGCGAAGCGTAGAGATTAATCGCATTATCAAGACTATGGCCAGCTTCTCCATAAACCAGGACCATTTTAATTTTTTCTTGTATACAGTTAAATACTCCATGTTGTATTGTGATAGCCTAACACAAACTGGTTTTTTGTTTTCGAAATAATCTTCGACCTGAATCGATATTTTTAAAACAAAATACAATCATTTATTTGAAAGCAAATTTAGTCGCATGTTCCTGGGGTACGATAATGGTAGTTTCTTGGCAAGTCATTTTTCAGTTTATTTAAGACTAATTTCGAGTATTTACATTGAAAACGAGTTAATTTTAATTCAAACATATTGCAGAAACGTATGCATAGGTTCTCAGGGGGGGAAATTGAAAAAAATTTAATACCTTCAATTACAGCGCCATCTATCATGAATCGAAAAAAATGTTTCAAGAAAGTCGTACGTATTTTTAGCCGTAAGATCCGAATCTGCAATAAAATATAGGGGTTCCTATTTTAATTTCAAAGTTACCCCCTGTCCCATCTACAAGAAGAGGAAGGGGGTACTAATTTTAGCACTAATGTATGTGCTTATTTTCCGAGATATTTGAAAGTTTTAGCTTAAAAAAATACCCGGTATATGTATCATTATATTTTATATAATTGTTTAGCACCCGCAACGACGATTAGAACCCGTCAATTTTAGAAGTTTTTTATATATGGGTTACGAGGTCTCTTTATATTGCTTGGTTTCTGATAATAGCAATATCTTAGTTTTTTGTTAACTAATTTAAAAAAAATCGTTCGAACTGTCAACATCCTTAATTGCTTCTATTCCAACTCAACTGTATATCAATATGTCAAGGGTTCCTTAATTAACTTTAAATTTAATTCCCCAAATAATCCGATACCCATTCTAAAATAATTCAAAAGTTTTTCTGTTCAACTGTGGTATCGGCAGCCAAAATACCTTTAAAGTGTTTACAAATGAACATTTCTTTAAAAATTTACAAAGTTTAGTGAAAGGTTATCGTTCGCTAATAGGCCAGCTATTTCGCTATTGCAGCTAGTTTACCAACTAGGTATAGGATTGCTTATCTTTTTAATATTGGCTGTGTTGTCCAGAACTATTTGCTTTACCAGTGCTATATTTTTGTGTAAAAAACCAAACGTCAAAGAAAAAATTGATCCGCTTCGATTGCGATAGTTATAGATGTGGTTTAGACCATAATTACGACCAACTTTGAATTATTCGCAGTCCTTTTTTAACTACCGATTCCTTGCAACTGATTATAATCTAGCAAACTAATTGTAAGCACTATACAATTTTACAAGCGTACACACGTTGGCACCCGGGAGCTCTAAAACTAAACATTATGCATTATTAACAAGTCTCTTTACTCGATGCAAATTGTACAAGATGTTGCCATTCATGAAAATAATAGTGTGTCGTTTTACGTTTTACTAAACAAATTTCAACCCAACTCACGACAGTACGTCGCTTATATTCCAAAGTTACATGTTTCTCGAACATTCTATTATTCTATTGTTTTCTCGCCACTATATTATTATTTTATTTTATTTTTACTCAATTTTCGCTAGTACTAATACTACTTCACAGATATTTTAAATATTTTAAATATTTTAACACTGAGGGATAAGTTCGAGAGGTGGTTGCAACGCCATTTAAAACAAAAGTCATGCACATGCTATATGGCTTTATAATTAAGTGGTAAACTACAAAAATGTCAGGTAAAAAGTACAAACAGCCTCGAGATGAATTAATTATAGTTGAATCTGGTGGTTAATAATCAAACTATATTTTAGGTGTCGCAGGCATACATTATGCTCTTGTTTATTATTAATTGTCACCTTGGTAATAAAATCCTGAGTGATATTAGGATATCCTTGAAGTTAAACATACGAACACTACAATTTAAATCGTTAAATTTGTTGCGTGGATTCCCAATTCGACAAAAAAAAATCTGAAAATATCCCGGTGCAATTTACGGATAACAAGTATATTATGCGTAATGCGTCTTAATTTTTTTAGAAAACATAAAGTTCGTGGTAACGCTATCATACACAACCTATAGTATCTTTGCAGCCAATCGATAGAATAGTTAAGTCATTTGAGCACCTATTGGAGACTCGAAAACGATAAGATTAAATAAACAATTTCTGAAAAAATTATATTATTCTGATGGCCAATGCTATAGAAATTAATTTTGGAAACAAATAAATTATGAAAATTGTGACTGTCCAACTTTCACACCCATACAGGACAACTGGTCCGAACAACACCTTGTATACATTCAGCTCGTCGGCATTTGCGAGATATTTATACTAGGACCCTAAAAACCGGCACTCTTTTAAATGTGCACCACAAATTAAAACCATTGCGCCTTGGACAAAAAGTGCACAACAAAATATATGATTATTGGTTTTATATTTGGGACCAACGGAAGCCGAACATCGTACAAGTGAATCCTGTAGTTATTTTAAATCATTGCCATTCAGTTCAATTACACACATCTCAGCTATACATATAGCAAAACCTGATTGGACTGATGGCTTAAAATGTTGGCCTGAGGTGTTTTGATTTTACGAAAAATCAACTTAATCAATAACTGGCCGAATCGGACAGAATTATTCTTTATAGTCACCTAAAATTTTTTTTACCAGAGATTTGATTCTCGTCAATATTATGAGAGGTGTGCTATTCCGCAATGATTTTCGAATTTGAAACCATCATTTTTCTTAAAGTTAGAGCATTACGTGATCTAGACAGTGCCACAAAATATTCCCTCCGAATTCCAAGAGCTCGTATTTAATCGTAGGATAGGTGCTCTATAGCCTCTATATACACTTTTTCATACGACAACTTTCATCTACAGCGTTTGATAGATGTACAACAGTTCTAAAATCAGAAAAATGCTTCTTGCAAATGTCGAGTACCGCTTAGATATTAATACAAAGAATTCCATCATAATGAAATAAACCTGAGTCCCGAATGACAATAGACCTAGTTCTAAAGGTATGGTGTCATCTGATAACTCCACACGGACCACTTCTATTGTGATTTCTACCAGGAGGTATATTTACTCCAGCCAGCGTTATCACACGCTAAAACAATCATGTGGAAAAGAGTATTATGGGTATAAATCCCGACCCTGCTATTGAGGAGCTGTATGTTCAACTAACGCTACTCCAAAAGCGTATCTACAATTTAAAGGTCATGACGGGATCATTATGTAAACGTTGTCCAAGATTGAAGCAATTGACTATCGATATACCACAGCGAAAGCTGAATTGTGAAAGGCTGTTCACGGATTTAATCGTCCAATAGTCGCTGCCAAACTCAGCTAGATACCACTATGTGAGCTTTCAAAACGCCTAAAATGGAAACCATTGACACAATACGAGACAAAACTTCTCTACGCTAAGGGTGCGGTAAAGCTGCCAACCTGTCATCGGGGCATAACAACTCAATACTAACAAACGTTTTCCAATTTCTTTGCTTGAAGGGACTGTGCGCAAAAATGCTATGAATTTAGGAGAAACTTTGTTTGCGGTACATCAACTCAAGTCTGGTGATACCAGACTTGGGTTTTTACTGGGTTTTCCAATAAGAGCTTTCATTTTTATATTAAAAAAAACGAGTTTGTTTTAAGAGAAATCAATGAATATTTATTTAATTTTAAAGTAAAAGGTATGCCATTAACGTTTATATCCACCTTGGCCACCATATTCAGCTTGGCCACCATATCCGCCAAATGGCCACCGTGCAGCATCATATCCTTTTCATGAAATTTTCCATGACCAATTTGCACATTTGCGGCTGTCTGTCTTTGATAACTTCACGAATTCCATCTTTAAGGTCTTGAATCGATTGTGGAGCATTGGCATAGACCTTATCTTTCACGTGGCCCCAAAAAAAGTCTAAAGATGTTAAATCACAAGATCTCGGGGGCCAATTGTGATCACCTCTTCGAGAAATAACACGGTCAGGAAACTTTTCTTGTAAAATTGCGATTGTTTCGTTGCTTGTGTGGCACGAAGCGCCCTCTTGCTGAAAATAAACGTCGTCCACATCAATATTTTCCAATTCCGGTCATCAAAAATCATTAATCATAGCTCGGTAGCGCAATTCATTCACCGTAACAGGTGCACCAGCCTCATTTTCGAAGAAAATATTAACAATTTCATTGCGTTGTTGAATCGTGTATCGTACCATTTTTAGTAGTGGCGTAGTTTTTACTTGTCAAATGTCAAAAGATGACAGCTTCAAAATTGACAGCGGCCCAAATAGCAGGCTATTTAAAATGAAACTTCTTATTGGGTAACCCTATATATATATATATATATATATATATATATATATATATATATATATATATATATATATATATATATATATATATATATATATATATATATATATATATATATATATGTATATATATATATATATATATATATATATATATATATATATATATATATATATATATATATATTCATATATATACATATATATACATATATATTTAGCGTTGATTCAGTATGGGCCAACAATAGCCTGTAAAAACCGATTATTATTAACACTATTGCCACCAGTGTCTATTAGCGAATAGATCTATTAGCAAATAGATTTGATTTAGTTCCTATACTCATCAAAGTCCTCATAAAATTACACCGCGCTGCCACTACATACCATACACACACGACATGTACGTTATAATTTACTATATTCGATTTTTTTTTTTTTTTTTTGTTCGGCTTACAACTAAACATGGAAAATACATATTCAAATTGTAATAATGAAAACTAAAAAAAAAAAAAAAAAAAAAAAATAGAATACAAAAAATACTAAGGTAAGAGAGCCGAGTAGTAGTAGTAAAAATAGTATGTATATAGTATTCGTCAGTCAGCGGAGGTAGTACTATGTAGTAAGTCGAGGTGAAAATTAAAAACGAATTTTTTTATTTTTTTGTTTTTTTTTCGCGGTCAAACTTCACTAAGTCGTTAGTATTCGTATGAACACTTAACCGTGCAGACGGTTAAATAAAATAAAAGTTTCGGTCAATTCAATCGTTTAAAGTTCATCCTCGTGTTTAGTAATTTAAAATAAAATTTTGTCATCGGATTTGGTGTTAATTTTTTTGTTTTTTGTTTTTTGTTTTTAACAAGCTTTAAAGTGAAAATATTGTGTGCAGTTGTTGTGACGGAAATATATGCAACGAAAAATAAAAGTGATTTGAAGTGAGGTGGAAATGAATTAGAATTCATAGTTTTCCAAAAAATAAAAACGTTTTTCTTATACAAGAGTGTGTCAGTGTGTGTTTGTGTACATAATTAATTTTGATAAGGTGAGAAATTTATTTTATACTTCGTACTGTTTGGTTATCGCATATATATAGAGCTAATCAATTGATCGCAAAAAAAAAATAAAAGCATTAAATCACATTTTTCTAATTAGCAAGATGACAAAATGTAAAAAAAAAAGTATATTTTTGTGAATCGATCAGTGGCGCATTTTTTTGATCGATTCAATCGTGTATCCGCGGTAAAATTTAAACGTTATATCGCCTCAAGATAAGAGGTAATTAGGCAAGCCTTCTATCAGTATACTGAAATTATTTCGCTGTAGATATAAACAAAATACAATGTCAATTGATTAAAGATTATCGGTAATGAGCGGCTGATAAATAATGATCGGACACTAATTTTAGATCGACAGTTGGTTTATATGTAAAAAAAAAATTTTTTTTTTTTGTTTAAACTTATCTGTAATGAACATAAAATTAAACAGAAATTGAGTTTATCGAAACGAATTGTTTAATGGTGACAAATATATCGAAACTTTTGAGGCAGTAATTTCAAATCGAATAAACTAGACTATTTCAAATTAGATTTTTAGCGGATATTCTTTATTTATATTTACTTTGAGATTTACATATCAACAAGATAATTGAGAAAATATGCTTCTTATCAACGAAATATAGTCGATTACATACATTTGTTTTTATCAGTCTGTAGAATTAAGGCAGATTACTAAAACTATATACATTTTACGATATGGTCGTTATCATAAATCATCAACATAAAAGTGTTAATGGGGTTTGAAAGAGAAATGTCGATCGACCATTTGTCAATCGACCACTTGTGACATAAATTATCGTATATATTGATGAGTCACAAAGTTGCATTCAATCATAATATTATGATGAATTTTAGTTTTATTTTATACATTTTGTTGGTTATTTGTGACCTTGAAAGTGTTGACTCTTTGTCAAGTAGTTAATCAAGTTTAAACTACTTTTCTTTGGTTTTGGGAAAATGGCAATTTATCCATTTGGAATCTGCATGAGAAAAAAACGATTTCAGCTGATTTGCTAATCCAAAAGGCTGTTTAAACTTAACTGTTTAGCTATATGTTTTATGCCGAAAATTGCCATTAATCTACAATAAATTATTTGAATTTTTACGGATATCTTGTTTTGAATACCTTTTATACAAATGATTTGAGAAAATTATTTCTGCTCCTTATTTGTAGTGTTCCGCTCCGTATCTAGTCCTTGATTATTTTGGGGTTAGAGAATTTGTGGGGGAGGGTCATTATCCCTGATGCTTTGCACCCAAGCTTTTGGAACAACATTTTCACATTTATTATTATCACATTCCAATCCTAAATGTTTACCTTGAATTAGAATACGTCTTCAAATGGATCTCATTGAAGATCTAAGACGTTTGGTGAATCAAAATCTTCTCCAAAACCTTTTTCCCGGTAGATGAATGATCGAGGTTCGTTACTGTTGGTGAGAAATTTTCGTTATTTGAAACCATGACCACCTAACGCATTTGATATTTCTTTTTTATTAAGTTTTTTGGCACACGGTATTAAACTTGCTCTGGTCAATATATCATCCACATATATATGTCTCGAAGTATGGCTTCGGCTGTCTTTGACTGAATTTGCTGTAGTTGCTTACCAATGGCTACTATATTAGGGGTTGCGAACAA
The DNA here is from genome assembly GCA_963556175.1 of Tipula confusa. Lineage (NCBI taxonomy): Eukaryota > Metazoa > Arthropoda > Insecta > Diptera > Tipulidae > Tipula > Tipula confusa. Next base: position 81,293,639 of record OY744475.1, read on the forward strand.
TTCTGCAGGCGTGGTATCATAAGTAAGCGTTTTCAGTTCATAGTACGCTGGATGCTGATTTGGACTGTTTCACCATAAAATGTTTTGATATATCCGATCCTCTGGTGATATTTTAACCTGTCTGTACCGTTCACTCCACGTCGCCACATATCACGAACTCATGTTGCAGAAATCTGAGAAGAATATGGATAAGCAATTGGGGCCCTCTATTAGAATATCATTCAACGATAAACCTGTAGATGACTTGGTAGAAGCATCAAATACGACACGAAGTTTCTATCTCCCAATATCCAACAATAAATTAAAATTCTATACCGTGACATTAGATTGGTATTGTTCTGTTTCCATTTTGCCAGCCACTATTCAACCGATGATTGGTTGAACCGTTGGTTGTTAGTGTTAAGTCATTTGAATCTCAGGTTGTTCCTACTCCAGTTTCGCCTAGTCTCTTTACCACAATTCTCGCATTTACGTCTAATATTCAAATTTGGCCCCGGTGATGAACGACTCTTGTCCAACATTTCCCTCCCGTGATGGCCCATGAAATAAAGTACGGTACTTTGTTTGGCACTTTCTTCAGCGATTCGTCGAGTGCATCGGTGAATTTCCGGATATTAGTCGCATTCTGTCGTACCGCTGTATAAGCTTTTCACACGACTCGTGGTAATTGGCATCGGTAAGCGCTAGAAGACGGATTAGTGAAACTGCTTCTACCTCCAGTAAACTTTTACGTATTGAATCTTCTGGGTTCCAGTCAAATTGTCTCTGTCGTGAATGGTTGACCTATATATAAATATCAAAAAATGAATGCCACACCATATAATCGCCATCGAATGTTGGGATGTTAATTTTTGGCAGTTGTAATTTTTGCTGCATTGTCGACAATAAACTACGCTTTCGAGTTGATGAATTCAGACTCGATAATACGTACTCGATAATAGCTTTCTTTGAATTTGAAAAAGTCAGATCCCACTGTTTTCCACTTGCCGTCTTATATTCGGATAACAGCTGCTGTACTCCGTCTAGTTTTACCTTGATATCGTCTGGACTAGCGGTATCTAAATAGCCGCACACAAAGGTCACTAGCTTAGCCATAGAACCCTTAGCTAAATCATAGAACCGTTTCAGCGCTGTACCTGAATTGATTGAATCCCTTCTCAGTTGGCGGTGTCCTTACGTAATAAAACTCATCTTTTAATAGGTCCTGATATTTACCTACTGCAACAACATTTTTCTGACAAACTTCTTCTTTATTCAGACCAATCAAATGTTTCTTGGGCTTTAAAATAACAATCAGTTCCTACGATGACTTCATCATTTTACTCAATTCTCTTTCTCTGGATCACTTTTTTGAAGTTTGCAAACAACCAGTAATCACTAGGAGCAAGCTGAGAGGATAAAAATAATGGAAAAGTAACTGAAAGCCCCATTTGTTTAATTTGGTCATTGTTTTCAACTTGACTGATGACTTTCTTGTATATATGTATCCGTTTCTTTCCAATATTGTGGAGAAAAGCTTTTGCTCCAGGAATGTTATAAGGTTTTATACTATTCTCCATTATTCTTTCATCTGTTTTCCTGTCTTTAGTTTTGACCCTGCTTTGAACAATGATTGATGATGAAAAAACTCACTTTTGCTGCCAATTTATGTCGTTGCTGAAGTAGATTCCGTTATTAGAAATTCCATTTATGTCAAAATTGTTGGTGAAGCTTTGAAAGATGTACATATCCAGTTGGCAAAATAATTTTGACAGCCTTTACTCCTAGGTCATTTAGATTCTGACAATGTCGGCATATGTGGGCGTAAGTTCAATAGAGCATCGAATTGAACAACAAGTGAATTGAGCCTTTTGAAAGTAAGTGAGTAGTTTAAATGGTGCTTAGCTGACTTCACAGCAGCCTCACAAAGGCCACCGAAATGTGGAATTTTTGATCGTTTTGCTTTCCAGTGAACTCAATCTTCTTGGCACTATTGTTGGAGATTATCATGATGTGTTTGAGTCTTCAACATATCGTATAATTCTCAGAGTTCATATTTGTCACCAGCAAAATTCGTCGCGTCGTCGCAGAATATAGTATGGCATAACTCACGTCGTCCTACGAACCATTTTAGTGTGACGATGAATACTTGTGTGGTAAGATCGGTAACGATCTCTAGATAAACAGCTCATGTCGTGAATCATATAAATATGCACATATATAGCTTTTGGTGGCGTTTTTCCACATTTTTGATAGTGTATACGTATCAGCCTACGGAAATCAACCCCATAGTCTTAAAGAATTGCCGTGCTGATGTGACTCGCCCTGCAGGTGAGTTTCTTAGCGTACATATGTTTTATATGTACTAAGACGATCGCAAAATTAAACTTCATAAGTCAGATCACAAATTCAAATGTATATATTTTGGTCCAATAGCCGACAAAGAACTTAAGTACATTTTCGGCAGCGTACCGAATTTTCAACGACTTATGATTTCTTCCTTGGCCAAATAGCTTACCTTTTAATGCAATTAATAATATTTCAAAATTAGAAGCAGTAAGATTAACTATTAATTTGGACCCAATTCTTTACTAATATTGAAATTTCAAAGCATTACTTAATTGAAACTGTATAATGAACTTAGAAATCACATAGATAAAATTTGGGTTCCAAATTTAATTTAAATTCTTGGCAACGTTTTATTTAGTTTCAATATTTGATTTTGAGTGAAAATGTCAAATTCTCGATAGAAAAAATAAATTGGCTATATAACTCTTTGTCAAATTAAAATTCTTTGCTAAAATAATTTCGTCGCAAAACAATATTACGGTTTGAATTGGTTTGAAAGTAAGAACTCTTCTAAAAATGAATTGAGTTGCTAAAAATAACGCATAATGAAAAAAATTCCAAAAGATGTATAATGATATTCGATAAATTTCGACTTATAGTAAAGTTTTAAAAGTATCCACATAAAAACTTTCAAGCTTCTGTTTGAGAAAAAACAATTTTAAAGCACTATATTACAAAGTGAATTATCGCTTAAACCAATTCAAATTCAGTAACTTCCAATACTACAGTCTATAAATTTTATAAATTTATTTATTTTATAAATCAGTATCTAACTTGACAACATGCCATTAAAATATCGATTAGAAAACATTTAAATCTAATTTAAACTGTCAAATACTTGTCAAATTGTGACAATAATAACTGATTCATCAATCCGATATTGAAATTTATATTTTTCCTAATCTGCTTTGAAACCACTTACTGATAATAGAAACTCTAGTATTTAAACTCGAAATTGTAAATCTGACATCAATTGTCAAAATAATTAGCAAGTGACCAAATGGTCACCAAATCAACAAATCTAAAAAATTACAGAACTGAATTGGTAGGTGACTTTAATTTGTCTAAATTCTAAGTTTGATTTGTTTTAGAGCAGTGGATAAATTACTGTTTACTAACGGTTATTGAATTTAAAAGAGTAAATACATGTCAACGTATTTACTCTTTTAAATTCAATAACCGTCATGAGTTTCAAAGTTTGTCAATTTATCCATGTCAAAATTTGAAAGTGACAATCAATAAATAAATGATTTAAGTCTAAATGTATATATGGTTATCAAAAGGGTCAACAAAACTACAAGAGGTCTAGTATAATACAAAACTGAAAATTTAACACTGACTATAATCATTTTAAATTCTAAATTCGATTAATTGTCCGGCTGTGTTACAACTGTTTTCTGTTATTTGGACGTTAGTAACAGTTTATAGTCAAAAACAACGTGGTTCATCACTAAATTCCAAAAATCATAAAGCAAAACTATAGTCCCTAATTATTTAGACTGACATTAATGCGCGTGAAATATTTCCTAAAACAATCCTAAGTAAAAAAAAATTGTGTATGTATTGTATAATAATATTAAATTAAAAAGGTAAACATTTAGGCGAGAAAAAATTATTATTTAATTATAACATATAAAGAAAAGTAATCTTTTAATATTAATTAAATAAATGAAAACCAAAGAAATAAATATAAAAATAATACACAACAATACATCAAGTAAATATGATAAAACTCAAGGCAATTTTAAAAACCCACTGCTAGATTTTTATTTAATTTTCTTAATTCAACTGAATACTAATCCAGATTTTGCGAGGTAGACATCGGTGCCACTATGTTTTACTGTTAGTTCTATCAATTGCCAATACCCATGATTTTTTTTAGAATTTTGTAACAGTTCTGGATCGGTCAAAATTGACTCGGTGGCCCATTGCTAGATTTTTATTTAATTTTCTTAATTCAACTGAATACTAATCCAGATTTTGCGAGGTAGACATCGGTGCCACTATGTTTTGCTGTTAGTTCTATCAATTGCCAATACCCATGATTTTTTTTAGAATTTTGTAACAGTTCTGGATCGGTCAAAATTGACTCGGTGGCCCATTGCTAGATTTTTATTTAATTTTCTTAATTCAACTGAATACTAATCCAGATTTTGCGAGGTAGACATCGGTGCCACTATGTTTTACTGTTAGTTCTATCAATTGCCAATACCCATGATTTTTTTTAGAATTTTGTAACAGTTCTGGATCGGTCAAAATTGACTCGGTGGCCCATTGCTAGATTTTTATTTAATTTTCTTAATTCAACTGAATACTAATCCAGATTTTGCGAGGTAGACATCGGTGCCACTATGTTTTACTGTTAGTTCTATCAATTGCCAATACCCATGCATTTTTTTAGAATTTTGTAACAGTTCTGGTTGGATCAAAATTGACTGGGTGGCCCATTGCTAGATTTTTATTTAATTTTCTTAATTCAACTGAATACTAATCCAGATTTTGCGAGGTAGACATCGGTGCCACTATGTTTTGCTGTTAGTTCTATCAATTGCCAATACCCATGATTTTTTTTAGAATTTTGTAACAGTTCTGGATCGGTCAAAATTGACTCGGTGGCCCATTGCTAGATTTTTATTTAATTTTCTTAATTCAACTGAATACTAATCCAGATTTTGCGAGGTAGACATCGGTGCCACTATGTTTTACTGTTAGTTCTATCAATTGCCAATACCCATGAATTTTTTTAGAATTTTGTAACAGTTCTGGTTTGATCAAAATTGACTGGGTGGCCCATTGCTAGATTTTTATTTAATTTTCTTAATTCAACTGAATACTAATCCAGATTTTGCGAGGTAGACATCGGTGCCACTATGTTTTACTGTTAGTTCTATCAATTGCCAATACCCATGATTTTTTTTTAGAATTTTGTAACAGTTCTGGATTGGTCAAAATTGACTCGGTGTCCCATTGCTAGATTTTTATTTAATTTTCTTAATTCAACTGAATACTAATCCAGATTTTGCGAGGTAGACATCGGTGCCACTATGTTTTACTGTTAGTTCTATCAATTGCCAATACCCATGATTTTTTTTAGAATTTTGTAACAGTTCTGGATCGGTCAAAATTGACTCGGTGGCCCATTGCTAGATTTTTATTTAATTTTCTTAATTCAACTGAATACTAATCCAGATTTTGCGAGGTAGACATCGGTGCCACTATGTTTTACTGTTAGTTCTATCAATTGCCAATACCCATGAATTTTTTTAGAATTTTTTAACAGTTCTGGATCGGTCAAAATTGACTCGGTGGCCCATTGCTAGATTTTTATTTAATTTTCTTAAATTATTATAGGAATTCATTATAAATTCTTATTATTTTCGTGTGGCTTATTTCACTTATTAATTGTTTTTATCAAAAATATTGTTATTATTAATATTTTCGATGAATTAATTAAAACAAGTAGTTTAGTTTTTATTATTATAGTGAAATTATTTTTATTTTTATTATTTATTGTTCGTAAATATATTTCGGAAATAAAATTTCCATCATCAGTATTGCTTACTTGATTGAGAATTAAATTTAATTTTTTCATGCTTATATACAAAATTTAGTCGTTGTATTTCAAAAATTGATCGTTGTAATATTAATGGGGTGTGGCTTATTGTCGTCGTTTTTTATTATTATATAAAATCAGTTCGTATAATTTATTAGTCGTGGTATTAATTTTATTATTAAGTAGGTTTTTACTTTTTCGATTTTTGTATATTTCGAATTCTTCGACCCTGTTCATTTTATCGCCTTTCTTCATTTTGTACAGAATCTTTAGGTTTGTATCCATATCCATGTAGTTATGCTGGGTATCATTTATGTGGAGAGCAAATCTTGATTCGGTTCTTATTTTACCGATGTCTTTTATGTGTTCCTTAAATCTTTGTTTAAAGGATCTACCGGTTTGTCCTATGTAAAATGAAGGGCAATCTGAGCATGTCAGTTTATAAATTCCTGTGTCTAAACTTGTGTTACTGTCTGGTTTGACTAATTGTTCTAATTTCTGTTGGGTCTTATAAGACCCAACAGAAATTAGAACAATTAGTCAAACCAGACAGTAACACAAGTTTAGACACAGGAATTTATAAACTGATATGCTCAGATTGCCCTTCATTTTACATAGGACAAACCGGTAGATCCTTTAAACAAAGATTTAAGGAACACATAAAAGACATCGGTAAAATAAGAACCGAATCAAGATTTGCTCTCCACATAAATGATACCCAGCATAACTACATGGATATGGATACAAACCTAAAGATTCTGTACAAAATGAAGAAAGGCGATAAAATGAACAGGGTCGAAGAATTCGAAATATACAAAAATCGAAAAAGTAAAAACCTACTTAATAATAAAATTAATACCACGACTAATAAATTATACGAACTGATTTTATATAATAATAAAAAACGACGACAATAAGCCACACCCCATTAATATTACAACGATCAATTTTTGAAATACAACGACTAAATTTTGTATATAAGCATGAAAAAATTAAATTTAATTCTCAATCAAGTAAGCAATACTGATGATGGAAATTTTATTTCCGAAATATATTTACGAACAATAAATAATAAAAATAAAAATAATTTCACTATAATAATAAAAACTAAACTACTTGTTTTAATTAATTCATCGAAAATATTAATAATAACAATATTTTTGATAAAAACAATTAATAAGTGAAATAAGCCACACGAAAATAATAAGAATTTATAATGAATTCCTATAATAATTTAAGAAAATTAAATAAAAATCTAGCAATGGGCCACCGAGTCAATTTTGACCGATCCAGAACTGTTAAAAAATTCTAAAAAAATTCATGGGTATTGGCAATTGATAGAACTAACAGTAAAACATAGTGGCACCGATGTCTACCTCGCAAAATCTGGATTAGTATTCAGTTGAATTAAGAAAATTAAATAAAAATCTAGCAATGGGCCACCGAGTCAATTTTGACCGATCCAGAACTGTTACAAAATTCTAAAAAAAATCATGGGTATTGGCAATTGATAGAACTAACAGTAAAACATAGTGGCACCGATGTCTACCTCGCAAAATCTGGATTAGTATTCAGTTGAATTAAGAAAATTAAATAAAAATCTAGCAGTGGGTTTTTAAAATTGCCTTGAGTTTTATCATATTTACTTGACGTATTGTTGTGTATTATTTTTATATTTATTTCTTTGGTTTTCATTTATTTAATTAATATTAAAAGATTACTTTTCTTTATATGTTATAATTAAATAATAATTTTTTCTCGCCTAAATGTTTACCTTTTTAATTTATTATTATTATACCAATACATACACAATTTTTTTTTACTTAGGATTGTTTTAGGAAATATTTCACACCCGTCTGACATTATAGACTTTAAAGTTAAGGTTGTATGACACTTTTCTATTTAAAGGACCAACAACTTTTTTCCACCAAATTTGTTTTATTCCATTATGGCCACATAATTTACAATACACAAATCACAATAAATATAATAATAATAATAATAATTCTTTATTAAATGCTTAAGCTAAAGTTTTTGTACATTAACTATAGAAAAAAAAATAAATAAATAAACAAAATTATGAACAGTTAACATATCAAATCATAGAAAATAGTCATATAATATTATTATGAAACTAATTTTAAACATAAAACTTTGAATTTTTCAATAGAACTAATTTTTTTAATTCAGTCGGTAAACCGTTCCAAATATTCGCCTTTATTAAACCAGAGTTATTGTAAATTTTAGTCCGATTCACATTAATGTTCAGAGTACGCATTGATGATGAAAATTTTAACTTATCATGCAAGTATAATGGTACACCAGATTTAAGTCGCAACCTAAAATTGAGTTCTTGAATTCAGAAATATGATCAAACTTTCTTAAGTCATGAACATATCTCACACAATTATTAAATGTAATTTCTAGCAACCGTTTAGATGAACTATCACAGTTAGAAAAAATAATATCACAGTACGTAAAAATTGGCATTACTAAACTATTAACAAGAAAAATCCGAAGATCATCAGGACAAAATTTTTTTATTCGCCTAAGCGAAAATAAGGTATAATTAACACGACGACAAAGGGCACCTACATGGTCATTCCAAGTAAGTTTTGAGTTGAAAAGTAAACCCAAATTATTAGCAGTTGGTACAAACAAAATTATATCACTATCCAAAAAAAGCTTAGGAGAAATATTATTAAATTTTCCTTTAGTGAGCCATAATGCTTTACTTTTGGTCGGATAAATGAAATATTTTTAGATCTAAATTTAGTCGCCTGACGCAAACATCTAATTTAGAAATATCTCCACCGATATACAGTTATAAATCATTAGCATAAAGATGAAATTTACAGTTTGCAATATGCCAAGGTAAATTATTAAAGTAAATCGAAAAAAGTAAAGGGCCTAAAATTGACCATTGAGACACTCCCGTAATTACATCAGTTATATTCGAAACATCATCGCCATGCATTACAAATTGTTTACGATTACTCAAATACGAATGATGTAACAAAATTGCCGAATTAGAAAATTTGTAAAACAATTTTAACTTTTGAAGTAACTGAACATGATTTACACAATCAAATGCTCTGGAAAAATCTAAAAGGACCAAAATAGCAAACGAATTTGGTTTATCTAAGATAGCTGATATATCATCAACTTTATGCACAAGTGCAGTAGTAGTACTATGGCCAGTTTCGTATCCAGATTGAAATTTGGATAGGAAATCAAAATTATTTAGATAATCACTTATTTGCAGTTGAATAATTTTTTCTAAAACCTTAGACAAAGCGGGCAAAATACTAATTTGTCGAATGTCACCAATACATATAATCACATCAGATTTGGCCAGTGGAATGATCGAAGCCACTTTCCACACATTATGAAATATGGATTTAGTTAAACATTGGTTAATAATAAAAGTAATATGAAACAGAATCAAATCAATAAATTGTTTCAATAATTTGAAATTTACCATATCGAATGCTTTAGCATCAGACTTAATTGATCGTATTGAATTTAATACCATTTGTTCATCAACGCATTTAAAAACTAAAGCATAAGTATCATAATAAAAAGAATCAGATAAAGGTAATACGCCTATAGATTCATTTAGTTTACTGACATCAACCAAAATTTCATCAGCAGAGAACTCAATGACAGCTGATGCAGTGCTAAAAATACCAAAGTTCTTTAAATTATTCCATGTAGTTTTAAAATAAAATTTATTCCTAAAATAAAATAATTTCTTAGTTTTATTGATGCATTTATTAGTGAGATTTCTAAAATATTTAAATGAAATCCTATCGGATTTCCAAACCTTTTATATTTTTTAAAGGCTGAATCTCTGCATTTCATAAACTTTAAAATATGTTTATTTAGCCAAGGAGCAGTTCTACATTTCTTAATACTAGTTTTAAACGGAACACAAGTAGCAGGCAAATACAACATGTTTGAAATAAATACGTCAATGATATCATTTACATCAGCTATCAAAAATAGATTAGCCCAGTCCAGAGAAAAGTAACAATTAATAAAACCCTCACGATTGATTGAATTCAAATCAGGAATATCATGATATACAATTTTATATCTGGGACGGTTAAACTTGTAATGTGCATAGACTAAATCATGATCAGAAATAGCCGGAACAGTAAGCTGTCCAAAAGAAATAATGTTATGTTTATCAGGTTCATATAAAACTATTAAATCTAATAAACTATCCAACCTAGTAGGCTTAAAAGGCAAATAATATAAATTATTCAAACTTAAGCAGATACTTAGCTTATTGTTGGTCAACATATTAAAATTAAAATCCCCTACACAAATTACTTTTTCATAGTGTGACAAGAATTGTGAAAAAATTTGATATAAATTATTAATATCATCAGTACAAGCAGGAGGAGGATTATAAATGATTAATATGAAAATTTTACCATAACAACCCCTAAGTTCAGATGCTAAAAGTTCAATTTTACCAAAGTTACCCGAAAATAATTTGCGGACTTTTAAGCAGTTTCGGTAATAGAGACCCACTCCACCCCATCGTGTATTATTCATTCGATCGAAACGTAAAAATTTATAATTGTTAATATGGAGCGACTTGTTTGTAATTAAGGAGAGTTTCTGTCAAACCAAGAAAATCAAATCTGGATGTATCCAATAAAACAGCAATCTCATCAAAATGTTTAACTAAACTATGAACATTCAAATACCCAAACTTTACATTAAAATTTATGTTTACCTGATTAAAATTTGGGATAGCCTCAATAATTAAACTGTTGTTACTTAACTGTGTCGAGTTCCTAAAAAAGGACGATAACTCGATTTTAGTTCAAATCCCTTAACCAAAGTCCCAGCAGGCCACGAAGATAGATCCATTAATTTTAGAAAATCGGAATAGTGCACATACATTTTAAAAGATGAATAGTCCTGTTGTGCATCTTTGAATTTAGGGTTGAAACGTTTGAATCCTAATTCCATATAATTTAAACTTATCAGTTTAAATATTTATCGACATCAGCAATGGTGACATCAGCTTGCAATCTCGAAATAAATATTTGTTTTCTAGGTTCCACAGTCCTTAAAGTAGATTCACTACATGAACCAATTACAATTAAATTGGTTCTATTTGACGTTGAACTCGAATTATCTTTCTTCTTAAATTTCTTTTCCGTTTTAGATATCAACGACTTTATATTATGATTGCTGTTGTTACTAAATCTGCTATCTAAGTTACTGCTTTGAGATATGGAACTAATATCACTAACGAAAGAAGGAGCAATATCTTCCAGTAGTTGTTGATTAGTATTAGCAGAATCCTAATTTTTGGATCACTGTCACTTAAATTTGTACCACTATCCACATTTCCAGTTGCACACATTTTTAAATTGTTAATGGAACTCTGAATGTTTTTACAAATTACTGTTAATTCAGACATTTTTGTATGAAAGAATTTCTGAAATCACTTGCATTTTTAATTAATCATTACAATTTATGCAAAACCAATGTACATTACTATTAACATGAATTAAGTCAAATAACGATTTTTTTATACTAGTACATTTATAGAGCGCTTGGTTATTGCAATGGCCACAAATGAGCGGAAGCCCAGTGACAACAGGGTAACAATAAACAAACAAATTGAAACAGTAAACAAAACGAAACAGACAAAACGAAATTAAACAAACTTAACACAACTTAACAATGGTTTACAAATAACAATGTAAAATAACAATGTTTAAATAAAATTATTTGAAAATATTTTTAAAATATTTTTCAGCACAGAAAAATAAAATTTCGATGTTATTTGCTCAGCTTTCTAGATCCTCATAATATCAAACGAGCAATAAATTGCATGTCATATATCGTAATGCCGCAGGTAAAACTTCTTGTTACATATTGTTAATCATGTCACTTTAAACCATTTTTTTCATGCTACGACTGTTGGACCAATGCAATTTATGGACTGCAATTCGTTATTGTACAGTTTAACGGACATTGTCTCATTTTGCGTAGATCTTTACGGGTGTAACATTTCTATCCAGTTAACCTAAATTAACATTACTATAATTATTTGTAAATGTGATATAGCAAAAAACTACTATGTATTTAGGGTCACCAAAACGAAATATGTATAAAACAGTAGGTAACTATTATTCATTGATGTAATCTAGATTTAGGCTTTAATATATTTTAAATCTATTAAACTTTTGAGAAAGAAACAGTTTAACTTGATTTTGACTATCTCCCAAATACTTAAAAATATCGAGGTTACAAGCAATTGACAAAATATTTTTTAAAAAAAGTTAACAGTCATCATAATATAGCACTCGGTCACCATGGCCTGATGAGATGACCATTAATTTAAAACAAAATTATTACGATTCCTAATCAGATAGAAACTGAGCTTTGCTCTGCACTACGTACATCTGAATAATTTACATAACGACACACAACATCCACCGTCGTTATAAATACTTCATGATGGCATTCTTCGACTGAAATTTTATGCTTTGAAAGATTCCTCGTTTCAAAAAAGTCGATTTTGGTTGGAACTTATGGCCAGTACGTTGGTTTGCCTGTTTATTATGCTTCACAGTTGCTTTCCTTTATTGTCTTCAATAGTTCCTTTCCTTTGGTCGTTGTTAGTCGGGAATCCCAATAAATATTCTCGTAGTATTAAAGTCGCCACCTGCGATTAACCTATTTCCAATATAATTAAAGTATTCTTTATATTGATTTTTCTTAAGAGAATGTCTTGGTGAGCAATACAAGCCTGTAATTACCACTGTATATTTTGTCGTTTCAATAGCAACTGTCGTATAGCTTGGACTTCATCTATGGTATATTTTTCTTTTTCAAAATGTTTTATATTTTCCTTTATTATGACTGCACTTCCACCTCTGGCTGATTTGGAATAGGTGAGTTGAGCAATTAAGAAGAACCAAATAAGCAAAGCGGTTGATGCTGACTCAACAATCGGCATAAATAAGACATTACAAGTCAAAAATCAATTTATGAAAGAAATGTAAATTTTATTGATATGGAAAAGCGACTAAAATCAGAAGATTATGCCACCCACTTGATTATAAACATATCAATATATTAAAAGCATTTTGTTTAAATCTATCATTTGGCCGCAAGATTAAGGAATTGTTTCAACGTTTAAAGCTAAATTCTTACACGTCTGCGGTGTTTAAATTAAATTAAATTCTTTATTTATGAGCATAATCAAGTTTAACAACTTTAAATACACAATATGCATTATAACTAGTAATACAGTAGAACCCTCAATCACATGGACAACTATAATACAAAACCTTGTTCGAATGAGCTGTACACACAAATCAAACAAGTGCGGTGTTCTTACAGTTATACAGAGCAAGCGAATCATCAAACATCACGTCAGTTTTAATTGAATTATTTCAGCCAGCTGTAGAAACTTTGTCTATAGCATAGAAGCAATATCAACATAAGCTCAAATACCAACCAATTTAACTCAGTTAGCAAAACCATTCACGGGATCATTAGCAGATGAATTTTTGGGAATGGGCTCAACGAGAAAACAAACCAAACTTTTCGTTTCTGATTAAGTATGTATGGTCCTGTGATACCATTCACAACCGAAACGTTGATTGGTCGGAAAGCAAACCGAACCTAAAAAATTCCTCCTATGATCATTTGCATACAGCATAGCTCATTTGTTAACAAAACAAATTAATTGCACTAAATGTAAATTCAATCATCAGCATGGCCAGACAATTAAATTTACTAAAATGCATCCATCACTACGATCCGGACATTCTAATGTTCAACGAGCGACACCTAAAGCAAGATCGATTCCGTAAATTCATCACGAGGAGGCACAACAACTTTATTAGAAACAAACCTTAAATTTAAGCGTATCAGAATCAGCAAGCCCCAAAATAGTGTAGAAATAGAGGCAACATACGAAAAATGATCTTCAAAAAATGATGAACGGCTTTTCGTAATCTTAATATATTGTTCCAGGAATAACCACATTTATACTAACAGTTCAACAATTCGCAACAGAGTTCAAACAATTAAATTAGACAAATAAGGCGATTAACCAAAACACCGACAAGACCAATTACACATTTTATGTATAATCCTTCTGTCTGTTTTCGATCATCAAAAATAGTAAATTAATTAGCTTAAATAATAAAATTAAAATACTATTATTGTTAGTTCATTTGATTATTGGATCAATATTGGCATTTTGACATCACATCATAAACACAATTTGTTGCGGAAGTTAAAAAAGATTCGTGTCCAACTTTATGACTCGAAGCGTAGAAGGATTATTTCAACACGTGAACCTAAATCAATATTCAATAATAAATTATAGTTAAAATGATACATCATATGTCAGCCGTCTTCGCCTACTAGTTGGTATGCAGCAGTTGAATATATCCGTTCAGATGAAATGAATGATTTAGTTCAATCACAATACTATAACGACGGCGGTTGACGTCATTATTTTAATTATTCAGATGTAGATGTTGTGCGAAGCAAAGCTCAGTTTCGATCTCATGAAAAATTTAATTAAAAATTAATTGTCATCTCATCAGGCCATGGCAACCGAGTGCTATGTGTAAATGCTACTTTTACGCTCTATATATATTTATGTACAGTGTACATGTAGCGTTAGCGAATTATATGGAATTGCACGAAATATCTGAATAATTTTAATTGTGTGTGTAGCGATGGTCGCTACAATACCAAGTAATAGTGGCCACTGTTTTCCTAAAATGCTGAAATACACACGATGGAACTTACTGTGCCTTAACACTTTGCATTTTTGGCAATATAAACAGGATTACTTACTCTTTTGGTTACGTCCTGATTCATCATACTGAGCCAACAATATCTTTTTGATACAGTAAAATCTCGACCTCAGCATCATTTTTCGAAAAAAAAAACGCAGAGGTTCCCAAACCCAATTATTCAATTGTTTCAACATGGCACATACGGATGTGCTTGAGGTGTCGGTTATTGAAATACATCTGGCTAGAAGAAGTTTTTCTGTGTTTTGGACTTCGTTAGTAAAGTACCTAAATTTGTATGGATAAGTGCTAAAGCTTCCGCTTTCATATACATTAACCTTTGGTAATAATTTATTTGAATTTTATGGAAAATTTCGACGTTGATAATTCGTTGAAACGATTATGCGGCATTTCGTTGTCCAAATGGAATTGAACTGAATTCGAACCAGCCAAATGAAGTAGTAATAGCTATCTTATATGAACATGCTCAAGTACGACTGGGACTAAATGATTAAGCTCGGACCAAGTCGATCTTAGAGAATATCTTGTATCTTTGTATAGGTGCATTGAAAAGTTTTGACTATGGGGACTCGGGTAACGGTCCGCGTTTCATTTTAATCATATGCATTAGACATTGCCCGACATATATCCAGTTTGATCTTGTGTTTTAATTCATTGTGTGGTGTACTACAATCGAGTTGTAACTCGGGGGAGTTGTTAATTAAGGAGATTTAATTTGCAATAGTGAATGCATGTGGAAAATTTCGTCTGAGTTATCTACCTGCGGCAATTTGCTTCCGTAGGTATTGACATCAGTATTATTGACAGTCTCGTATAAATAAGCTAGTATTCTTGGGTTTATGGTCAGCCGTGGCAACCGATAGACCTCCCAGTTTAGGAAGTTGTTAACTCTTAATATGGCATTTTCTTTAGGAGAACGGTTGTTCCAGGATTGGTTAACCTCTGAATTTAGAAAGTTACAGGATCGCTTACAATTTATAGGCTTTGTTATAACAGGCTGTCATTATACAATAATTGCTCGACAATGGATACTGGTGAATTTGTGTTCTTAGATTTCCAGCAAGCCTTTGACTCAAATCATCAGGAGAGTTTATGGTTCGTTTTGCGATATCTTCAAGTACCTCAAAAATATTATCCATTCTGTTTCTAAAATTCGATTTGGAATTTGACTCTTAGAATTTAATACCAAATATAGTGGAACCTGTATAACTTCAGTCATATTCACTCTAATTTGTTTCGTTCACATGGAACCAAACAATCAAATCTTTCACACTTACGAGTATGTTTGAAAAACGCTACAGTAAACACATTAGTCATTGTATCACAATTAATTAGCAGTTCGAACCCAATTCCACACATGTATATACTATTCTTAAAATAAAAAACCAAATTCTATTTCAAGATATTTGAAAAATATAGTGACAAAATACTAATGGCTGCTTATCAAAAATTTTATTCGATTTGTGATATAAGAACCGTCAATTTTACCTTAACTATATACATAGTAAAATACTCACAGTTCAATTAGCAAAATGCATTAAACGAACCGTTCGCATAACTATAATTAAATCGACCTTAAACAACAAATTTTTTTTTGTTTTTTTATTTATTTTTAAATATTTAATTATGTGTTAATTTAATTTTATGTATTTACATATTTGATTTTGCGTTTGGCGATCCCCAATCAAGTTCTCGCGTATTGTACACTTGATCGACAAAAAATGTATATGAAAACGTGTTCTGGCAACTTGTTTCGATCAATTTGACACACACGGTTGACTGTTGTAATGTTATTTCACGAATTTGTCAAATTATATGATTTACCAGTTATTTGTTTAATTAAAATAGTAAATAATTGTTGTCGAGTGTATATGAAGCGGGTGTCCCAAAATCTATGATACAACCATACTTGTCTGATAATAGGGAATATTTTGGTGCACTCTATATACAATTTCTAATTCTATATACTATATATACGATATGTATTTTATTGACAAAATGTCAAAATTTAAAGTATATAAATTCTATGCCCAATTTTGATTGCATTTAACCTCCCGAAACGATGCGCATCTAATCTGCATTACGCGATAAAAATAAATCAAAAAAATTATTTTATTTATTTATAGTAATAATTTGTTTGTATTTATATCAGCGATAATTTATAAAAGCTTTTCTGTTATCGTATAATGTGAATGTAGCGCGTATTAAAAATGGCTATGATAAAATTCTGGTGAAATTTGCTGATATATAATAATGCAAGTATAGTTTTTTGTTTGATGTAGACAAATGATCGGTACTCGGAATAATTATATGAATACTAAAAGCTTTTGCAAAATATACAGACAGGTGCCATTGTTGCCATCTCAGATTTCAAAATTGATGAAAAAAAATCTTTTATTCTAATTCTCTTTCTCTCTCTGGCTCTACATCGTATGGAAGGATTATTGTAACGTCGGCGAAGTCTGAGTCCGGCATATACGAACTATCATCTCCGGTATATCCTCTCTTGCTAATATCGCAATCTCCGAGGAAGTTTTTTTTTATTATTTATTATTATTACAACTGACTTGTTATATAAGACATCTGGCAATTTTTCTATCTTAATTAATTCACATTTGTTGGGATAAAGCCCAATGGCTAGTCCCAAAGACAAATATTATTATTTATTTAAATAAATATTTGCTATAATATAGTATTATTTTAGTTTGCAATCACTAGATCCATTGGTTTAGTTCTTTGAAAGCGTCGTATTGTTATCGGACAGTCCAGCATACGACGTATTTCGATATTCTCATGTTGGTGAAGGCGTGAATGATGTTTGGCAGTATAAACTGCGATTTCTTCATTGATGTCTTAAAGTCACGGTGCAGGTCTTTATTTCGAATGTCTGAACTATCTTAACGTTCGTAAACGAACTTCTGAATTATCTTAATGTTCGTTTTCTTAGTAAAGCCTCAAAGCTGTATTCCGTAAGTCTATGCAGGTTTCACAGTTTGCCGATATAGGAAGAATTTATTATGTATAGATAGTTCAGGGTCTTTACATATGAGCCAATACATTTTCCTGTATTTGATGTTCAATTCGTTCTTTTTCTTTTTAACATGTTCTTTCCATTTAAATTTGGCATCTAGCGTCATTCCTATATATTTCGCTGTATTTGCATTAGGGACTTGTATAGAGTTGATTACGATTGGTATACTGACATAGTTTCTTTTATTAGTAAAATTCACATGAACCGATTTTGTTTCATTGAGCTTAATGCTGTGTACATAACATCGACTGGCTATCCTATGTTTACTCTTTATCTCAATATTTTTGTTTTTTGTTTTCCATCTTAAGATGATTCGTTCATAGATAAAATAAGTTTAACTCGATTGGGGCGTGGCTTGACTTGATATAGTTGATTTGATAGCGTAAAAAGAAAATAGAAATTATAAATAATCAGCCGATGTTATGTACCCAGCATAATTCTCCATGTCTTCATCCAGTTACTAACTGTATTAATCGATGTTTGTAATTTTTCTGTAGCTTGCTTTACATCGCTCCCAACTATCAAAATTGCTGTATCATCATATGGTTGTTTGTTTCATTAGTGTTATGTCTCGTGTATATAGGAAGTATAGGATGAGGCCCAAAACGCCTCCTTGCAGCATTCCTGCTGAAATTTTCTTTAGATCCGAGTAAAAATCTTCATATTTTACACGGAAATGCCTGTGAGTTATGTAGGATTTTAAAATTTCATAATACTGTTTGGGAAGAATTCGATGTATCTTGTACTGTAATTCTTTGTGCCATACACGATCAAATGCTTGCTCTACATCCAAGAAAAGGCTTGAACTTATCTTTTTCGTTTGTCTATGTTTTTCTCTAAATCCAAACTGGTAAGCTGATATAAGATCATTATTCTCAAATATCTTCGATATAGTAGGCAGTAGAGATATTGGTCTAAATGACTTTTTATCGTTACTGTTTTGTTTGGTTTTAAAATCATGATCACTTCTGCTACCTTCCACACTGCCTTGGAACATATTTTAATCTAAATACAGCATTGATTATGTGCAGAAGTTTGTGTATTGCTTTGTCTGGTAATTATTTTAAAATTTGCTTAGTATTTAAATCATAACCAGAAGCTTTTTTCGGATTTAAATTTTTAATTTCTTCTTTTTATCCACGAAGCATTACAGTTTGTGTTTCAAGCTCATTTGATCTGTGTACAAAATTAACATTTTCATTCGCAGATTTTCTCGTTAGTAGCTGAAACGTTTTTTCGAAATGTCTCGCAAACTGATCCGCTTTTTGCTTACTACTATGAGCCCACGTACCGTTATCATTTCTAATAGGTGCTGTAGAATTTTTGTGTTCAAGAGTATTCAGTGTATTTTTGAACAGTAAGTAAAGATCGCACAATCTTACTCTTAAATCTCTCTTTTCTTACTTCAAGTGAATAATTTGTACCTCTAACGTTGTTTGTAGGTTCGAGTGGAGTGCTTTGCCATGCTGCTTGCTGTATATTTTCATTTAATCTGTCAATTTCCTCTTCAACTTGCATAATTTTCTTATTGTAACTTGAAGTTTGATATTTTCATTTAACAGTTTACAAAAAAGGTTCCAAATAGCATTCCTGTTGTAAAATCTTGGCGATATTTCTTTTTTAATAATAATTTCGCTTAATTTCATGATAACAGGAGAGTGATCTGATATAAGCTCTTCATTATTTTCCATTCCTATGGTCAGATATTCCTTTTATTACATAGAAATCTATAAGATCAGGAGTTTTGTTTAAATCTGTTGGCCAGTAAGTAGGTGCACGACCAGATTGAAAGTTGCATTTTAATTTTTTGACTGCTTTAAACTGCTTTAAGTTCTCTTCCTTTTAGTGTTGTAATTCTGGAGCCCAAAAATTGTTTTTTGCGTTGAAGTCACTGCCAATAATAAACCATCGTTCCAAAACGTTTTTATGAATATTTCTAGCTCAGGAATATGATAGATTAGCCCATTTGCATTCCATATTACTATTCTCACCGATGAAGTGCCTAGTTTCGAAATACATCTTATTCTAATACTGGTTTTCAACGACTTTTATGATACCATAGATCGATTGTATCACCTTCCTTTCGAATGCAGAACTATTTTTTGCAGTCGTTGGAGGTCATTGTCCAAATTTTACTTCTTTTTAGGTTATTACCTGCTGTATTAGTGCTAAAACTCGAGTTTGCATAACCAAGATATGTGTTTTGACCGCAGAAGGTTCAAATAGCTTAGAAAACTATGTTACCAGCAGCAATGTCATAGTTGATCCGATGTATTTAAAGTCTTCCATGTAGCTGTAGTCATGATCATCGGTACCAACATTTTCACTGGAGATGCTCTTACATCGCTCTGACACTGTTTTATCTGCCACAGTAAAAAATCGAGACTAATTTTAAAACATTTTTGACTGCATATAGGTCCTAAACTATTTCGGTTTAATATTTAAACTTTAAAAAATCTAGATGGACAAACTCAAAAATTTAAAAAATCTCAATATAATGTTTAAAACTAATGCTAAAAAAGTTTTACTCGGAGTTATAAACGTTTCATTTTTAAACTAAAAATGTCTGTAAAATGGTATCTGTAGGTTCAAAAAGAAAACATGTATGTTTAAAATATAATAGGGTTGGTTTAAAATATAAACTCGTTAGTTTGTAATCAAATAAAAAAAGGTTTTTTTTGTTATTTATAAAATAAGGCAGTAATTTCCTGATTTGATGCTCTATCATTCCTGTATTCCACCTCCAACATTGAATTTGGTCTGTTGTCTAATTTACTAAAAAATTAAGAAATATAAACATTGTTTACAATAAAAAGAGACGAAATTTGCTTCGTTTCATTGTAGTTCGGTTTCGATCAAACTCTTGAGAATATGTTTGTTCGTTTGTTTATTCCTATGTAATCTGTTTTGGGGCCGAAGCTCTCCAACTCTTTCGCGGTTAACTTAACGTCCTACTTTACGCCATTACTAAGAGAATATGCGAATATACAAATTTTAGTATATTGATATAAAAATTAAGAAATTCGCTTTCTAATCGCAGGCTGCAACGACCAAAACTACAATGATGTCATTTTTTTTTTATAATTAAAAAATTTTTATTTTGATAATATTTACATAAATTTCCGTAACAAAGATTCTTAGCCTAAACTTTATCTTTACAAAACTGTCATGGTTCATACTATATTTTTATACTTTGTATGATCAAGTTGTTCTAGTGAATTATAAGAAACAATACAAATTTTGTTTATTATACCTTCGATGCGTTCAATTTTTTAATATGGAAAAGTTAACTTTACTCTTTTTGTTTTTTTTTTTAGTCGAGAACCATTTTGAACAATTTTAAATATTTTATGTTTCAAATTTTAATTTTTAAGAGTAAATTTTGGATTTTTTAAACCTTTTATGTTTAAATTTAGTATGACCAAATATATAACTTTTTTGTACTTTAAATCAAACTGTAAGAAGTTTCTTTATTAGTTGCCAAGACAAAAAAGGTTTATTTCAACTGTTTTTTGGTTTTATTTTAGATCAGAACTTCTTATGTTTAAAATTAATGCTTTGAAGTTTTAAAGTTTGTTGAAACATTGAAATGTTTTTTAATTCTATAAAACGATTATGGTTTAAACAAATGTTTTAAAATTAAACTCGATTTTTTACCGTGTGTGTTTAAACAAAGATTTGATTATATTTATTTAAAGCGCAATACTGTACGGTTTTTTTTATCATGTATTCTAGAGCCTACTTTGTCACACACCCGATGTTATCTTAAAGGGATTACTTTGAGATACTGTTTGTTCGATTATACTATTTTACGTGTCGATACAAATTTAGTTGATTTAAATTAAGAGTCGAGATTTTATAGATTGCCAAAAAATAAGAGCGCAGACGTAATATTTCCGCTGCTAATACTATCGGTTGAGTCAAAATCCACATTTAAAGGCCTATATCACGATAATTCATAATTTAGACGATCTCTCTTTTGATGTAAGTTTGTGATGTCAGATGGCGAAAATTAGATCATAAAACTGAGTTGCAAGTATTGATCAACAGTTTTTAATGAGTTCTGCGGAGATTCCATCCAGATCCGAGGCTTTGTCATTTTTTAACTTATCGATAGTAAGAAGTTTCCTGATTTCATTGATAATAAATTTTTGACATCAACCGATTTATCTTCGGTGGTGCATGTATGTTAACGGTTGATATATCAAATTTTCCAATGAATCTGATAATGTCGCAACCTGCAAGGAAGTTGCCTAGTTTCTAAATTCATCCTAATCCGATAATAGTTCAACGTTTTTGTGACCACAGATCAATCGTGGACCTTCCTCTCGAGTGTAGAGGTAGCTCATTGGAGGTCAGGGTCCAACTTTTGTTTCTGCGTAGGTTAGCATCAATATTTCTGTTGTATCTTTGTATCTGGCATCAATGCAGGTTTTTATATTTGCCTCTCAATCGTTTTTCGATGTTAATAGTTGGCTCGATGTATTTAAAGTCTTTCATGCTGCTAGGGTCATGATCATCAGTTCCAAAATTTGCACTGGTGATGTTTATATTGATTACATTTGGTCTTCGAACGACCCAAACTATATAACATCTGCATGGCCAACGATTTAACTATAGATTTATGACTTATGACTTGATGTTATCTCAATGGGAACAGATAATGCATCTTGGATTATAAGTTGATTTAGATGTAGTTAATTTACATATATAAAGGCAAGTTTTCCTGAGAAGTTTTTGTGGGAAGAAATATGCCAAATCGATGTAGAGCTGATGCATGCTGGTGTTGTACTCCTAAAATGTCTCCAAAACCGTCGTGACTGTAAAAATTGTTTGAGCGGTTAAATTCATTAGATAAACATAAGGTAAACTGTAAGTATCGCTCGAGCTGCCTCTTCCTAATTTGTGGGTGAGGAACAAAATTTTCTTACTTTTCTGATGGCGCGATGAACCTGATCGCAGTTACATCGTCATTCTTATTTCATCGGTTTTGAAAGTAGAGCTGCAATACCAAGCGAACATCAGTTTCTTGTATTCTCTGTTCACCATTTCCGTCTCTAATGGCAATAAATCTAGGGTGAAAATCTTTAGGAAGATCGCAAGAGTTTGCAAAGTAATCTCTAGCAAATAGTCGTTTGTGCTTCAGTTGAAAAAAGATCGAACGACAGTAATTCTTGAGAGCGAGCGTGTTAAGTTGTGAATGTTTTGAGGGAAGATTGTGCTTAAGATGACTAGTTTATATATCATAGCTAGCTATAGACGGCACGAAATCCTTTATTGAAATCCTTAATTGAACTAACTTGATGCAATCTGCTTAGGTTCTAAGTTCTGCACACCTATACAGATTTCAACATTGACTACGGTCATTATAAAGTGATTTTGATGCCAGATTGAACAAATTTTTGACGATCGTTTCACCAAATTAATGTATCCGATAACGTCACAATCTCCAACGAGCTGCCTAGATTCGAAGTGCATCGTGATCGGATAATAGTTTGCGATGAGTTTTATGGAACCATATAGATCGATCGTATTATATCGGCAAAAGATTTGGCAAGAATTATTTAAAACGCAGTTCTGTGTCTCAATGCAGTTTTTACTCATCACGTAAACAAGCGTCTACTCTGTCGCACACTGGATATTATCTGAAAGAGATCAGATAATATAATTTATCATATTGTTGCAAACTTGTTGCAAACGATGTAAAGCCTAAAAGTGATACATGCTGATTTCTCCAAGCCCATCCGTAGTGAACATATATGACTGTGGTTTTCCTATCTTGAGGTTATAGCATTTCTTGATCCCTGAATGCAAGAATTAAATCGTAAAGCTGTGTTGTAAGTATTACTTCTCCATTTTTAAAGAGTTTTGTGGGGATTCCATCAAAATCTAGAGTTTTTTCATCGTTTAATTTAATCAGGCATCTTTTCCTACTATGGGATGTGGAACAAAATTCTCCACGGCTCACGGCTCTGATCGCATTTTGTTCTCAGTTCACCATTCTTGTTTCTATAATGATGATGGGTCTGTGATAAAAATCTTTTGTATACGATTCCGGGCTTTGGCAAAAAAAGCTCTGGAGGTACCGTTTAGCGCAAGGTCGTTAATGTTTTTAATGCAATTCTTCATACATTTGTGTTTTTTATTTGTCGAAAAAGTTTGCTAGTTTGCAAGTCGACACCATCAGTAATGTTTATGTAGTGTCTCTTTGAGATTCAAATTCCACGTCTCTTTGTGAATTTTTTTTTATGAATGTATGGGTTTGAGACATCATAGCTGGGATGACTTTTGACAAAAAGAACAAATTTTCGACATCATCTAATTTGACTTCAAGTGGGTGTATGAATGTTGACCATCGTTATGTTAAATTTGGACTGATTTCTTAAAGATTAAGCCAGAAGTTAATTTATTTTCACAAATTGACAGTTTTATTGAAGTAAAGCCCATTGTCTAGTCCCCTTCACTATAAAGGTATTGTATTTATTAATTAGATCAGATCGCCATTAGGTGATTCTGTTTAAGCGCCTCACTCCAGCTGTAGTGTGTTCTACTGCACAGACCCGGTAACTGAAATCACCGCAGCCAAGTTGTTCCATACGAATTTTACAAAATTGCACAAAAATCGACGTATTTTCGGTTATTTCATTAAACTCATAACAAACTGATAACGATTTCAACTGTTGAATTCTGACGTCACATATTAAAACAATTAATCAAGATATGCAGAAGAAATTTAAGATCTGTTTAATGCAAATTATTGGTATATAGCATTACAATACTATATACTAGTATACACCATATGTGTGGGTGTGTGTGTGATGCTAGTGGTGGATATATTACTCATTTGAAATTAATTTATATTTCCCGCATTTATAAGCAAATCAGATTTTTTTATTATACTTAACGTGAACGTATAAATAAACCAATCTAAGATGAAATCGTTTGCACCATTGTGATCATTATATACGTAGCTAAATGAAGATGAAAATTGATTATGTTTTAATTATATAAAGAGTTTTCCAATTTAAAGTTTCTAGTTTCGAAAATGTATACAATATTTTTATTAACAGTGATGTTGGCCATCAAGACTCGCTTAGCGGCGTGGATTTGTTGGACCGCAATAGTTGTATGCTTTATGTTGTCCTTGAACTTTAATAGTAGATGATAATACATGTTCGAAAACTTACTTTGTTTTTGCTAAATGATTTTTTCTGACGAACCTCTCCTCACCAGAAATTGTTTTTTGTCTTTTATATGGCCATTTTTTTTGTTGACATGTTGAAGTGTATGACATTATTGGGTGAATTGAAAATGTATCCTGTTAGGGTACCGACTGACCACCTATAACACTCACCAATTCGTAACAATTGGTTCAACAGATGTCTTTAGAAACGCGGTAAGGACAGACTACGATTTGTATCTCTTAGTTTAAAAAGCTTAGTTTTGAAATGTCCAAGTTGCTGGGCACGACAAGAAATCGAGAGGTTTGAGCTTCCTGGTATTTTAGTAGATAAAACGTAATATCTGCGGGGAAATACTTTATTTGTAAGCACTGGATAAATTTATACGTTATTCATTTCGAATTGGCTAAACAGAAACTTAGTAAAGGCAGATTTGATATTTTGTCTACGAAAATGAGTGTTTCGATTGTTATATAAAAAAAAGCTGTCATAAATTAGCACTGAACATTGAACACACCAAATTTAAAAATATCTAAAAAATTAGAACAGAAATTTAATTACTATTGACCTTGACCTTGTCGGTATATTAACCCATAGGTAAAGATATTTTTCCATTATTTGTAATAAAAATGATTAGCACTTTCGCCGTGGGACGATGGAAATACCATCGTCATCATACTTTATTGACAGCGAAACCTCAGTTTTGTAAATTATAGAACCTATAGTACTACGAGCACAGCACCATTTTGTATCAAACCTACATTTAGTTGACCAAACCTATTTGGTCTTTGAGTATTTAATTTCTATGGGAATGTAAATTTTGGTTTTCTTCGCAGTTCTGACTGTTTACAAATTGTAGGTCATGTTTTGCCAGTGGCTATAAAGTTCAAAAATGGCCTGCCGTATCATGTTGGCCACTTTTTTATAAGGATTTATTAGCTTCTCGTTCACTTTGATTTTGTCTTTTACATTGCCAATTTTATCCGTATAATTTTTTCCTATTCAATGGATATGCTGTTTTGAAATCAAAGACCCAAAATAAAACCCAAAAATTGGCGGGCTTATAGAGGTTGTATTATGCAAAATTCGTTTTCCTTCTAAATGGAATTTTTTTATTAGCCGTAATTGATTTAATAAAATTGTCGAAGATGATGCGAGTTGCCTCATAATTGAAGATAATTATATGTGTCTTTCAAAACTGCGCTGCTGGTTCGTCATATAACTTGTGAACCTCGGTAACTATAAGAAAACATAAATAAGCTAATTATCAGGAAGGGCTTCGTTTTTTTTTGTATTCTCTATCAGCTTTTTCGTTCCAAATAATACTTTGCATTGAGCTAAAGAATATCAAGCCAAATGCATCGACATTTTACAACTTTTTGTTCTTAGGAATAAGGCAATGATAGCAATGATAGTATATAGCAATGATAGTATATACCATAGTTCTAGCCTCCATTCTCAGGATTTTCTAATTCATCTCAGCTAAAACTGTTTCAAATTCCATATTGCAGGTGTGAACTCATTGAAAATCCAACACGGAATAAAACTCTGTAGGTAAAAGCATAAATGATGTATAAGGAAAGTTGTATATGTACTAATATTTCCAAAATTCAAAATTATCCTGATTCATGAAATATTTTTGCGGGATTACGAATTGTGTGTCGTCAACAATGCGAAGATCACGAAAATTTGACCTACTTGATCAGAAATGTATAACAGTTACATATATGCAAACGAAATTGTCAGTCAATTATTCAATCAAAAGTAAACCGCAGAGTCCACTAAACTTGCCTCAAATCAAAATGAATCTTCAACAATTTCATCTTTCAACAACGAGATTAGAGTTTTAATTTTATTGGGGCAACTTTACAAAACGTGAAAAAATTGTGAACAGGAACAAAAATTTTCTGTTGCACATATCATTATCAAAAATTCGAAAATCCTCAGGATTTTTATATATGTAAACAGTAAAAGACTGTTTCGTGCCAAACCACGTCCACCAGCAATCCATCTGACATTTGCATTTTATTCGCGACTTATTTTTTGCTTGTTTGTGAACCTTTAAAAATTCTTTGCGTCCAAAGAGGAGTATAAGCCATGATTTTAATATGCTGAACTTACAAGTGATGAAATTATTTGTCTTGACTTAATATTAATAATATACGACACTATCTCACCTATTCTGTTTAAACACTGCACTTTGAGCCTAACAATGCGATTAACCATCGTTTTCTATGAAAGGTCTGTGGTTTTTACAGATCCATGGAATTTTTTTTTTATTCGTCTGATTTTTGAATCAGGTAGAAGACAAGTGATTATTAACTATCCTGGTATTGCCACTATTTCCGCCACTATTTCCGGCGTCAGCGAATTCTCACAAACCGGCAAAATCTGGTACAGATGGATGTATATTATGCCAATTTATTTGATTATAAGAGCAGAACTCTGTAAAAACCAAATCATTACTTTTCCAAATATTAAATTTAATAACCTTTTTAAGCTGTCGATTTTCTCCAATGAAATTCATCCCATTATCTGAGTATATATCACTCGGCGTATTTCTTCTGGCTGCAAATCTTTTCAACGCGGCGATAGATGCATCAGTAGTTAGGTCAGTAACCACATCTATATGAATCGCTTTGGTGACCATGCAAACAAAAATCGCGATATAATAACCTTTGGTCATTTTGGCTCCACGACCTCGCTTACTAAGTGCCAAAATAATAGGTCCGGCGTATTCTACCTCGCATTTGGAAAATGGTGTTGCCTGTGACAGTCAGACGGATGGTATGGCATCACCTAAAAGCTGCTTCGCTGTTTTACCTGATATTCGTTCATTGAATATATAGCTATTTTGGAAATATCGATTAGATACCTCTATATTTATTAAATTGGAATTTCGTCAGCCGTGCGAGAGTTTTATAGAGTTGTGGCCATGGTTCAATCGATGTTTGAAAAAAATTGCAAATCATAAATCAAGGACATTTAAATTATTTAAGTATCGCAAATTATGTAAAAAGTTCAAATTTCTCAACGATTTTATTTATAAAATTTACATTTTACAGATTGAAAATGTAATTTCGCCTGATTCCGGCAAAAAATAAAAACACCGGGTCATCCGAAAATTATGACAAACAATTAGCTTGCTCTGCAATTCAAATTGGCCCTTCACTCTATTTGTTCTTTTGTAAGTCTTTCTAGCGGTATATTGGCTGATTTTTGAAAAAAATATTTTATTTTTCCCAAATTTAAATCGGGCGCATTAACTGCATGCTATAGAGGTATCTTGCTGTTTTAAACGATACCCAAAGTTTTCGAATATTTTAGTTAAAATTTTCATGCGGTATTTTCAAGTGACGTATTCGGCACTGTCGGAAAACGTGGCCAGGTTGATGTTGTACAAATACCAATTTCTCGAAGGCTTTCGATAAATAAATCAACACTAATATCTTCTGAAGAAACTAATCGATTTTTGGTCCGAGTTTATTTTGATAAATTTTGCAGCACGTCAAAAATTAGTCAATATTTCACAGGATAGTTCTTTCATATTTAACGTATATCTTTTGGTGTTCCATAATGTAGTCACCTTGGAGCATACTTCATTTTCATAATATTGTGCAATTTTATTTACTGTGAACCACAGTACCACAGAGCAAATTCTTGTGACCAATTTTTTTTATAATTTGTAGGTGGATTCAGCTCTTAGTCTATGTATTAAAGTTGATTTACTCCCCTCAATACCAGTTTAGCCCTACATTAAATTCTTTTTTACACTACGTAGTCATAGAGTATGCTAGCTCCTTTCGCATACTCTCCAGAGCACTTTGTGTATCCTTGTGTTTAGCATAAAAATCAAGTAAATTTATTACTATAAGTATAGCTATATATATGTATAGCTAAATAGCTATATAGGATATTAATTTATATTCTGTACCAAATAAAAGACTTATAAAATGCAGACATTCCAATTGGAAAACCGACTACAGCATAATACGAATTAAATTGATCTATTCGAAGGGTTCAAGTTTACGTCTAGTCAGCTTAGCTTAAATTATTCGTATATCCCTCTCAATGAATGGAAATTTTAAAAATTTAAACAAAGATAAATGTCTTTGTGGACACACAAAAGTCAAAAAAAAAAATTCAATTATTGATACACTGTACATAAATACGACTGAGTATATTTAAAATTTAAAATTTAAATTAAGCAAAAACAAAAAAAAATAATTTAACAAATAACATAAATAACAATGAAATATTATGATAAATTATTATATATAAATTGTCATATGCGCATACTATTATAGTTTTTGCCTTTTTCGTGTGAGATTAAATTAGCCGTCGAGGTCAGAAAATTACATCTAAATGGTTTTCCATTATGGGCATTTGAACTTTAAAATAATTGAATTAGACAGTAATTTACAGTAATTAGACGGTTGGTTGGATGATTATTACTCGAAAGTTCTAATGTATTTGAGCACGATTTTTCGGTGAGTTGGGTAAATTAAGTTATGATTTCAGCAACAAACTTGTTAACAGAGAAAACAATTATTTGTTTCGATAATTCTGGACTTTAACCATTCGATGCAAGTTGCCTTCCTTCACTAACACGATATCATCTATTTGAAGATTAATAAATTTTTCTTCCCTTCTTAGTGGCAATAGGTATTAACAGACAAAAGTCCACGCCAACTCAACTAAATGCCCATTGATATCGGCAATGTTCCCATGAGCTGCAATCTACCGCGAACTCTGAGTACTCATTGCCCATCTATGAACGGAGGAAAAGTTTATAGTTTACCGTTGGCTGATAACGAATCCGACTACACTCGGGTTACCGTCTTATCCGTGTAGTGTATTCCTTGACACTACATTATGCAGGCGCGTCTGCCAATTTCAGTTCATTAGCTGTGAGAACACCAATTATTTTTGTGTTAGTTTGGTTATTTTTTTGCGAATTTTTAATGAAAGCAGTAACAAGAAATACGGCAAACCTTCTTACTGCAACATACACGATTAACTAATGCTTTCATTGTATCATTTGTTGGCATTTTTGCGCGTTTCGCTTAGAATCACTTCTGTATTTTCTTTAGTTGTTGCGGTTGCATTCTATGATGATTCAGAATTCTTCAACCACTTTAGTCTATTCCACCATAAATCGAACGATTTCAGTTCTTTTGGTAGTATTCCAGGGATTATCAATGGATTTCACGTTATTCCATTTGCCTCGTACCATAAAGCCTTAAATCTAATATACGGATAGTGGCTTGTGTCAACGGAGTGACCTTTATTTGTTATGTCAATAAGTTGACTTGTACATTTTCATTTTTATCTTGAAGCGTAAGCTGCCTTCCTCCCATCACAAAATTTATGAAATTGAATACATTAATATAGTTCCACAGACTTGGTATTTGAATTTATTTAAGATTCTCCAAATTTTTCCTTGTTCCAAAGTTGTAACAATTGATTCTTAATGTTGTATGGGGATTCATCTTCCCAATCTAGTTTGCGCAATTATAATTTGTGATATAGTATTTCAATAATTATGATTGTATTATGACTCAGAAAATAGACCTCGTTTTAAAATGTATCGCTTTTTGGATTCCAGATTAGCCACAGAATCTTTACTATTGTCTGATTGTCATCAAATATGATTGAATCCAAAATATCATATAACGCAGGAATGAGTAAATCCCATTTCCTGAGCAGAAATCCACCTGAACCCAATAAATTTGACCAATTGTCCTTTTAGATTGAGAACATCGTGTACTTTTGTTTCAGCTGTTAATAGATCATCGAAGTAAAAAGGCGTAAAAAATAAAGGATTAGCAATTTAGAAGATTGTTGGTAATGATTCGTTGGAAATTTGTACTTAGCAATCATTAACTTGTCATTAATAGACATTTTTGAAGAGATAATCTTTCATGAAATCTGAATACAGCAGTTTGTATTGAATATCTCTGGCCATCATTCGACATTCAATTGATTTCAATATTTCAATAGCCATCGATATTGACTGTCCAAATTTTGGACTAAGTGTTTTGAATAGTAATGCAACATTTTATTTGCCATTTGATTCATTCGTAACATGTGATGCAAAGCGATCCTCAACTTCCCATTTTTCTACACTGTACTACGGTTTTAATGTTTTATTCAACTCCTCTAATTCGAAGAATTACCTCAAGGTATAGTCAATATATACTTCATCCAAGGCAAAATTTAAGCTAATATTTTGGCTCCCTGTTCTCCCAGATAGAACCCACCCAAATGCCGTATTTTGTGCTAAAGTATTCGATCCCAGTACAATGTCAATTTCGGCAGGTTTATCAGAGTTAGGATCAGCTAACTGTAAATTTTTCAGATAATTTTAATACTGTAGTATAAAATTGACAACTGGGGGGATAACAATAACGACATAAAAAATGTCAAAAATAGAAGAGACTATGTTGCTGCCATTAAATTACTAAATAATATCTTAATGTCGTATTTACTCACGGTAAAAAATCGAGACTGCTTAAAAAGTTTTACTCTGAGTTATAAACGTTTTAATTTTAAATCAAAAATGTCTGTAAAATAGTATCTGTTGGTTCAAAAACAAATCATGTGTGTTTAAAATCTAACAGGGTTGGTTTAAAATATAAGCTTGTTAGTTTGTAATCAAATAAAAAAAGTTTTTTTTTTTTAATTTAAAATAAAAAGTCAGTAAGTTCCTAGGTAGGTATTGGTTTTTGTTGAACAGCTCTATCATTCCAGTATTCGTTTCATTGTAACAGTTCGGGTTCGATCGAGTTCATGAGAATATGTGAATTAAATTTAATATACAATTAAAATTCACTCTTTCATCAGGCTGCAGAATGCAGCGACTAAACTGCAATAATGTCATGAATCATTTTTTTATATACCTAAAAATATTTAATTGGTTAATATTTACATAAATTTTCTTAGTTCAAATTCTTAGCCTAAACTTTATCTTTCACTTTTTTTTTTTTTTTTACTTTTAACTTTTATTGCCAATTAATAATTTATAGAAGTTCTTATTTATTATACTTAATCTAGTGGTACTTAACAGAAGCTTAAAAAGTTTCTTTATCTAAGTATTACTCTAATAATTTATTTACTAATCCTTAATTATTTATTTATTTATATGATATTTAATTATATGACCTTGATGGCTATGGTACATATAGATGCTGAAATGCTTATTTTTAAATAAGGGTATTTACAATAATAGAGGGGTGGGGGGGGTTGTATATTTACAGGGGAATGATCTTTATTTTTTGATCTGACTTATATTAAATTATTTATTATACATGATATATTTTTCTATTGATTAATGTTATAAACTAGGTGTTGTATATTAGATCTTGCTGGTTTGTGGTAATGGGTTAATTGTTGATTGTTGTTGTAAAGTTGATTTGTGTCGTTGAGATGTTTAATGGTACATGGTGGATGATATTTGACTTCTTCTTCTATGATGTTTTCTGGTATGTTGGCGCTCTTTTTGATCAAATGGTTTCTGCTTCTCTCCGCACGTTCGAAGAAATTGACGCAGTTCTGTACGACGAATTTGTCAATCCTGGAGATGTCCGCTTCTTTGTAGAGAATGGTGTTGTTGACGTATTCGTAGGAATCGGCTTTGCGTTGTATGTTGGTGCATGTTCTTAGTGTTCTTCTTTCGAATTGTCTTAATTTTTCTATTTGACTTGATGATAGGTCCGACCAAGCTGGGAAACCATATGTTAGAATTGGTCTAATTAGCTGTTTGTAGCATAATAGTTTGATCCTTTTCTGCAGTGAACTTTTATAGTGTAGAACTGACTTTATTCTATTGCTTGATATTAAAGCTTTCTGGATGATTGACTTGATGTGTTTATATGGCTTAAGATCCTCTGTTAATGTTATTCCTAGATATTTGACTTGACGTGTTCTCTTCATGGTTGTGTTGTTGATTTTAATATCTATGTTCCTGCTTTTTATTTGTTGTGACTTCGTGAGTACTTTATTCCCTTTGAATACTATTGCTTCGCATTTATTGATGTTGATTTTGATCTTCCATTTATTAAAATATTCACTAAGGGTTCCTAGATAAACGTTCAGATCTTCTTCTGCCTTCTTGATGTTCTTTTTTGATGTGTATAAGATGATATCGTCTGCGTAAACAAGAGAATTAATGGGAGATGGGAGAGGAGCTGGGGAAGGGATATCTGATGTGTAAAGTGAGTATATGATGGGCCCTAACAGTGAACCTTGAGGGACTCCTGCTCCTATTTTGTATATCTGTGATAATGTATTGTCTACTCTTACTTCAAATTGCCGGTTTGTGAGAAAGCTATTTATGGTTCTTACAAGGTGTGGGTCAAATTTCATTTTGATCAGTTTAAAAATTACTCCTTCAGTCCAAGTCGTGTCAAATGCCTTTTCTACGTCTAGGAGGCAAGCTAACGTTGGGATTTTTTGATTTAACTTTAATGCAATGTCCGTTTTTAAAATTACGGCGGCGTGAGTAGTCGAATGAGATGCTCGAAAACCAAATTGATTAATAGGAATGAGGTTATGTTCGTCACAGTGGTCTTGAATTTTTTCTAATATAAATTTTTCGTAGATTTTACTGATGTTTGATAGGAGAGATATTTGTCTGTAACTTGATGGCAGATCAGGTGGTTTCCCGGGTTTGTGTATGGGAGCTATTATAGCCGATTTCCAGATGTCAGGAAAATAGCCTATATTGTAGCAATGATTAATGATGGCTGACAAAGTTTCAATGAAAGTAAAGGAGAATTTTTTTAACGCGTAGTTGGGAATTTTATCTTTACCTGAAGATTTTTTATTATTTCTCGAGTTAATTATTTCTCGATATAAAATTTGATGTCAGCTGGTGATGCTAGTCTGTTTGTTATGTTGCTGTTTTGATGGTAGTTTTCGGTGGTTAGATCGTTTGTAAATTGTATTAATGGTATTTTGGTTGTATCTATATAATTTTCCACCTGCTTATTGATTTCGTCAGTGAACCAGTCATAACCTAAGAGCTTGTTCTGTGTATGTATATTTTCGAAGGTTTGTCCTAGTAGATTAGCCTTTTCAAGATCGTCTGTTATTTTTGAGTTGGTTACGAGATTCATCAACGTTGGAATATTGTGGTAATTTTTCCTATTTGTCAGTCGGTTAATTTCCTTAAAGGTGTTGTTAGTCAGTCTGATGCTTGATAGTTTCGTCCTCCAGTGGTTTTCATAGTGGATATTTACTAGTTGTTTTATTATAGAATTTGCATTGTTAACTTGTGATTTGTATCTATTTCTGTGTAGTTGTCGGCGAAGGGTATTTTTAAACTTGATAAATTTGATAATATTGGAGGGAAGGGGGATTTGGGTGGTGTAGTTTAGTGTTGTTAGTGGTACGTGTTTCTGTAGCGTATCTCTCAGTATTTCTTGTAGTTTCAATAATATTTCATCTATTTCTAATTTGGTAAGGACTTTATTTGTTGGTATGTATACGTCATCAATCTTTGAATTTAAGTAGTCATTTAGATTATCCCAATCGACTACACTATAATTTGGTATTTGTTTTGGAGGTTGTCTTGGTATTCTAAAGTTTTGTGAAATTTTTAGCTCAACTGCACGATGGTCGGATTCAAAATCATAGGTTTTAAGGTTTGGAAAACTATATTGGTCATGATGAACCGTTATATTATCAGATATTATAAAGATGTCTAAGTATGAGCTACAGTCAGCCTTATAGTAAGATGGTTGGTCTGTGTGCAGGAGTTTAATATTTTCTGTGAGGCTGTGGGTATTAAACCAGTTCATCAAATTATCTCCACTGGGGTTGGATGTTGTGTTACCCCAGAAAGAATGTTTTGAATTTAAATCACCTCCGAGTATGACGTGTGCGTTGGTGTGAGATTTAAGTTTCATTATTTCTGTCAGGTCTTGAGTTATTAATGCTGGGCAGTTGGTATTTGGTGTAAAATATGCAGATACTACTATAACCTCGTTTTTATTACTCGAAATTTTAATTATTGAAGTTTCAAGGGAATGGATGCTAGTGGGAGATTTTATTGTCGTATGACTAATGTCTTGTTGTATAAGAATTCCAGTACCTCCCCCTTTATTATGGAGGCGGTCTTGTCGGACAAACGTGTAGTTTTTAAATTGAATTTTATGATGAGGTTTAATTTTTGTCTCGTTTAAGAGAACGATGTGGGGTTTAACTTTGTTAAGAAAAACATCCATTTCGTGCCTTTTTTTCGGCTAATTAGAGAGTTTATATTGAGCTGTATTATTGTAAGGGTTGAGTTGTGACAAGTCATTGAATATTAGTCATTTTTGCGAAGAACTCGAATAATGCAATTTTTTTGGTTATTGGGTCCGTGATAGCGTTGTATCTAGGGCTAAAGTTATGGAATTGTCTTAGAGTTTCTGTGAAATTTAGGTCAAACATCCCACCGCATGTTTGATCCCAATTAGTTGCCTGTGTTTTAACTGGTTGTTGTTGTTTTTGGGGTTTTGGAGGATTTGGTGGAGAGGTACGGTTTGAGAGTGTGGATGCCCCTGAATATGATAATCCTGGTTTAAAGTAACTATTGTACATTTGAATTTTTTCTACTTTTTGTACTTCTTGTTGGTGTCTAATTTCTTCTTTTCTATTTAAAATTTCTAAGTATTTTGGACATTGACGGTAGTTGGCAGGGTGTCCAGTACTATTGCAATTGATGCAGTATGGTTCCATTTCTCTGTTTTGCTTCGCGCATTGTCCTGGTCCGTGGGTTTCAGAGCATTTAACGCATCTGTAAGTCATGTTACAGTTTGATGCTGCATGTCCGTAACGTTGGCAGTTTCTACATTGTATTGTTTCTGATTTTACTAGATTTTCGAAGAATATACTCTGATGTAAAATGTATTTAATACTATTAAATTTATCAAATGAATTGGGTTTAATTTGGAGAAGCCAGATGTTTAGATCTCGGTTGTCTTTGATGGATTTTCGGGTAGTATATTTTGAAATTTTTACAATAAACTGACTTACCTGATGTTCTTCTAGAGCTGATAAGATGTCATCTTGGTCGAAACTGTTGTCAATCCCTTTTAGCAATATGGTGTGGTTTTTCATCTCCTTCGGTGTATATGTGTAGAAATTTTTATCAGCCCTCTTAATAACATCCTGAGCATCCTTGAATCCTTTCAAGTTGTTTGTATTTACGTGTGTCACATTCCGATTTATTTTTTTTAACGAATAATTATTTGATCCTAACACTTCATTTAATTTTGTAACCGTTTCTTTAATGTTTAGGTTATACGCAACAATTGGCGGATTTTTCCCTTCTTTCTGAGTGTTGATTACACTAGCACTTTTCACTTCACTATTGGTAGATTTTACTTGTTGAGGCACTTTTAATGTTTTGACTGATTCGGACGTCTTTATTGCCTCTGTTGGTGAGTCAATTTTTAGGCTTATCATGGTGGTTTCCTTTTCGGTTGGGCTATTTTGTTTCCTCTTCTTTCGATTCCTTGAAATAAATACTGTCGGGTAATCCTCGTTTTCGTCTTCCCCTTGTTGATGAATGCTTAGATCCATGTTTGAATCACTGTTGGGTTTCTCTTCATTTCCTTTTTCTAGGTGTGCAATCCTCGCTTCTAATTCCTTGTTTCTGTTTAAAATCACTTCCATGTTGTTTTTAAGCTCTGCGACGTAATTTTGCAGAGCTTGAATTTCAGTTTCATGATGCGCTGGCATGTTTATAAATTTTCTTTTCAGCTTGGACTTATAAGTTAAATTATTTTTATTTAGCATCTTTTTTGTTTTTGTTAACATCAATGGGCTCAGCCCCTAGAACTTTTCTAGTGACCACTCCCAGCACACCGATATTTCACAACACTTTATATTTAAAAATAACTATTAACTTTACTAGTTTATCTCACTTACAATGTCACTTGAATTTTTGTTTTATTTTGTGTATTTTTTATTCAATTTTAACTATAATATTTTAAACAATGTTTACTCTACTATTGTCAAAGGTTGAATCACTGATGTAATCGGTGATCACTGATCTGATGAGATGACTTTATCTTTCATGAATCATATTAGATTTGTATACTTAGTATGATCACTTTGTTCTAGTGAATTATAAAAAAATGCAAATTTCGTTTATTACGCCTTCGATGCATGCAATTTTTTAATATGTGGAAAAGTTAACTTAATCTTATGTTGTTTTTTTTTTTTTGAGTTGAGAACCATTATGGACAATTTTAAATCTTTTTGTTTTAAATTTTAATATTTAAGAGAAAATTTTGGATTTTTTAAAATTTTGGATTTTTTATGTTTAAATTTAGTATGACCAAATATATAATTGTTTTGTACTTAAAATCAAACTGTTAGAGTTTTCATTATTAGTTGCAAAACAAAATGGATTTATTTCAAGTGTTCTTTGTTTTTTTTTAGATCAGTACTTTTATGTTTAAAATTAATGCTTTGTAGTTTTAAATAAGTTTTAAACTTTTTGAAGTTTAACAATTAGCATTGAATTGTTCAATTCAATTCTTAAATAAACAAATGATTTAAACAAATGTTTTAAAATTAGTCTTGATTTTTTCGTGCAGGTTCAACTACCTAATAGTTTCTATATTGCAAAATCTTTTGAATCAAATATAATTGTATAAAACTTGTGAGCAAAAAACTTTGTCTACACAATGGCTATGTCTGAACTGTTGATCGTGGTATAGAAGTGGTAAGCAGCACCCTTTACAACCATCAACAATGAATTTCATTCTACAGCTTGTTAGAATATAATTACATTAATTATTTATAGGTAATCGAAACGTTTCTCTTAATTATTATCTCTACTTCCGATTTAAAATGTTGCTATTCCTTACGTAATTGTTTAATCGTGTTAAATACTATACCAACGGAAGAACTCCTTATAGTACTTGTCTATACGTTTGTTCCAAGCTTACACTTTGTTTTGTGACATTTTAAAACAAAGACAACAGTTTTCAAATACTGACCACATCTCTGAAGGAAAAGTAGTGGAGCTTCTACCTCACATCCATTTATGTTACCGTATACAGCCGCTTACATATAGGGTTTTCTAACTATGCATTACCGCTTAGAAGCGTTATCTGATAAAATAGTTTGGATATCCTTAAAAACAGCTGACAAATCATGCTAGGCAGAATATGAGGTCTGTGACTTTACAACTATAAAGGTTATAGTTGTAAAGTCACTATTTTTCGGTTAATATGTCAGTATTAGTGAAAAATCTGACTTCATTTTTGGCCCTAGGGCTTTCTGCCGTTTTGAAATTACTTTATATAAATTTCAGGCTAAGCAAAAATGTTAAGTTGTATTTCCGAATACTTTTTCCGAATCTGGACTACAATGGGGGCGGAATCTCAAGAGCTCCTACTGGAAACTCATTTCCCGAGATATTCCGATTCTTCGACTGTTCTGCCTAAAACCAATAGGGTTATTGATCTAGCTATAAAAATTGTCAACAGGAGGAACATCTAGTTGTCAGTAAACAGTTTTAAACCTTTTAAGTCAGCAGGTCCGGATGGCATTATTCTTGCTGATATCCAACAAACAAGTGACTTAATCGTTCTCGGGCTTGAGTTGATTTTTAAAAGTAGCTTGAACTATGTCATACTCCAAATAAATGGACTGAAATAAAGGATGTTTTTATACTTAAGGCGGGAAACCGCTCTTATTGCGACCCAAAAACTCTAGACAGACAAATAGAAGCTTATTTTAGAGGCACAATCGAGGCGGTAAAGTTTGCAGCATCTCAGCATACATACTGCAAGGGGAAATCGGTGGAGACTCCATTACATTCCCTTTTAGGCCTTATTGAAAAATCTCTCGTATGTAAAGAATTCTCTTTGGTGACTTTCTTTGATATAGAAGGAGCCTTTAACAATGTCAAACCAGAAGTGATCACGCAAGCACTTTCAGATTTGGGGCTCGATGTAGCACTCAAATGCTGGATTGATCAAATGCTCAGGGCAGGGTCATTTAACAGGGCCTACACTTAATCAGGTCTAATCAACTAATATCCATACAACGGCGTAATATTATCATAATTGCGGGAGTAATTACTGAACACTGTCTCATTGGTAAGCATGCGAGTAGACTGGGTGGTCTCTCTTATTATTACTATAGAAATTGTAGGGATGATGAAGAGGAGGAGACTATACTTCATCTGCTTTGCACTTGTCCCAGCCTAGCTCAGTAAGGCTAAAGTTTTTGGGAGCTCGCTTCCTGTAACCTGTGGGACCTCAGTAGGATAAGTGTTAGAGATATCAACTGCTTCGTTAGAAACTCGATTTGGTTCCGCAGTAGGTATTGAGTTGAAAACAAGTTATTGTGGTAAGGCTATGGACCAAATTTGTCTACCCCACATCCTTTAGGACGGCCACCTTAATCTAACCTAACCTATCTTATAGCTATAGTGTCAGCAAGTTTTAGGTTTCCTTAAATGCAATTATATTATTTTGATTATTCGATGCCATTTATGAGAGTGATAGAGTTGCCATAGGAGTGTTTGTCTTTTGTTCATTACCATCCTGCCTCCTGTTCAAATCTTCGTGCTGAAACCAATTGTAAAATCTTCATACATGACACTATAAGATATTAGATAGGAATTTCAGGCCCCACGAGAAAGGAGTAGATGCTCGAAGGCTCGAGGGCCTAAAGCGCCTGAGATCAATTTTCCATTTATCTCAATTAGTTGATTATCCACCAAATGGTAGTTTCTTAAGAATACTAGGACTTCATGATCCTTTGCTACCTGTACTCTTCAGAAAAGTAAAGCAATCAGAAATTAATGAGAAGCGGTTGCAATTACATTATTTATCAGGCGATATCAAAAATGTCCCCAATACGTGATGAAACATAACCTGATCGAAAGAGAAGACTCAAAATATCTCTTTATAATGATCGATCAAAATAAGGAATAGCAGATTTAATATTGCAACCAGGTTACTAAAATGGATCGACTATCAGTGGCTCGTTTAAAGGTGTTCAAACAAATCTATTAAATATTAATCCACAGGTGATATTCTCTCCATGTAGTAACCACAGTTTAAATTTGTGCGGTGTTTATGTAGCACAATGCTGCCATAATGTAATAAACTTCTTCGGAACCCTACATATATAATATTTTCAATAGCCGTCCGATGAGATGGGAAATTTGACAAATTAATATTGATGGCGGTCCACTCCATTCTCTCCTAGAATCGAAAGTGTAAAACACTTTATTAAGCCATCTAATTGAACCATAAAATAAATCGAGAAATCGAGTTAGTTCAGAGGTTCACTAATCTAACATCGGAGAGAAAAGCAGATCTAATTGGAATCGCCACTTAT
The DNA here is from genome assembly GCA_963556175.1 of Tipula confusa. Classification (NCBI taxonomy): domain Eukaryota; kingdom Metazoa; phylum Arthropoda; class Insecta; order Diptera; family Tipulidae; genus Tipula; species Tipula confusa. The sequence goes on from OY744475.1 coordinate 81,333,905, forward strand.
ATGAAATCTTTTGATCTATTTGTCATTACAAACTGTTAGACCTGCGAAAAAGATAAGATTGCTTTGGCTCCAAAACAAATTTTAAAAAATATCAATGATCGTGCACCCCCATTTAAAAACCCTGTTACATGTATAGACATGATACAGCAATGTTTTAATAATATACAGTGTGTGCTCTCATTTAAGATGTTTGCATTAACGAAAAAAAAAATGTTTTAAATAAATAAAGATTCGGTTTTTTTGTTGTAATTGTATTATTATTTAAATAATTGTTTGTTTGTTTTTTTTTTTTTTTTTTGTTGCTTTAAAATAAAATAAGATAAGCAATGCTATAAATAGCCAACCGCAATTTAAAACGATATAATTTACGTATCGTATATAATCTCTCGGTAGCTATAGATAAATAATTCGCGCTCTATTTCACATAATCGCATCCGTGCATGGTCGACGTCATTTAATTGTCAAGTTTATTATATACTTACGTACATACCTAAATCCACACTAAGTTGTTATTAACTCTGCTAGTTTACACGAAGCTATAAACTGTTAGGTATACCGTGACTCGTAGTGAAAATGGACCATATTGAAATAATTCCTTTTGTTGCATGAAGAGCCCGACACATATAGGGTAAAACAGCAAAAAAAAAAGACATTCGTTAAAGTGATCCAAAAATCAATTATGTAATATTTGAACTTTATAAACGTACTTATCCCGTAATCAGAGCAATATAATGACTGTGGTGGCGAATAATATGAGGTGTGATCAAACAGATGATCACAACTATACTGAAGTTGGTGATGTTTTGGTAGTTGACAATTTTGACTATAAGCAAAACCTCCTATTATTTCATTTTCTTTTCCTTCTATACTTGAAAGTATTGGTAATCGATACTTTATATAATTTTATACATTTTACAATCAAGTATAGATGATGAAATGTAAGAGAGTATCTGCGTACTCTTGATTGCAACAATCAAGCAAGTACAAATTATACTACGTCACAACACTTATACTTAAGGAATAGTAGTCACTTTTTTGCATTAGTATCGCAACTGTTAGTTTTGTATTAGTACATGAATAATAAAGTAAGTATAAAGATATGTATTTAGGAGGATTACAACATCACTTTCCCCCAGGAGTAAGATGAATCATACGTTAAGGATGGTTCATCTTGCACCCTTTACAATTTTTCCAATTCTTCCATTGAATTCAATTAAATAATTTTAAAAATTATATCTAGTGTATATAATAATTATTATTTACAAAATCTTAAAGTTAATACAATCGTATTCATTGAATCAGTTATATTTCTTCGATCTTTTATTATAATTTCAAGCCGAGTATAATATGTTGAATTCAGTAATTAATATCTGACTGCTCTTCTGACTCACCAAAAAATATTTTTTAAACTGTTGTTGTGAACCGTTTTATTTCTGCGATTCACTCGTACTAATGAGTTTAGTGGAGAAAGTATTTTGATGATTTCACAGGGACCCGTTCACAATGGTTGGAGTTTATTTGTTCTTCTTCGTTCTTTAACAATACTTGATCTCCGCTTTGCAAAATTGGCATATTTGAATTTCGGAGTGTTGAAGCCTTGATCTAAATTCGGATAGGTAATTGTCGTATTTATAAATTGGAGTATCATCTTGTTAAATAGAACTTGGTGTGTTTGGTTTATAACCCAAAAGAAGTTCTATTGGCATAAAACCAGTTGACGTATGTGGAATTGAGTTGAATGAGAATATAGCATAGGGAATACATTGATCTCATGCAATTGGATCGTCACGTATGAAATTCCTCAAATATTCTGTAAAAGTACGATGTGATCGTTCAAGTGCTACATTGGATTCAGGATGATATGCTGTAGTATTGATTTTCATAATTTTCAGTATTTTAAATAATTGAACGGAACATTTGTGACATAAAATTTGAGCCTTGATCCGTGACGATACATCTAGGTGCGCCGAAATTACATATAAAGTTCTCTGCAAATGCTTCAGCTGTTGTGTCTGTGTTTTGAGATTGTATTGAAAGTGCCATCGAATATTTTTTAGATCATCTTGCATTGTTAGCATATATTTATTTCCTTGATGAGACACTATCGTAGGTCCAACTATATCCAAAAAAATTTTATTAAATGGAATTGTTGATGTAGTAGTTATTAGCATAGAGCACCGATTTAATCGCGATACTTTATTTTTCTGACATTGAGGACATTTCTTAATAAATGATTTTATACGTTTTTTGATACAGGGAAGATCGTAATATTGCTTAGTACGTTTTATTGTTCTGGACAATCCTTGATGTCCCCCTAGAGGAGTAATATGAAATTCCTTAATGATTTCATTTATGTTTTCCTCGGACGTTAAAAACTTTTGTAATGGTACACCATTATGTAGAGCAGAATTTGTCGAATGTGATTGTAAATAAATGGAGTCATCGGAATAGGATTTATCGGAATAGGAATTTGATGATAGAGCTGGACTATCGTCGGAAACATCAATAGTTAGAGTTGTTTTCATTTGCTTTGACTGTGATCGCGTTACAGCTGCGATTATTTACAGCTGCGATCTGAACCAACAGATACATTTTCTGAAATTTTTATTCGATTAAGTGTGTCTACATTTTGATTAAGCTTTCCTGGTTTATATTCGATATCATATGTATATTCGTCTAATTCCAGTCGACATCGAATTAATCGTGATGAAGGTTTTGGATTTTTACTCATCCAAATTAGCGGACGATGATCAGTTCTTATAACAAATTTTCTACCATATAAGTATGGATGAACCCCTGAGTGGCCCATACTATGGCCAAAAGTTTTTTTTCCACCGTTGGATAGATACGTTCTGCATCATTTTACACTCTACTCGCAAATGCGATTGGTAGGTCTTTATTTTCGATGTCATGAGATAATACCGCTCCGATTGCGAAATCGCTTGCGTCTGTAGTCAAGATAAAAGTTCGAGAAAAGTCAGGTTGTTGTAAAATTGGTGACGACAAAATAGCTTTTCTTGATTCACTAAATGATTCGTCGCAATGAGCATCCTATTTAAATTTTACATTCATTTGTAACAATCGACATAAAGGTTCTGATTTCCTAGCATAATCTTTAATGAAACGGCAGTAGTAACCAGTAAATCCCAAGGAAGATCTTACATCTTTTGCACTGATCGGAATGGGATAGATTGAAATTACTTTGGTTTTTGCAGGGTCAGGCTTAACTCCATTCTCTGTTATGATATGTCCAAGATAACATATTTCTGTCTTTAAAAATTGGCATTTACTCGGCTGTAATTTAAGATTATGCAAACGTAACCGTTTTAATACATCGAGTAATTTTAAATTGTAATCTTCAAGGTTGTATCCATAAATAACGTTATTGTTTTATATTTATAGGCTGTAAATTCTCAAGCGTAGGAGTTTTATGACAACAAGCATTTGTTGTTGAGACTATATCACCGTCCAAATAAAACACGTCATTGAAATCGTGACAAATTTTTAATATTGATGTATTTTCTTTTTCGTTTAAATGACCCAAATCAAGGTTTTCATTGAGCTTATGTAACCTTCCATGGTCATTACAGTTCCAATTTTCCATACTGAAAACTTCATATGAAATGATTGATTCTAAATTTTCTTTACATTTTCCGATTTTACTTCGTAATCGTTCGTATTTAAAATACTTAAAGGAATCGTTTCTGTATTTAAACGAACTAATCCGTTTGCTATGTAAACACCTGGAGTTATTTCTTGAAATTGGCATAAATAGTCTTTCTGAATTATATTTGAATTTGATACATAAATTATTTTTTCAACACGCTTTGGTAATATGCAATCTGGCAATTAAATTTGAATTAAATCAGGTAAATTACATAGTGGTAATTGGTAATATTTGTCTTTATTTAAAATTTGAACACTAGTTTTGACATAATCGATGACACATTTATTTTTCTCCAGAAAATCTCTTATATGTATATATAAATTAAAGAAAATACTTTATATACATACTAGTGTTGTGTAAGTAACATTACACATACACTGAGAAAATACATATATTTATGACTATTATCAAAACCAACACTATTGTATATTATACAAGCCATGAAGCTTGGCTAAGTAAAACATATTATGACTACTATTTGGCTATGTGTTAGTGAATTTGACTACAGTAAAAATCGAAACAAAAAATTATATTTCGCATTGTCCATACTCCTCTAAATTCAAAGTACATAACATTTCTACAAAAAAAACGAAACAAAAATTATATTTTGCACTGTCCATTCTGCTCTAAATTCATAGTATATAGTATAGTATATAATGAAGTAAATAATAATAACAATACTTCTCTCTCTCTCGTTAAATAATAAATTTGTTTTTTGCTTTGTCATAAAGAGCCCAACATACTGTTGTTCCATCATTCATATTCATTTTTTATTTACATCAAAGCATATAATAAAAGTATATACAAATTATACTACGTCACAACACCAATACTTAGGTATAGTAGTCACTTTTTGGCATAAGTATCGCAACTTCATGGCTTGTATATACATTTGTGTTGGTTCGAAAATAGCATAGAAATTATTTGGTTTTTTTTTTTTCGTAACTTAAATTTTATAGTGTACCGATCACCAATACTTTCAAATATAGATGGACAAGAAAATGAAAAAATATTGGTGACAATCGGGCTTGTATACTATAGGAAGTTTTGCTATTAGTACATGAATAATAAAGTAAGTATAAAGATACGTACTTAGGAGGATTACAACAGATGAAACAATCGAATATCAAAAATCTATGAACACAAATCTCCCGACTATGAACGATTACCCATACTACAAACCAATTTTTCTTGAGCCAAACTTAACATAACGTCTTTTTTTATTTGCTGACTAGTAAGTTTTCACCGCGTTGGTGAAAAACTTAATCATTATACGTTTCCGAGCCACCATGTTAAAAGGGTGTTTTTCTGGCCAATTCAATACACATTCCCAGTTAGAGACACTTGCCGTCTTCTATTTAGAAAACTACTACTATACTTAAATTTACGGTGGGTCTTGTGATGTTTGAGATAAGATTTTCTAATATCGTTCTTAGAAAGTTTGACTACCTGTTGCTTACAAAGGGGACAGAAGTGTCTCAAGCCACATTAGTCTCAAGCTTAGTTTCCAAACGAAAGTTATAGTACTTGATTGCCACGAAATGAGACTGAGTTCAATTCTCGAAATATTTTATGCTATATTTGTTCTTATCTTTCCAAGAATAAACAGAAGGTTGATATGACCTATAGAAACACAGTATCTATGAAGCTGGCTTATAAGTTCCTGTCTTTAAATTTCCATTGTGGCTATTGGATTTGTCAATAAAATCATCAAAACTATTCAAAGTAATGTAGTCGTATGGGTTCATCCCATCCACATGGCATGGTCCCAATATACTGTCAAAAATGTAAAGTGGGTTACCATCTACCATCATTTGAATTTCAGTTCTTGTGCAAGAACTTGAACTAGTTTTCCTTGCAAGGGTTTACAATCACACGTTAGGTTCATTATGCTTTACAATGATGAGCAGAGCACCGACGTCAAAGGAACATAATAAGCTTTGAACAGAAACAAACCTATGAACTACCCCAAACCAGTTATCACTGCGATTCTCTAAGTGATCGCATTAGAATATGCAAACATTTAAATAAATCATTTTGGAGCCCAAAAATCAGGCAAGAGGTAAGCCCACAAAATTATGGAAATCCCTAAATTATGCAATACAACACGTAACAGTGATCCGATTTTGTTAAGTGATACTTTAATTTAAAGCTCTTGATATCAGCATAAATACTGCATTGAAATATGCATACATTTTTGGAGCCCAAAAATCAGCCAAGGGGTTAGCCCACAAAATTACGAAAACCCATAGATTATGCAACAAAACACGTAACAGTGGTCTGATTTTGATGAGTGAGACTTTAATTTAAAGCTCTCGGTATCAGCATAAATGCAGCATTGAAATATGCTACATTTTCATAAATCATTTTGGAGCCCAAAATTTGGCGAGGGGTTAGCCCACAAAATTACGAAAATCCATAAATTATGCAGTTCAAAACGTAACAGTGGTTGAATTTTAATAAGTGATACTTTAATTTAAAGCTCTCGGTATCAGCACAAATACAGCACTGAAATATGCATACATTTTCATAAATAGTTTTGGAGCCCAAAAATCAGGCCATTGGTTATTAGCCTACAAAATTAAGAAAATCCTTAAATTATGCAATAAAACACGTAATAGTGGTTCGATTGCAAACTTTTTGCTTTACATTACTTCTATAATACAACTGCATTATAAATTATTTGCGTGGCCCATAATGGGCGTTCTATTTCCAAATTAACAAACTAATCTAATATTTCATACGACTTTACTGCTGAATGTCGACTTTTAAATGTATATAGATTATTCTATAAAAAAAAATTAATTCCATGACATCTTTAAAAAAAGCATCACCCATAAACAATAAGCTTGTCACGCGACCACCATATGTCTAAATTTAGAAAACTATTTTTATAAATTATTAAAATATTTTCACTATTTAGTATTTCCACTCAGCTGTTCACAATTTTCCATAAATTAACGATTCGATTAACCTTCAAGCTAATAAATATTTGGATTGTAGCAAACGTACGTTACAATACAACACCATAACGATTTATTGTTTAGTCATAATGGATATACGTTCGTGGAAGATCTTTTCGATCGCAGCAAAACAGCAAATCGATTCACGATAAAATTATCTATTTACCTATAAATCAGTTAATTTTAAATATTATAATGAATTAATAAAATTACCTAGAACTTCGGTCAATGACTTAATGGTTGTTATGTTAGGTTATGTTTGATTTTGATTTTAAAAATGGTGGAAAATCGATTAAAACCTATATGAACATTGAATCGATCGTATACACTCCAGACTTATTTTCTTGACATAATTTTACAAAACAAACAAAAGTGCTAACTCATCAAAAATTGTAAATATTGTGATATACACAACATGAGTAAATGACAAAACAAATAATTAAAAATTATGTGAAAGATGATTAGTTTCGAACAAATAGTATTAACGATAATAGTATTGACAATGAAAATGTAGGTTAGATCAATACTTAAATCAGTATAATTTACAGTAACGAAAAAATATTAGCTTCAGAAAAAAAACGACACAAAAGGCGATGATATCATCGGGTATGGTTATCGATCAATATAAATTTAAAAGTTGATCCAATAATAAGTTTAAATCGAATTGATTGATTATGCAATGTCTTATGGCCGGAACATTATTTGAAATATGTATTTGTTTAACTTACCGAAAATTATTTTCCATTCCATCGCAACTTTCACTTTTCAACTTTCCACTTTTCATTTTTTATCCTATTTCACTTTCTTCTCGACTTGAAGTGCTATATCTTTAGGTTTTTGCTTCACCTTCAAAACATTACTAGTAGCTAAGTGCTAGTTGTGTTTTTTTTAATCTTTTATTATTATATGATGCTTAGTTAATAAGGGACTTAATCGGTTCTTAACAGCTATTTTCTTTCTTAGTTCTTCAGTAATCCATGGTTTATTGAAATAATTTGATTTGATCTTGAGATTTTTTTCAACGTGCTTTGACTAATATTATATTTTAAGATGGAGATGAATTTATCATAAGCTTTAGAAGCATCTATACGGTTATAGATGAAAACCCAGTTAGAGTTGCAGAATTTCATTAGGTTCTTTATAGTTAATAGTTTCTTATATAAAAATACAATTTTTATTACTATCCGGAATCAAGAAGCTTAGTTTAAAATAAGTTAAAAAATGATCTTTAGCTCTCGTAGGGCAATCAATAATAGACTTGAAACCCCTTGCAGACATCATTAGTATATATTCTTTAGTGTCATTATCTAATGACAGAATATTAAGGGTCATGTCACCAACTATCACTACATTATCAGTTTTAATTTTATTTAAAATATCACTCAATTCATCAACAAATACTTTCACTCGTAAATTGTATTCTATAAACACACACAACACAACACTTAACATTACCAATATTAAAACATACCGACATAACATCTGCGCCTTTAAGTTTGTTTATTTTGACTTTACAATTGAGATTATCTCTTACATAAGCAACAACTCCTCCAGAACGGAATTTACCTTTCCTAATTCATTTATTATTTATTATTAAACTGCACCAAAGTTCATTTAAATCGCTCAATTATTTCTTAGCAGCTGAGACCAAATTGTATCTGGTTTTTACTAAAATTCGAGCTGTTTCAAAATGACTTTTATCGGAAATAATAAATCAGCTAAAACATATATTATTATAATCTTAAATTTAATTTTATAAGGAGAGGTGACTCAAAATCTCAATGAAAACTAGTTAATAAGATTTTAGATCGTGGAAAATTATCTAATAAAAATAGTAAAGGAAAATATTAACTTAACTGATCCGAATGAAATCGTCAGCTACTTTAAAATATTTTTCGGGAGCATTGCTAAAAATTTGCGAAAGCGCTGTGATTTATCTAACCATGTTTTGTTTGTTTGTTTGTTTGTTTATTTCTATGCAATCTGTTTTGGGACCGAAGCTCACCCAACTCTTTCGCGGTTAATTAATGTCCTACTTTACGCCATTACTAGCCAAATCGAGGACGCGACTTAAATTGTTTTATTTCTATTAAACGAAAAAAAACTTTATTTATTTTATATAATATTACAATATGCTTTAACACTATTATTTGATTATATATATTTTTATGCAGTTAATCTTTAGATTAACTGTTTTTGATCTCTTCAGAGTCAATCGAATTAAATTTTTGTCTGGTCTCTTTAGAGTCAGAAATTCAACTGTTTTTTATTTAGTTTTCTATTTTAAAGAAAATTATATTTTCTTTAATTTTAATACTCAGCATTTTCCTTATCTTCTAATTCTTAGTTTTAGTTTTAATATTGTAATTTGTATTATGTGTTTTAATTTGATATTTCCGTTTTAAAACGTTTTACATAATTTGCATTTTTATTAATTTTAAATATTTGAAAATATGATACTTTAGTATAAAATTGTATCATGTGCATTTTTAGGTTCATGGAACTCAATTTCGTTGCATGTAACTCGCGCGAATACAGGTTCGCGTTTCAAATATCCATCTGCACGTTGCATTGCTCCAGCCAGCCTGTACTGGCATGGACGATGGTTCGGCCCATGAATTCTGCACTCCAACGGGGGGTCATAGTTGTGTTCATCGTCATCACCGATCGTAATCAAGTAATGAAAAATCCCTGTTGCAACCCTCCCCCGTTGGGATTCAAACCCGGTACCTCCCGTCCCAAACACCGCAGCTTTAACATCTAATCATGTTTTACATGACAAAAAAAAAAAAGCTAAAAGCATGTTCTTAAAGCCTGTGAATTCTGAAGGGATCGTGATAATTATTAAGGGCATGAAAAATAAACCTTCGTGTGGTTCTAATGGAATAAATATATAATTTACTGAAAGAAATAATAAATAATATATCAAAACCCTTAGGCGATATAATTAATAAAAGTTCTATTACTGACAATTTCCCCTTGGAATTAAAAAAATCTATAATTATGCCAATTTTTAAAAAATGCGATGAATCATTACTTAGACTGTGTCCGAAACCCATGATAAATATATGTGAATACAAATTTTTGACATTTATTTGATAAAATCAAAAACACCCAAATTATTACGGTCTGTTGCTATGATAATTTTTGACAAATACCTAAACTTTCTTTAATAAAAGACAAACTTATCGCGTAGCACACTCGGATATATACAATAAAACATATAAAATAAATTACTTGGTTTTGTCATAATATTCAAAAACCGTATAAGAAAAAATTGAACATTTTCGTTGCTATGACAATTACAATAAACAAAGCACATAATTAAATGTAATTTTACTTGAAACCGCTTTCATAGAAAAATTCTGCAAAACATTTTAGTAATATTTCTTCGGCAAAACATAACGGAATTAATTATTGTTTATCTTTTTTAGTAATAAATAATAAAATTAACTCTCGAAAATTACTAAAAAAGACAAACAATAATTAATTCCGTTATGTTTTGCCGAAGAAATATTACTAAAATGTTTTGCAGAATTTTTCTATGAAAAAAAGGCGGGGAAATATTTCAAGGGCGTAATAAAAATTTTAGGAATGTTGGGGGATATTTTTTTAAATAAATGTCAAAAATTGTATTCATAAATAATTGTCATGGGTTTCGGCCATAGTCTTAGTAACAATCCGCCTCCTTTTGGTGCTTTAAAAAATTATTGAAAAATGTATGAAAGTGCATCTTCTTAGCTTTCTCAAAAAAAAAAATTCTTTTCACAGGCTCAATTTGGATTTTTAGTATATGAAAGCACAGAGGATGCTTCGATTTTTCCTAGGGGAAAGGATTTATGAAGTCAAAATAAATAACAGTTTCAGTGAACTAGGAATAAGTAATATTGTCGTCAATTAAGGTTCTGTCCTAGGCCCGATCCTTTTTTTAGTTTACATAAATTCTATGTTCTCCATTAAAATACCTGGGAAATCAACAGCATTTGCTGATGACATAGCATTTCATACAAAGGAAATTCTGCCGCTGAAGCTACGATCAATATAAAATCCGTCTTATAATACTTAAAAAGTGGTTTGATGCTCACTTCATGATTCTGAGTGATAAAACAACAGTAATGTTTATTAAAATTAGTGATGAATATCATATGTCCAATAGTATCATTTATCATGACCTTCAAAAGTGTAATACTAACAGCACAAATAAATGTCTTAATATAGATAATATTAAATGTGTTAAATATCTGAGATTGCACTTAGGTTGCTAAATAATTTGGAAATCACATACTCTTTCAGTCGAAAAATATCTTTTAAAACTACATTGCCTGTACTTAATGCGTTCAATACGTCCTCATCCTAGAATAAGCTAGAATATTCTTGCTTGTTGGGGAGGAACTTACTTTTCAACAATCAAACCGATATTTATGGCTCACAAATATATTATCAGAACCATTAATTTCAAAAAGTTGCTTCTACTAAGCCACTCTTCAAGCTAAATAAAATAATACCACTGAGAAATCTATTAGTATTTAAAGTGTTGAAATTATTTTTTATTAGAAGTGGGAGTTTCAATAAGAAAAAAACAAAATATTTATTAAGGAAAAATATATGTATACGCCCCAGCTCTAAGAAAGAATGTTTCCGAAAATATTTTTTATCGGCTACACCACAGTTATACGAGAAACTGCCAAAAAAATTAAAAAATGGTTGTCCAATCTAATTAACGTTGAGCATTTGTTTAATGTTATGCCATGAGTTGATTTCGTTAAGAAAAACGAAATCACTATCATCCATTCATCGATCAGGCAGTGATACTATTTTGGGCTAAATATTTGTTTAAACTATCGTTTAATAGATCTTCAATTAATAACTTGATGATCTTTTCGAGCGATCTTTATTCAGTATAATTGGAAACCGTGGTCAAATAAATGAGTCAAGTGTAAATGTTATCTACACATCCTTTTTCAAAGGATTTTGATAAATTGAACCACAAAATTCTTCTTCAAAAGTTATTGGGGTTCGGACATGATTTAATCCCAATTAAATGGATTGCATCTTGCCGTTCAGCATTTTGTTAATGCGTTATTATTTTCTAGGTTACTTCTTTCAAATGTATCCTACCTTTTTAGGGACAAAGCAGTCGCTTTTAACATTTTTGTTAATGACGTTGTACAATGTTTCAAGTTTTGTCAATGTCTTTTGTATGCAGATCACTTTAAGATGTATGCGCCAATTAATTCTACTTTTGACACTGTCCGTAAGAAATTCGAACTTGATGTTTTGGTCTGCTCGAAATAAATTGCTCATAAACTTGAATAAGTGTAAAGTTATGACTTTTTGCAGACTGTCTGTTGTGGTGCCTTAAAGAGATTAGAGATCTTGTGGTTATTTTTCGTGTCATTTGACTTTTAATATGCACTTAGATTATATAATAAATAAGGGACACGCTTTGTTGTGATTTATTAAACGGAAAGGGTGTGAATTTTGTGGTCCACTCACTTTAAAATCTCTTCATTTCTAATTTAAGATCAATGATAGAATATGCTTCATCCGTATGGAATCCACACTATTAATCGAATTGCGATAAAATTTAAAGTATCGAAAATAATTCATGATTTATGCATTATATAGCGCCTGCCCAATTTGAATCACGGATTTTTCTCGAGAATCTTACATAAACCGGCTAATGATATTGAATTTGTAAACTTTGGTAAATAGGCATGAAATCGGATGTGCTTCTCGTATTTATTTTCGTGCTCCCCAACCTGCACTTGTGGTCTAAGTTTGCGGAGTTATTACGTATTACATTTAGTGCTCCCAATTTTGCAAGAATAGAACCACTTATCAATGTTTTTAGTGAGTTTAATGATAATTATGGAAGTTTCAATTTCAAAATATCATGAGACATGTTAAAGCCCGTGACAGTGGTTGGCTTGAATTGGTAAAATCGATTGGTGACACTGTCAACGTCAACAGACCTCATTCTGATATGTTGTAATGATGTTGATCTTTAAAAGGACATATATTTTTTATCATTAAAAGGACATATATTTTAGTGTAGAATTCACTGACACTTTTATACACCTTCCCCAGTTTTTATTTCGCACTGAATCCATCGGATGTTTGCCTATGACAGTTATCGGATTAGGGTTGTATGCTCCAATTTTGGTTTTGAATCTCCTGATATTGTGCATCTATAGTACGATTCATAGAAATTTAGACTAAAACACTCAAAAATGTCCAAATTTATATTGCTGTTCACAATAATAGTTTGGCAAGATCAATTTCTAAATATTTGACTTTGCTAGATTGTGATATTTGCTAGATTCTTGAATATTTTCCATTCAAATTTGTACAACATTTCATAGTGGGCGAGAACATTTTTTGGGAATCTTACTTTAGTTCTTAAGTTAATGTGGCTATGTTTTAATTTAAAAAGGATGGTGTTGATTTTATCACTGTATTGACGGACAATGTAGAGCTTTTCAAAAGGTTCAACTGTAAAAATTTGTTAGATGATGATAAAAACATCATTATTAGAATGTATAATTGAAATAGCATAATAGACGCCAATTATGGGCCCAACAACACGAACACGTTTTTGGAAAGTACTGAAAAAAACGATTATCAGTATACCACCAAAAAGAATCAAAGTACACCAATATTTCGATTTAGTAAGTCTTGATTTGAGTTTTTCCACTTTGTGCGATGTTTTGTTTTCCTATTAAAATTCATTTTTCGTTGACATTTGCTCTACTTTGCGTTAAAAAAAAATCTATGTGAACAAGGCTTAATTTTCGTTTTAACGGGTCAAAACGAACAAATTGCTTTTGGGTCAACTCATCTTACATATGAGAACGTCCAAACCATTTTTCAAGAACTCAAGAAAACTTTACAAGAACCCAGTAAGTATGCCAAATTTCAGGTCAGTCGCAGTTGGTTTGATAAGTCCATGAAACGTTTTAACGTGCACAATGTACCTTTGAAAGCGGAAAGTAAAATTGGTGGTACGGAAATTCGGAAGGAGATGTTAAGCTCAAATCGCTAATGCGAAAATATCAATCACAAAATATGTATAGATAATTATAAATATAAAATATAGATAACAATAAGCTGCAAATGCACTGGAAATATAATAAGAAGAATTGGTTGACGGCAACATTGCTTGAAGATTGGGCAATTAACTGTTGTGTATCGGAAATAAAGGCTTATTGTTCCAGAAAAAATCTTGATTTTTAAGGTGTTATAGTTTTAGTCTACCATGCACCAGGCCGTTCCGTTTATTATAAGTGAAGTGGAATTATTTAAATAGGTGCTGAAAAAAACCTTATGCCAAAATGTGTAAAACGTTCAATAAATTTGCCTTTTATCATATCTGAGATTTTTCATATTCTATATGTGTATATCTATACAAACTGCTATAGATCATACCGGACTGTCAAGGTTATACTACAAACGAAAATGCTGCCATCTTATGGGAAGTGGTATGTTTTACACGTATGTCTTAGTGAATGCCGATGTCACCAAAGTGTCTAAAATATAATCAATATATACACTAAGCAACGAAGATCATTCCTGTTGGAATTATCTCGAACAACAACAAATTAAAAATAAGAAAAATTCATGGCCGACTATCATTAAATATTAAGACGAAATGTTATTAAGAACAACATAAAAAAATCTTACAATTATTGGTAATATATACTTTGATCGTGCTGTCTCTTTCGGAAAAATAGCATGATACATACTTTGATCGTGCTACCTCTTGCGAATAACATGGTATACTAAATATTTTGATCGTGGCGCCTCTTTCGAAAAACATGACTTATTGATGTTGAGTTTAAAGGCATTAAAAAAAAGAATATCCAAGAGTTTCTGGATGCTACATAGATATGACAAACGAGGATCTAATGAGCTGAGATTTTAAGAAAATTATATTTAAGTATTTACCTCAATATGGACCTATTTGCATCTATTTAATGTTTTGGAACCTATCAAGAGATAGTACACCAATACATCGTTTGCCATATACTTACAAGGAATAAATAAATGATCACAGGTCTTAGAGACTAAGACGCAATTCTGACCAATCTTTTGAAAAAGTTTCCTTTACCACGGAATCCTTGCCACCCATAATAGTTATATGGGAGGGGATATAAAAGTGCATATTGTGGCTAGTAACCATGTTTTAAATTTGCTGAATTTTTACAAGGTTTTGATCGGACCCGTTGGAATGTATTTGTGTAAGAGTTAAACTTCGAGAAAAGAGGCATTGGTACGGTAAAATAAGCTCGCTAGGCAACACGTGTAATCTACGTTATAGTGATTATAGGTCCTATAATTGTATATGTTTGACAATAATTACATGTTCTATTCAAACACAGAATCCTACAGATCTTGTTAAAGATTTCATTTTACGAATCATTCATTGAATAAGAAGATAATTTATTTCTTCATGCTTACTTAAATTCTTCTTGCGTATATGCATGCCAATTCCGACATATGTTATTTTTGGATAGCAAAACTAAAAAAAAAAAATGTTTTTTGACTTTAATGTGTATAAAATAAATTATGAATAGAACCAAAAAAATTAATATACACAAAGTGGTAACAGATAAACGAAAATGTTAGATAATCATGCGTTAACAACAGACTGCCAGCAATATAACATATTTATACAAAATTATCTCTTTATAATCTCAATTACAAAAATAATTAATCGTATATGTATATGGGTAGGTATATATATATAGACCGTGGTGTGTGCAAGCCAATAATTGATTTACAATCGCTTAAATAATTGTTTATGATGCGATATTTTATACCACAAAGTGTAATGCTAAATAAACTCATAAAATAAATTCCACAAAATATTTTATTTATAGAGTTGGGTGGTTTTCCCCTCGTATATAACTCATAAATGCGCGAATGCACTGTGGGAATTTTCGAGAATTGATAAGATTTATTGCATTCGCACGTTATCAATTATATGGCATACATATTATAGGGATATAATTTTAGTAGCAAATTTTATTACTCGATTATTATTATTATTCTATATGCATTTTCACTTTTCATACAAAAACAACATTTGAGAAAAGCAAAAAAAAATGTATTAATAAACTTTCGCTTTTCTATTTATTTGTATTGTACTCGACAGACTGTCTTGTGATATATAGACAACGATGGTTTTGTATTTAATGTCAATATCGCACATAGTACATAAATATATGTATACTCGAGATTTAAAGGTTATTTTTCGATATAATTAGTGACTTATAATAATGTAAAGAAAACGAGTGTTACTTTTGCCACGGTGATCATTAAAAATGACTGACATGTCTAAATTGATTTTTTGTTCAGTTAAAAAAAAAAATCGCGCGCCCCGTATCAGATATTGTATTAAAACATTTTCGATTTACAGCAATAATTATTGTAATTGCATTAGATAAGAGACAAGCACGTGTGTACAACATCAAATTATATATTAAAATATATTTAAAGGTGATTTTAGCTGTATATCCTCGATAACTTTACGAATTCCATCTTTAAATTCTTGAATCGATTGTGGAGCATATTGGCATAGTCCTTATCTTTCACGTGGCCCTAAAGAAAAAAGTCTAAAGGTGTTAAACCACAAGATCTCCGTGGCCAATTGAAATCACCTCTTCGAGAAATAACACGGTCAGGAAACTTGTCTTGCAAAATTGCGATTGTTTCTTTGCTTGTGTGGCACGTAGCGCCGTCCTGCTGAAAATAAACGTCATCCACATCAAAAGCTTCCGATTCCGGCCATAAAAAATCATTAATCATAGCTCAGTAGCGCAATCCGTTCACCGTACAAGTTGCACCAGCCTCATTTTCGAAAAAGTAAGATCCAATCACACCGCCAGCCCAAAAACCGCACCAAACAGTAATACGTTGAGGATGTAGAGGCTTCTGAGCTCCAAATGTGACAATTCTGCTTATTAACGTAGTAGTATCCGTAGTATTCGAGGTGAAAATGGGCCATTTGAAGGACCCAATCAGCGAAGATACGACGTTTATGGTGATCGACCGGCTTGAGTTCTTGTGTTAACTGAACTTTAAAAACTTTAAGACCTAACTCGTTATGCAAAATACGGTGTAATGTCGTTTGTGGAAAGTCTAATTCTAAAGATTGACGAGGAATCGATAAACCTGGGTTTTCTTCAACACTACGGGCTACAGCAGCAATATTCTCAGTTCTTCTTGAGCATCGCACACGATTTTGATTCTTCACATCACTAACTTGTCCCAACAGCTCAAATTTTTCCACCAGTTTCACTATTGCCGGCCGAGAGGGTGCTTCATGAAGACCAAAAAGTGCTTTAGTTTTGCGAACTGTGACTGCAAAATGTTCACCATTTTTGTAGTGAATTTTAACAATTCCATTGCGTTGTTGAAGCGTGTATCGTACCATTTTTAATAAGGCGTAGTTTTTACTTGTCAAATTTCAAAAGATGACAGCTTCAAAATTGACAGCTGCCCAAATACCAGGCTATTCAAAATAAAACTTCTTATTTGGTAACTATCTCTCTCTCTCTATATATATATATATATATATATATATATATATATATATATATATATATATATATATATATATATATATATATATATATATATATATATATATATATATATATATACATATATATATACAGGGCCGTGTGGCCCTAAGCCGCAAAGGCGCGTATGCGCCAGGCGCTAATTTATCATAAGGCGCATTTTTCATAATGCATATTGATATCTGTTTATACATTAAAAAAATTTAACGTATAATTTGAGAGGCAATACCAAAATAAAAATAACGAAAGCAATTTTTTTTTCTATTATTACATTAGTAACATCTTCAGACCAAAAATATTTTTGCATTTGTTTTAAGTTTTAAATGCAAGCAACATCAATATGTTATAGAACCAGGCAAATGCATTATCCTCATATTAACAAAGCCCGAGATCTCAACTAAATTCACAATTAATAGTAGAAAACACTACACTAGTGGTCGGTAAAGGCGACTTCACAGTACAATTTTTTCGTTCATTCGATGAATTGCCATTAAGTTCCTTTTCTCCAATCATATACTACATACACAGGAGCTACAGTTAATCAGTCTTTGCAAATTTTCCTTTCAGCAAATTTTTCATTCCTTAACTTTAATGTTCTGGGCCACGTTGCACGATACAAAAATCTAGCTTCATCCTCAGATTGAAAATATTTTTTAGTTCGTAGTTTTAGGCTTTTAAAGTGTCGTTGTAATCCAACAATATCCATATCAACTAATGCCTCTGCTCCGCTTAAAGAGACGAAATGAAGATTATGTCTAACCTTGAATCTTTGTCAATTCAAGGTTAGAATTCAAGGTTTTTGCCACCCATTTAGACAAATCTAATAATTCACCGATTTTTAAGGCTTTCGACTGTGAAACTCTTTTTTAAATGCAAAGATTGTCAAATTATTGAAAGGTTAGCTAATCTAATCCTGTCACCGGTCGCACAGCTATGGTTAAGATACTTGCTTCCTACGTTGCGGTTTCGTGTAAGCAAGATTTCGATACTCGCCATTGACCAACAATTTATAAATATAAATTATATATTACATCTTGTACCAGTGATTTAATTGTGTGTAAAGAAACGTTCGTTCGGATAACTATCTACAACTTTTGCCAATTCGTAACAAGTGGTTCAAAAAGGCCTCTTTAGATACGCGGTATGGCAAATTTAAGGTAGCCTATACCATAGTGTAGTTTTTTTAGCTAAGCTTTGATTGATTAAAATTCAAAACAGTTTTGGTTACCTGTTACAAAATGAAATCCACCACTAAAACATAGTATCTACCAATATAAAGTAATGGGTGGCTTTGGTTCACATGGGGTCTAAATTTCTTAGTGATTGAACATTTAGCCAGGAAGTAATATTTAAGTTTTTTTCAGCCTAGCAGTCTACCCGATTAGGTGCTTCCTACGATAAACACAGGACGGTGTGTTATATAAGACATTGTCTTCAGACCACAGATCCTGAGTGATGAAACACATCTAAATAGCAGTGCTGATCGTATATTGTTTCGCTATAGGCTAAATATTTAGAAGCAAGAAAAAAACTTCATGTGTAAAAATGGATACAGTTAAAATCTATCTTAGCAACGAAAAAGTATCATAGATAACCTCGGTCACCTTTATATTGGAAATTGCTAGTACAGTCACATGAAAAGAAAAATTTTGAAAATTGTCTCGGGTCTTATGAAAATTTTATCAATTTTATCAAGCAGAAACACTCTTATACACTTTATTTACATCTATGTACATTACAATTAGGTAAATATTTTTGTTTGCCATGTTTATCGATTTGAACTACATCGGGTAAATTAATAAATAGGAATATGTACTTGTCGTATGTTTCAAATATACATTTTTTTTTTTTGCTTATTATTGATTAAATTCTGTTGTTATTTATATAAATTGCCGAGATTAAAAAATTAATTTATATATTTAGATTGATTTTATGCAATTTAGAATCAAATATTTATATAAATAGATGTCAAATCGTAATGTTATGTGGCTTCTAGAACTGTACAATTACAAATGGTTTGTTAACATTTAACCCATTGCAAAACATTAAAAGTGAGAGTGGAATCTGAACCTAATGAACAAACTGAATTCTCTTTAATACTAAAATAAGGTATTAGTGATAATTCTGGATGTTTTCATGAAGGGCAAAGCCGTCTTCAATCTCTTTTAAGAAGTCTGCATCTTCTCGCCGTACGTAGATATTTTTGTTTTTGATACCCCACACTACCATAACTTTATATAAATTTGAGCAAATTATAACATTCGTAGTGAGAGAGCATTATCTCTATTTACTAAATTTAAAAACAATCAGTTGAAATGAAACAAAAAAAATTACAAGTTTGCTAATTTTTTTTTATATTTACTCTTAAGTTTGCTCTTTTGTTATTTTTTCTACACTTTATTCACAGTCGTATATAAACGACAACATAATCTCACAAATACAGCCTGGTTTCAACGCGCATCCTTCAGATTAAGTACGGTAATAGCTTTATTTTCTTTCGTACAAGTAATTTTTTGGAAGCAGAATTTTGTTTTCCATATCAGGTCCTCATGGCACTCTTTGTCAAAATATGATTGTGCAGCATCCTTGCGTTCCAACTTTGCCAGTCTTCGGAGTCATTATAATTAGCAATGGTTTGCATGTATTATGGAGGTATCTACATCTCATTATTGCATTAAAGATATAGATTATAAGTTTATGCATTTTTCTTTAATTATCTGCTGCATGAAGTGTAGATTTATTGACTCTTTCAAAGCTAATAATACTAAAAGTAACCTTTTTTGCTCATGTCTGTATTATTTTCGTTATACTTTTTAGTGCCGCTTCTTCTAGTGTTAAGCTAAGACTTAAGCATTGTACTCTCCTCTTACATAAAATTTGATGCTCAACTTATTGGAACATAATCGGTGAATTGCGTGTCTTGATGGTCAATAAACGGCCATTCCTTCAAACAGATATTATTTGCATGAATGTGACCTTTATCATTATTTTAAAGTGCATAGTGTTTTATTCTTCTTTTGAGGTAAAACTGCAGTTCTGACGGGTTTACCATCTGGATGTTTTTGGTGTCATAAACTGAATATTAATTTTAAAATAGGTTTTAGACATTAAGTGTATTTCTGATATGAGTATGATATCAATATTTTGATGAGTTTATTTTTAAGCTCTGTAAGCTTTGTAAAAGGGAATTTTGATTTGATTAACACAATAGTACAATATAATTTTGTTGTCCATGTAATTGTTTTAACAGAAGTGTGGATTTATGAAAGTGAGATTAATGACTATGAAATAGATAACTATACGGCACATGTTTCTACAAGAGATAACAATCGTGGTGGGGTTGTTGTATTTATGTATTAAACGAGATAGTTTCTCAAGTTGTAGAAAAATCCCCAGATAATGATCATTCGCTTTTGGTAGTACATTTGAAGAAAATTAATTTTAATATTATTGCTGTATATAGGAAAGAGAGAAATACTAATTTTGATGACTTTTTAAATGTATTGGAAAATATTATCAGTTCGTGTAAAAACTCTTATGTTATCGCGGTGAACTCTAGATTTACTCGATTCTAATACATTGACGTTAAATCAATGTATTAGAATCGAGTAAATCTAGAGTTCATAAATATTTAGATGTTATAAACAGCTGTGGATTTGTAATACTAAATAAAATCGATGATGAATATGCAACTCGTTTATCTGCTAACAATTCTGTTATTGACCACATAGTTACCGACATTACATCTAATCCTGTTAAAATATATCTATTTGATTCATTTATAAGTGATCATAGGCTAATGGTTATTAATATCGATAATAATAGTAATAGTCATACCTTACTTCTCTAGTCAAAAAGAACAAGCGTCAACTTTTAAGGATTTGGTTGACGTATGTACTCACACAATAACCCAAAAAATAGTTAATATCTCGCGTAACAAAAAAAGGGTATCAAAAAAACCATGGATAACCAATACAATTTTACAATATATTAAGCTTAGGGATTATTTCTATAAACTTATGAAAACTTATCCATCGACAGTAATCTTTGAAAGTAAATTTAAATTTTATTAAAAATTGGCAGTGAAAACCATTAAAAAGGAAAAGAAAAACTATTTTATTAAGGGATTAACTTCTAATAATCCAAGGCTTGTCTGGAATTTAGCTAATAGATATAACTTTAATAAAGAGAGTCCCGATAAAAATATTTATTTAAAAACTTCGCTAAATGATTTAGTTACAAATGAAGTTGAAGTTACAAATATCTTTAATAAATATTTTACTACTTGTGTTGAACAGCTTTTTCATGGTTGTTTGCAAAACTTAAATTTACTTTCAAGTAATATCGAAACAGTTCAGAGTTATGAACTATCATTTACAAACGAAGAAAAGCTATCAAACTATCTAGAAAAACTAAATGAAAGGTCTACTACGAGATATGATAGAATATCAGTAAAATTCTGTAAAAAATTTAAATAAACTTTAATTCCGAAACTTGTAATTTTGCATTCGAGATGGCAGTTTTCCACCTTGTTTAAAAATTTTGCAAGTGACACCGATTCATAAAGAAGGTAGTAAAAATTCTCCATCACAATTTCGCCCGATAACTGGTATCTCAACATTTAGTAAATTATTTAAAAAGGAGTTATTCAATCAGCTGAACTCTTTTTGTACATTAAACCATATAATTAGTCCAAATCAATTTGGTTTCTGTGCCCAATCAGGCATATTATCGGTGGTATGTCAACTGATGGCAAAAGTCAGGAAGAACTTAAATGATGGACTTTTTAGTTCGTGTTTATTCATTGACCTTCGTAAGGCTTTTGATATAATCTGCCATCGTACATTAATTGTTAAGCTTCGCGAAATTGGTATTAGTAAAAACTTTGGCCAAGTAATTGAAGCATTTTTGTTTAACAGAACCCAAATGGTAAAAATTGGGTCCTATAGTAGTAGTACGTCTGAGATTAAATATGGAATACCTCACTCAAGGGTCAGTGCAGTGTTGCCAGATTCCGGGATTATTTCCCGTTTGCGGGAATTTTTAAGTCAAACGGGAAAAAGGGAAAATCCATGTAAAATGTGGGATTTTTTGTACTTCCGATTTCAATAGTAAAAAACTAAAAATATACATTCTGTATTCTAAATACATTCACATAGTTTTTAAAAATTTGTCGATAATTATTCACATTATGCTGAATATTATTTGCTGAATATAATTTTGAATCGCAAAAGTAAAGAAATGCTCATTGGGTAGTTTAATATTCTGTCAAATTCATTTTGTGTTTATTATATTCTTTTGTCAATCGCGCGTTAGTTAAGTCAAATAATAATTTTATAAATATTTTTAATTTATTAAATCGAACGAATCGGTTAAATATTATAGTAATGCGAGCAATGAGTAATAATAATCAATTAGAAGACGAATCCGTAGTAGATGATGAGGATGCCGATGTACACGAAACACCAAAGAAAAAGAATAAAAATAAATTGCCTAGGAAAAGAACACACGAGAAGAAATATTTTCAGGAAACTTGGCTGCAAAACTTCGAATACAAAGCATGGCTAATGCAAGTAAAAAATGATAAAACGAAAGCCTTTTGTAAAGCATGTAAAACAAATATAATTTGTGGGAGCACGGAAATTAAGCGGCATCACTCCGGTGAAAAGCACAAAATTAATTTAAAAAATATGCTAGAAACGCCATCAGTAAGTGCATTTTTTAGTGTAAATAATCATGAAAAGAAAATCAAGCCAGCTGAAATTAAACTTGCCGCTTTTATAGCTGTCAATAATATATCAATACAAATAGTTGATTCACTGGTCCCACTTTTAAAAAATGTATTCTCTGACTCGAAAATCGCCAAAGACATTCATTTAGGGCGCACCAAGTGTACAAAACTTATCGAAAATGTGTTATGTAGAGTGGAAAACGACCAGTTAAATAACGTCTTAAGCAAAACCAATTTTTGTGGATGAATCTACTGACTTAAGCAATAAAAAAAAATTGTGTGTTCTTGTTCGTTATGTGGAAAATAATAAAGTCAATACTCAATTGCTGCAATTAATTAATATAAATGCCACTGATTGCACAGCTAAAACATTATATGATCATTTTAAAAACTATTTGCAAAATCGCAATATATCATTGGAAAATATAGTGGAAAAGGCGTCTGATACTGCGGCAGTAATGATTGGTCGTAACAATTCATTTTACAAATTGCTTCAAGACGATGTTAACCATCCAGTAGTGTTATTCAAATGCATATGCCATTCAGCATCATTAGTAGTGAAATCGGCGATGGAGCTATTACCATCAGATATAGAAATTTTCTTGAGAGACATTGGAACTTATGTATCAGAAAGTCCAAAAAGCACAGCAGTGTTATGCAAGTTTCAGGAGTATTTTGAGAACGTGCAATGCAAAATTATATCACCAGGCTCAACTAGATGGCTTTCTATGCAACCATGCATCATAAATATTTTAACAAATTGGACAACCTTACATCACTTTTTTATTTATGAATACACCTTTACAAAACGGAAGAAAGCGGCTCAGATTTTGCATCATTTTGAAAATATTGAAATGAAAGCATACTTATTGTTTTTAAAGAACATCTTAAACTATTTCAACAGATTCAATGCACTTTTCCAAAGTAGCAGTGTATTAGTGCATAAATTATATGAAGAATCCAAAAAAATTTTGCTTATAGTTGCTAGAATGATTTTAAAACCGGAAGTTCTTCACGAAATAATGTCTGGCAATATTATAATTTTCGAAAACTTAGTCAATAACCAAACAAAACTAACAGCGGATGAGTTTAATGGTGGCACAGAATTTACCGAGTACTTAAATACCGAAAAATTGGTAAACAATTCTGGTTGCTTTTCTAATGAACAAAAATTTAACGTACGGAATAATTGTGCTAAATTTACAGAAAAATGTTTTACAAGATTATACAGAAATTTCCCCTAAATGAGGTATTTTTTAAAACCGCCGAATTTTTAAATCCAGAAGTGGCTCTAAATATTCTTAATAGAAAATTTTCAAAAACGCTTTCTGGTCTACACGCATATTTAGAACATGGGTGTGATAAGTATCGTCTAGAAGATGAATGGGGTGATGTGCCATTCGAAATAGCTGATAATGAGAAACAAAGACTACAAGTTCTGTCAGTTGAGGAGTTTTGGAAAGAAATATCGGGAATAAAAGCCTTAAATGGTGATTGCGTCTTTCCCAATTTATCTAAAGAAGCTAAATTTATATTAACTCTCCCTCATTCAAATGCAGATGCGGAGAGAATTTTTTCAATGGTGACTGACATCAAAACTAAAAAACGAAATCGTATTGGAGAAGATTGTCTAAATGCGCTGTGCGTGTTCAAATCTTCTATGCAAAATAAAAACATAAATGCCGTTTCATTTGAACCTGATGATAAACACTTTTCGTTGATAACATCATCAAATTTATATCAAAATTAAAATTGTACACTTGTACCTATATATTTAATTTCGTACGCTCATACGTTATTTAAGTCTGAAGTTCCTAATTTGTGATAAATAATAATATTTATGTTACTTTTATTTAAAATAATATTGAATTATTGTACGAGTATAATTTTTATTTGAATTAAATAATTTTTAAAAAAAATTTCAATAAAATATTTGAACTAAATAATAATTTTTATATAAATGGTTACGGGATTTTTCCTGGGAAATGGGACTAATACGAACGGGATAAATCGGGATTTTTTGGTACGATGACGAGAAATTTGTTTCCATAAACCTGGCAACATTGGGTCAGTAGTTGGACCTCTATTATCTAATATATACGTTAATAAAATATTTAATATCCCCCTAGATGAATTTTTACAGCTGTGCTGATGACATGGTACTAGTTTATGGTGAAAAAAATATACCAGAATTGATGGCAAAAATGCAACATGACATTATTTTAATTAACAAAAATGGCTGGCGGAAAACCATTTAAAAATAAACGAAGAAAAAACCAATTATGTTATATTTGAAACTAGGAACAAAAATCTTGATGATATATCTCTATACATGATCGACGTAAATAATATTATTTATTTACACCAAATCACCAAAATATTATTTAATTGTCACCAAATATCTAGGGCTAGTTTTTGATAGTAAAGTGAATTGGGAAATGCATGTAGATAGCTTGAAAGGGAAATTGCGGAAAATAGCCTTTATTGTATACAAGTTGAGATATGTATTACCTATTGCCGTAAAGTATATGATTTTTGATGCTCACGTTTTGAGCCATGTTCGTTATCTTTTCCCAATCTGGGGTACTGCTCCACAGTATAAGTTAGTGGAAGTCCAGAGAATAATAAATAAATGTATAAAAAGTATTAGAAATCTTCCATTACTAACTCCATCTGAAAGTTTATATGATGACACGCATTTACCCTTAGAGATGTTAAAAAAATATGAAACAATTTTATTCGACATTTTACTCGACAAATAAATGTCATTGTTATCCATTTTCGTCGGAGTACTGCGGGTCAAACTAATTTCCTTTATCATGGTGTCGGTTTAACAAACTACCATTAAGTATAAAGAACGAACCAAAAATATTACTTATCAAAAGTGCTTTAAGCAGTCTTTAAATAATTAGGTATTAATCGAAAGTTAATTTAAAAATTAAAACACCAGATTAATTAAATTTAATAGCATATTTTTATTACTGTGTACTATTGTGTTAGTCGATTTTAGTACAGATTTATTGTTTAAATTTAAGACAGTCGTAACAATTGTAATAGATTTAACTGTTTACGGACAAACACTTTGTGTTTTTGTAAAAGAATATGAAAATTTTAAGTTATGCTTATTTTCAAATTTGTAAATAAGAATCTTGTAAAATTTTCTAATAAATAAAGAAAAAAAATTTGCATTCCATACAACTATTTTGAGGAGTGTAATTTCTAGTTTTTGACAATAATTTGCATTAGTGTGCTCAAATTTTGCATCATCATATGCTCATTTATTTTTCGTAAAATTATCATGAAACTTTGGACCGATTCAGACAGTTTATTTGCGGTTGCATGGATGTTCGATTCTTTGTCGTTGAAATAATTTTTTCAAGAAAAATTTTAAGAGGCCCCACAAAAGTTCATAGGGTTTTACTTAGCTGGATATTATTGTTTTGTATGGTTGTAAATACATCGTTTTGTGGAAGAATCTAAGTACTTTGGATGTAGAATTGCTTTGAATGTAGTGTGACTTAAGCACTTGTTACTCATATCGCATTTTTGGGGTATAGCTTTGCGTTTCAAATCCAGATTACCTGTTATGGTAATTTGGCGATGCACAGTAAATATTTTAAGATATATATACTTTGGTTTCCTTTTACTTTTTCCTCGTCTGGCTCAAGTTCTAACCGAGATATTACGGTTGAGGTATTATGTCACGATTTATGATGTTTGTGAATTGTAATAGACTTTGGTAGTATTTTCTAGCCTTGTTGTTTTGTTTTCACTCACAAATACTTTGTTTATACGTTTAGCTTAAACCATGATAGACCGGTTCATTCCAGTTTGCACAAAGTTACTATAAGGTACCCAGACTTTCATCCTTTGGAATAATACTATTTTGCTGACGAAGAAATAGTTTTATTAAGGTTGAGCGTGTTCATGTTTTTAAAATTTGTGGTTGAAGTAATGTTTTGTTCGTTTGTATGAAATTTTTAATTATTATTTAATTTTTTTTTTTTCACGAACAAGACCTGCACTAATGCTTTTACCAGATAGACTCGTTGCACATAGGCTTAGTTTAAAAAAAATACAATTTGTCGATTAAAAAATTACAACTACTGAGCCTCTAATTCAAAGGGGACTTGACACCTTTCACTCTGGGGATAATCTTTACGTTTCCTATTATTTAGACACTTATGTACTAAGACCATTATTTTTTTACCACAATATGTCTAGACTAAATGTTTTCATTACCTGTATAGTATTTATATATACATATGCATATCTATAAACTAACATCTAACAATCGATATAATTTATTCACATAAATTAATAAATCAGAATAATAAATTATTGATTGGGAAATTCCCATTTGAAATGTTCTATATCAAAATGTTTTAGTTCCTTACTATTTTTTGTTAAATAGTTTTATTACAACTGAACTAGAGGTCTCGTTCATAGGAGACGTCTAACTAAGTCGATTTTATCCATTATACGACGAATCTCGATATTTTCATGTTGATAAAGACGAAGTATGAGTTTCCTCACGGGCTTCCTGATTTCTTCGTTGACGTATTCCATCTTTAAGTCACTTTGGAGATTATCATTTCTGATGTACTTTGGTGCATTTACAATACCACGTAACACTTTATTTTGGAATGATTGTATTATTTTCACATTGGTCTTCCTAGTGCATTCCCAAAGCTGAATACCGTAGGTCCATATTGGTTTTAGAATTTGCCTTAGTGATTCCTACCTATAAGCCAGTACATTTTTCTGTATTTGATGTTTAGCTCTTTGACATGCTCTTTCCACTTAAGCTTAGCGTCAAGTGTCATGCCTAGATATTTTGCTGTATTTGCATGTGGAACTTGCTGTAAGTTGATTTCCACTGTATTCAGTTAACTTTTTTGTTAGTGAAGTTAACATGAATTGATTTGGTTTCATTTAACTGGATTCGCCATCTCTTTGTCCAGTTTACTCAATGTGTTAGTTACTCTTTTCTCATTGCTTCTTCTACATTGTTACCAATTGCTAAGATTGCACTGTCATCAGCAAATTTTGCTATGTGAGTTTATTCTATATTTGGCAAATCTCTTGTATATAGGATATACAGAATTGGACATAACACACTACCTTGTGGTACTCCTGCTAATATCTTCATCAATGAGGAGTATTGATCTTCAAATTTTACCCTAAAATGTCGATCGGCTAAGTAAGATTTTAAAATTTGATGAAACTGCTTTGGTAAATCTCGATTTAGTTTAAATTCTAGTCCACTGTGCCATACTTCATCGAATGCTTTCTAGCGCATCTTCAATTATGTCTGTAATTCTGTGAGCCTGTTCTACGGTCCAATGTTTTTCTCTGAAAGCAATTTTTCGAATAATTTAGAAATAATTGGGAGCAAAGAAATCGGCCTGTAAGATTTTTTGTCGTTAAGTGGTTTGCTTAGTTTTGGCATCATTATAACTTCTGCCACATTTCATTGGTGTGGAACATAGTTAAGTCTGAATGCTGCATTAGTTATTTGAAGTAGGTTTCGTCTATCCATTTCCAGGTAGTGCTTTAAGTATTTGCCCTGTAATTAGATCTTAGCCAGGAGATTTTTTAAGCTAACTTTAACTCTTGTAAAGATTCATAATTGTGTTACTAGTGTTATGTTTTCATCTGAAGTTTGTCTTGGGAGAGGTCTGAATGTATTTCCAAGATATGATGCAAACAAATCAGCTTATTTTTTGCGCTTCTAGCTCAAGTTCCATCATCACATTTAATTGCAGGTACTTGCGTTTTAGGTCTTTTTCGGCTTTTTGTTGCCTTCCAGAGGGAATAATCGGTATCTTTTTGACCAGTAAGGTAATTATGAATCGATTCATTCTTATCTTCTTTGATTAAAAGTTTTAGTTTATTACTAAGATAATTGAGTATCGTTTTACTTTGTGGGGCCTGACTTCTCTGCTATGTTTTTCATGCTTTACGGTTTCCTCTAACCAATTCTCGAACTTCCAGAGAAGTTGATATGTCTTCGAGTTTCCTTTTCATTAGGCTACTATCACAAGCTGCTTGTTGTATAATATTATTATTATACTCTAGTTGGTCCGCTAATTGTGCCGAAGTTAACTGGCACTTGAAAATTAATATTATCACTAACTAGTATCTGGAACAGTTTCCAATTTGTTTGTTAATTTAGGCATTTTTAACAATTCCTCATCAGATCGAAACTGAGCTTAGCTTAGCACAAAATCTAGTTCCGAATAATTAAAATAACAACACACAACATCCGCCATCGTTATAAAGCCTATAAAAACGGTACTTTACCAAATTAAAAATTTCAACAGTTAGCCAATTAAATTTACATATGTTAAAATTACATTTAATTTTAATTAGAAATATAAAATTTAAAAATTTTTAATTTGATTTTAATTGCAATCATTAAAATTTGTTGCATAATTTGACTGCAGGTTTACACGCTTAATTTATGAATATTTAAAAAAAAACATTCCGAAAAATTACGCTTCCAACGGGGGTTATCGGTCTAGAGTTTGATTTAACCGCTACGTGAATTACTCGGTTTTTGTTTCATTTACCTCTAACCACATATGGTAGCATAGAGGACATTTTTTTATTTGTACTCGATACAAGACAACATAATATGTTATACAATTAAGAATTTGTATTATTAAACGAAAGAGAACCAAAATAGTAATTGTACTAATTTTAATTCAATAATATAAATTCTAACAAATTACGTTCTATACTCATTTATTATATTAGAAACACGCAATCTGTATTTTCCGTTTAATATTTTCGATATAATGGTATAGTTTTCCTATTTAAAGTATGCTCCATAAGGCATAGTATCTGTTTTGGATCTGAAGGACACATAACTATATAAACGATTTCTTTAAACGTTATACCTTCACAGTGATGCTTTCCAATATAGTTACAGTTTTAGCAACTGTGTTAATTGTTCGGTCATTTTGGTGGAGAGTGCCACCAAAATGATGCCGAAAGAAACCAAAAATATGTAGATTATTCTAATCTTTCTTTCAATCTGTCGAAAAAGGCTTTGTACCCGCGGAGAAACTGGTAAGAATCAGAATCTTGTTCAAAAACTGTTCATCAACCTAATCCAGCGAACTTTAGGAGCTTCATACATACATACAAAAAGCCTAAGCTAAGTCTGCACCATTTTTAATTTTATGATGTCACACAGATTAACGTCGATGTTAAACAATTTATTCATATTTCAACGGTTTTGTGGTAGGGTTGGCGACCAATTTATAAATTACTTAAAAGATTAGGTATAAATATAACGAAATTTTGCATTCATCAACATATGGCGATTAGCATAATGAAACCGATATTAAGTTGATCAGTATTAACACCGAAATTAAGTTTCTCCTAATTGACTGCTTGGTCCTCATCCCATCACTGTGTTAGTTGATTTGTAAATTTAATTGATTTTCCGAACAATTTCAATTGATTTTGTTCATTTAGCTTTTTCACCTCATAATTTTTGGAGGCTAAAATTACACGTTAACACAGCCAATCTGGATTTTGGTAGTTACATGTTAAATTGGTAGTTGTTTGTCCAAAAGCTAGGGCATGCAATCAGCTCATCAGCGGGAGTTGATAGAGGTATATGAGGCAAGGTTTGGTGAAAATTATATGCAAGAAATAACACAACACCTCCCAACGGTGTTTTTTTCTCACAAACTCTCACACTCCAGACAGTCGTCTCTAACAATTTTTTTGCTCTTCGTCCACCTTCGAATAGTGTTGATGCAATTACGAATGATGTTACTGCGAGTGCTATTTCATTCAGCATTCAAATCGAACTGAATTGATCAGAAATGTTTTGCCCCATCAAGGAAAAAAACTCCGCCAGTTCCATTGTCCATATTGCTTGATTTTGACATAGACATTTTTTTCATCAGCATCTAAAAGTATTTCCACGAAATGGCGTTTTGGTTTAAATCTAACTGCTGTTCTCGCATCAGATCTATGACTTGCACGTCATTTCTGTCTCGTATCGATGCCGGCATACCAAGTTGACATAAGATTTTGTTGATTGATATATGCAGAAATCTTCCATCAGTTGAAAATGTTGTCCAGATATTCCAGTTCTTATTGTTAAAATGATTGCGAACAAAGTGCGTATTTGCTTTGGATGGCATGTAAGCGGTACCTCAATTAGCATTGTATTGTAATGATGATCATTTTATCACAGTAAGCCCAGCTTGAAACATGCTTCTCTATATAAGTTTCTATGCCATCGAAGGTTTTCATTTTCAATGCAACGAACGGTGTTGGACCTTTGATTGTATGCAATAACAATCGCAAAAAATAACACTCAGCATTTTTAGGATGTACTATATGTATGCACGTATTAATTCATCCGACCAACGTACACCATCACACTCTGAAATAATTGTATCTTGCTTTCTTTTCGCGTACTTTTTTATCGATGTATTCCAAGTAAAGTATTTGGTGTATACAGCAACGTTTTAACAAAGTCATCGGATGCATACAATATGAAGAAGGCTAACCGTTGGGTATTTGGTGATTGGTCAACTTTATTTTATTCATTTTGATTGGTCAAGAATACACGCTCGCCATTTTCTAATTTAAATAGTTGGATAGCGTCCGTCGATTTTGAATGCAAATATTTGCAAAACAGCTTCATTACGGCTGATGTAGCGTCCTATATTTGAAATTAAGTGACTCAAATACCTTAGGCGGCAAGCCTAATGTATTTGATTGACTCTACCGAATGGTAGTACCCAACATTAATGTGGACACCAAATATTTCTGAAATAAGCGGAGAATAGGCTCCATCTTTTGTCGATGTCAATATCTAAATTTCGTATTTTGTAGTGGTTGTGTACCCATCATCATCTGGTTTCCTTTGCCTATAAATAGAATATCCATTACCACCATTTAGAGTGTCATTGTTCAGCTCACGTGGATATCGTGCTGTACAATTGCCATCCCTCATGCATGGTGAATGTATATTAAATGTTCCGCAAGGTCCATGCACCATATTTTTCTTGATTGTTTCAAAAAGGATGGGAAACGCTTCAAAACTCGCACACTATTTGGAATGGCACGATTTTTCGCTTCAACCAAATCAAAATATGAGTGTGGCGAAAGCCTTCTTTTTGCCATTCAATTGAATACATACAGCATTGGGTTTTCCAAATATGGTTGTTAGTGATGACGTATAAGAGTCTAATAAGCTTTTGCTTGAATACGCAAGCGAGAAGATCATGTCTATATAATGAGTTATACTAAGCAAATAATAAATCTGCGATTTCACTCCACGTTGGATTGCATGTGGGGGTAATGTACCGATCTGGACGTCCATCCTTTTGAACATATGTTATGGCATCTTATTCATATTCATCATTGGCGGGATAAATACTCATGTCTTGTTGATATCATGGGTGCATTGAATTGTATACACCAGGTGGCGTTTTGTTTGCTATTATTACAAGTTTATAGTCATCAGATGGCAAACTGTCGTATTCGTGAAACATTGCTTGTAAATTTGAAATGTTTTTGCGTCTGGTGTCAGTCCTAATTACACCGAACTGTTGGACTTCTGTTTCTTTGCTTTCTTAGTTGCCATTAAAATATATTTGCACGAACTTTGGATTTGTTCTGGTAGAGGAAGCAATGAACCGATTTTGTGATATATTCGACCTTGAAATTGGTATTTTTTCACTTCACCGGTGTTGTTGACAATGTTTGTTGCGCCGTAGGTAGTCATTTGAAAGCATTTGCGGGAAGTGCGGGAAATTGGTGTGGTGTCAGAAAGGTAACTCAGAAGTGGTTTAGGTGGCTGAATCCGCGTTGGCAAAACCACTTTGACGTTCAAATTGCATCCAAATTCAAATTGATTCTCTCTCTTGGACAAGCCAATAGTTAGCGATTGACATTAACTTTTTCTAATTGTTATTGTGGCGTTTGTGATCCCTTTAGAGTTAAATTCTATTGCCTA
Source organism: Tipula confusa (assembly GCA_963556175.1). Lineage (NCBI taxonomy): Eukaryota > Metazoa > Arthropoda > Insecta > Diptera > Tipulidae > Tipula > Tipula confusa. Next base: position 81,366,846 of record OY744475.1, read on the forward strand.
CTTCCAGAAACCGAAACTCAGTTTTTCCGGTTCGTTTGCAATGTTGCGCATTTCTTGAATGCGGGATTTTCGTTCTTTCACTGTTTCGTTTGTTTTCGAAGCTAAAGCTCCGTTGCACTTTTCATAAAGGCAATATTAACATACTTCTTCCGTTTCATTTTCTCTGGGTGATGATGGTAAGTTGCGGCTTCCCTGAAGGCGTGATTTTTGCCGTTCTTTGGTTTCTGCTACTTTTTTCCTTGTCTTCCTCTACAGTGGTAATGAGAAAAGAAAAACAAAACCAAACAATACTGAAACTAAAATTTCTTTAATTGCAAAATAATGTGCAACAAGGATAGATATATATTTATAAATATGTTGTTGTTTCGCATTGTACTGGCATGCAATAACCAATATACATTATATATTTTTTTTTTGTTTTGAATGCCATAGTAATATAAGAAATTTATCAATCTTATGTACTTTTTCTATCGTAATAGGTAGATCGGCTGTGTATAACATTGGTCCATGGGCCTTGTGGGACACCTTCACTAATAGCATTTAACCCAGTGGTTGATTTATTAGTTTGGCAATTGCTTTTGAATTTTATAAATTAATCCTTCATGCCACACTATATGAAATGTTTGAGCAAAATACAAAAACAGCCGAATAGTATTCCTTTGCTTCAATGGAGTGTTTCATGATGTTTCAAACATGTGTACTTACTCTCCCGTTTCATAGTGACTTCATTTTTTTAACCGGACTTCCAATATAGGTTTAAATTTAGTTTGTATTTTCCCATGCTTTTTTTTATAATTGTGATAAGGCATATTTCGATTTTAAGGCAAGATTAATGATATTAGTTTAAAGCATTTATCGGGTAATCTTATCAATTTTTCCGTAATAAGTTCATTTCTTCACATTTTTCCACTTAAACTTGGCTGGCTTGTCGAATCATCTATTTGCTCAGGTGAAACAGAAATTTTTTAGCCCCTTGACGTGAAAACACATGCTTTAGATGAGATTTACCACCTACGGCAGACTCAATTTGCAAAAAATGAGGATTGCTCAAAAAAGTTGTAATATTTTTCAAAGCAACCCACATATAGATAAATTATGTATGCCTAATGCTCTACAGATCACACTGTACAATAAATGTTTTATACATTTTATATGCATTAACATTGCATCGTTAAATATATCTATGTACATAAAAAAATGACAGTTTACATTCGTTGTGTATTATGTGTATAGAAAATTTTTTGATGGAATTATGAGAAACGGAAATAGTTTTTTATGTTTATTTATTTATGATACCACCTCCGTTTGTATGTTGATGAAAAGTTTAGGAAAATTTTTATTTATTTTTCTAGAAATACAGTAAAAGGTCAGTTATGTAAATGTTATGGTATAACCGCATTGATTTAATTTATATTACCTTAGTGTTATATCATCAGTTTAGTACGTGTACAGTACCGACTATTTATAGTACGGACAATATTCTTCACAGTTTATACTTATTATTATTTTTTTATTGTAAATACATAGTTTTGATATTGTATTTGTCCAAAGTACCTACTAATATAAAATTTTTTGTTGATAATTAAAATATAAATCTAGATAATATATTTGTATACATAGTAGGAGAAGATTAACTCATGTTGTGTGCTGATGTTTTTATATGCGGATCGGATGGCGAAAAAAAAATGTTTCATCTATTTTTGTTGGTGTAGCATCATACTGTTTTTGATGTTCAAACGAATAGCTTGATTAATTGTCATGTCCGGGTAAATCGATGATTACGGCTGGTTGAAATTTTATAACAAATTTACCTTGGATTTCGTGCAAATTTTCTAGTACTTATTTATATTAATAGAGATATTATTTAGTAAAATAATCTCTCATTCTCTCATACTCATCCGTTAGGATAACTCTCACATTTATACATGACAACAGATCTGATCAAAATATTGTACAACTTCAACTTGTAGGCATTTGCAATATATTTTATCCAACTATTCGCCCACAGCCTTAATACGAGTATAATATGTTAGAGTGGGGCAAAACTTAACCAAACTATTTATTTGTATTATTTATTATTACGATTAATTCCAATGGTGATAATCATGCAATGGATACATGAATTTTATTAAAATACAAAGTGAGATATTAATATCTAAATTTTGCTTTACTTTGCAAAATAGTTACTTTTTAAATGTCAAACACAATATTTATACATTATCAAAAGATAATTGATGATCTGATTTGAATTATATTATTTACACACCATCATAATCAGTATGGTAATATGTTAAATAGTTTGTAGCGAAATCACAAATCGACGCTAATAAATTAGTGTAAAGTATACTTAAATTTGTGTGATGGACCACCAATGATCAAACGACTCTAGTAGTTTAATGTGTTTAATTAGCAGCTAATTTACAAACAATTTTATTATATTCTATTAATAAAACAAAATTTTAAATTTTAAATTTATTTTTATAATACAACTCTTGACATGAGTTTGTATATTTACTTATGTGGTTTTTGATTTGTCATAACGCTTTGAAAAAAAATTGTTCCGGATGAAAAAAAATGTCTAACAGCCAAAAAATGACAACGGTATACTTTTGAAATAATTGTTGGATCCAAAGATTTATTTTTTAAACTCTGGAATTTTTTCCAAAGTTATTTTACTTTTATTTTTATTAAGAACTTTTAAATTAATTGTTCAGCAAGTAAGAACAACAAGTGTTGCTAATTAAGCATACAATATACGAACCCACATATTCGTTGCTGATTATACGGTTTAAATTATTTTGGCCGGATATGCATTTACTCGGTTTACAATTTACATTTACGGTTTTGTTGTTAATTTTGCTTACAATGGTAACTGATAAAACTGGAGATAATATTTTCTGTAGTTTTATGGAATACCGGGTGGTTTATGTAAGTCATAGAATGGCCGCAGGCTGCTGTAGTAGTCCTGATGCTGGAACTACCTTGACTTGATGAAGACTTTCTCTTTTGAAAAATAGATATATATTCTGTTTCGATGAAAAATAATGAAATAAAAAATGTTATCAATATGTTTTCATTTGCTTTTATCGTTTTATTTTATCATCAACATCGAAAACGCGATTCCGGTTTACCAAATTGATAAAATACATTAGTTCTGAGTTTTTTACGCATGATGTCAGTGAAAACTGTTATACATTTTCAGTTCAGTGTTATACATGTTTATATATCTAAAAAAAATATATGTCAAAATTTGAAATAGATATTTTGTATACACAAATTTATATAAATTTATGTCTTGTAGAAAAATTGAAGCACATTATTACGATTATTGTGGCTAAATTAATTATTATTTAGTAAAATTGAAACTCGTGATTGACTTTTAAAATTTGTCATTAACAGAATACATACAACACACATATAGAATACACACATATAGAATACATACAACACACGAAACATAAACATTTAGGCGCAAAAAGAATAATTTTATCATCGGCGATAAACTCTTTTTAGCAACAAAATCAAAGTTTTTCACCAAATTTGACACAAGTTTATCGTTTACCACGAAAAGAGAATCGCGATTTGTGTTTTTTCGATTATAAATTCATTATTTATCAGTATAAACCCCCCGGGGTGCAATTCCGGTTCGATGATAATGATAACTGATAAACTTATCATCGATAAAACACAAATCACGATTCCCTTTTTGTGTTAAATAATAAACTTGTGTCAAATTTGGTGTACAAATTAGATATTTTATCATTTCTATTTTGTCGCTGAAAAGTATTTATCGCCGTATTTATGATAAAATTACTTTGCGCCTAAATTTATTGTATCATTGTATGTATTCTATATGTGTGTTGTATGTATTTTGTTAATGTTAAATTTTTATTTTAATCACGTAGTTTCAATTTTAGCAAATAATATTTAATTTTACCATAAAAATAATAACAATTTGCTTCAATTTTACAAAATAGTACATAAATTTATATAAATTTGTGTATACAAAAAATCTATTTCAAATTTTGACATTTATTTTCACTGACATCATGCGTAAAAAACTCAGAACTAATGTATTTTATCAATTTGGTAAACCGGAATCGAGTTTTCGATGTTGATGATAAAATAAAACGATAAAAGCAAATGAAAACTTCTGAATAATTTTTTTTTGCATTATCATATCATCGAAATAGAATCGAACCCCAGGTACTAAACAATTTTGAATATTCGTGTAACATTTGCGTATGATTTAGGTTAAAAAAGTTTGGTTATGTAATGTTTCTAGCGTTAAGTTTACTTAATCCGGGAGAATTATAAGTGGTATTCTTATTTGGTGTTTTTCCGCTAAGTCGTTGATTTGTCGGTTGACAAAGCAGATTTCACTGTCAAATATCATTATGTATCTTATTCCGATGAAGTTTAAATATTATTTAACTCATTGATTTGGATTCGAGAGAGTGCATCCGCATTGAAATTTTGGGTGCCTTTTTTATATTGAATATCATAGTCAAATTTTTGGATCATATGGAAATTTTTGGATGGCACGAATCTTATCAGGATTCGGTCTTACTCCTTCTGATGTTATTATAGATGTCCAAGAAAAGCTATTTCCTTATGTGAAAATTCTCTTTTGTCCAATTGAAGTTTGTAAGGCGTCATATACCATCTTTTCGCAAAATTCGACGTAAACTAGTGCGTGAAATGTTCAATTCTTGAGAACGATGACGAGTTGATGTCGATAGATTCTCACGCACAATCTCATCCACAGCTTCAATATTTTCGGATGTACGCACTGTACGAGCACGCTTACGTCTTGGCGCATCAACAATGAAACCAGTTTCACGAACTTTAACAATATACTTGCGTATACCGGGCGCTGTTGGTCCTTCTCTGCGACCAAATTTTGCACGACATTTACGTGCAATTTCCGAATTGTCTTTGTTTTGAAAATAAATTTTCAATAAATCCAAAACGATGCTAAAGCGTAAATTGATTTATTTCGTTCAGTGGAGAAAATATACTGAATTTTGTGACAGAATAGAATGAAATAAGTATTGCCAAATTCGAAATAAATAACCGGTGGTTCAAATTTAGACCGATAGATGGCCCACCCTTTGATTAAATTAGTGATATTTATTGGAATTTGACAGGAAATTCAAAACAAGGGTAATGCTAAAATTTCCTGTCTATTACTTGTTATAAAAGTAGGCTTACAACCCACATTGCAAATTGATAGGTTTGTACTAAGAATGTAATCACAAAGTGACTCACCTCTCTCATTTTTATCAGTGCTTCCCCAGATCGTATGATGTGAGTTCGCATCACAACCAAGGATGACTCCAACTTTCCGTTTTTGAGCATCCATTACAAGACCACACACATTTGCAGGAGGGAGACTTACCCCGTCGTGCGGCAAGTATGCTGATTTTAGCCAGAGATTTTCTTTTCCAATATCGATACTAGCTGCTACTACATCTGCGTCGCTGTAATTTGCAAGCAGAAAGAGATTTAGTTTGCTTTTTGCAAGAATGCATGAACGAATCTTACCTTCTTGCTGTACAAATAGTAATTCGTAATTCGGGGCTAAGAGCCCAAGAACCCGATCCTGTTTGACCCATGGTTCTTAAAACCAAGACAACATCTACGTCATCTTTTATTATTTGGAGCAACAGAGCAGCTGACGCTGCCTTGCAGTGATGAAGGTTGATTTGCATGGAATTAAGCATTTTATTGCTTTATTTCATAACTTCCACCACAATGGCCCCATATTCCGTTAAAACAGAGTCTGAACCGAGTCTCCAAAGTGACTCCATTGATGTAGACAACTTATTTTCCAAATTCGTACCCTCTGTTTTTTTAGGGTGCGGCTGCAATGCAATTGAGCAACCGTCCCCAGACGAGGTTCCGTGCAATGCGGAAGTATCCTCATCTGGTTTAGCATCCTCACCTGACTTTGCAGCCCCATCCTTTTTGTAGACTTTGAGAGTCACCGCGCTAAATCCATAGCTCACTAGACCACCTGTCTTGGCTAGTACATCCAATAATTCGGTGTTAATAATAATGACGACTGACCTATTGTCATCTCTTGCTTCCTCTACCTTGCGGCTACCTTCCAAATTTGAAGTTGGTAATTCTAGATTGCTGATTTGCAGCAATTCTAAAATGGTTTTTGGATTACTCGGTTCAGCCGGAACCCACGCATGAGCTCTCGGCGTACTGGGAATATCCTCCAATGGTATTACTTTAAGCTTGGCTCCAGGGCAAACCTCTCCTAGGCTGCTAATCGCCTTCCTGTAGAGATCCAGAGATCTCTGATTGGCACAGTTGCAATTTTATATGGTTCCTGTACCAACCTCCATCTCGACATGTAGGACACCAGGGTTCTAAGAGGCTAAGGCCTTTTCTACCTTCCTTCAATTAGAGGAAGTGATGCTACCATCTTCCTATGCTCCATCAATCACTGCTATTACTAGTGGATCTTTAAGAGCATCACTAGACCTACCTGCTGTTACCTGCAGTTTAGTTCTTCTAGTGGCTTTCGGAGTTCATCCTGTTTTTTGGAGACAGACCATTCAGATGAAGTTCCTGACATCGTCCTAATAACCTCAGTAGCCCATTTATGAGTCGCTACATGATTATCCGTTCTTACTTCCGACGGAGTTTCCTCAATCCTTTTTAAGGCTCTCCATGCTTTCTTTGGGGCATTAACAGATGGTTTGGAGGGATCTGCACTATCATTGCATAAATCCACATCCCCACCCATAGGAAGAGAGGGTCTACAAACCCGATTTTTCTTATTTGGTTTGGAGAGACTTGCATTATTTTTGCACGTATTCCCTTCCCCAATTTTAGGGAGAGGTGCCTAAAGACCCGGATCTCCTTCTTAAAATTGTCCGGCTTTTTAAGGGATTCTGATTTTATCCATAATATTTCCCACGAGTAGCGGAGAAAAATGGGGTCCATCCTTGCAGAGATCCGCAATACAATAATAAGGCTAAGAGCAACTGAAGGTCGCCAGGTATCCAGAGGCTCCGTTCAAGACTAGGCTTTTTGGAAGGGCCCCCAGCCAGGTTGATCATCGGGACGGGTCGCATGACACCTTAAACCGGCCCTTGTTTTATAGTGCAAAACACACGCATCTAATATTTAGCCGACCGGGTGCCCGGGTGGTACGACTAGGAAGTATATTAGATACAATTGGTGGCTTCCACATAGTTGCAACAGTGGAGAATAAGTTATTATCTAAATGCAGATAATTTCGAAACAATCGAACGTTTGAACTTAATTCTTTTGCCTCATTTAGATCAGTGAAGGAGACTGCCTCAATCTATGTGTTTCTGTAGACGATCTCGTGAGTCTCCAAGTTCTCTTAAATGTTCAGAACTTGACTCAACTTTGGCCGGTCCTTGATTAGCTTAACTACGAACTGGCAACAATTGTTTCTTTGGATGTCGATGACCGGGATTTCGTACACTCATCCCTTAAAGCCGCTGGTATTGGGATTCCAAATCCCTACACCGTAATTTTAACGTTGCTCCTCTTCATTTTTTTGTTTTTTATTGGGGTGCCTTTACCTGGTATTTTATACTTACTACCAGGTTTCGTATTTAGCCAACTATAATATAAAAAACCGACACAAATGGGAAATTTTTGACTCTACGACGTACTATGCCCTGCTCTAATTCGATTAAACTCTACCACTGGTGATCAGTATCGATTTTAATTGGTAAAGTTGAGTCTAGCATAGAAGTAAAATCTGCCATAATACGAGCAGAGATACTATAAAGTTAATTTTCAGCATAATAATGTTCGCTTAACATTGCATTGGCAGTCAACACATACTTAGAATCGCTGAAATGAGAAATCCTAGATTCACTTCCTATATGAAGATACCAAAAGAGGCTAGCGTTGAAAAATACTTTTAACAACTTGTAGCCGCTTTTTTGTTGAAATGGATGAAATTCCTGGAGGAAGTAAAAGCCCTATTGATCAATCATGCGGTTACATATCATCTAGAACCAACATTTTTCTCCCAAATAGATTCAACTGGTATAGATCGACTAGAGTGATACTAAAGTAGATATGCCCACTTAAATCGCCAGATCACTAGTCAATTACTGTTCGCTTTTTTGGTTGTCAATTGAGTTTTCTGAAATGAATTTGGCTGAAAGTTAGATTACACATAGAGAATTTCAAACAAACTTATCATTCAATAATTCTCTGAATTAATTTCTAACTAGATGGAAAACGTGTTAAACTGATTCCAGGACTTAGCCATCAGTTCCAAATTGATTTGCACTTCGATTAATTTTACGGTAGAATTTTAGTCTGGTTGTAATAAGGCACATAAATTATTTACCATTACTTTGTCCACATAATTTTTTTGTTAATTAAATTAGACATGGTTAGCAGTTGATACTTGTTAAAATTTCAGTTCACTTTACAGCTCATTCAAATTTTATCGGTAAACATTTTCTAATTATGAGTATACTAACGGTCAATATGTTAATCGTGATTCATTATTAGCATTTGAATCAAGTATTTGACTAAAGTCACCGGTCGCTTCGAAAAAAATTTAGTTTGGAAACATAACCTAAATTTGAGTTTTTACTAACACAATTATATAACTTTATATTTTCAGATTTGGAGCTTATAAAAGGAACCACCAAAACCACCAAAAAAAACTACTCAAAACCATAGCAATTGATTGTTTTCACGTGCTACTATGATTTTCTACGAAAGGATAATTTAGTCACGACATATTCTAAAAATAGACTAATCCGAATATATACACCAACCAATCACACAATCTAAAGAACTCAGCCACAACCGAATAGTTTTACCGTTTGTGGTGTTATCCTACAAAGAAATCAAAGCTTAATTGGGGTCACGGATTTTTGTGATTTTATTTATGTTTTTTTTTTTTTTTTAATACATAAAACACCAACACATAATATATAATGGAGAGTAAAGTATGTACAACAACCGAACAACTCAAGCCAGTCGATAGACCACATCCATTGCGATCAAACTTTAAAAAATCTCATACGTGCGGTAGCTTATTTGTGAAATGTGGTTGTAATCTAACGACAGCCCCGTCAACACCATCGTTGTGCACAACTCGAGACGAAAAACAAAATTTTTTCGCTCATCCCGATACGCCGCATATATTTACACGAGACGATAAACAAGCGTTTACATTTTCCAGTGATTTAAGTAGTAAAAAGTCCATATCGACACGAAATGGTACAATTGAATTATCTACGAATACAAGACGATTATCAACGTCGTCCAATTGTGCCATAATCGATGTGGAAATTCATCCCGAAGTTCGTCTTAAAATAAAAACTAATTTTAAACCAACACTCGACAAATCGTTTTCGACGCCCGATAGTGAGGATAGTGCAAGTGAAAAACGAACAAAACTAATAAATCGGCGAACACAGTCCGAATCATTAAATTTAACGAAGAGTCGTGAGGATTATGAACAAAATTATGATAATGATGGTGATGATGGTATTGTAGTTCGTAAAAATACACATGAATCGAAATCGGATGAAAATTTGGCAAGTACACCATTGAGTTCGGTGACGACATCTGATGATATTGACTCGGTTGATTCAAAAACAACGGCCAATTATTTAGTGAATTTAGGTTTAAGTTATCAAAATGAAGCGTTAAAAATAGCAGAAGCAAAAAAATTTTACGAAGAATCGGGAATTTTAGGACCTATAATAATGGGTAATCATATTCCACGGAAAAATTCTAAAATTCAAGACACCTCCACTATAATAGAACAAGTAATGTGACATTAAAATCATTTGTGTATAGGTTCAAGTGTTAATTTAACGGTTTGATTTATTTTAAAGGTGCGACGCTCATCAAATGCCTATCGTCAAAAACAGCAAGTAAATCAACAAAATGATCAGCGCGAAATCAGTGATAAGATGAAATTATTTAAAGATGAAATTGGAAAATTGAAAGAGACTGTAAAAAGTCGAGACGATGAGATAAATAATTTAAAACGCGAAATTGATAAATTAAAGGTAAATTATTTAATTTTGTAATTAGAAAATTCGGTCTAAGCGATTAGTACGTGTTTAGGTAAATTATTAGCGTTTACATATCGCGGTTTATCTATGGTTGTCGTGAGATAAGATTTTATTACGCGTATATTGTGTTACGATGGTCAGATGTGTACCATAAACTAAGATATCGCGATTTGTAGCAATTTTGTGTAGATTAATCTAAGGTGAAAATACAACTCTGGATAAACTGGATATAGTAAGTATCAATATTTACCCATTCAACAGTAGCATGTTAATAAACTTAAAATATGACAAACAGTGTAGAATAAGGTTATAATTTTTACCGGCTAAAGTAAACACATCGTATAATTGGAATTTGAGTACGAAGAATTAGCAACTTCGGTTTCACTATGAATTTACGGTCTATAATTATGACAACTAAAGATTACGCTCAGATGATTACTATATGCCTTTGTTTTATTCCATTTTAGAGTGTTCTTCAAAAAACCGTAGCCCCCGCAGTCGCCATATCAACGTCTCCGTCAAAACTAAATCTAAACAACAATCAAGATTTCGGTTCTTTATACATTGAAAATAAGAACAACTTGAATAACTTGAACAACCTAATTAAGTGTACCATTAGCAACGATGCATGTGGCAATAATATAAATCAAGCTCAACCGCAAACTCAACTAAAAACGCCCGCCATTAAAAAACAAGGTGTTTCGGCCGAAAGCTGTGATGTCTCCAATCATCGTCTCAGCGAAATGTTAATCACAAAATATGAAAAAGATTTCCATTCGAAGCATCTGATTAAAGAGGCGATTATGGATAATGATTTCCTTAAGAATATCGATTCGACTCAAATGCGAGAATTGGTCGATTCAATGTATAGTCGAGAAGTAGCGAGTGGGGAATATGTGATTTGTGAAGGTGAAATGGGAGCACATTTATATGTAGCAGCTGATGGACAATTTGAAGTGTTTAAGGGTGGACGATTATTGGGACACATGGGCCCAGGAAAAGCGTTTGGAGAGCTAGCTATATTATATAATTGTACGCGGACAGCATCGGTCCGGGCACTTAGAAATTCTCGTTTATGGGTATTAGATCGACGCGTATTTCAACAAATTATGATGCGAACCGGTATGCAACGGATCGAAGAAAATGTTAATTTTTTACGTTCTGTGCCGCTACTTAAAAATTTGTCACACGACGTGCTCACCAAAATCGCCGATGTGCTGGAAGTTGTAAGTACATAAAATCGAAATATATATAGAAGTGTTTAATGAAATTTGAAAATTTTTAGGAATTTTACCCAGCCGGTACTTATATAATACGTCAAGGTGTGAGTGGTGATACATTCTATCTAATATCACAAGGGGACGTACGAGTAACACAAAAATTACCTGATCGACTTATCGAAGATGAGATACGGACATTAGGTCGAGGCGATTACTTTGGTGAACAAGCCCTGATCAAAGAGGACAAACGGACTGCAAATATAATCGCCTTATCACCGGGAGTCGAATGCCTTACATTAGATCGCACATCATTTACTCATTTAATCGGTGATCTGTGCGAACTACACGAAAAAGATTATGGGGATCACGAACGTGAGTTCGCATGCAAACGTGGTAATTTTATAATTCCCACATTAGAACGTAAAATCAACGAAGAATATTTAGATATTAAGTTAAATGATTTAGTAACTGTAGCAACATTAGGATTAGGTGGTTTTGGTCGGGTTGAATTGGTAAAACATTTGAAAGGTGGTGAAATTAAATCGTACGCCCTAAAGTGCCTTAAAAAACAACATATTGTCGATACACGGCAAGAAGATCATATATTTAGTGAACGCACGATAATGTTGTCGTGCGAATCACCGTTTATATGTCGCCTTTATCGAACGTTTACGAATACGAAACATGTGTATATGCTGCTCGAGGCATGTCTCGGCGGTGAGGTTTGGACAATATTGCGTGATCGCGGCTCTTTCGATGACTACACGACACAATTTATTATTGGCTGTGTGCTACAAGCATTCGATTATTTACACGCTCGGGGCATTGTGTATCGAGATTTAAAACCAGAAAATTTAATGCTCGATGGCAATGGTTACGTAAAGTTAGTTGACTTTGGATTTGCCAAATATATTGGGTATAGTAGTAAAACATGGACGTTTTGTGGAACCCCCGAATATGTAGCACCTGAAATAATACTAAACAAAGGACATGATCGAGCCGTGGACTATTGGGCTTTGGGTGTTTTGATACATGAACTACTGACTGGAAAGTACGTTTTAAAATATAGATTTTTAATATATATATTTTAAAAAATTATTTATATATCTTCTAGACCACCATTCACCGCCAGTGATCCTATGGAAACATATAACATAATATTAAAAGGGATTGATATGGTTGATTTTCCACGACATATGTCACGGTCAGCCATTAGCCTGATAAAACGCTTATGCCGCGATGTGCCTGCCGAACGACTCGGATACCAACGTGGTGGAATACAAGAAATTAAAAAACACAAATGGTTTCAAGGATTCGATTGGGATGGTTTAGCAAATTTAACGCTGGCACCACCCATCGATCATCCCGTTCATCATGATTTAGACACAACATACTTTGATTCATTTCCAATGGACAATGAAATAGCACCGGACGAAACTTCCGGATGGGATGCGGTAAGATAATTAATTTTTTTTTTTAATGTAGATTCACTTTTTTCTATACCCAAATGATAATTGGTAACTTTGGGTATATAATCCACAAACTCTATATGTAATTACAGTCATTTGATCAACATCAGTTAAAAGAAATGTCTAGAGTAAAAATTCGACGAAATGGATTTAAACGGGCCAATGCCATTGTAGGATTACCAAATATTCTTGAAATTTCTAAGGTTTTGCTATTATATTTAAGCATACCCGCTTTGCGATTTTAATCGGCCAAAAACTTTTAAATTTAATGCCTATGCTGTTTCGAATTTACCTATAATTTAGTCAAAAGCTTTATGGTTTTATCTCAACTTAATAAAATTAAAAATTTATGTTATTCTCGTTTCAGGATTTTTAGAGTATCCACTTTACTGTAAGATGGCGCAATAGACTACCTTTGAATACAAAAATACGTAAATGGCTCAAATTTGTTATGGCGATCAAATTATCTATTTTTATTATCTTATTTCTAATTATTAAATTAATTAACATTCTATTTTTGTTATAATAATGAAAAGCAATAAATTAATTTTAACGAAAATGTTTTAAATTTAATTTACTGTAATTAACTACTCAAAATGCACACACAAATGGTAAACACAGAAGGTCTGATATTATCAAGTAAAAACGAAACATCAAACACATGAACACGACGTGAGCATAGTAACAACCTCGTTTAGGCGAAGAAAGCATTGATGGTATCAAAATCAATAAACAATAGAATAACAGTAGCATGATTCCACTCGAAAATAAGAAGCACAATTATGATCCAGTAGTCAGTACCAACAAAATACGAAAGAGGTAAAACACAGGTACGAAGATACACCTAAGAATATGGCCACGAGTAATTGAAGAAAATTTGCAGATGACGTTCTCAAAACTGCTGGGGGCGCACCAAACCAAAATGCAATGCAAAGGGTTTATACTATACTATACTTCTGGTTGAGTCTCAACAACTGTTGAAACACATTTAATGAGACGGAAAGAATATTTTGAAGAAAACGTCATCAAAAACAGAAAAAATAGTTGGTTCAACTGGCACCAATAACGAAACAAGCCAAACCTACGGGTGCAAATAAAAAAAAATTAAAGGTGTCATAAAGAAGCTAAAAAACAAACTGCTGCAATAAAGCATAATATATATACATATAGTACTACCATTATAAGAAACAAACAGTTTAGCCATTGATATTCCAGATGTCGGGTCGAAAGAATATCGTCAACATTTAGAATAACTGTATGACATTTAGGCGAGTATACATATAACAATATTATTTTCTACTCTTTGAAAAAGTGGTGTTCATCAACTAAGAGTAATTATGTACGTGGTTTGGTGAGAACATCAAAATAACAACATCCTTCTGTCCAGCTTAAATTACTAATCAAGAGATATTTTTAAGTGTTCATTTTCGGTGATCTTTCTCAGCGATCATATCTAAAGAAAATCACCTAAATGTGGAAATGTTGAACCATAGCCATTTACCTTACATTCAAATTACTAAACTAAAATAAATTATAATATCGCCTAAATGTTGATTTATACAATGCATGTACAACATTTCTTCTCGTTACTGTGAAAATCTAGTACATTTTGGTGATAAAATTATCTACATGACATTTCTACTGTCAAAATTTTTAAAAACGCGCATGGTCTGGCGATATAAATACATGTTTTGTGTAAAGTTAAAAAATTTCAATAAAAATAAAACAAAATGAAAGCTCCTAAAGCTACAAAATCACAAAAAATAAATGAACTTGTGTCGGAATTATTTAGTAAATCATTACAAGGGGCCGATAGTGATGATGAAACTGCTGGTGTTAAAATAGCAGAATACGACCACCAAGAACACGATGGCTCCGATAATGAAGTTGATCAGTTAGATACCGAATTGAGTGAATTTCGAAAGAAAAATCTTGTGTTACTAAACGAAGTGGATGAGAAATATCGTGGAAGTGTTGTGTCACGAAAAGATTTAGACAGTGATGAAGAAGTGGACGATGAAACAGAATCAGATGACGATCAAGATGATGATGAACAGCAATGTGACGATGAAGAAATGGATGATTCGTTAGAGGATAGTGAAAGTGAAAATGATGTTTCTCAAAATGAAGATGAATCAGAACACGCGGATGAAAATGAGCTGGAACAAGATACTCAAGCTATATTTACCGATAAGCCATCCGGCAAATCAAAGGAAGTTAAGAAGGGGCTGGCCGTTCAAAATCAATTAAAGATTTGGGAACATTTGCTCGAACTACGAATCCATTCGCAAAAATTGGTGATAAACTCAAACAGCCTACCACCCGACGACATTTTACTCGAAATGACCAAACAGGATGATGAACTAGCTAAGGAAATTGAATTACTTCAATCTGGTACATTAAATCTAGTAGATAATTTATGTGAATTACAAAGAACTCTACTAAATGGATTCCCTGATACGAAATCACTTGAAATGATGAAACCAAATCGAAAACGGAAATACGAGGACAATGTGACCGAATACTCGAGTGCTATTGGGCAGAATTATAATAAGTACAAGCCGTATGGAGATGCCACCATCCAAAAATGGTATGACCGAACTAAAGTGTTTTCGAATAATCTAAAATCCAAAACGACTGAGGATGCCAACATCATTCGCCGAATTGACACGTTTTTGCTGAATAAAGCAGAACTAGTGAAAAAATCACAACTTCACAAAGGCGGTTATGAGTTATACAATCCAGATTTGAATAAAACGATCAGCTACGAAGCTAAAGAAGCCAAACAAATTTTAGATGTGGTTGAACCAGCGGATAAGTCTACGAATGGTACCGGAGCGGCAACCACCGAAAAAAATGTTTATTCGACTGAAATTTACGATGACACCGACTTCTATCATCAGCTACTACGCGGCCTTATCGAATTTAAAACTTCGACGCTGACCAACCCCCAGGAAATCTCAAAACAGTATGCAGAATTGGAAAAGCTTCGTAAAAAGATGAAAAAAGTTGTGGACACGCGAGCATCGAAAGGACGAAAACTTCGGTATGTTGTGCACAAGAAATTAGTCAATTTTATGGCACCAAATCCCCACTGCGACTGGACTAATGAGGCTCGGGATGAATTATTTACGTCGCTCTTCGGGAAATTAGATAATAAAATGGTTTTAAACGATGGATAAACTAAATAAATTTAATTGTTTTTATTTGCCTTCATTTAAAAATATAAAAACTGTTTGCAACCTAAATTTTTATTGTGTGCAACCAAATAGTTTGACATTTTTATGTTTTATTTACTAAACAAAATCGCAGCAAGACGCCAGAATTATGGATGCTCTAGACGCTAATTCGTGCCGAATATGTTTCGTACCAAATGCCAATGTTAAACTATTTGACGACGCAGAGGAATTAAATGTTGCATCGTTATTAGAGTCGGCAACAAATATAAAAGTAAGTCAGTTCATTTTGTTTGTGAATCACATACGGGGCACGATTCTACATCCGATTTGTTATTATTTTCAGATACTACCTAAAGAAAATGCATCAAACGTAATATGTCCAAAATGTTTGGAAGTCATAAATAGTTCGGTAAAGTTAAAAAAAACTGTAGAACAATCTGAAGCAAGATGGGACAAGTTTCTAGTGTACGTTTGGATTTTAAAAGAAGAAGAAACACCCGAAGAAGATATAAAACAAGAGGAAACCAACAGCGAAGGCTTAGAAGATGATTGCAACGATTATGAAGATGATTGTAACGATGATGAAGATGATTGTAACGATGATGAAGATGATTGTTACGATGATGAAGATGATTGTAACGATGATGAAAATGATTGTCAAGACAGCCCAGTCAAAAATGAAGAAGATGAAGACCTAGGTGGACGAATAAAAAAACGCTTGAAACATAAACCAGAAGATAAAGAACGAATATGTGACCAATGTGGCAAAGAATTTCGGTGTCATGCTAACCTATTGAACCACATACGAACACACACTGGAGAAAAACCATTTGAATGCGATGTCTGCTTTAAACGTTTCTCACAAAGTGGCAACCTAATAATCCATCAACGAAATCACAATAATTGGAAACCGTACGTCTGCGAAATTTGCAGGTTTGTCATTTGTAAGCATGTCATTTAGTGGATTAATTTTTATCAAGTTTCTTTATAAATATTTTACAGCAAACAATTCACGCAGGGTGGCAACCTGCAGCAACACATGTTCACCCATAAACCGAATCGTGATTTTAAATGTCAAGAATGTGGTAAGTCGTTTCGACATAAAACCTCGCTTAAAATACATTTGGCGACGCATACCGGTATCAAAAATCATGCCTGCGACAGTTGTAACAAATCATTTTACCGCACCAACTCGTTAAATAAGCACATTCGAACGGTGCATTTCAAGGAGAAAAGATACGTGTGCACAGAATGTGACAAAGCATTTTCGAATACGAGCAATTTGCAGGCCCATTTTCGGATACACACTGGCGAAAAACCGTTTGAATGCAAATATTGTGATTCGAAATTTAATCAGTCGAGTCCTTTAGTACGACATATGCGACAGCACCTGAAAAATAATCACGAACTTAAACCTTCCGAACCACTTGGCCAAAACGAAAATGATTAGTGGATCCAATTCATGGGGTAAAGGCACAATGCTAATTGTTGCACTTTATACCAAGGCAATTACTTTAATTTCCCTACATGTATAGTTAAATGAACGTAAAAACGCAAATTAAAATTAAACCCAGCATCCGCCTCTATCCTGAAATATCTGACAGTTTGCCATATATAAAGAAGACCACTAAATGAACGTCGCGAATGATTGTGTAAATTTTTGTGTAAGAACACATATTTCCAGCAAGTTGCATCTAATATTTAACTCATTTTTGTTAAATTTATTTTTCGTTAAATAACAGCACATTGGTACGTTTTAAAAATGTTTGAAAATAAATTTATATGAGATCGAAAGTATGGTATATGGTCACAATCCAATCGCTTTTTTCTATTCGTCATTTTTTAATCATCCAATCTACTTCACAGCTTTTTACACTCTATCCCCATATTATTTTTTCATTTCTATGGTTAAAGTGCCATCTATCGAAAATAGTAACCATTTGAAATTTAGTCGAGACGCACATGTAGTCACGCGTCAGCCCATTCATCGTGATGGCATACGAGTCGTTCTTATCCTCCAGACGCTCCATTGGATGTTTCACAACAAAAAGTATTTATCATTCGTACATTTTACGTAAATATTTTATACCAGTATTGTAACAGAGGTAGTATAGGACGGCAGATTTGTTTTGCTAAAAAGTGAAAATTGTAAACAAAATGTGCGTCTTTGGTTAACTAAAACGCCATCTATTGGAAATATAAAAAATTGCCTTTCAATAACAACACTGCCACCTATTATCAGTATTAGTTTTTGCGTGAAAAAATTATTTTAAATATATTTACAACGATTTACAAACTCAATTTATAAAAAACACAATTTAAACTAAATGGAAATCATTGTAAATATATTTAGAATAATTTGTTCGTGCTTTTGACTTTTCATTAATTTTCGGAAATTTACAAAGGGGTACCACTGTCCGGATTTTTATGCTTAAAAATTATTGGTGACAATATATGAATATTTTGTGGCAGGTATCATTCATCAAAATCGGACCATCTTACTTTTTCTATTGCGTATTGGAAACCGTTTAAAATTATTTACGGAAGGGATAAGTTGAAAAGTTTAACGTCATTTCGGAGAATTGTATCAAAACAAAAAATTCCTCGATATCAAGTGCATTTACTACTTAAAATTATTTACACATTTCAAAAAAAATAAAAAAATTTGCAAATGTTAGCCTTTACAATTAATATATGGATGAAAATAGGGAACAGATGTAGTATAAGACGGCAGATTTTTTTTGCTAATCTTGGCACTAAACAGCGCCAAATGGTAAAAGCTGGTAGCAAATTTAACTAAAACCCCGAAAAAGCCATCTAATATATATTTTAAATACTAAAATTTCGTATATATTTATAATTTATTCCGCATTATTTTGTCGATGTTTCTAAATTAATCCACATTATTTTTTCGTAAAAGGGGTCCAATTTTGATGAATGATACCTTTATCAAAAGCTTGCGACACCAGTATAAATACTGCCACAAAATATTCATACATTGTCACCAATCATTAAAAATCCAGACAGTGGTACCCCTTTGCAAATTTCCGAAAATCAATGAAAAGTCAAAAGCACACGTTGTAGTGATCCGAATTTGATGAATGATACCTTTATCAAAAGCTTGTGACACCAGTATAAATACTGCCACAAAATATTCATAAATTATCACCAATCATTTTTAAGCATAAAAATCCGGACAGTGGTACCCCTTTGCAAATTTCCGAAAATCAATGAAAAGTCAAAAGCACACGTAATAGGGGTCCGACTTTGATGAATGATACCTTTATCAAAAGCTTGCGACACCAGTATAAATACTGCCACAAAATATTCATACATTGTCACCAATCATTAAAAATCCAGACAGTGGTACCCCTTTGCAAATTTCCGAAAATCAATGAAAAGTCAAAAGCACACGTTGTAGTGATCCGAATTTGATGAATGATACCTTTATCAAAAGCTTGTGACACCAGTATAAATACTGCCACAAAATATTCATAAATTATCACCAATCATTTTTAAGCATAAAAATCCGGACAGTGGTACCCCTTTGCAAATTTCCGAAAATCAATGAAAAGTCAAAAGCACACGTAATAGGGGTCCGATTTTGATGAATGATACCTTTATCAAAAGCTTGTCACACCAGTATAAATACTGCCACAAAATATTCATACATTGTCACCAATCATTGTTAAGCCTAGAAATCCAGACTGTGGTACCCTTTTGTAAATTTCCAAAAATCAATGAAAAGTCAAAAGCACACGTTGTAGTGATCTGAATTTGATGAATGATACCATTATCATTTATGGATTTAAAGCGAACCTATATTCGTTCGTCCTCGATTTGGCTGGTGACGGTGTAAGGTAGGATTTTAAAAATTAACTTCGAACGAGTTGGGAGAGCTTCGGCCCCACAGCATTTATTTTATTTGAATAAATTATGAATTATTAATTTATAATCGAACTTACGAGTTTTAGTGTCTCCAATTAATTTAATAAAAAAATGTTAAATAAAATTTTATTGTTTTTAATTATATTTTTTTATTTATTAAATCATAAATATATAATTTTATTTTTATTTTTATTTTTATTTTTTGTTAAAAA
Source organism: Tipula confusa (assembly GCA_963556175.1). Taxonomy (NCBI): domain Eukaryota; kingdom Metazoa; phylum Arthropoda; class Insecta; order Diptera; family Tipulidae; genus Tipula; species Tipula confusa. The sequence goes on from OY744475.1 coordinate 81,386,866, forward strand.
TAATTTATTTTGCTAAACTAACAATAATACACATTTGTTCTTTTATTTTAAATATAAAACTATTAATAATTGAGATATTATATAGATTTATAATTTTTTTACAATTTAATAATTTAAATTAAATAAAAATAAAATAAAAAAGAAACAAACGAAAAAAATAATAATAAAACTTTATAAAATCACAACCAAAAAATTATAACGAAATTTTTTTAATATGAAATAAATTATTATACTGGTTAAAAAATTGTCTATTTAATTTTGTTGTCTAAAAAATTTTTTTATAAAAAAATAAAAATTTTATTATTATAATTATTGTGTCAAGAAATAAAGGCAATTTAATTAGTTTTTATTAATTAAATATTATATTTTTGTTATATATATATATATATATATATATATATATATATATATATATATATATATATATATATATATATATATATATCAAGTGCATAGGTACCGAAGCCATTAAACCGTTTAATTTTTTTTTAATTTTAAAATCTAGAAAATTTGAGTAACTGATAAAGGAACGATACACAGTGGAGCAATATACTAAAATATCCAAACTTCTAAATGCTTTTAGTTCCAATATTCAATTATACTGACTAACAGATACGATGCGTACTGTATTTCACAGTCCAGTCGTTAACTTTTATCCAAATTCTAAAAAATCAACAGCATTACAGGCCGCAATTGACCTTTTAATTAGATCTTTCACAAGATCTTTCAGCCCATATTGTTTACAATTGGTGATCGTTGTAGGTGATCAGTCGAAATAAGGATTTTAAACAAAATTGGTTACGGTGTTGTGGTCGGCGACGAGGATCAAACCCAAGACCGCGGTTTATTTATCTGTTTATTCAAACAGTTTTAAAAAGCATAGCGAAAATTTAAGTACGCAAAACGCTCCCAGCTCTGCATGAGTTGTTTAAACTCAGAATGATATAGTTTATCTTGTTGGATTTGTGGCCAATGTATTACAGCAGTTGATTCAAGACTAAATAAACGAAAAATGTAAGCCTGATTTCTACGCGGGTAGTTGATATTCACTTATTCATACGGTGCTTATAGCTAACAACACGAAATCTTTGTCAAACCCAGCTTCCATTTCAGTTAACATTTCTCAAAAATTACTTACCAAATCCGGATTCTAATTTAATTTTAATGCTACCAAGCATTCCTTGACCAAGATTCTGCTGGTGCACAGTGGTTTCGTGGAAATAAACATTTTATCATTCGAGCATAGCACTTAATCCGTTAAAGCCATTTGCCTTTTTTTTTTAAAGCTATCCGTTTCATCTCATAGCAAGGTCGTGAGCTCCTATATATGAACCTTCATGAAACGGACATAAAGTTGTAGAACGTAGAGAATATCGGCCACCAACAATTTAAACGACCATTGATACGAAATTTTTTTAAGGATAGCAAATCCAAGGAGATAAGCCTCAAGTTAATACGTTGCATGCGGTTACCATTCAAACAAAATGCCCTGGGGTTTGGAACATTTGCGCGCTGCTTACAAAAGGACCCGGAACTAAACATAAAGGAATTAATGTAATTTAGAATTCCTCATCATGCAATAACGGGAATCGAGGATTTAAGCTCTACGAGAGAAGTACGTGTAGGATTTAATGAGTCGTAAATATTTTCAATGGGTGTATAGCTTAACAATAAACTAGACCCTAAACCGTCAATAATACAGGAACTGTTTTTCATCCTAGTTTGATTTCGGAAGCACCAAAGAACATTATGCACTTACCACAAGTGACCGATCAGAACGATATTACCAATGACCAGTTTATTTACAGGAAATATGTGAAGTACTTGACTCAAATTTTTGAAAACAATAAGCTTTCGAAAAAGAATCCTGGGAAAATGGTTCATTTAAGGTAGTTCACAATGGAATATCGAATATTAAGGCGGATTTCCTAACTTTAACAACATTTATATTAAAAGTCTATCCTGCCACTATTATCGTTTCAAAATTATGAAGATTTTTGATAGATTTTGAAGCATAGATTTTGATAGCGAATTTAGATCTAAACATCTGCATTTGCACGTTTGTGGCGACACACTCGCGAATGTCGACATCGAAACGAAAATAAAAACGAAAGCAATTTTAGCAAAGGGTTCGCAGCACTGGAAACGTACATATGTAAATCAGGTCCGCGACCCTGAATAAATATAACTTGCAGACGCCACCGATAGGTGAAAAGAAAATTTTCAATATTCGAGAATGAAATAAAAATATATGGAGACGCCATTACCCTCACAAGTTTTACAACGTGCACCTCGGTTCGCAGAAAACATGAAAAAATATTAAGACACTTTCGTGCGATAAAACTAAAGAAAAAATCATTAAGGATAAAATATAGTTGTAATTTCAGTTTGTGAACATAAATAAAATAAAATAAAATTTTTATAAAAAATTCGTGAAGAGCGTAAAATTATTTGTATGGAGTCATTTACTGGGAACGGTGAGTGGGAGTTGTTCCGGTAGTCCAACACTCAACAACTACTCCACACGTTTACCTTTAAAGCGAGATTTTTGAAAGAAAATCGTTTTCTATGATAAGGCGTATTTTAAGTTAGTTGGATATGTCACAAACAGGATTATCCTATTTGGCAAGTTTAGAATTCAAAAGTGATATTTTACAGTCCCATCCCTCGGATCCACTATTAGATGCTATTAGATACGACGTTCGTTGTCGTTAGATGTTAAACAACTTCTTCTGAAGACATGTAAATTGCCAATCTAGATCATGTAATTTAAAGCCATTACATTTCTTTCTTAACCTAAAAACAATAAATGAACTGAAAAACGAGATTCGAAATTTTTTGTAAAAAGAAACAAATTTTTGCCATCAGTCACGAGGCGGCCATCAATCGAATATTTGAAAATAGGTTGAGTAAATTAAAGTTTCAATATTTTAATATTCATTCTACTGATCACAAATAAAATGATTTGAATAAATTATATTTTTAATTGATAAATTTACTTTAGAAAATATCTCCATATGATGTTTTCCTCACATTCTGTATAAAAAAAAGGATTAGGTTAACTTTTCCATCTCGATACGTGCACTAAAATGAAATATATTATAACTGCAATTTAGGCACTGCTGGCCAAAAATAAAGTTAAGTTATTGATATATATATATATATATATATATATATATATATATATATATATATATATATATATATATATATATATATATATATAATTTATAAATATAATTTAGGTGAGTGTATGTGTGTGCAATTAAAATAATTATATATACTTGTTTTTAACATTTTTGCTTAGATTTATTATTTATATAACTTAAGCTATTAATTAACGTATTTTGTTGTGGTTGCGATTGCAATTCTTACTGTCGCCGTCATCTAGATTCAAAATGTTCCCGACGTCTCATAATCATTGTTGATTGTTTCCATATTTTTACTTTGCCATCACTTTTTTTGTTTTTTTTTTTTTTAATTTTAATTTTCCAATTATTTAATTATTATTTATATTTAAATTATTATAAAATATTATGTGATTTAAATATTTGTGTATATGTGCAAAAAAAAAACAAACAGGTAAGCGCGATGCAAAATAATTTTTATTTTTTACACAACATAAAAAAAGAAGAAAAATAAATAAATTTAATTAAAAATTGTATTAATTATATTATATTAATAAAAATAAAAATAAAAATTAGTTAATGATTTTTAATGTTAATCAATAAATGAATGAAGAAGTAATCATTAATACAGAGATATATGAAATATATCTATTATATATTGAAATATATATTATATATTGAAAATATGAAGTGCAATAATATTCAATGATGATGTCAAGCTGAAGTAAGATAGTGTAAAGATTTATAGAATTTAGCAATAAATAAATTAATTTAATTTAAGAAAATCCAGTAAAATAGAATCTTCTTCTGTCATAGACAATCTGACTAGCGATTGTGTACAAAGTTTAATGGAAAAAATACTCGCTATACTAGAGAATTTCATTTTTATAGAAAACTGTATGCAACCAAAACTGATATATATAATATTTTTGTAAGTCTAGTGTAGTATAATAAATTATTACATCGAAGTACGAAGCAACATACCTACTGCAATTAAAACAATTTATTCTAGCTAAAAACGTTACTAGTATAGCGAGTTTTTTTTCTATGAAAATTTGTATACAATCACTACTAAGGAAAGTAGTGTTGCAGCCTTCTTTGATGTTTCGGTGATTTATACGTTTTCATAATCAGAACGAATATCTTAATATTATAAACCAGAGTGTACTAGAAATGTCTAAAACGTCTGAAGTATGAAAAATCGGCTTAAATTTAATAAGAATGTTGGCGCGGAGACCCCTATAGGAATTTATCAAAAAATATCAAATTGTCACTAATTTTGTTAACATATCATTAAAAACAACCGATATTGACAAACAATAGCACTTTGGCCTATATGATGTATATACAAGTAACCAGATAATGTTAAAATAAAACGATGACTGTCAAATTAACAACAACAAAATCGAGAGCCATGTTTATTGTTGACTCGACTAACCAAATTAGCGGCATAACACATCTCTGGTCTGAACACTTGAGCTGCGATCATTCCATTAACTTTTGTTATTGCAGAAAATTCCGCTAATAATTTTTGTTTGATATCTTTTGGTGTTGATACTAGATTGCAATGGGTCAAATTAGAATGAGACGGTCCAAATTCGACCATCATAGTAAGCGCGTTTAATCTTTAAATGTAACTCATAACAATCTTCACCTAAGTCCTTCATTTTGAAAGTTTTTTTTGAGACTCGATATCATCTGTTTGTCGTGTGTAAATATTTAGAAATAATATCTGGTAATAAATGCATGGTTCGATTTACGATTTGGTTAAATCAGATTTAAATAGCTCGCTCTCGAAACTTATGCTCTAGATTCGGCTTGCTTGTTTTAAGCTATACAACGATTATTTAAGACGGTCCATTTTGTTATCTTTTGTTTGGACATGTGCACCAAACATCTAAAAGCTTATCTAATTTGATTTTGTTACCTACCATCATTTTTTTGGTGTCGTAGAACGGTTAGATTTATATGCCGAGGCTGATACTTTTTCTGCCCAAAACTTCAACAAATATTAATGGCAATACTTGCTGCCGTTTTAAAATTCGGTTTTAATTTAACTATGGAAACCTCCTTTTAAATCATCAAGGGACTCCATAAAATACAGTTCAAGGGATGAACATACTCAGTTGAACCACCTTAATCGGAATGAATCAGACTATTGAAATTTCAATACCTCATTCGGCAGTGGCATAACGCACTTAGTTCTGATGCTACAGCATCCAGTTTTGCTATGACGACCAGATTGTTTGACTAAACATAAAAGATGCTGTCAAAAAAAACTTTCTGTACTGGTGTTTTTTACAATTTGGAGGCCGATAAAAGGTTGGCGTTTATTGATTACTATTCCATTGCGCGCTTTAAGCTTGAAGCCGCCATCAATTTTAACAGATAGACGGGAGCCATTCGCAGTCAAAACTTCGTAATCCGTTAATGGGTTTGTAGTTTCGTTAAACCAATACCAATGGAGACCACTTGTTTGTGGACCGCTTTTTGGAACATTTAGTCTATTCATCCGTCATTCCCAATCCCAATAATGGGTATATATAATCACACCATTAACATACTCCTCTTTGCAACTGCAGTCATATAATCTTTTTAAAATCAAGCTCATAAGTAAACCTACTTGTCTCGTTAACCCAGCATCATGATTCGCCTTCTCTAATTCAGCCCATCCTTCTTTAGCAGTGTGGGTTAACAAAATATTTCTGAATGGCGACTTTCCTCGAATCGTAAATATCCTGATTTAGGCCCAAACACCATTTGATCAGCGTACATAAATTTAATACTTGGGTTTTCACCGACACAGCTCAAGTGTTCAGACCAGAGATGTGTTATGCCGCTAATTTGGTTAGTCGAATCAATAATAAACATGGCTCTCGATTACTACGTTACCCAAAGGGATCACGTTACCCAAAGGGATCACTTGAACATCTTGCTCCAACTGTGGTTACCCCGATGTGTTACGGCCGAAACAAATATAACAATGTGATCGCTGCCCTACCTCAAGCTTAGGTAGACCATCTAATTTTTAAAAGAGTTAGTTAAGAAATAATCGCAAAATTCTAGAGACATTCGCATCGTCGAAGTCGTACTCCTATATCTTGCAACAGCAACCACTTTATTGCAAACATTTTAAATTTGGTAGCAAAACCGAAGTGTGTAAAACCTTTTTCAACCAAAGGGTGATTTAAATGCAACTAATTAACAAAAAAATTAGCAAATTCCTCTAGTTTTGAGGCTAATAGTAGTAAATTTGAAAATAAATTATTATTTTTAGAAGATACTGGAGCCGAACTACCAGTTATTCCCACGCCTTGTTTGGTGAAAGTATGAAAGATTTAGAATATTTCTGGTCAGATGCAATTGATCTAACAACGATTTACGCTTACAACGGAATTTTATTTGCAATTTAGCTAGCATTAGTTAATAGACTTATAATAGGATTCTTTACTTTATTTTATGACAGATAACGAAATACTGTCTAAAAGACGAGAAAAAAGACATTAAAGCATTATAAACGTTTCGATAAGTTTGAAGTATCTTTCACACATGCAACACCCCTCCTCATTTAACATAAATTGCATTTTTCCAGTAAATAATCATGTTTGATTGCAGGTAATGGCTTTGTCAATAAGTCTGCAACCATTTCTTCTGTGGCACAGTTTTCACATTCGATGAATCAGTGATCAACATTTCTTGTTATTTTCCAATGGTTGTGTCGAGGTTGACTTGCCGTCATTGGTCTCCATAGGTATTTTAGCCGGTTTTGCGTTAATCCAAAATCTAATGCACTTTTTATTGATGTCCGCTGATTGAATTAATTCAAAATTCCCATCAATATATTTTGTACCCTCCATGTCCAAATAGTAGTTGATTGGTCCCAAATCTTGCATCATAAAATGTGACTTAAAAATGCTTTCATTGGCTGTATTTTGCTTCTTTGTCAAACCTGCCACAATTAAGTCATCCATGTAGACCATTACATAGCAAAATTCATTGTCAACTTTTTTCGAATACAAGCATGGATCGCTATGTTAAAATCCGGCTCCAATGGGTACTTTGTAAAGTTCGAAATTCCAAGATCTGGCAACCTCTTTTAAACGATAAATGCTTCTCTTAAGCAAACATACATTCGAACTATCATCGGCAAAACTGCGTGGTTGCTTCATGTAGATGGTTTAATTTAACTTTCCGTTAAATTAAAAAAGAGGGGTCGTTATGTTATCACACGATTCTGAATGAAATTTACCGTTGCAATTGCCTCACCCCATAAACTATTTCGTAACTTAGCGTCAATGAGCATGCAATGAGCCATTCCGTTTAAAGTGCGTTTCTTCCGTTTAGCTTTGCCATTCTGTTGAAGACAGTCGGCTACTGTTAACGGGATCTGAATGCCCTTTGACTTTAACTAGTTTGTGTATTCTTTTGAAATGCACTCGCAAACCAGAGTTGATCGCATTATTTCGGGTTTTCAAGCGAATTTGTTTTAATACAATGCGATAAACCCCTTCAGTGCCTTCTACCTCTGATTTGTGTCAACAGAATAACGAATTTAGAACGTGATTAATTGTCATGGAAGGTAACTACGTAACGTTTTCTACTGGGAGTCGCTGAATGCATAGGTCCGCAAACGGCCGCATGCAATAAATCTAATACCGTCGATGACAACACATCACAATCTTCCTTGATTCTACATTAAATAACTTCCAATCCGGTAATTGTATCTTTTGACAACATTTAGTTAGTAAGCGCACGCTTCTCGTGGCAATTTTTCACCGCGACTCATGTTTTTCTTTCTGTATCTGCCATACAAATGTGTGCCAATTGATCATCTTCAACAGACAAACCGATTGTACCTCTCGCTTCATCATCAAGCATTTCCCAACCGTCGGTTTTCGTTTTGTTAGTTATTTCACTAATTTTTAAATTCGTTTTTGCTGCCAGTTTCTCACCAAGTATCACCTTTTTTCACAAATTTTTCTTTCGAAATTTTTCTTTCGGGTTTCCCTACTACCGCCATTGTTCCTTATAGTTATAAAATTTGTTTAGTATCTCCATTGTGATTATTTCTTTAATAATTTCGCAATTTATTCCCCGTTTTTTTTCATACACTAGGCCAATAATCTGTAGGATATCTTGATGATATTTACTTGCCTTAAATCTAATAATTTCAATCTACCAACAAGTGGACAAAATTTATGAAAAAATAATAATAACACCGAGAAAATGTAATATAATAACGAGTAATTTTATTTTAGGACAGACAACGAAAGACTGTCAAAAAAAAGAGAAAAAACATTAATGCATGATAAAAGGTTTAACATGTCATTGAGTCGTACCATTAATTTTCGAACAGTTTCTTAGTGGAGACACGCATTACTATCAAACTGTTATAATTAATACCATCACGGTATAAAATCTCGGCGAAACATGATGGTATACGATGGGCGCATCTAGCATACGTAAAGTCTACCGAAAATACGTAGACACTACAATGCTGGATACCTACATGTGCTGGAAGCAAAAAATCACAGTAAAAATATGTGAAAAACTACAATTTAAACTACAATTTTTAGTCTCACTAAAACTCGTAGATTTAGTGAGACTAAAAATTGTAGTTTACATTTATATGTAGATTATTTTGGTTTGAAACTTGGATTTTTTTTACTAGTTCATATTTATAAACCAAATAGTGATGGAGGTGAATATAGATGTGAAATGTCAATTTAATTTCATCAATTTATCCAAGACAAAAACCAAAATGGATACCTTAATATTTACATCTAGCACACGTAGAGTCTACAAATGAGATTAGTCTACTTTAGAGACTATTTCAAATGTAAACTCTACGTGTGCTAGATGTTCCCAATATTTTGGCATTTTCTCGGAATCAAAATGGCGTCATTTTCTTTTTAGTGTGATTGTTGTCAACAGATATTGTAATTAATTTTTAATGTTTATCGCAAGAGCAATTTTAATTTGTTTATTTTTTTATAATATTTTTAAAAACTCGTATATGACACTAGTGATATATTCAACAAACGAATGATTTCCACTCTAGACGAAAAACATTTCAACTTCACACGAAAAATATTTCAACGGCATGGGAGGTTTAAAAACATATAACACTTTTTCATTTTACAATTTAGCATTGCTGCCATCCAGGTTAGCTAAGCATAGTTCTTCCATGCAATTGCTAAGAGGAATATCACATTTCTGTAAGCTGCATTTTGCTGCCTAAAAACCTGACGATACTCCTATTCCAACCAATCATTTTAGGGTTTATTATTTATTACACAAAAAGTCTGCTACGCAAAATTGTCAATCAAGATTTGCGATTTGCTAGACACAACTCTTTGTTAAACTAAAACGGAAATTTTGCATCCATCTTCTATCTGACTTGACTGGAAACTGAAGATGATATTTTTTATTGGACATTTCGATTCCAACTATTTTAAATCAAAATTTGACAGTTGAAAATGATTGTTTTAAGCGTAAATAATGTGACAGCCACATTTAGATTTACATCGAAAGAAAATTTTAGCTTTTCTAGGATGTAACACTTAAACTGAAAATTAGAAGAAATGATGAAATGGTTTAACTTTATACAGTTTGATAAATTTATGTACATATAAAAGTTAAAGAAGATGAAAATACAACATTGTCATAAAATTTTGTGGTCCTAAGACACTGTTTCAAGTGTTTATTTTTCAAAATTTTTCCAACTCAATTTTGTATACAATTTTATGACGGTGTTGGTTTTTAGATTAATTTTGATTAATTATTTAACAAAACAATTAGAAAAATTAGAATTGATTAGAAACAAAAAAAAAATATATGCGTTAATAGGCCAGGAACAATAACAAAAAAAAACTTTGCCATGCTGAATTTGTATATAAATAGTAAAATGTATATAAAATAAATAAAACTTACGGCCATCACAGTCAATAAAAAAAATATTTTGGAAATGTAATGTTTTTGGAAAAATAGAAAAATGATCTATTTTCATGCATAAAATGTATATGGCTAATGATAACAACAGCATGATGATGGTGCGTTGTAAGGACAGCATGGGCATATAACAAATTGTACAAATTTAAATATGCAAATTGAAATAAGCATCCATATGAATAAACGACCCCAGAACCTGTATATGTAAATGGATGGATGGATTTGGTTGTTTTGATTTATAAAAAAAAAAAATGAAAATAAAAATTAAATCAGTTAGGTTGTTTAAATTAAGTCTTCTTCTGTTTTTAACGATAATTTTAAAATACTTTCAATCCCTGTATACATTTGAAATAATATCATCTATATATATACACACACAACATAAAAGCGTTTCAGTATATACGCCATATAAACCTGTTTTGTCCGGAACCATTTTTACAATACACGATTTTTATGTAACAACAACAAAAATAAATAAATCATTTGACCAGCCACTTAATAGACTGTGCCAAAAGCAACATAAATTAAAGCAACAAAAAAATTTTAAATTCCTCCCAAACCAACATAAAGTAAAAAAAAAAATTTTTTTTTTTTGGTAAGCTTTTCTTTGGTATATACTTTGAAAGCAGCTTTGGCCTAACAGAACATAATAATAAAAAATAATAGTTATAATTTATACACACAGACAGATCTATCACTACAAAGTCAGTGAGACATCATTGGTGAACATGTAACTATAAAAGGCAATATGTATTACATAATAAAGCATTAAATCTATGTGCCAAAAATTGATAAATTTACTAACATTTTTATGTAAATTATTTGATTTATTCAAAACTTTTGTTAATATTTGATGAATAATTAGAAGAGCTATTTGGTATTAAGTTTACAATATCCGTGTGTGAAAAACGCCAAATACGTACTTCACCGGAACTGTTTGAGAGATGAAAGAAGAGAAATAAATTTTTCGTTATCCATAAAATCCATTGAATTATTTTGTATATTAACTTTCACCAAGCTACCTAAATAAATAACTAAGCAAACCAAATAAATGCGGGATATGTACTCACTTAGAGGCGGTATATACTCGATTATCACATGTAACTATATCATTGATTGGTGAGTCTGTTTTCATTTCGGCCAACGAGTCACATGTTTTTACGTTCCATAAACGTATAATGCCACCGCGACAACAAGACAAGAGAACATCACCAGAGATTGCCATTCCAGACACCCATCCCTTATGCGCATTATTAAGCGACTGTAAAAAAAAATCGAATTAAAAAAAATATTTTAAAATTATATAGTAGTACACTTACTTGAATGAGTTCTCCATTACGTAAATCCCATCGTTTGATTCCGGAATCTCTACTCCCAGAAAATAATTCGGCGTCGACACCAATCGATTCTTTATCCACCACCAACGCCTGTACACCATCATAGTGTGGCGGTTCTAAATGTAAAAGAGGATTCACTAGACCACCAATCGATGGTACTTCAAACACTTTAACATAATGATCTTTTGACCCGGTCGCAACAAAATCTGTATTATTTGGTCCTTCCCATGCGGTCACGCACATCACAGCCGCTTGATGTCCACCCGATAATTTACCCAAACACGAAAATGTACGTAAATCCCAGTATCGTACTTTATCCGATGCAGCCGTATATAAATTACCCGAAGCACCTAAACTTAATGCTGTTATATGACTTTCGCCCGCTTGTGTGGCCGTTACCATAGCATTACCGGATAGTGTTGTTCCCGACGAACATAATGTTTTAATCGGCCGAATGTTACTCGATCGTAGATCCCATACACGAACAAATGCTCCCGAAGCTGAATATAGCATATTTAATTTAAAATCGTGTTCGATACCATTTACGGGTCCTGGATGTGCGGATAAACAGTGGACAGCAACGTTTCGTTGTAAATCCCATACTTTGACGGTACGATCAGCAGCTGCTGTATAAAGTGTTGATCCACAAACTTTGACCGAGAGCACAGAATTATTGTGTCCTTCTACAATGTGGGTGCAGTGTAATGGCGCTCCCGCTTTTAACTGGAATTCAAAAACAGCCTTTTAGAATATTTAGAATTAAAGTAGTAGATATTATAATTATAATAAGATATTTAAGTTAAAGTTTTCTAGATAGCCAAAATAACCCAAGTTGTACTCTCGGTAGCAACATTTGCCTGATATATATATTGATTAATTCTTTGAGTTATATCATATTGTCGACATTTTTTAAGCTTTTAGATTTTCGAAGAAGTCGGTAACTTTCCTTTGGTGCACGGGGTTAAAGGATACCCCAGGCTTACAAAAAATTAATTAAAAAGCAACTATGTCACAGAAATAAAAAATAAGTCATAGTCTATGCATATATGGGTAATAAGTTACCCCAGACAACAAATCACATAATGAAATGATTTTGAAATCGTTTAGTTATTTATACAGGAAATACGAAGTGCCCACGTATAAAAGGTGGGAGTGGCTTTTGGAGGCAAAAACAATGGTTCTTTGTTTTGGTTTGATCTAGCGTATTGCCATTCCGTAATAGTAACGTATAGTAACTTGGCAGGAAGTATAAAATGTTACTTGTGATTTACCCTGTTTGGTCAAGACGTCTACTGAAAGGGAGAGTAAAGCTGAGTAATAATTACCAGCTTCGTAACCTTCTGGTAGAGTGCGTACCAACAAACTGTACTATTCATGTTTTAGGCAGCCTCTGTCGTGGTACTTACGATGATGGGAATGGTTAATTGGAACACGAATTGCAAGTGCACACACTGCCACTATGTGGTGCCCACTGTCTGCTAGGCATCATATTTAAAGTATGGCGCTAAAGGTGATACCCTTGATAAAAACCCCTAATTCAAGGTGAAACAGTATACGCCAAAGGATGTAAGGCTGATAAGCCATCGGTCCTCAATATGTGAATTCTAGATACCAGGCGCCCTCCAGTTTAACTTAAGTCTTCTTGTGGTAAACTGAGTGTCTCACAGGTGACTTATCCCAGATACTCGCGGGGAAAAAATTTAACAGTTTATAAAATCAAAGGATGGTGATCCTAAAGCGCCACACACCAACGGAGAATCCGGTGTGAAGTTAAAGGACCACTTTAACTGCCCTCTTCTCGTTTCAGCTCGCTCGGCTGGTAAATCGTCTTACGGGATACTACGAATAAATTTCGAGGACTTAAGTTTTTTTGGCCTTTCCAAGTCATCAGAGGACGAGAAAATATTCCCCGTAATTGGGAGGAAAACTTCTGTGAAAATAGGAGGTAAAAATCACATGGACAATGGTTCGGAGCAAAATGTCACTGACATTCAATCAAGCCTTACCCATGTTAAGTTGTGTGGAGCAACAAAAAAGAGTTTAAAAGACTGCTTGCTCTAGGAGGAACTCTCAGAAGAGAATTCCAGATAGAGTCCTGACGGTTCATCAGCTAAATACTGCCCAGGAATAGATTCTGGTTTTCTGGATTCTGGATTACTACTTAAGCAAGAGGAGAAAGCATTGAAACCGAAGATTCTTGGGATTTAATACTGACTACGGTGGCTAATGGAGACGTGTGCCAATAAGGCCATCGCTCTATGGCTTAAGGAGATAGTAGGAGAAAAAACATTGGGAAAAAGCACAATTAAAGGTGGTTGAGACGAAGAATTTGCTTCGGGCAAAATTGTGCTACCTTTCTAAATAACGCTGATCAGACGCCGGAACGGCTTTTTTGTTTTATTTCAAGCCAGAACGACGACATGCAGACAAATAGGTGGATAATAATCCGAAAAGAAAAGAAAGTCACTGCAGCTTCGTGCACCCTCTCGGTCGACCGCTTAACAGTGGACAAACTAAAACAAGATATAGAAGCTTTTGGTTTGGGGAAGTCTAGTTGCATCCGAAAGGAAGCGGGCAGGCCACATTGAGGCCAGCTATAAACAGTGGGGAATGTTCTAAGCCGTCTGTCAAAACATAGATCTGGCCCTGATTCAGGAGCGATGGACCTTGGGTAATCCCATTAAAAGATTACCAAACAAACGGTTAAGTTAATTTATTGAAATTCAAAGTCCAAGGGCAGCTATTCAGGCTAGCTCACAAGTAAATCGTATTCCCACTTCAGAGTTCATGTCCAGGCACTTGGTAGCAGTAATGGTGCACGGTAAAAAATTAATACTAATTTTAAAACATTTTTTTAACCGACAATATTTTCATAGAATAATTAAACAAGTCAAAGCTAATTCTTAAATTTCAAGAAGTTTAAAACTTATTTAAAACTACAAATCATTAAATTTAAACATAAAATGTTTAAAAAACCCAAAATTTTCTCATGATTACTAACATTTAAAACATTAAAGTTTTAAAATGGTCCATAATGGTTTTCAACTCAAAAAAAACCATAAGAGTTAAGTTAACTTTTCCATATTAAAAAATTGAACGCATCGAAGGTATAATAAACGCGAAATTTGCTTTGTTTTCATTATATAATTCACTAGAACGTCGTGATCATACGAGGTATAAAAACCTAGTATGAATAAAGACATTATTAACATCAAGGAGCTCCAAGAGAAATGTGGGATGCTGTGTTACTGCGTAGTTACATAGAAACCTTTTTGATCAGCAGTCAAGGAGTACACACGTCACACAGTGCTTCAATTGCCAACAATACGGGCATACAACGTCAAACTGCAACCGTACTATGAGGTGCGTGAAGTGCTTCTAATTTCACGAAAAGGTAAGCTGCAAAAGAACAACAACTGAAGGAACAACAAAATGCGTCAACTGCAACGGAGATTACGTGGCAAACTACTAAGAATGTAGTGCTTATTAACGATACAAAAGCGAGAGAGTCAAACAACGAGAGGAAACAGTAGTTACATCTTGACCAACATTATATGTACCTGGTCCGACACCACCTGTTAATTTTTGAAAAACGAATAAACCAGCACTAAAACCAGAATATAAACCTCTTGAAAAGCCACCAACGGCAACGCCCAAACAGCCAGGACCAACAAGAGGAAACATTTTTGCAGAATTAAAGGCGCAAGTTGAGGAATTAACACAGATCCCGAACATAAAGGAAATCATCAATGAGTTGAAAAACCTCATCATGATCATCAAGTTTTCAAAATCAACGTAGGAAGCTGCCATGAACAGCCATGTTTTACATGCAATCAGTTTAAATAACTTTGATGATTGACACAAATAAAAAAAGTGCAAAGTGCCTTTTATGGAACCCTTGTTTCAATAATTTACCAGTCCAATAATAATACCTTCGGCTCCACCTCGAGGAAAAATCGTATGGAAATCATTCCATGGTTACATCGATAATAACTTGATTTGGGACCCAAACACTCTTTCTAGCTCGGAATCCATTGATTCTAACATAAATAAACTAACAAACCATATGTGATTTCACAAATCACCGCTGTGATTTCACAGCGCAATAGGCTTAGGCGTATTGCGGGCGAACACTAGATCGATCACTTAGACATTAATCAACTTGACAAATTAATCGAAGCTAAACTAGTAGAAAATTCTAACATTGCATATGGGATAAAAAGCTTAGAGATATAAAACCTAATCACACTTAAAAACTGAGGTAATAAAATGCCACCACTAAAATCGAATTATCATGTAGCATAAAATTCCGATAAAGCCAACCTTCTTGCGAAACAATACACAGATGTGTCCAGCTATAGGCCAATCAGCATCCTTAATGTTCTAGGAAAAATCATTGAACGCACCATTCTCACTAGAATACTTCCCATGTAGAAAGTTTTAAAATTCTAGCTGACCACCAGTTCGGTTTCCGATCGGGTCATTCTGGTCAACACCAACTCGATCGACTTGGTGAGCATATTGTCTTAATGTCAAACATGAATAAGTCTACTGGACTTATCATGCTTGATATTGAGAGCGCATTTGATTAAGTCCTTTGCAAACTTTATCGGATGAACTTTCCAATCTTCATACTAAAATAATCCAATCATTCCTTCATAAGCGCTCTTTACATATTCATATACATGGATAATCTTCAGGAACACTCGATATCTCATCGGGTGTTACGCAGGGCTCAATTATCAGTCCAATTCTCTTTAATCTTTTCACCAATGAACTACCCACACCCAAATCTTGCCAATTGGCTGTTTTTTAGGACGATACAGCAGTATTTTTTTCAATCACCAAAGGTGAATTCCTTTTATTATCAAAAAGATTGGTAGCGGGACTCCATGAAATTCTACAGTTTTATACACTATGGAAAATCCAGGTTAACACTACTAAAACCCAAGCTGTCATATTCACTAATTCCAAAACCGTCAAGTCAAAAACCATAAAGAGTGTGTTGGTCGTTGATAACTCAGCCATTCCATGGCAGAGCAATGGCAAATACCTTGGTTTTACTTTGGATTCTCGTTTGACATTCCAACTCCATATAAATTCTAAAGTTAGTATAGCTAACAAAGCCGCCATTTACGCACATTTTCATTCGCAATCAAAACTTAACCAAACTAACAAGTTGTTACTTTACAAAGTAGCTATTAGACCTATACTAACATGTACATGTGCACTTTGGGCTAACGCAGCCCAAACCCACATTAACAAAATGCAAGTAATACAAAATAAATGTATCAGATTAGCTCTATCATTACCAAAATCCACTCCTATCCATGAACTCCATGAATTAGCAAATATTTCTACCATATCCCAATTTATCACTAAACTCACATCAAAATCATTCCGAATCAAGCACAAATTGATTCGGAAATTTTAGAATTAAGATTTAAAATTGTAAATAAAAATAAAATTAATAAAAACAACAAAAAAAAGACATTCTTGTAGTTTTGTCGCTGCAGCCTGATGAGGGATCAAATGTTTTAATTTGTATACGAGTATCAAATATAATTCTCATATTCTTATGACTTTGAGCTCGAAACCGAACTACAATGAAAAAAAAATTTCGTCTCTCTTTTCATTGTAAACAATGTTTATATTACTTATTTTTTTTTGGCCAATTAGGCTACACACCAAATTCAATGGTGAAATAATGCATAATATAAATACACATAGTATTACCATGGTATGATAGCCTATTGACGTGCTAGATGTCACTACTTGTATCGTTTTAAAATAATCAAAATATGTTTATATGTATAATCGCCTAAATGTCATATATTTATTCTAAATGTTGACAATATTCTATCGACCCGACATCTGGAACATCAATGGGTAAACTGTTTTTTTCTTGTGATGGTAGTACTGTATGTATTTATACTATGAATAATGGAATGATAGAGCTGTGCAACAAAACCCAATACTTAACTGATCAGATCAGGAAATTACTGACTTTTTACTTTGAATAAAAAAAAATTTTAAAATTTTTTTAAATGATTACAAATTAACGAGTTTACATTTAAACCAATCCTGTTAGATTTTAAACACAAAGGTTTTCTTTTTGAACCAAAAGATACTATTTTACAGACATTTTTGGTTTAAAATTGAAAGGTTTATAACTCAGAGTAAACCGCACACCATGCGGCGTGGGGCACCAGCGCAATCAATAACAGAGGTGAGTCTCTTTTTGAATATTTAGCTACAAATAATGTAGACATTATCAACAGGGGAAATAAATCTACTTGTATCAATGCGATTAGGCGAGAGGCCCTAGATTTGACCTTAGCCAGGCCGCATTTAGGTGGCATGTTTCTGAAGAGGCTTCTCTTTCTGATCTTAAAAAATTAATAAAATAAAATTTGATAAAATAAATTTAAAAAAAAACTCACCTTTCCACTAAATTCCTTAATACTGCCACCTGGTGATGGATCTTGTGTACCGGCGCCCAAACGTGAAAACACATCGCCAGTATCTTCCCGCGATGTCATACGTCGAAACGATGGTGGCGATGCTGGCACCATATTTGCTACCTCGTTATCATCTCTGAACGGCACAGCATCATTGATTTTTGTTTTTATTGATTTGGTATTCGGTTGCATGTTAGTGATATTAGAAAGAGTTTTTGTTGTTGGTAATGGGGGATTTAATGGAATTATTAGTTATCATAGGCATAATTATATTATGTATTTTAATAAATAAATAAATAAAAAAATTTTTACAGCAATTTTAATAAACATAAATATGAATGTGTGTGATGAAATTTGTTTATATAGGTCTTAGCTTAAGATTACGACGATTTTTAATTTTAGGGGTGCGTGGCGGATTTTTATTTGCACAATTTTATGTTATACAACTTTGCTTTGGGAGAAATATCGACAAAATTAGTTAGGAATTAATATTTCACTAAACAACAACTCAAACACGCACACATTTAAATATACATATATTATATATACAAATACATTGATGTTTTAGAATATTTACATATTAATTACAAAACCAGACCACATATAATTAATTTTTTATTTTTATTAATAACAACAACATAAAATTCGTTACGGTTATTTAAGCAGCAAACATACATCATTATTATATATGAGCATCAATCGGGCAAGAGTGAAATCCAAGATAAACAAAAAAAAAAAATACAACATTGAGGCTTATAAATTACATAGATAGGCGGCCAGATTATTACACAGGAAAAATTAATAAATTGCATTGTCTAATATATTTTTAAAAAATTATTTATTAGAAACTTATTTTATTTATATATTTAAATATATATTAGATTTGTGTTTTGTTTTAATTTTTATTTAAGAAAACTGGAAATAAAAAAAATTATAAGACATACGACATAACACATAAAAAATTTATTAAAAAAAAAATTAAATAACGAATGTTCCATGTACTCAAAAAACAAAAAAAAATTATATTATCGATTTATGGATTAGACATGATTAGCTGAACACTACCTAATTTTTTTGTATGCCAATGACAGTCGTGAGCTGGATTAAGACCTACGTCGTTAAAATCACCGAATGCATTAAATTATGAATTATTATTGAAAAAATTTAAAAAAATAAAAATTAAATTTTTGTTTTTGTGAACAAGTGAATTCAGTGATTTCACCATCAGCTCATTTTATAGTGCAGATTATGTAAAAAAGTGGATAACAAACCAACTATGGATAACATTTAAATGGATTGGGTATTAAGTCTCACAAAATTGTCGCCTTTTGAAGAAGGCCCAATTACACATAATCATTTACAATACTATAGGCAAATGCCAATTATTGAGTTTTTTTCTGTAGAGTGTAGAAACTTTACCTATAGTGTGCAAATTATGGCTCGCCTCTACTACTCAATCTTTTTCCGTAGAGACATTTTAAGCTCACAGACTGTATACACTACGGCGGTTAGAATTTGTTTATAATTTTACTTTGTATGCACAAAAGTTCAACAGTTTGAATGCGAATGACAATCGTCAATATTCAATAGTTGTATATTTTTAATTTTGATTTGCAATTAACATATTTCCTAGGGGTAACTCCATTAATGGCTTACGTCACGGCAATATGATGGGATAAATATCTTTATAAAAAATAATTTATTCATCGCACGTATGGAGCCGAAAGAAATGTTGAGGTTAGTGTCGAACACCACGTGGTATGTTCGACGTTGGCACCATCAACGTAAAATAAAAACGGTACTCCAAAGTCATCAAATGAAACATTGCGGAATAAAACCAAGTAATTGAGTAAAAGTGATTCGGTGATATTTTTAAAGCTTTTCCTGGAGTTCGATGGTCTAAGTGATATTTCCAGAAAAATAACCGGAATACATTGGAAAGAAGAAGAGGGGAATCTTATAGCAGGAAATATAAGCAGAGGGGAATCTTATAGCAGCCGAAACTGGACTTAAAGCGCTCCAAAACACTAATACCTCTACGTAGACCTGACTTAAGTATAGTCGTGGGGATGCCCACAGGACACTGCCTCATTGGGGGGCATGCGAGGAGGCTTGTGTCAATGGCAAATGACTTCTGTAGAAGCTGTATGGATGAGGAGGAGGAAGAGACTGTGAGCCACTTCCTCTGCTCATGCCCGACGCTAGCTTACACGAGGTACTAACATCTGGGCAAGTATTGTTTCGTAAGCCTTATGGATCTCGAGATCTGCAATGTACGAGATATCTTACGCTACATAAGTAGCTCTGAATAGTTCCAATGAAGGTGAAAGGGGAGTAGGATCCTTTGGTATCACAATGGACCTTCATCGGTCTAAGTGTGAGTTAGCGGCTACTCTAACCTAACCTAACCTATTAAAATTGTCATTGCGTGTAACAAAGCTGAAATGAAAAATAACGAAATTATCGAGTTAATTGTGAAGGGATTACACGATGGCCATTATCAAAGTTTATTAGGACCACTGCAATAATATATTAAACCTTCTGAAGTTCAATCTTTTGATTGATGTGAAAGAAGCTGATAGTTATATCAGAAAAGAGAAAAACTTGTCATCCAGAAATATTGCTCAAGCAAGACAATACAGTATGACGAAGCAGATTCACAATAAACTGAATAACACGAATTCATCACGAAAAAACGATGAAACCAGTACATTTGATGGAGCAAGAAAATTGATATGTTTTAGGTGCGTTAAAGAAGGCAATTTCACTAGAAATTATACAGCAAATATGGTATCCAGTACATCTTCAAACTTCAAAGCACCAAAAAGAAAATCAAGCGTATTTTATGTGCATGGCAATACGCACCAGAAGTATTTTAAGAAAGTGGAGGTGTGCGGGAAATCCTCAGATTGTTATGTTTTAAGACGTGACGTTGCGGAGAAGATTGGTTTGTCTTTTAATGAAGACAACAATTTGTTTAAAGGGTATATGGAGGTGGCGAAATACAGCCTGTCGGTGTTAATTAAAGTAAGGGATGTGTCAGCAAAACTCAAAACATTTATCGTGGATCCTGAATTCCAAACGGTAATACTTCTTGTATTATCTTTTTTGATTTTCTCCACAACCTTTGCCTTTTTTTATATAAGAACGTGCAAATCTATTTACAAAGCAACATTTTTAACACTTTCTCGCCAGGTTTGCAGCCTATATACATTTCGCCATTCAACGGGTATGAATTTCTATTTATAATATTATACTATATCTACTATTCAAAAAATTGTAATGCCATATTTCCCAGGTTTAGGCAGGATATATTGCCGAAAGTTGCATATAGTTCTCTAGAAGTGACTAGTTGTTCATCAATAGTCAAGTCTTGTGGTTTGTAACCAGCTATGAGATTTTCTTGAAGGAAATAAGTTCGATAGATCAAATGTTAAATGTACTTCCATGTATTGTCATACAAAAAATTGTGTCTTTACTTGCAAAAATTATATATCAAATTTAAATTTAAAACCTCTTGAAATGTTACCCCTAAGCACAGAGCGGAGTGTATTTTCAGTTATTCCGGTTTAACTCTTGAAATGTTCCAATTTCGATTATATTTATAAAAATTATTAGAAAAGGCATTCCTAAAAGATTTTGAATTAGTTCGTATTAATCGCTTTCTTTATTTAATTTTAATAAGCCGGAGGTAAATTTTTACCGCTTTACACCGACGGAAGATTAAAAAGGTCGAATATCGAAAATAAAACTGGATACAATTTTATTAAACTTTTGATTCAACAAGTTGTTCTAAAAAACGTTGTACGCAACGGTTAGTGCAGTTAGTACCACATTATAATTATCTGAGTGCAATTATAAGTGAAATACAGTGAATCAAGGTTGAGTTTGTGAGTTAATTATGGTTTTACCAGGGTTGATCAAACGTAGAAGCATTAAAAAGGGTCTCATTACAAAATTGGAAAAGTTTTCAAAAAAACATCCCAATGCCACAAACGAAGAAGAAGTCAAGGTCAAATGAACACGTGTTAATAAGCTGCACCAAGAATTTGTTGATATTGAAGACCAAATTTCAACCATGACCTCTTCGAGGCAGCAATGCATGATAACCATTCGTTGACCCCTGCACAACAATTTCAATATCTCAAGGGGGTATTACGAGGTGAGGCAAGTGCATTAATTCGACATTTTGCTATAGCTGAAGCTTATTATTACAAGGTGGGCTATGTAAACGCTAAGATCGAAAACATTTAAGTGCTAATGCGTTCATTAAACTATTTATGGAGCAACCATCAACTCATTCTGCCTGAACTCATTCTGCCTGAATCAAGTAACAACGAATTTCCGTCACTTGTGTATTTTTATGAGTTTTTGGGAAAAAGAGCGGACGATCTAGAATGCATAAAGGCTTCAAATAAAAGTAATCTAAAATTATCCAATAACATAAAATGGTTCCATGTAGTGCCATCAATAACCTGCCTTGTATGCCAGACTAGTTCACATCAACTATTGGAATGTGATAAATCATTCGGTTTACAATTGTATATCAAGAACCAGATGCCGACTATGCTTTAGAAGACACCACTCACTTCTACAGATGGGAATCAAGGTATAGTATCAACCAATCAAGAGACAGAGACCAATGCGAGACATGAGCAACTCCAACTTTCAAAACAATCCATCTTCGTCATCGGAAACCGTTACTAAGGAAACTTATCTGCAATCACCATCACAATGTACATTATCGTTACTACCAAGCATTAATTCAAGACAATTAATTCAAGATTTCCAGATACCTCATCATTGCGTTTTCAAATTATCTAGTACTACTACCAAATTACGAGTATTCTTTGACGCGTCATTCAAATCGTCAAATGGAGTATCATTAAAAAACAACTTGACATAAAAAAAATGTATCGACAGCTATTAGTCGATTCCAATGATACTGATTACCAGCGTATTTTAGGGAGAAATAACCCAAGTGAGCCTGTATTACATTATAGATTAAAAACGATAACATACGGCACATCAGCTGCACCGTTTTTCGCGACTAAAACAATTCATGTAATAGGCAATTGCTCAAAACCCAGATGTAGCAAATGTGATCTTAAACAATTTTTACGTTGATGATTTAATGGATGCAGCCTGTAATATTGACGAGGTCTATCGCTTACAAGACAAGATCTCAAAAATTTTATTGTCTTTTGGGTTTAAACTACGAAGATGGGCTTCAAATACTACCGAGCTGCTAGAACACATTAACGAAGATGACAAGGAAAAGGTTCACGTAGACATAAATGACGAGTATACCTATCTCAAACTATTTAGAATTCAATGAGATCCTGTAAAGGATGAATTCAGGTTTAACCAAGAGAAATATATTGTCAGTTACAGCCCAAATATTTGATCCTTCGGGATGGGTTGCACCTGTTGTCATAAATTTAAAAATAACATTTCAAAAACTATGGCTATTAAAACTGGATTGGGACGACTACATTCCATCATTGATAGCTGAAGGTTGGTTAAAGTTGAAGAATGAAATGTCATGTATACAAAGTTTGAAGATCCCAAGATCAAGGTTATTGACAACAAACACTAAATGAGAGCTCCATTGATTTGCAGTATAAAAAATAATTCTAATGAAATTTCGTCAATTTTAGCAACAGACTTGATCAAATGGCATCTTATTCCTAGTGCAATACCATCGATTGGCGGGTTATGGGAGGCGGCAGTTAAATCGCTAAAATATTATTTAAGAAGAGTGTTGGGTAACACAGTATACACTTTCGAGGAGTTAACAACAACAGCTGTACAGATTGAAGGCATACTAAACTCCAGACCACTAGGTGTGGCATCATTCGACGACATCGATGTCTTAACACCAGATCATTTTTTAGCTGGTAGGCCAATTACTCAATTACCGGAACCGAATCTGAAGGATATGCCATCGTCACATCTCGCTAGATGGCAGCATTTACAAAAGGAATTGCATCACCTTTGGTTGGGATGGAACATATTTACGCAGACGAACAAAAATGGCAATCACCAAAGGGAAAAACTGAAAATCAACGGCGTGGTCATGGTTGAAAATGTCAAATACAGACTGCGGTGATGTGTTTAGGGCACCCATCTACAAGGAATTCACAATGGCCATTCCAAGAATAAAAAAAAATCTTTCTGGGGTTAATTGCATCAATTTGGAACTCTAGATATTCGTAGGGAATAATTTATGGAGCTATTTTTCGACCTTATTCTATTAGTATAGGACGAAGGTTTCTCGAACAGATAACTTTTTGGCTTCTTCCGATTGTCTTGAATAATACAAAGAGATTCTTGGGATCGGACCCCATGGAACCAGATTGTTGATTTGGTACAGGCTAGCGATAGCCTCAGAAACCGATCATTATTTTTGTGACAATTTTGACAACCACTTGGATTACAAAATCACGATCGATATAAAATAATAAGGGGTACGCCATCTTTTATGTCTATACATGAGGTATTTTTATTCAATTTTATCCTTTGTAATTTATTTGGGCTAGTTTTTGATTATAACATCAATTCAGTGGACGCCTCTATTGATCCAAGCAAAATGTACTTTTTTGCTGAGTTTTTCATTACTTTTTGAAGCATCTCGGGCATTAAAGCGATGATTTCGGCACGAACGTTTGCCTTGAGCTCGTCCATGGTCTGAAGCCTGCTGGCATACACTTTGCTTTTTAAATAACCCCACAAAAGATGTTAGGATGGGTCAAATCTGAAGATCTGGGTGGTGGATCTCGTGTGGATTCTCCGTTTCCCAAATGTGGCAATTTTGATTATTAACGCCGCCAGATAATATACGATATGCACGTTGCGTAAATACAACTGAACGACTATTTTCAATGTACAAAGTCACTATTTCGGCGCGTTGTTTCAGTGTAAACGCAATTCATCGTTAAAATTGTACTGAATTGACGTTTCAAAAACATGTCTCATCAAGTCAATCGATTGACAAATGTCAAAGTTATTCAATTTTTACATACCGACATAAAGATGGTATTTATCCTATTTGGGTGACATTAAGATAGAATTTGGTAGGCAATTTTTAAGTCTACCTTAAGTTTCTTAAGTCTACCTTATCTGCACTTTTTAAAATGTTTACATTACCATTTTGACAGTTAAATTTAACTTTTTAAAGTGGAATGGCGGTGCTTCTCACTTTCAATTTTTTGACAAAATTTCGGGCTCTAGAAACATAATTGAAATACAGTAAACATCTCACCGATTGGCAGTTTGTTGCAGTGTTAGGCAGGTAGACTATTTTAGGAGATAAGGATCAACTTTAAATCAATGACATACACACGTTGAACTATTAAAATTGAACTGGCATTTTAAATTCATCTAGTCGGTTTGTTAGACTTTCAAAAAAAATAAAAAATTGAAATCAAAACTTTCTCATCAAACTTAAAAAAATTAAAAACATTAACCTAAATTTTATTCTTCGTTTCTATCTCGTTTCGATCGTCATAGTATAACTACACATAGTTCTACCATGGCATGTTAACCCATTGACGTGCAGATGTCGCTACTGGTATCGTTGTAAATAATAAAAATATTTTAATATATAATCGCCTAAATGTCATACATTTATTTTACATTATGACGATAACATTAATAGGTAAACAGTTTTTTTCTTATGTTGGTAGTACTTTATGTATTTATACAATGCGATCGTACACGGATTCTCGAATGTGATTTGTATCTGCCGGGTTAAAATATATTAGAAAAACAAGATCATCTATAGAAATGAAAATACATATTTACATAAATTTATACGTGTGTGTGTGTGTGTAGTGCATGTTGTTAGTCAAATAGATTTTATTAAACAAATTTATATGTAACTAACCAATTCATACGAAATTAATTCCCAATATTCACACATGCTACTCTACGCCGAAATGGACCGATCAAATTTAGAACAAATAATTTTTTCTCTTTTTCGTACCAAAAACATTTTTTCACAATACATATACAAATATAATTTTAATAAGAACAACAACAAAACACGGATACTTACAATCCTGGTGATGCTTTTGATGGGAACGGCCGTCTTTGGACCCGAGGTGATAATGGTATAGTTGGATTTGTATCAATTTGTTTTCTTGTGAATAGTGGTGATGATGTGTTATTTAAACTTTGTCGCGAATTTGGCACAGGTAACAAACCTCTACAACAATCACAATACAAATATTTAGAAAAGTTTAGAACACATTGATTAGAAATAGTATAGAAATTAGCAAATAGTACAAAACTACTACTAACTACAAAAAAAATCATCAAGCAAAACAAAATACTTACTTTAAACTTCCCGGAGCACTTGGTACCCGTGACAAGGGGATAAAACTTTTATTATTTTCAGTTGGTTGCTGCGTAAATGATCGCGTCATGGAATCATCTAAGTTACATGAATTTGCCGATGTATTATTGTCACCAAAGAGTAGATCTTGAGGTTGGGCGGTGCGACGTCTTATTTTAGATGTGCGAGATGAATTACTAAGTGTGTCACTGTAACAAAATGCCGATTAAGATTTTCGTATTATATTTTCGTTCCGTTCTAATTTATAGCTCGAGAATTTGCTTGATCTCATATGAAAGTCTAATCGTAAAGTATAATAATTTAGTACTCAAATTATGTCCAGTTCGAAGGGCAAAATTCTGTTTCCGTATTAAATTTTAAAAGGAACAAATATTTTAAATTTCTGTTCTAAAAATTTATTTCGAATTATAGTACTAAAATTTTGATTGTTATATTCAGTTTTAGAACAGAATTTCAAAAAACTTTCAAAATTTTTATTAATTTGAAATGATTCTCAGAGTTTTAGAACAATGACATTAAAAAGCGCAAAAATATGCTTACAACAACAAAAAAATTGTAAAAAAATGGCGAGAACGATCAAAAATATATGTATTCTGGCTACGCAGGTAAACTGTTCTAATTTAAAATCATCTTTATGTGCATAATGTTAGATGACATTTAAACTAATTTACAAACCTAATTTAGGTACTTCCAAAAATCAACTGTGCAAAGCTCTACCTAAATATTTAAAACAGTTAAATTGTATATACCTTTCACCAATATTGCTCACGGACGATGGTGATGGACTTCGACTTCGACTTGATCCCGAACTTTGTATACTATTCACAATAAATTCCCGATCGACATCGTGATGAGCCAAAATTGAATTCTCAAACGGTACAATCACTGTATTGCCACTAGCTATGGATGATGTCGAATTTGTTAAATTATTTGAGCTCATCAGAGATTGTTGGCCGTTTGTATCACCAAACGATGCCGGTGTTTGAGCTAACACATGTTGCAGCAACTGTTGTTGAATGCTACTGTCTTGCTGTACCTCTTGTAGTAGCGCTTCACGTTCCATTAGTCGGGTTGACGTAAGTGCCGCATCACAGGTTTGATTGATGGTGGCACCACATAATTTTTCTAATAAGAATTTGGCCTCGTCAATCGATTTGATATTTTCGAATATGGTTTGAAGCGATGATGTGCCACCAGTCGATTCTTTACTATCCTCCAACTCCATTATCGAGTGTTGAATTTGTTCAATATTTGTTTGTATATAATTCATATTGGCCGTAATGGAGTCTTCTTCGGACGCTAGATCGGGACTTTCTTGGAATTTTTGGCGTTTTTGAATGGTTAACAAATCTCGACTGAGATTTTCACGATCCTCTAGCAAACGTTCTAGCTCACGTTCTAATTCGACGACAGCCTGTTTACTTCGGGCCGCCCTACCAATACTCCGCGAAAGTGTATCCCATTTGATTTTAGCCTGTCGCGGACTAAACAACGAGTTTGATAATTTTTTCGGTGGAACACGACCCGCTACTTTTACGCTCATGTTTCGTTGTTGTCCCTTTCGCAACGCTGTAATTTGTTCGGTTTTACGTTTCAAAACTTGATCTTTGGCCATTCCTTGTGCTTTAAGCGTTTGGATTTGATTCATTTGTTTACGAGCCTCTTTACGCAACTGGGCAATTTCTCGTGCCTTACGACTTTCCGCCTCCTTGTGGCGACTATTTTCGTCGTTAATTTTACGCATCAATTTTATTTTAGACGATTTAAGTTCACCTAATTCGTTACGTAGATTACGTAATTGTGTTTCTTGTGCCTGTAATTCTCGTTGCTGGCGAGCATGTTCTTTTTGTGCCGATTGTAATTTTCGAAGTTCTCGTTGCATTTCGTTTAATTTTTTTTCATATTCATCTCGCACCTTTTTCACTTTATCGTTCGGTATCGCTTGAGATGCTCCCATTCCACTCATATTTGCGATAACTTTATCACGCTCCTTTTGTGTGGTGTGTATCTTCTCGTTTAACACCGTTAATTTATCTTCGTAATGTTGTTGCATCACATGCATTCGTTGTTGTGATAATTCGAGTTGTTCGATTAATTTTGTTTTTAGTTCAATGTCAGAATTTAGATCGCATAGTTCGGCCTGCATTTCACTTTTATCGTCGGATTCGGTATCGCTGTCGGACTCCGATTCATTTTCTAAATTTTGATTTTCTTCGATACCCGACAATGATTTCGACATAAGTATTTCTCGTTCTTTTTCAACTTCTTTTTTGGCCAGTGTTATAACATCAAGGCTATTGTCTGTGATTATGTCGTTAAATGACATATTTGTCTTTAGCAATGTTCGTTGTGTGGCCATTTGTTTTTTTAACTGTTGATATAGTTGATCGGATTCGATCAGTTTCGCTTTTAGTTTTTCAATTTCGGACATATATCCCGAAATTAAATCGCTCACAGACTTATCGGAATCAGCTGAGTTCCAACCGGCAAGTGCTTGTTCCGAACATAATGAAGCATTACGATCGGTCAACGAATTTATTGTCTCTTGCATTGCTTTGAGTCTTTGTTGCAGTCTTTTATTGTCGTCTAGTAACATTGCATTTTCATGGAATGTATCGGATATACTGGCATTACCATCGGAATCTACATTTCGTTTTCCTTGTTTAAATTCGAGTACTTCTAATTGGAGGGCGGCGATTTCACGTCTGAGTTGGCTTATAGTACGCGACGATTGATCTTGATTAAGCAATACACGATTTTTAATATTACGAGCACGATTCGCGTATTTAAGCGTGTTCAATGTTTCCATAAAATCTCGATCACTTGGCGAAATGCATGCTATCATAATCGTTTGACTGTTACCACCCAACGAGTCTTGAAGTAGTCGCGTTAATTTTGAGTCTCGATATGGAACGTGAGATGCCCGTTTCGATACATCACCCAATGCTGAGATTACATTACCTAGTGCCAAAAGGCCACAATTAATTGAAATACCTTCACGGGCTCGTTCACCAGTCGCACCAGTTCGTTTAAGCCTTTCAGATCCAGCTAAATCGACAAAATGAAATTTTGATGTAAGTGTTTCTAAATCGCCATCAGCCGTTCCACTTTCTTCGGGCGACATAACCCGTTGTCTTTTTATTAAAATTGTAAATAGTGCATGACTTCGGGATGATTGGACATTCATTTGGGTTGATGCTGTTGTCCGGGCTAATGCACCCTGTTGTAAAACTCGGAGCGCTTCTTGAGGTCCTGTTATTGGTTTTATTGTTGCACCAGCAACTGATATCCCACCACTTGGATCCTCATGTATTTTATAGATTTTACCCTTATTAAACGGATCCAATAGATCGATTAATTCTTCATTATACAGCTCCATAAATTGTACGGCCACTGTAAATTCTAATGTATTTGCACCCATTCCCGTTTCATTATAATGTTCACTTTGACAATTTTCAATACCCGAAAATAAATGTCGCACAGCTCTTGGAATAATACCCTCTTGAGATTCTAATATATCACGATCAAAGCCGGTGCCCATCGTATACGTTTTACCCGATCCCGTTTGACCATACGCTAATACTGTGCCATTGTATCCTTTGAGAGCGCCATCAACTAAGTTTTCAACACAAGTCGAATAAATATCGACCTGTGCCGAAAGCATATCGTATACATAGTCAAATGTAAATGCTTTGTCTGTCCCTAAAACTACTTGTGGTTCGCCTGGTGTTACTTGTGTACATAAGCGACACATGTCAATTAATTCACGTGATATTTGCGGTCGAATCCTGAAAGAAACAAAAAAAAACTTATTAGTGATCGTTTTAAATATTTAAAATGTCAATTTTAGTGATCGTCTATTTCTTTAAAATAATTTCTTTGATGAGATCGATTTTGATCGTTTTCTCTCATAAACAAAAGAATATCAACCACAGATGCTAAACTGTATATAAACGATGAATTTTTTTTTTATCTTATCAGCCGTCGAGACGATAAATTTTATGACACATTTTTGTTTTTAGTTGTTGGGGTGCACAAACGGCACAAAACGTAATTGAAGTAGTCATAAGTGATATGAAAAATAATAATAAATCGTTTTTTTGGCAGAGCATCCGTTTAATAAAATTCATACACTTGATCTACATATTTGTAACGTTAAAGGTATACGACGTACTGCCGATTACGTCATCTGATTAAATATTTTAACACTCGTACCTTGGGCAAAAATAGCATAGCATAAAAATACTATACAACATTTTTTAGCTTTGTTGACATTCGAATAATTTATAGCCAGCAAAAAACATGTAAATTAGAAATATCTGGCAAACAATTTGTTAATTAGTAACGTTACAGTGACCTGAGCGAGATAGAGAGTGAGCATATTTTTTTATGAACTAAACTTTTTTAATGCTATCTAGAACACTCACACCTGCGTACATTATATTTTGCGTTGATTAGCAATTTGTATCATTTGTATTTTAATTTTAGTTGTGGTTTTAAAACGAACGCATGCCTAGCTTGAGAGGCTGCCAAAGCTTGAGAAATAATAAAACTTCATAATTTATTATTTTTAGACTCATTGGTTCTGGCCAAAGACCACTAGAAAAAATACTAGCCTCTAGCCGCTGAAAAAAAGTTCGGTGATTTAAAAGTCATGTTTGACGTCAGAGAATAAAGTCACCACCAACAAGTTTGGAATATAGACATGTGGAGCAGTAATGTTTTAATATGGTTAACTATTCAAAAAGTACGACAGGTTTAAACCATCCAGTAGTTTTAACTACTTCCAGTTAAAGTATTGCAAAATACGAGCTGGAAAAGGGTCTAGTTTTACCAGAGCTTAAATTAGAGGTTAACGATTAAAAACTTCTATAAAAACACAGTAGAAATACTGGATGAAAAAATGGAGCCGTAGAGGTCAAACTTATTTAAAAATAATGGCAACAGTGAAAGGCGGTTATTTTAAATCGCTTGCCCAGATATGATATGAAATATAATATAATCGAAGTCTCCAAAGCTTCTTGTGAAGTTGAAATAATAAGGCACTTATAGAAATTAGAACTGACAATATACCAAATCAAGTGCTTAAACTCGATACTATAGCGCTGTATGTATAGAAACTGCTCGACACTATGGGGAAAAAATTAAGGCGACTGATATTGTAAAGAATCCGGCAACCGGCGGAGGTAGATGGAAGGGGAGGGAATGTTCCACAATACTTTGTGAAATACTTTCGATGATTACTTCATTAACCGAAAATGTATGTACTATGCAAACGATGGCACCGCGAAATACGTTATTATCGGTGCTGACCCCTTCACTGTGGAGCGTAATGTTAAATGTTCATGATCAGAATAACTAAATAAGGAACTTTTTAAGCTTCGCAGATAATATCATGGTTGGCGTAGCAGCTAGACACAAGGAGGAGGTAATCTAAATTTGTAATCTAATCACGTGCGGGACGGTTATAAATCAACCCTAACTCTGGCTTGAAGCGAATGTGTAAAGTCGCTATACGATGATTAGTTAGTTTCAAAGATATAGCCGTTTGAAAATCAAACCAATTGGAGGACTTTGAACCCATAGTTTTCAGATACATCATTTTCAGCGATATAGATCGAGGCCGAAGCTCTCCCAACTCTTTCCCGTTTAATTTTTAACGTTCTATCTTACGCCGTCACCAGCCAAATCAAGGACGAAATAATACAGTTTTGCTTTCAATCCATCTGCATATTACCTGTGCATATTGCAAAGGTGGCTTAGTTAGGTTTCAGCGGTGGTTTTAGCGCAGTCACGCTAAAACTATATAAGAAGGATGGGG
This sequence comes from Tipula confusa, assembly GCA_963556175.1. NCBI lineage: Eukaryota > Metazoa > Arthropoda > Insecta > Diptera > Tipulidae > Tipula > Tipula confusa. The sequence continues at coordinate 81,418,923 of OY744475.1, forward strand.
CTGCTAAGTCAGCGGCACAATCAGTTGGTGGCACTTCCGCTTTGCACGGAACCTCGTCTGGAAATGTGTGTTCTTTAGACAAGCAGCCTCAAACTGAAGTAACAAATGATACAAATCTTATAAACAAGTTATCCGATTCAATGGATGAACTCTGTAATATTTCTAAGGCTTCGGATTCTGAAGGATCCGACCTCACTGTTGTGGAGGTTGATATTTAAGCAGCAAGATGTTTAAATTACTTCAAATCAATTTTTAACACTGTAAAGCAGCGTCAGCTACTAAAACTGTAATAGACAGTAAGGACATTACCCTTGGTTCAAACTTCATGTCAAATACATTAGTTAGTAGGAGAAACTGTCCGAAGAACACTTATTTTCTGATCATTGCTATCTACAATTTGGATTGGATTTAAAATATTCTAAAATTCCTTTAAATTTCCACCATGGTGGTCAAAGGAACTCCAAGTAGCGTAAGTAGCGAAGAGAACAAAAGCTGACGTAGACTGGGACTCCTATAAGGAAGTCCTTAAATCATCTATATTCGATTTAAGAAGTACCAAAAGCAAAGCTTGGTGACTATTATGTGGAACATACAGTCCTCTGAGGCAACTAGGCTACGTAGGATTCGATCTACCTGTCCTGCTATTCTAAGTTACCTTCAATGACCGGATGGTATCTGGACTACAACGAGAGCGGGATCTCTGGAGGTCATACTGGAAACTCATTTTCCAAGATGTTCCGAATCTCCAACTGCTCTGCCTAAAAACAATTCGGCTGCTGGTCACGCTGGAAAAATTAACAACAGGAGGAACATTTTGGGTCCGGAAAACGCTCTTATTGCGACCCAAAAGAGCCTTAGGCTCATTAGCTTATCCTTGTATTTTTTGAAACTCTAGAGAGACAGATAGAAGCTTATATATATTAGAGACTCAATCGAGCCGGTAAAGTTACAAGCATCTCAGCATCCTTACTCAAGGGGAAATCGGTGGAAACTGCACTACATTCCTTCTTAGGCTCTATTGAAAAATCACTTGAATGTAAGGAATCCTCTTTGGTGGCCTTCTGTGATATAGACGAAACCTTTAACAATGTCAACCAGAGGTGATCATGCAGGCACTTTAAGATTTGGGGCTGGATGTACAAGTTGGAACTTGGCCATAAATGACCTGTTATTAAACATATAGAAGGGTCTGGCTTTAAAGTGGTCATAAATACAGATGATGTTACCATCGACACCTTCGGCAGACATCTTAGCACCCTCGGAGATCTTATGCAAAATGCTCTTGGTTTCCTCATTAAATGGATCAATAGGTCTGGTCTTAGTGTTAATCCACTTAAAGTTGAATTGGTTCTTTTTTCTAGGAAGTACAAACTTCCTGTTTTCAACCCACCTACTCTTAACGGAGTTGGTTTGAATATCACAGATAAAGTGAAATTCTTGGGTCTTATTATGGATAGCAAACTAAGCTGAAAACCTAATATTTTATAAAGGGTAAAGAAAGCTACGTTAGCGCATTTGTAAGAGTATACATTTGTAAGAGTGCCATTGGGAGAGGCTGGGGAATAAATCTTCACATCGTACATTTGCTATACACCTCATCTGTAGTTAAACTTGTTTTACTGTACGGAGTTACAGTTTGGTGGTCAGCTCTAAATATAATGGCAAACTAAAAGCTGTTGATGAAGGTTCAAAGAACAGCCTGTCTGAGTATTAGTAGTGCACTCAGGACAACTTCAACTCAAGCACTAAAAATTCTCTTTCATCTAATCCCTTTTGATACCTTAGCTAAACAAATGGCTGCGTGTACAGCTATTAGGCTTAAATCAATTTCCCTGTGGACTTGTAGTAATAAGAAACACTCATCTATTCTAATGAATAAGGAAATCTCCAAAGCTATTGACTATACCATCCCAACATTATACCTCATAGTTAAATTTCTGTCAGAGGACTGGGCGAGTGACGCAGTTGTGAATCGAGAATTGATGGCAGGGTCGGTTGTGGAATGTCCTGCAAGGAACTAAATTTAAAAGTCTTTCAGGAGGAGCTCATTGCAATCAAAGAAGCCATAAACTGGATGAAGAATTATGTCATGTCTGTAAGGGTTATCGGCATTTTTACGAACAGTGAGGCTGCCATTAAAGTTCTACAGTCAGGCTGTATCACGTCGAAATAAGCTCAGAATTGGCTATCATTTCTTATCGAGATAGCAAAACAGTCCAACATTCGGTTTACGTGGGTGCCAGGGCATTTCAATATAACGGGGAATATTAAAGCCGATGGACTCGCTCACCAGGGTACCTCCTGTCATATATTACTATGCAACGCTGATACCGAAAGTACCACTTGCTATATAAGAAACTTAAAAAATCACAAACAATAGATGGTCAAATTGTGCCTCATGTGTAAATACTCGGCAAATTTGGTTTACACTAAACTTGATCACGTCTAACCAACTAATATCAAAAAAAAATAAATTCATGCAACGGCGCAATATTAGAATAACTGCAAGTAGGCTAGGTGTTCTCTCTCATGTTTATACTATGTAGAAATTGTAGGGATGAGAAGGAGAAAGAGACTATACTCCTGTGTGACCTGTCGGACCTCAGTAGGATGAGTGTTGGGGATATCAGATATGTCAACATCTTCGTTAGAAGCTCGAATTGGACTTATTGGAGGTATTGAGTGGAGAAAAAAATTGTTGTGGTAAGGCTACGGACCAATTGTGTCTATGCGACGTCCTTTAGGACGGCCATCTTAATCTAACATAATCTGTAAAATCCAAAAATTATATTTTCAAGTATTTTGTTTCCGAGATATAGCCGTTTGAAAATTCAAAAAACAATTTAATTGGAGGACTTTGAACAAATATTTTTCAGATGAATCTTGATATGTAAAATTTTTTTTTTGTCAACTATCTTTTCGAACTTATACGAATAGTGTACCAAAACGTGGTTGTGCAAGATGAATGTAAAGTATCCATAAGTTATGCTCTATCTTGATAAGTTATGCCCTATCTTGATTTTTAGGGCAGATGACACTGAAGGTGACAACCGAGGAGGAATTAGTCTGAATCGGTCAGGCACTGATCAAGTTTTCAGTCAGCACTGCTAGACCCGTTGTCATGTATGGGTTTGTGAGAATTCGACCCTGACGGATGAGTATGAGAGATGGCTAAAATTTTTGAGAGCAGATTCGCCTTTTGGCAGTTGCATAGTTTTAGATCCGTACGAAGAGCAAGCTCGAAATCATATTATTGATACAGTTGCGCCAACAATGGCCTGCTTTATTTGTAAGGTGCTAAACTATCGATTCCGACAAAATTAATCTACTTGTTCAACAAGAATATGATACCAAATTATGTATATTTTAAAGGCAACGTTCTACGACCTCCCCCGTCCAGCAAAAACTATACAGTCAATATAAATATAAAAAAAGTATCATCTTACGTGTAAACAAATATTATTTAACTACCTTCTATTAACTGTTCATTATACTATACTCCTTTCAGTTGCTACTTTTATATATTTATATTTACATAATAATTTATTTTTTAAATAAATAATTACCTCTTTAACGACATTTTATAAGAAAACAATAACCTCCATTGACATTAATAATGAGGAGAAGGTAGTTTTATATACACAAATTGTGCACGATCGATACCACATCGATCGATTTATCTATAACGCTTTTTAAAATGTCATTTTTATTTACACTTTACAATTGCAAATAAAACCAATTTAAGTGTTTGCCATTTATAAATAAACGCGTAAGATTTAAATCACATGTTCCAATTACATTAAGATTCGTTAAACAAAAATATAAAAACAGAGAACGATGTGATTTGCATGCGCTAATTTCGAGAGAGTGCGCGCTCGATTTAACTCATCAAAGGTTATATAAATTCGATGTTCTTATATAAGATTTTGAAAACTAAAGTGAAGATTTTTCTACGCCGTTGTTTTACGAGTTTAATGTTCAAGGTTCTGAAATTTTTGATATTTTGTGAAAATCATCGTTTTGTCATCAATCCAAGGTTTATACTCATTATACACGCGCTTGTAACAACCATACCTAGTACCATTGCAAATTTAATTATACCGCATAATTTTTTTCAATTACATGAACTATATATTTTACTATCACTTTCAAAAAAAATAAAAATGTAAACTCATTTCTAACCTAATTTATTTTACTTCCATGTACGGAGCATACTATATCGACACGTCATAAATTTTATAATATTCATTATCATGTATTAGAATTAAATTCACATTAGTTACACTAAAATAGAAAAAAAAAGCTACGTGTCTTTGTAACACACACTCCATGGTTTAGTTACATACATGTGCAAACTAGAAAAAAACTAAACTTAAAGAAGAAAACTGAAAACAATAACACAATAAGTAACAATCAGTAATTTAATAATTGCACACTGTACATATTCAGTTGAGCGCGGACTATTAAGTTTCAGTTTCGTAATCGATCAAATTAAAGATTTTTTCTTTTATTCGCTATTATGTGGTGTTGCCATATGAATTTCAATTAGATTTGGTTTCAACATTTACAATATTAAATATCAAATGTATATTTAATTGAGACTGGTCGCGGTGATTTGTGGTTGTCAAGGGTGTGGAAACCTCTAATTAGCTTAGTTGTATACATTAATTAGCGCATTGAACTACACAGTTTTATGATCAGGAAGTTGCAGTAGTCAGTTGTTTAAAAAAAATCGTATTATAGTCGTTTTCGTTTGAAATAGTTTTTTAGATGTAAGAGCTTAGGTACGATAGCAAGTTACGACAAACAAACCACTAATAAAGTATTGATTTCAATCTTATTATGATAACAGGTAATACATTTGAATGTTAATCGTTTTACTTGAATACGACTATTGTTCCGACATCTCAAAATTGATGGAGTTATTGAATTTTATTAAATGGCTCGAAGCCTATTTTAATTTAAATTTTAAAATATGACGAAATTAAGGCAAAATATTTTAAGATTTAAGCGATTTCTGTGAGAGTCTAACGGAAAATACTTGATCTCAAACCAACCAAGATGTTAAGTTACCACGTGTTGTCCCTTTTCGGGAAATTATAGTCAATGGCCGTCGTTAAAAGATCTTTATAAATTCTCTGTACACATAAATAATGCATAAGTTTCAATTGTTGAAAAGTTATCTTATAGACCTTATCCGTTACATTCCGATCACTGATCTTAATTACCAAGAAGCTTGTGATAAATTGTATGCGCCAGGTATGATAAGAAAAAGACTGTTATGAATTCTTTAATTGAACAGTTAAACGTGATTGAATTTCACAAAATAGCGGATGTTTCTGATGTTGTAGTTTGTGCGTTAAAGGAGGCCTGGATTCCGAAAGCGAGAAACGAGATCCTTGGTCGATTTATTTAATCCTGAATAAAATTGATATGCAATCTAAAGAGGAGCGGGCAAAATTTTCGGTGGATAAGGAATACCCTTCCTTCGATGAATTTTTATAATTCCTTGTATACCAGCGAAAGCTGGTAGTTGACTACATGTCAATCGACACCGAAGGTATCAACTAGATTTAATTTACACACGACCACTGAAAGTTTAAAGTGCCTCTCTACAAATGCTTCAAATTCAAGAAACTGAAAGTTTCTAGTCGTACTAAGATAGCCATGGAGTTTCAGCTTTGCTTAAATTGTCTGAATTGTATATGATGAGCGAACTCATCATATACATCTGAGTCAGTAGCTCCCAGAGTTTCCACTCAATCTCTGACCTTGCTACCAACTGCCATTACCATGGTTCAGGACTCTAGAGGATAGTACCAGAAAATATTCATTCTTTGGAACTGGCTGATCGAAATTTCAATCGCTCTGGGACCCACGATATACTTCTTGGCGCAGATATTTTTCTGAAATTACTGCAGCCGGAAAAATACTAACTTGGTGATGATCTATTCGCCAAAATACATGTTTTGGTTACGTCATCTCAGAAAAGACAGCCCTTAAGATTAATCATGATTAAGTTTCATCATTCGACTTCATCATGAACTGCCATGTGGATCTCCATAATACAATCCAAAAGTTCTGGAAGACGATATTGAAAATATCGAAACCCTGAGCGTTCAAACGCTGGTGCGAATCGCTTTTTAGAGAAAATGCGTTCAAAGACCGCAAATCAGGTGAATAGGTTGTAAGATTACCGTTCAAACTAAATTCTCCTGATCTCGGTGATTCGTTATCAATGGCAATCCGCAGGCTTCCACCATGGAGCGTCGATTTAAAAAATTACCACATCTTATGAGTATGAGTATTCAAAATTTGTGAATGAATACGTACAGAATTGGGTAATATGCTCTAATTTCGGTATCCGAGTTAAAGAATTGTTCATACAATGTAATTTATCTGCCACATCATGCTATAATAAAGGATTCAAGTTCAACTACAAAATTACGAGTAGTATTTGACGGGTTCGCAAAATCTTCAACAGTTGTATCGCTAAACGATAAACTAGATTCTGGGCCATCAATACTACAAGAAATATTCTCCATACTTGTTCGATTTTATAGAATTGCATTTGCAGCTGATGTGGAAAAGATGTTTCGTCAAGTCATCATGCATAAGAATGATCGCAATTATCAACGAATTGTATGGCGCGAAAAATCAAATGATCAAATTTTGCATTATCGTTTGAATACCGTCACTTCTGGTACGACTTGTGCTACATTTATATAGCGTCCCGAATCCTTCATTAAATTGCGGATGACTTTCAGGGTTTTTGGATGTCAAGCTTATAATAAAATCTAACTTTTATGTATAATATCCATACATTCAAATGTATGGATATTATATTATATTTTCGGAGTAGCAGACAGTATGGAAATAGGTCTGTAGTTTTCAATTAAAGATCAATTACCACTTTTGTATACAGGAATGACAAATGAAATTTTCCGGACTAAATCTGGGCCAGGATTATGATTTGGCTTTAGATTGGAAATATACTTAAAAACTGAGTCTGTTTCTAATTTAATAGCTCCCAAATTCAAAATACATTGAGAGATGTTATCGCTTTATTCGTTTTATATGTGAAAACATAGGTCCGTATTCCCGACACGATCTAGCGACCGATAACGGGGAAATAATGATGTATTTTGCGATCGCGCAGTACCTCAATGTGGCTAGCACAATTTTTTCTCATAAAAATATCCTCATGAAAACATGGACACACCCTCGTAAGACGTACCTCGTAAGACGTACTTGTAAGACGATGGAAGATCGGTCGGCTGCCAAATTTGTAGGCAGTGATAATTCTGTGGGAGGCAATATTAAAACGCTTCTTGTCACTGGCAACCGTGCTTAGTATGCCTTACTTTTTGCTAAAGTCAAAATATCTTGCAAATGACGACAAGCTGTACAGGGTGTTGATCAGACCGATTAATCTTGACGGATGAGTATGAGAGATGGTTAATGACATTTGAGAGAAGAATGTGCTTGATGTATGGCCCAGACGCAACAATCACAAAACATTTTATGAAAAATACAGAATAGGAGATTTCTGATCTCGTTCATGAGATAAAAAGACAACGAGTACGCTGGCACGGCCACGTTCTACGAGCCGATCATAAACGAATGGTTCAGCGATCTTTGAGGGGAGAGCCGCCATTTGGCCGGCGCAGAGGTCGATGTCGGTGACGATGGCTCCTCAGAGTAGAGAATGACTTGTCTTCATCCGATTATCTAGAACAATACGAAAAATAAACTCGGGATCAAATTCAATGGAGCCAGAATGTTGATGCGGTACGGGCCAGCAACGGACCTATAAAAACCGATTATTATTATTATTCTAGTTTTTATTGACTGTGCGAACCGGCCAGACTTGTTTTGCATCTAAATCTTACTTGCTTAGTACTATAGAAGTTAACCAAAAAATCACTGCTTTCAGCGTCTTAAATAACTACCTTAAATGGGTTACAGATCTAGCATAAACAGTATATTTTGATTCAAAAATGTTGAGAATACCACCAATTTATTTTGATTGTAACGAAGTTTTAATTTTTCACGAGCTTTTTTATAACTTGCGTCAGTTACTGGTGTGTTTGGTACCATTTTTGAACAACGGTATTACTGTAGGCATTTTAAAACAATCTCGAAAAATACTATGATCGATAGGCTTAAATTGAAAATGGAGCTAACTTATACTAAAAAAGATAAACAATATTTAATCCCGTCATGTTTTGCTGAAGAAATATTACTGAAGCATTTTGCAGAATTTTTCTATGAAAGCGGCTTCAGGTTTCACTCTAATAAATAAAAGGTCAATAAATGTTACTCAAATTAAAGCTATGTGTTTTCATGTATGAAATAATTTAAGCTAAAGATGGATAGCTAGGTTTATAACATCGGAAATAATTTCCGAACTCCCGAGCCCAAACCAATCAAAACACAGCATATGATAAAGACTCCGCCTTTTATTTCCATACACGAGTTGGAAAAAATTTAACTTTATACAAAATGAGCAGGGGAATTCGGAAGTTCGGAAATTATTTTCGATGTTCTGAACCTAGCTTAAGTCTTAAACCACTAAGTCTATTTTTGTTATGTTTTAGTCTATTGGTTTTGAACACCATGGAACCACCATATAAATCATCTACGCAAACGAATGTTACACCAGAAGCTATCCAAAATACACACCTAAGTATGAGAGTTAATCGTAGTCCATCATATTGTACCTTATTACCATCCTCTATGATTAAGTTAAAGGATATTACAGGTGAATATGGCAATTGTGCAGAGCGTTGCTTGATTCAGGATCTTAAGCTTCCTTTGCGACCGAAAACTTGATCCAACGTCTACAACTTCCTCGAACGAGTGCTCGTATCACTATTTCCGGTATAAGCCAAACCAAAGCGCGGACATCTAGAGGAAAGGCTCATATCCTAATATCATCTCGTTTAAATGAGACCATTCTAAATATAGAATGTCTAATTGTACCAAAATTAACATCATTTTAACCAGTGTCATTTATCGATCCAAATCTTGGACACCATATTGAACATCTAACATTAGCCGATCCCTATTTTAATCAACCAAGTCAAATTGATATATTGATAGGAAGTGATCACTTTTTCTATTTATTGACCATAGAAAGCATTATAGGAGAGCGGTCAGGGCTGGTAGTACAAAACACCATTTTTTATGTGGATGATTTCATGTCAGGATCGCATACATTAAGGGATGCAATACTGGTCAGTATATCATTGCTAAATCATCAATAAACCGCAATAAAGTTGGCACTTATCATAGTATTAATAAAAATATTATTCCACAGTTTATGGTTATTGCATTTGGATTGGGATGATGAACTGCCACTAAAGAAAGCAATTATGTGGCAAACCGTGAAATATGAACTTCCACAATTGAAAAGAATTAGAATGCCGCGTTGGAATACGATGAAAGAAATAGAATTGCATGGATTCAGTGATGTCTCTGAAATAGCTTATGCTGCTGTCATATACTGTAGGTGTATTGGCAGAAATGGTGAAATAAACGTCAATTAATAGTAGCTTCTAAAACCAAGGTCGCGCAAATAAAAACCATCTCAATTCCTTGGCTAAAAAGTCAGGAATGCCATGAAGTTACCAGAGATCAAGGTTACTATGTGGACGGATTCTAAAATCGTCTTGAGTTAGCTGTCGTCTCTGCCCAGGAGATGGACAACCTTTATAGCAAACCGCACATCAGAAATACTATCTTCATCATCATCAAATTATGGGAAATTTGCCATCAGATCGTGTCCAATTCTAAAGACGATTTATTAAAACCGGAGTGGATTTTTTAGGACCACTGCAAGTAAAACAAATTCACGACCAATCTACCAAATTATTGAAAACATATTTAGCCATATTCTTATGCATGAGCACAATGGCAGTTCACATCGAAGGTGTATCCAATCTAACAGCAAGCAACTTTATCGCATCACTTCAACGTTTTGTTTCACGCAGAGGATTATGTACCGATCTGTATTCTGATAATGGGTCCAACGAATTTTTAAAAGCTAATTCTAACCAAATATTTTCTTTTCTCGCTGCAGAAAGCATAAGGTGGCATTCTATTTCTAACGCAGTAGCATCATTTGGTGGACTATGGGAGGCCGCTGTAAAATCCTTTAAATTTCTCAAGAGGGTTATTGAAAAACTAATATTTACGTATGAGGATCTAAGTACCATAGTCATACAAATAGTAGCGGTATAAATTCCAGGCCATTATGTCTTCTGTCAGAAAACCAAGTAGATGCACTTACACCAGGGCACTTCTTAATCGGATGCCCTCTAGTGCAGATACCACAACCAAATTTTCTAGAAGTTTAACTTTCAACACTATCTAAATGGCAACAATTACAACGTGCACTACAACACTTCAAGCAAAAGCATTCGATAAAGTGTGGCAGAGAGGACTAGAATTTAAACTGCATCGAGATCTACCAAAGCAGTTTTATCAGATTCTAAAATCTTATTTAGCTGATCGACATTTTAGGGTAAAACATTAAGATTAAAACTCCTCATTGACGAAAATATTAGCAGGAGTACCACAAAGTAGTGTGTTAGGTCCCATTCTGTATATCCTATACACAAGAGATTTGCCAAAAACAGATAAAACTCACATAGAATCATTTACTGATGACACTGCAATCTTAGCATGTGGTAACAATGTAGAAGAAGCAAAGAGAAAATTGCAAAGAGCTACTAACACATTGAGTAACTGGACAAAGAGATAGCGAATCCAGTTAAATGAAACCAAATCAATTCATGTTAACTTCACTAACAAAAAAAGTAACTGGATACCAGTGGAAATCCACTCACAACAAGTTCCACATGCAAATATAGCACAATATCTAGGCATGAGACTTCACGCTAAGCTTAAGTAGAAAGAGCATGTCAAAAAGAAAAAAGAAGAGCTAAACATCAAAACCAATATGAACCTACGGTATCCAGCTTTGGGGATGCACCAAGAAGTCCAAAGTGAAAATAATACAATAATTCCAAAGCTAAGTGTTACGTGGTATTATAAATGCACCATGGTACATTAGAAATGATAATCTCCATAGGGACTTAAAGAAGGAATATGTCAACGAAGAAATCAGGAAGCACGCGAAAAAATACATACTTCGTCTTTATCAACATGAAAATGTCGAGATTCGTCGTATGATGGATAAAACCAACTTAGTTTGATGTCTCCTAAGAACGAGACCTCTAGAAGTAGGGCAGCAAAAATAAAATAAACTAATTCGGAACTAATCGGTGGGTTACATCTCTACAAAAATTGAACACCAGATATTAAAAACAAATTACTAGATGAATTGTAGAGTGACTTGTAATAAAACTTAAAAAAAAAAAAAAAAATTCCCAATAATTTGACCAAAAGATACCCAATAGTATCTAGTCGAGTCTTAACTACAATTTAAATTGGAAACTCTGTTTACGAGGCAAAAGTCAACTGTCAAAGTTTTGCCGGTTTACAGTGTACAATCAGTGTTATCAGGCATATTGGTCCATATCAAGCATATCACATTTTATACTGCTTAAACGTTGGAAAAACTTTAAACAGTCATTTATGTGGTCACACGCATATTAGATTTACAGGTTTTTTCAATGTCATGGATTTTGGCAATTATTTTTTATATGATAATTAAAATATGAGTAATGTACTTGTGAATCATATTAATCGATAAAAAATCCCCTGGTGGCGTCGTCTAACTTGTTACAACTAAATTGATAAATTTCGCACTTTTTATAAATTTGTTTTGAAAATAACTTGGCTACTTCTAAAATCTATCTATAACTTTATAATCAATACTATATAGCGAATTACACCATTCCCCGCATCTTACGAACGAATCTATACTATACAGATTACTAAATCATATATTATGCTGTTGAAAATTAATCGACCATATATCAATTTTTATAATCGACTTCCTTACTTTGAATCGTATAAATAGACTTTGATGCGACTAGAAGCGTGGAAATTAAATCGTAATTTTTTTTTTGCTAATTTATGTACATTTGCAAAGTGTACATAAATTTTCATTTCTCTCGCATAAAATATTACCCATCGCCATATAATCGTATATGTTAGACATATCGATCTCATCCTCCACTAAGTTATATGTTAATATAAATAAAAACAAAAATTTTCATTTGATTTCCAATGGCTAGACAAAAAAAATATTTATCACTCGATATGTAGCCCGCCATATTATTGGCTTCGTATTTAGAAGAAAATTGGCGTCAGTTTGTCGTCCCCCTTCATAAATTTTGATTTTCAATTGTCGTTGTGTAGATTAAACACACAATGTCTGAGAAAATTTTAATTTTATGGGGTGGTTGGTAAAAGTTATTGCAAATTTTTTGCTGCATCAACAAAACAACATCAACATAATAACATTAACACGGATTATTTAACATTTCACGTTAATTAATCGCTTTATGATGGAATACAGTGAGTTTATTGAACTAATTATGCACGAATGTTCATTTGTTACATGTTTACGACGCATAATTGAAAATATTATGTTGTTTCATTTTCATGGTGTGCGGTACTGTTGTCAAACCCTAAAATTGATATTTTTGTCATTTTCAATTAAAATTTGGTTTTGTCGAACATTTTCAATAATCCGTCATCGCATGTACGTAAATTTTATCACCGGATATAACACATCTCTAATACACGAAGTAATATCCGTTTTGTCTTTTATATTTAAAATGCGATTGAATTTGATAATACATTTATTTTTATAACCGCAATGGCATCATACCGAATATTACGATATATATCACACTCGAGTACTCGACTCGTATTTTAAACAGGGTTTCCTAGAAGGATTGTCTGGATTTGAAAGTAGTATCGGAGTTTTTTTCTATACGAATGATAGTTCAAACCTGTTGGTGTTTAGACCTAGAATTATTCTTACTGAATCAAACATTGGTCCTTCGAGCTAAATACTAAAAAGAACCCGCAGACCTATACGAACGACATCGAGAAGCAATTCACCAACAACATATTATACAGGATAATAAAGATAAACGCCATAATAACAGGCAGTAAACAACAACAATATTTGAATGCCCTGATTGATCAACAAAAGGTAGCAGCAGGGAAAATACGGCAACTCCATGCTAATTCGAAATTGGGGAAATTTACGAGAACTTCATCGCACAGATGCGCCGTCGACTCAATGTTGGTGCACCATCTACACCAACTATGGAACAAGGCAAAGAGTCCATCTGCCCAGAACCTAAAGTAGGCAAACAGCTCTCCATTCCGTCAAAATCTATGTCAGCCATTGCAATTCCACCAAGAGTATATATTCATTCGAAATAATAGTCACAACCCTTGACAGCAATTGACCGGATGATCAAAAATGCCGCACAAAACCTGTTAGCCGCAGAAAAAACTGAGAACCCGCATTGCAGTTTTCACTAGCTCATATGAAAAGAATAATGAATACAATTACGGCACACAAGCCAGCCGTTTTCATACTGAGATAAAGCTGGTTAAGAAGAACAACCCAATAAACAACAAGAGCAAGTTAGACTGCAGTTAAGCCCATTATCTGATAAAGATGGAATACTGCGAGTAAAACAACTACGAAAGCAGTCATCTCAAAATGTGTTACCTGCCACAGATTCAAGACGAAGCCATGTGGCAATCAGTTTATGAGTAACTTGCCGTCTCCAAGAGTACAGCCATCTAGACCATTCTTACACACAAGAGTTGACTGCACAGGTCCTTTGCAAATAGAAACGAGACATGGAAGAGGAAGTCAAACTTATAAAGCCTACATGGCGATATTTATTTGTCTCAACTAAAGCCATATAGAGGTTCTGACAAACCTCACAACAGAGGCATTTATTGCTGCTTTAAAACGATTCGCTTCTAGGCGAGGTGTTTGCAGCTATATATACAGGGACAACGCCGCGAACATTATTGGAGCCAACAAAAAACTAAAAGCCGCTTTCAATAACGTTGTGCGGCTGATCAAATAGCTAAGGAAGGGATAACCTGGCACTTCCAACTATCTCATCACCACACTTTGGTGGACTATGGAAAGCAGGTGTAAATTCAGTTAAGACACATCTGCAAAATATTATGGGGAACAGCATGCATACCTATGAAGAACGCATACCACGGATGAGCTCAGTACTTGGACCCACCTGAACGACGAATTCATCTGTGACATACATCAACCACTGTTCGAGTACGGCACGAACATAAGTATCTGTGAGTTACAACTAATCAAACTACCTGATCATCTTCCGACCAGCTGTGAAATCAGCCAGATGGGCACAACCACACTATGGATTTTACTGCGCAGACACAACGCATGGATATTTGTAATGAAATCCAAAACTCTCTACAATCTAGTGTGCGAAAATGATAGCAATGGAGTAATTGAGACATCACAAACATTCATCGAAAAAGAAAGAATTCTAACAATTAATCGTTCTTGCGTTTTGAAAGGAGCTCCCGTTACTGTAGCAGGACGTAGTTTTTTAAGTAGTAACTTGGAGCTCTTCTTTACACCTCAATTTAATTAGAGTAATATAGGGTGTGTATTTTTTTTTGATATCGGAGAAATCGGAGAGATCAGAGAGATTATTTATCGGATATATCTGAAAATTTTTTCTCCGATTTTTATCTGTCAAATCGAAAAAATATTTTTTGTGTTTTTTTTTAGTATCAAAATAATAAATTATTTTATGAATTTCAGCATTAAACTCCCTAAATTAATGTTTTATTTGTCACCTGATAGCTCAACATTAATCGGCGTCGCCATTTAGAATTTTTTCAGAGTAAAAAGATCGTATCCAATAATTATCGGAGCGTAAAAAAAACGACACAGAGAGATCATTTTTTTCTCGGATATTAAAAAAAAACGCATATCTGAAAATTTGACAGTAAATGTATCTCTCCGATTTCTCCGATATCAAAAAAAATCACAGCCATAGACTCACCTAGAGGCATCAACAACAAACGTCAGCCTCCATGAATACTATCAGTACTTAGCAGTTTACTTGCAAATCCCAGCGGAACTTAGTACAGTTACTTGGTACGTGATTAAAAGAACAAAAAACCGTGCACCAGCAACTGACCATCTAGTCCCACTCCCAGATATATAAACGCCCGGTAGTATGTTGAAAACTAGCAACATTTCACATTTGTACTACTTTTAGTTAGTACATACAACAATTAAAACTACTATAACAATTTTTCCATCGTCTGGTTCAAATTCTGAAAAAGGACCTTCGATTAAAAAAGAACATTTTTCTAGATAACACGGTACTACAACATTTAACTTATATAAAAGGGATAAAGAGATATTACCATATATTACTGACATCCCAGGAGATTGCGGCCCACGCGGACATATAGCTCTTTATGATACAAAATATCTGGAAAGCGTATGCTTAAGAGTTCAGTAGGTATCCAGACCTTTTATTGGCAATTCAGAAGCATTGGAACAGAATAACTCCGAGGTTTAAGCTACATATGTTCAACTAGGCATCATTTTTCAAGAAAAGCTTTTTTTCATCTGCATTACATAGCTGTTCCTCATATCATAATTTATTTAAAAAAGAAACAAGAATATCAAATATTGATAGAATTTAATCGAAATTAGGTGATGCAAGCTGTAGAAGGCAAAAATGTAACATTTGGGTGACAGAGGTGGCTTGTGAAATAAAGAAATTTATTAAAAACTTTAAAATGAAGATATATGGTTTTAAACATCTAGAATCAACTAAGAACTCGGGATAGTTCATTTATTAACCAAACCCTCAAAAGGTACGATTGCGATTTGTCTGTGCACAGCTATATGGAAAAAAGCAGTCAGCCAAAAATTCAAAAAAGTTGCTGTTTAATAATTAGTCGAAATCTCAGGCGTAATCAATCAGACGATTGCAGATCACGAACTTTACGGTTACACCATTTAATGATGGCGCTACAGCGAAAATGCGTAACTATAGAAAAAAGAGATTCACGGAATAAATTTGATAATCCGCTATCAAAAGACAAGCAATTACCAGACCATCCACATACAAATATGTTTTTCTGTTACATGGACAAGCAACATTTGAATGTATTTATAGATCAACAATGTACAAACAATCAGCAGGTGTTAGATATGTGCATAATATAAATATACGTAGTACTATCATGGTATATTAGACAATTACGTTCTAGATGTCGCTACTGTATTTATTATTAAAAAACATTAAAAAAGAAGCTGACTTAGGTTTTGTCTTACCATACTACAGTATAAAAAGAAAAAATATCGGAACTCATGATGTCGTGAAGTTGCTAATAGTAATTACAAAAAATTAAGCATCTATTATTGTGCCCTACCGAGAGTTTGATTTCAATCCTGTGTAGACTGAACAGACTCAAGTAGCAATACGAATACAATAAGTCAATGTTATATTAGGTTCCTATTGAAGTTTTGCAGTTTCTAATGTTAATACGCCAAAAACTATTTAGGGGCTAAGGGACATCGTAAACTGTTCGATTCTAAATAAACTTAAAATTATAAACATTAAATATGGAAAACTCTTTAGCATATGAAAATCTATTATTATTACTCGAATGATGATGTTCTGTGTTTGATTTATGTCTGGAAATTGTCATGCAATCCGAAACCTCCATACCAACATTAATTATGTATGTCTGTTTATACGTATATTTTTGCGTTGGACGCGCGTAAACTATTTTTAAATAGATTTTAGTACATACATAAATGTTATGCTACGCAGACAAATTATGATAAGGGAACAAAAGTGAAATTACGCATTGAATGCAGAACAGGTCACGTGTTATTGAGCTCATATAACTATATGTAAATATGATTTAATCCAATGACAAAATTCAAGCTTAACAACACTAATTGCTTTCGTTCCATAACATAAATCGAAAGTGATAGAAGACACGCGAGTATCTCTTTATGTATATCTAAATGACATTAATATTTCAAAAATGTGTTTCGAATAAATCAATTAGCAGTGAGGATTGACGTAGGCGGTCAATAGATTTGGTTATTTAATGGCCAAAATGCTTAATAAATAATGCGAGTATGGCATATAAATATACTATACAGGTGTACTTCGATTGCCACACCGTAAATGTTATAAGATATACAAGGTCATTGAATTAGTTTTTCGGATTTCGAGGTTAGATTTGTTAATTTTTTAATATAATCATCTTTCAATTACTAACATGGTTTTACAAATGCCTTATTGGAGTCGAGTTTAAGGTATAAGGCTTTGGTTACCATACAGGTAAATACGCTCCAGTCAGATATCCTTTGCATGACCCGATTTACTGATAAAGGGCCAATGATACTAGGCTTTTGGGTATGGGATTCGAAGGTTATTCTTATACCGTTTCAGCCAAGATATTATTCGACCTTCTTTAGCTTATGCTGGTAAACCTCTTCAATATTTCATTGCATATGTTGTCAAGCATTTCATGTGATAATATACCATAAAAGGCACAGTCTGCAGGATTTTCTCGGGATCGAACGTAAGACCACTGATTATTCGAATAGTTAACAATTTCGTTCACGCGGTTTAGTGCGGAAATATTTCCTTTCCGGTGCGGGTTTGCTAACCAAGAGAACGATAGTTGAATCAGACCGGCGAAATCTTTTGCTGTAATGCAAGTTTTAACGCTTTTATTACCACTATGAGTATTCGGATGAGTAACAAGTTCGCACATAACTTGAGTCTTGATGTTGATGCGTATTTTATATAGTAGCCACTTTGGTTGTTGCTGTTTATCGATATGTGGCTGACAAGGAAACTCTTCAGTAATTTCTCTTACTGAGACTTCTAGATCCTTTGGGATATTTTTTAGAAGTTTCACATCATTATGTGTTGTAATTTTGGCTTTATAGAAATAGATCCCAGAATTGGAGTTTTTTTTAAACACAGAATGGTGTGGCAAATAATAAACTTCGCTCCCTGTTTGGCCAATTTCAGCTTGAGGAATTCGCTCCATATTCGAACAAGAGAATGGTATTCTTTCATAAATTTGCGATGTCCCGTGTAAACATCTAGATGTTTAAGTAACCTTTTCTCTAGTGAACAGAACTACTGTAGTGCCTGGGAACGTCTATGCTTTTGAAGATTTAGCTATCTGATAAAAATAGCAGAAATATATAACACCCAATTAAAAAGTCTATGGTTCGTAGATTCATGTGAACGACAGTTGAGTTAGATAAGGTACCTTACCTCGGTTAACTGGTTTGGTTGGTAGATATATGCATTTTTGTCAATGGTAAATGGTGCCTTGGTTGGTGAAAAAACAGCCTAGTTTTCCACCATTTAGCGTAAAATTGTTGAAACTTGCATTGGCTCACGAAACTCTTAGTAGAGCTGCATATTTTTCAGTAATATTCGATCTTGTGAAAACTGAATCTAACAAAGCACGACAGTATCTCCATTTAACGAATCTATCACGTTATATTTGAACTAGGGCAGTCGATAGTAGTGCATCAGCATTAGTATTTTGACTAGGTTTCAATTATTTTACTACATCTGCAACTCTAGCAACTCATTCTTCGACTTCAACTCTTCAAGGTGAAGCCGAAGAATGCACTTGTGAAAGGTTTTGGTTCGGAGGTAATAGGTGGGGATTGCGGCTTGGTATGAACAACGGAATGATGTTTTTTTGTACACTGGAGGCATAACCCACAGAATCTGTACAATAGCAGCAACATCAAGTGTTACAAACCGATACCCAATATGCAAAGAAGAAGAGCACATGTATATATGAGTGTAAAATCTATCAAGGAATGAGCTTAAATGATAAATTTCAGGCAATACAAACAAATAATAGGTGCTTTAATTGCTTAGAGGAGGCCACTGAGTTCAATAATGCCGATCAATGACAACATGCCACCATTGCCAAAGGAAACATTACACCTCATTACCATAGCAAGCTATGGTGATACGGATCTAATTAGCTGAGTGAATTTGAAGGGCTCAAACCAACTCAAAGAAAGAGCATAGCATTAGACAATCTGATAATTGAAAAACTGCGACCTTCAAAGATCAATACGTTGGTAGTTCAAGCATCATTAATAGACCATTTCATAGAAGAGCTTATGAGCAGATATTCAAGCTTCAATAAAACCAAGATCATTAAATCCAGAGATAAAACGAGCGAGACCATCAGAGATGATGTAATAATTATATTAAGACATATTCAACAGAAGGAATTCGCTGCGGGAATAGATGAACTAAAAAATAAAAATTCAATATTGAGACGTAGCACACTCACGAGCTTAAATCCATTCATTGATGAAAGGGACATGCTGCAAGAAGAGAGACGTATCCAAAAATCTTTGGGTAAATTCAGAGTGAAGCATCTAATCATTTTACCATTAAACCAGCCACCAGTTAAATGCATAGTAAGAGATGCCCACCTACTACACAACCATCCGGTATAAGCTTGCTTACCAGTATTGTTCGACGGGAATACTGGATAATAAAGAGCAAAATGCAATCTAGATCAGTAGTGTACAAATGCATAAAGTACATCAAGCAAAA
Source organism: Tipula confusa (assembly GCA_963556175.1). NCBI lineage: Eukaryota > Metazoa > Arthropoda > Insecta > Diptera > Tipulidae > Tipula > Tipula confusa. The sequence goes on from OY744475.1 coordinate 81,438,521, forward strand.
CCCAACATTGAGTAACCCGCTTATGGGCAACTTACCAGCCGCAAGAGTACAATATGTTCACCCATTTTACGAAGTAGGAGTTGACTACTGCGAACCATTCAAAGTTCAGCCAGTACGACGGAGAGGACAAGTACCGATTAAAATGTACCTGTGTATATTTGTCTGTCTCAGCACAAAAGCATATTGAAGTAGTAGGCAATTTAACAACTGAGAATTTCATTGGAGCATTTAGCCTCTTTACAGAACGCCACGGAAACTGCCATACAATATACAGTGACAATGGAACAAATTTTGTTGGCGCCAATAATCATTTAAAGGGACCATTCAAATTTATCCGACGCAAAGCATCTGATATTGTTGCAGCGCTATTGCAGTATAGAATTAATTGGAAGTTTATTCCACCTGGAGCACCTCATATGGGAGGTATATGGGAAGCAGCCGTCAAACAACCAAAATACATTACATTAGTGACAAAAATTAAAGCTACCTTGAACTACGATCTTACGATCCTTCTTACGATCCTTCAAAAACGAAGTAAATAGAAGAGTGAATACAATAACTTCATAACAGGCGATACAGTTCTCATTGCAGAGAGTGGTCTACCTTCGTCATGTTAAGCATCGGGTAAAATTATTGAAACCCATCCAGGAACTGACGGTAAAGTTCGTATTGTAGATATTCGACTAGCAAACACAAACCAAATTATACAGAGGGCAATACACTCTACGAAAAAAATGTCCTAGATCAAAATTTAATCATTCCAAAGGGGACATACATTAGTGCTAAAATTAGTACCTCCTTCCCCTCCCTGCAGGTGGCGCGAAGATAACTTTGAAATTAAAATAGGAACCCCTATTTTTTATTGCAGATTCGGATTTTGCGACTAAAAATAAATACGTAGGGAAGTTAATTTTGGTGAAAATCGGCTAACCGGAAGTGGCAGAATTTTTATTTTTTTTGTCAATTTTTTTTATTTTTGGTTTATTTTTTTAATACAACATTTTGCACTTAACAGTTTTCTCATGAATGCTACACTTTTTGAAATATTTACAAAACTCGAAAAAATCCCTATATAAGCAGCCACTTCCGGTTAGACGATTTTAGCCAAAATTAACAACAACCTTACTTATTTTTAGCCGGAGAATAAGAATCTGCAATAAAAAATATAGGGGTTCCTATTTTCATTTCAAAGTTACTCCCCGCTCTACCTACAAGAAGGGAAACGGGTGCATTAATTTTAGCACTAATGTACAATATTTCCCTTTTGGATGCCTTTTTCTATCGGATGGTGACAGAAGAAGGCATCCAAAGAGGAAATATTAAAATATATCCAAAATATTTTTTTGGATGGCGACGATGATTTTGAAGGCGAAAATTAATTCGCACTTTTCACGTTGGATAAACAACGACCAGTAGAAACGCAACAAAATCTAAATGACGAAATCAAAGATCACTAATTTGGCCCTAAGCATTTTAGCAGGTCCTATCGGTGTGGTAAAATTAAATCAGCTAAGAGACGCGTGGAATTCATTTAACAACATTCACGGAGATTATAGCAAATGCAATCGATGTAGAATTTAAAGGCGGATTTTGTGAAAACAACTTGTTTGTAGAGATCCAAGAGGAGTGCGAGTTGTGAGTCATTAAAATTCAGCAGAAGTTGAAAAATGAGTTTACCGGAACATAATGTTACCGCATCCATTGAAATTCCTTGATTCTATACGGGGATTGCAAGTAATGAACTAGTTTTTATATTCTGTTCAACAAAACGGTACATCAGATTGATACCTTGTCAAGCAGGAAAAGTAATCAGCCATCTCACACTATCCGAAGTCATAAATAAAACTGCATGGGATGATCTTACCGCTAGATACGAAGACCGGTGATTGTAACCTGGCACGCACGTTAGTGTACTGCTAGTCTTACCCGGCTGGACCGTCGAGCCTTATGGCAGGTTGAGGATAATACACGACATCTCTATACAGTGTCTACACCATAAAGATTCCAAAAGTTAATTTCTTGGAAACAAAATTTCATTCTTTGGCGACTAAAACTAGAAAAGGAAAACAAGAGCCAACAGCACCGACAAGACTTTGTTAAAGTGAGCCTCCCTATGGCTGTTGTAGTGGGGTCCACGAAATCACCAATTGTAATTCGTTCCAAACCAATCAATTTTGCAGCGAACTTCAGCTTCCAGAGCAAAATCTTTATGCTGAAGCTTACTACAGAAGTACCATGGAAGACATTGTCGAAAAAAATGTTTAACATGCAATGGAGCTCATCATATTTTACGCCATGACATCGAAAAGGTAACTAAGAACCCGCAAGAAATTTCAATGACAGCACCCTTGCAAACGGCTAGTAGAGCTGCATAAAGTAGCCTTTTATTAGCAACCATGATAAACACATAGTTAGTCTAACAATCTTAAGCTCACTAGAACGCCAAATAAAACAAACATCGCCAGTATAGATAGAACAAAAGCCTCATTCATCAGTGCAATTCTGTATTAGTCCGCGATTTTCTGTAAACTTCAAAATCAAGGTATAAATGCTATGATGTTCAAAAACAAAACCTGGAGCATGCCTGATAAGGTCATTGAACCAAATTATTGCAGTCATATTCCGAAAAACTTACTTGGGTAGATTCAACGTTCTATGGACCAGGACTAAACGATATTTTACTACGCGAAGATTACTAATAACTATGCCGGATTGTGGGAATGTACGACGCATTATCAGCATAGAAGCTGCTTAAAGCACTACTCAAACTTTGAAACTCAGACTATATGACACAATACAAATACACTATTAGAAACCCTACCAAGAGAAGTCTACATTCAGAGAGCTCAAAAATCGCCCACCCCTATATGGATAAGTTGGAGTTTCTTTGGATGAAGAGTTCAGATATTAGCATCAAAATGACAGTATTAAAACTCCACTTCCTTCTTCGCTTATTTTAATGGATTTTACGATACATTTGAAAAAGCCTATTATATGCAGCAGTAGTAGACATTTCATTTTGGCCAGATTCAATAATCATGCTGTCGTATAGATTTTCGTCACTAATAGGATTTCGGCAAAATACTATACCGGCAGACTAAAAAAGATGGGCCACAATCCATTAAAGTCAGTTACTCGATGCTAGAAGTATAACATGCAATATTAACTACGAGTTCTGAAATAGTTAATCAATTTGGGCAGTTAGTATAGACAAATAATCAGACATCAACAAAATGTCACGAGATCATCATCGGATATTGTCAACGCTTTATCAAGAAAGGATTAAAGCTACACGATGAACCATAATGCCGCATCGTCAAGTTTAGAGCTCAACGAAGCAAGGGGGAATTATGCAGAATAATACAATATGAGCAAAAAGTCATTTTTTATAGCTTAATCTATCTACTGACGGCCAAAGAACTCTGCAAGTAGGATGACGCTCTTTTTAGACGTAGTTAATGGATAACAAACGGTAGAAGGATAGTCCGGGCTGAAAGGAATAAGTGTTAAAAATGTCATCGCTTTGACTTTGCAGGATCTATCCAAGTCAGTGTTAGCACAGGAAAAGGCACCAAATCAAAAAGAATGAAAAAGGGAAACCCGCAAGAACCAGCATCAAACTATTACCTTTGGTATAGTATTGAGTTTATTAAAAATGTTTAGCGCTTGTCCAGAAACGTCAGCGATTAATTTTTCGATAACGTGATTAGCTTTTCTCATCAGCCCGGACTCTATTACTGAGAACATGCAGTTTAAAAGGTCATTAACAGTCAACAAAGTTCAAATGTTTGACCTTGAATTTATTTATGCAATGCATATCAATAATTTAACTAAAATCTACATTAGTATTAACACTTAATTCTTTGAAAAAATCGATCTTCGTATTAATGTAATTAAAAAAGCTTGGCTTTCGAAATTATTTTCTATAGCATGACTTAATTAAACTTCCATTACACCCACGACCACGTTTACCTATAATGAGACATTAATTAAGCCATAGTTTCAATAAAAATTACAATCCAGTAGTACTTAAATCATTCCATAAAGTTATTTTAATTGAATAGCGATTGCCAAGTCAAACACAACTAAGCACACATTAGTCTTATAGATACATGGTTTATATAGAAATTTTGAGGTGCGGTGTAGTTGTAATAAGACATATGTACATACATTTTAAATGCGATCATTACTTATTTATATACTATCTAGTATCTACCTATATTTTGTGCTATAGAAATAATCGATAAAATAGAAAATAATACTGATACTGAAACAATATGTCAAAACAAAGCATTGGATATAGGCTTGGTGCAGAACAATGGTCATATGAGTAACATTTTTCAAAGAACTTAGGTAGTTGCTAGCTTACAATAAATGTTTGTATTTGATTGCTAAATTATCGATTTATCATATTTTCCTAAGTAGGCATGTGGATTTCATTTTTTTTTCTAAATATGTCAAATCAATAATTCAACATCATTAATAACATATTTTTGACCGTATCGATGAAAATTATAATAATATATCGAAATAACGTAATACTGGGTTTTTCCTATTTTAAAAATTGGGAAAATATAATTTTCATATAGTTTTCAAGTGATGTTTGTCATATGTCAGACTGAAATGTATTATGTATTGTTGACTGAAAAATAAGTCTGACTGACGTCTCTATAATTACCTTTGAACTATATAAATTTGAAAATAACCTGCTAAGAAATTTTCCTTGAAGAATTGGTTGCAAAATATTTATTCACCACCATTTAATAGTCATAAATGGACATCAATGGAACCATGGCGATCAACCCCACTGTAATGTATGGGAGCCTCTCGAATGCACGGGACAATTCTGTAGCTTAGCTTAAATAACCAACATTTTATGTTACTCTTAAAAACTACTCAAGTATTTAAATTTTAGATATAGACGGGCAACGGAAAACATTGAATACAATTTGGAGAACACATGTTTAAACCAATTTAACATACATTTTATCAATTTAGAGTGAAATTTATAACTTTCAACCTTAAGTGGATTTGTTTAATTAAATTTAGATTAAATAAATTTGTTTTAGTTTTAGAGTGGATTTTGGTGAAAGTAAAATTGAAATTAACCCATTAAGTGAATTTCACTAGTTATGGTGTTTTGCGGTCTAAAGTTTTGGTTTTGGTAAGTCTTCGTTGTACTTGTAATGTTTGTGCTAAGGATTCACCTTTCGGATTCAAATATAATGAATTTACCTTTTTTCTAAATTGTATCCGTGTTTGGTATACTTTACTTATTGAGTGGAATTCACTGATTTTTTATGAGCTATTTTTGGTAGGAAAATTTGCTTTATTAACTTGGGGTTTTTATAAATATTACTTGTTCAAATAATTCAAAAATAATTGAGTGACTTTTCATAATATAGATTAAACTTGATTTAAAATTTGTTTGAGTAAATTTTTTATTTTATCGGAACCACAAGCTTTTTCTACAAACACTGTTAAACGACAAATTAAAGGTGCGAAACAAGTAGAAATTAAAACAAAGTTTGAACTTTGCTTATGAATTGGTTTCTATACAGCAAGCATTGCGTAGTTGTTTTCGGTTATAATAATAGCAAGCGTTGCTTAATCGTTGTCATTTATACAAATAATTGTAATTTGTAAACAATTGACATATTCCCAATCAAATGGAAAATATTCTTGAAAATAAAAATGCAATTACGACTGAAACTGAAGAAGAGGTAAATAGAGCTACTTACAATTTATTATCCATACGGTCCAGGCAGCAATACTAGTTAATTTAAAATTGCTTCCGGAAAATGTACTGAAAATATTTTTTTATTCAAAACAAATCACTTTTAACACGGCGTGTTAAAAGTAAAACAAATTTTAGACTGATGCCTGGAAACAACATTTTTAGCTCATGTAAACAAACGTTAAAAGCCTACTATTTACAGCGTTTGTAGAAAAACTTGTTTTTTTCAAAGCAACGAATTTGTTTTTGTTTTGACTGAAAATTTTAATTTTAAATTTGTATAATCATAATTTTCACTCAAAAAAATCGTCACAATAGCTGCGGCGTTTATTAATAGTAAAATTTAATTAAACATGCAACCCAGATTAGTATTTTTATTTCGAGTGACATTTAGGATTAAATACATATATTAAATTAAAATTTAAATTTTTGAGTAAATTTTGAAGTGCTTGAAACCGCGTATAGCTTAATTTTCCGAGCTAAATTTTTTAATTCGTTGGAATCTTATTTATGAATTTTGGTTAAGGTAAATTTAAAATTAACTCATAGAATGAAATTCACTATTATTAGTGTTTTATTGTTTTAAGTTGCATTTTAAGCCACCGTTGCAATTGAAATAATTTTTTTGAGATTTTTCTTATTAAATATAGACCAAATTTGACTTACTATTTTAGAGATAATTTTATATTGGATTTTCGTTAAAAAATATTCGACTTTAAAAATAATTTTATGTGAAATGAGTAAAATTAATTCAATATATTAAGTGAAATTCATTGCATTGATGTAGCAACAGTTGTAATAAATAGTTTTTTTAGAACCAAGAACTTTAAATTTTGAGTGAAATTTTTGATTTTTTTTTCAAATCGACATAATGTGAAAAATAAATACAATCTATACTTATCTAAACTTTTATAGTGATGGTAATTGGTAATATCAATTTAGTTTTTTATTTAACTGAAACTAGTTAAAATTCGCAGAACGTTACTAAGAGATGAATATCATGAGACGTGCCTTCTAGGACCTTAACCTTTTTTAAAAAGGTTAAGCCACGACTTCAGATTAGCCGTGTAACCAAAAAACCCATTTTAGATCACGTGAAATCTTTCAAAATTATTATTTCGTCGGAGGCACAAGCCAAAGTCTCTATAATAGTTAGTAGTGGTCTATTTATGATGATTGCCCTGCTCGAGTGCATTTTGGTAGTAAAATAAAGTAACCCATTCAAAGATTCATTATTTACATTTTTACAATTTTTAATGGTTTTTGAATGCAGTAATTAAATATTTTTTTGAGTGGAAATTTTAATTTTAAATTTGTATAATCGAAATTTCCACTCAGAAAAATCGTCAAAATAGCTCACAAGTTTAGTATTTATATTTGGAGTGAAATTAATGATCAAATATATTATATTTAACTTTTAATTTTTGAGTGAATTTTAAAGTGACATTTTAAGCCACCCTTGTAAATGAAATAACTGTTTGAGTGGAAATTTTAATTAGAAAACCTGCTTAAATACGTAACTTGAGTATTTAATAAGTAAAATAAAATCAAATTAGGAAAAATAAATCTGTAAGTAATTGTTCTTTTTTGAGTGAAAATTTAAATTTTAAATTTATATAATCATAGTTTTCACTCAAAAAAAAATCGTCGCAATATCTGAAGCGTTTATTAATAGTAAAATTTAATAGAGAAAAAAACAGTTTAGGATTTTTATTTCGAGTGGAATTTAGGATCAAATATAATAAATTCAACTTTAAATTTTTGAGTGAAACTTGATGTGGTTTTTTAACATATATAATTCAATTTTTGTTTATATTCGATGCTTTCAAATTTAGATAATTTTGAGTGAAATAGGTCAAAATAAATGTACAGATTATGAATGAAATTTTTAAATTTTTAAATAAAATATTTTTTTCATTTAGAATTCTGTATTTAATTAAAAATTGGTTAAATTAATGGTAACTGTTTTTTTAGAGTAGTCGCCTTACGTAGAAATACCGCTACTTTTAGATCAGCGAGCTCAAAATTACATAAATTTAAAATTACCTCATGGAGCATTTTAAGCCACCGTTGTAATTGAAATATGAGATTTTATATATTAAAAAGTCTAGATTTGACATTATATTTTGGAGTGAATTTTATTAGGTTTTCGTTCAAAAATATTCGACAAATTAAAATTAAAATTATTTTACGTGAAATGAGTGAAGTTAACTCAGTATATTGAGTTAAATTCATTGCATTAATGTAGCAACTGTTGTAGTAAACGAGTTTTAATAACCAAGAATTTTCAAATTTTGAGTGTAAGTTTGAGTTTTTTTTTTACAAATCCATCTAATGTCCAAATTTTAAAACAATTGATATTGTGAGTTTACAATTTTTTAACATATGATGGCTCCAGTATCAATTGATATCGAAAGAAGTTGTTTGCTGCAAGTCTTTAAACTTGGTTTCTAGGACATTAAATTTGTTTAATAGGTTAAGCCTCCATTTCAGATCAGCCACCCTATCCAATTTAGAACCCATTTTAGATTATGTGTAATCGATTAAATTTATTATTTTTCCGGAACCACAGACATGTGGACTTCTTATGATGATATCTCTGCCTGAGTGCATTTGATAGTAAAATAAAGTATTGAGCGATTTATTATTTGTTTTTTATAAATATTAATGGTTTTTGAAAGCTGTAAGTAAATTTTTTTTTAAGTGAAAATTTAAATTTTAAACTTTTATAATTAAAATTTCCACTCAAAAACATCATTGCATTTTCTGGATTAATAGTAAAATTTAAGAAACAAAACTATGTTTAGTATTTTTATTTGGAGTGAAATTTAGGATCAATATATAAATTATATATAACTTTTAATTTTTGAGTGAATATTGAAGTGACATTTTAATCCACCGTTGTAACTGAAATTTTGAGTATACATTTTAATTAAAAAAACCACCTCACCGCTTAGCTTGAGAATTTAACAAGTAAAATGTAATCAAATTAGGACAGTTAATAAAGTTGTATGTAACTGTCGTTTTTTGAGTGGAAAGTTTAATTTTAAATATTTATAATCACAATATCATCGTAAAAAAATTGTCACAATATTTAGAGCGTTTACTAATAGTAAAATGTAATAAAAGAAGAAAAACTGTGTTTCGTATTTTTATTTCGAGTGAAATTCAGGATCAAATATATAATAAATTTAACTAGTATTTTTGAGTCAATTTTAGAGTGGTATTAAAAGCCACCGTTGTATAATTGAAATAATTGGTTTGAGTGTAAATTTTAATTGGTTTGAGTGTAAATTTTTTGAGTGCTTGAGAATTTAAGAGTAAAATGTAATGAAATTAAGAGAAATTAACTAAAGGAAACTTTGTAAGTGTTGATAAGTAACAATTTTGAGTGAAATTTTTAAATTAATTGGTAAATTAATTGAAGTTTACTTTACATTATCGAGTGAAGATTGGATGAAATTTAATATTTATGTTATTTACTGTTTAAAGTTGCGTTTTAACCAAAATATCGTTTAAATAAAATATTTTATAGTGGTAATTATGGTTTACTACAACACATTGTAGTAAATGTTATAGGTACAAATAATTCAGAACTTCGAGTGAAGATTAGGAATTTGACTTTCCCAAAAATTAAAAAAGTTTGAGTGAAAATAAAATTATTATTTTATTGATGCAGTAAAATATCAAAATACATTTTAATAATCGATTGCTTGAGAAAAAAAGGTCAACTTGTACAAAAATAATAAATGTCAGTGATTTTTGAGGTTAAGAGTAATTAAAAAAAAATTAGCAGTTTACCTTCAATTTTATCAAAAGACATATTATTAATCAGGAAGCAATTTAATAACTAAATTTAATGTTAGATATAACCATGGGATAATTATATATGCTAAAACTGATCGATCCTATATAATACTGCTAAATGAAGAACTTAATTTAAATTCCATGATGAATATTAATTTTATGGATGTAAAAAATTAAAATTGAAAACTGTTGTATAATGCCGAACGATCAATTGTGGATCTGTAAAATTCCCTAGATCACCCATCAATAGTACAATGTATACAGCACAGAACAATAAACCTATTATAAACCATTACTTAACAGTTCTATTGTACAGCAAATTTAAGGTTTAATAAATCTGAACAATAATCTAATTAAAAAAATTGTATCGTTGCTAGTGCTATAGCGCGACTTTTGTTAAATCGAAAAGATTTCAAATCAAAAAATTTGTCTGTAATCATAAAAATCATATATAAAACGCATATAAGCACAATGACCATATGAAATCTTACATAAAACCAGACGCGATACTTATATTTTGTAAGTATGTTGTGTGTACATAATAATGTTGTATACAAAACTAAATAAAACGCGACGTCTTAATGTCTGTCCCGCATTTTTTTTTTTTTTTTTGTGCGATTATTATGACTTGCTTGGTAATGTTGTTATTCTTGATATCACATCCATTTGAATACTTTGTAATATGGCTGTTATTTTAACAATTTATTATTTTGTGTAATTATTGAATAAATTATATTGCTGCTTTTAAATAATTAAATATAAGAATACATGAAAAATTATTGATCGTCATTTTATATAATTTGTCGAGAGGAATGGGAATGACATCAGATACTTGTATTGAATCAACAATTTTTTGTTGGTGTATCAGCAATAGGGTGTTTACTCGAACGAACCATCATAATATTTCTAGAACTATTAGATACGATTTATTCATTTGTTTCATTTACGGTAGCATCGTTTTTTCTATAGTTTATTGCTGGTCAACAAACCATCCTTTAGCTTTGCGTGTAAGCGCCTAGCTTAACAGTCACTATAATGTTTGAAAGATGTTTGGCATTTTTTGAATCATTTCTTCAGCAACATTTTGTATATGACTAATTCTTTTTTTTATAGTGTTTATTCCGTACACTTTTCTGGGAACCAAGCTCTCCCAACTCTTTCGTGGTTCACTTAACGTTCAACTTTACGCCATTACTAGTTAAATCGAGGCCGCGCGAACACAGGTTCGATTTTAAATATCAATCTACGTTGGTTCGACCTATGGGTTCTGCACTCCTACAGGGGTCATAGTTGTGTTCATCATCACGACCGATCGTAATCAGGTGATGAAAAAAAACTTTTGCAACCCTTCCCAGTGGGAATTTGAACCCGGTACCTTCCATCCTAAACTCCGCAGCGTTAACCACTGCGCCAATTGCTCGGTATGGCATACTCTTTTGGACAATTTTTGGTAGTTTATTATCATATCAAAGTGTACGCCACTAATTGAGCATGATATTGCCTAACACTACAAAAATCGTTAGTGACGAGAAAATATCAGCGAATAGTTAGAAAATTATACCGGAAGCAGAATACTACATGAAGCAGAAATAGGCTATATAGAACTATATTTGTTTTAGAATGTCAACTATGGATTTAAAAATTATAGTGTTGAAGTACTACCTTAATTCTATACTGTCGGTGGTGTAGCAATTCATTTATATAAGAGATAGTCAAACAGAACACGACATATGACATAGTCAACATTTCCTGTTCTTGGAAATAAGTAATAATCTTAATAACAAATTATTAGTGAGTGTGGTTTATAGCCCACTGAAGATTAGATATCTACATTATCTAAAATAATAAAATCTTAAGAAGCAACTTCAACAGTACACGAAGTACTCCAAACAGTTACAGCAGAAATTTTTGTTACTATCGCTGTGATACTTCTGTTTGAAAACAGGATATTTCTTATTTCTATGTGCTATATCTGTTTTTTAATGACAAGTTACATTTGAATAATATTGGCGTTAGTTGCAACATACCGAAGATCAACAACTCCTTAATCAACTTAATATCAAATAAAGCGTTGCCTTACATCGATATATGCTTTCTTTAAGAGCATTAGTGAGGGTTAGGTCGATAGCCCCCTTATCATCATAGTATAAAATAGTTCATTTTGATGCTCCATTGATGATTAATTATTACCGCAAATATTATGCTTCTAACAACCTATTGACACAGGTTGATTCAGTTCTAAAGGTGTACGCCGCGTTACAATCGTGCATATTGAATCCATTTAATACCTGAGTCACATAGCTCTCTTGATCCAACTAAAGCCTTCCATGAGTTCTGTGACGAGTTATACGTATACCTAAAACGTGACTGGATGAAGCTAGTGGTTTGCCAAGATAAGTATATCGTCGAGATAAAATGTGGCCACAAGTGTTCCAACATTGGTAACTTTGCATAACACACATGGATCAGCATTTTTGTTAATTCGACATCTTTCAAAACTTTGTTTAGTTTCACATTTCAAACTTTAGTATAGCTTGTTTTAATCCATACAGGGATTTTTTCAACTTTCACACTTTTGTACTTTCCGTTGAAATTCATATATTTTTCTGATTGCAGCATATTTATGTATTTTCACTTAGTTCATCTTGCAAAAAGGTCATTTTGAGTTTTAAAAACCTACTTGAAAGTTTGCAACGCTGATTTCTACAAATTTGTACGTAACATCAATAACGCTTATACAACTATCATAAGTCACGATACAAAATCTTCGTTTATCTTCAGTTTTGGAATTCTACCAAATTTTCTTGGAAACTCTGCCAAACTATCCACTTCAATTTGTTAAACTTAGTCGTCGTGGTTCCCAGTCGCTAGCGCTGTTCGTTTTAAACTAATTATTACTTAAGCTTTCAACACTTCCAGAGGCATCAGCATTGGCCACAAGCGAGTTAACTGGCAGTTCTTTCAATGTTCAACTAGCATTTCTGCGAATGGATCAAAATAACCTAGACTTGAAAATGGTTGGATTTTTTGTTTTCTTTTTTCACGTACTTCGATTTAATGGAAACAGCATCTATTCTCATTCAACAATAGAATGCAAATCTACTCGTTATTTACTTGCATACAAATTGCACTCAATATATGTGCTGTCGCAACTATTACGTATACATATTCACCCACTGAGCAACACTGAGCTACAAAGCAACACACCTATTAATCCACTATCGTCGAATAGTTTGTAAATTACAAAGCTTTTGTGTCCTTTTTAACATATTTCTCATCACCTGTCACGCAACACCATAAATCCTCGTGTTCTATGTAACAGCGTACAGTAAACTTCATAGAGTTATACTTTTCACGTCCTTAGTTTATTTATTAGCGGTAAAGAATTCGACGCCATTTTTTTACAACATTTTCTTTTCCTTTTAAAAGTAAAAAAGACTCTGAAAATATCTGTTCTAATATAATTACTATTATTTTGCTTAATTTTGGACCCATAGTCTGTAAAAATCGGGCCCTGTAACACCGATAAAATAAACACAGTAGCCTTTTGAATTAATATTTTATAGAACGTCATTTTTTATTTTATTATTTTTGATCAGCGGCTTGCTGATTTAAATCCACAATATCGATGTGGTATAACCAACAACTTACCAGAAACTGTGAAACGCCAATGGGTGGAGTCATAGATATAATTATCTTAGTAAATTAAGTCAGAAACAAATTGCTCATTAGTCCAGGAGACTAGATTATGTAATAAAATAAAATAAATAAAAAAAAAAAAAAATTTTGACATTACTAATGATAATTAAACAATGGTGTAAATGTTGAAAGCTATAACTCATAAAAATTCTAATAGATGGCTTTAAACAAACTGATGTTCAAAAAAATATTTTACATAATTATGATATATTTACAAGAAATTTAATCTGTGCAGATTTTATTGCACGACACTGTATACATACGCGATTTAAATTTAGTTCGTGAGAATTTAAATTGTTGATATTAAATTTGGCGCCACATACCAATTTGCGATTACCTTATTGTATTATGCATACATAAAATAAAAAAAAAAAGTTTCGATTTCAATATTACCAAATAAAAATACAAAATTACAACAAGTAAATGTATTTACTTTCGTTTCACTGATAAACAATTAACTGTCCACCGTTAATTTATGCAAAGTAAATAGAAAATTTACAAAAAATTGAGCATAGTGTACAAAATTCGTGTGAATCAATTTTTATATAAATTTATCAATATTTAGAAATATTATAATATGTTATTAATAGGACAGGTTTTTATTTTTGCTAATCAGCACGATGACCGCCATTTATGTTTTAACAAATTTGCATAAATAATAATTTGGCCGTGCATGTTTATAAATCTAACCAAAATTCATTTGCAAAGTGTTTGATTTACAAATTTAGACAATTAAAGCCAATTAGGCAAAATTCGTTCTTGAAAAATATACATCGGTTTACTATTTAGTTACATACCGATCAAGTTTATCATCCAATGGCATTCTTAGAAGTGTTTACATCATTTTTTATAGGTATAATTGGTTGATGACATTTGATTTAGTGCTAGGAATTTGAAGATTATTGTATGATTTAAGAATCGTGATGGCGATCACTTTAATTATTTTAATGATTTTCATAAATTAATATACTTATGAACTTGCTTATTGTCGCTAGATGGCTTGTACGTATTAGCTAACTGCGTATAAATAATGCAGGATAGTACAAAAATTCTAAAAAAAATAAGTAAGTATTGAGGAATAACCAATGTTGGCGGTGAAAGAAAACTAAACGGAAAATAAAAATTGTATATCGGAAACAAATGCTATACCAAAACAAAAACAAGTAATTTACATTTCTGGATTCAAAACCTTCCGTAACAAAACTATGCAAATTTCACGGTATTTGTCAAACGTTCAGGTTTTTTTGGTAAACATTACTATGGTTGGTAAAATTTAGTCTAATCCAAATCGCTATGTTAGGTGGTGGTGGTGATATAAATGACTATAAAAATCGCCATTATTCGAGGCTAAAAAAAATAAGAAATTTAGCAAAAGAAATGTTCACTAAATTTCAGCAGGCCATTTTCGTCGATATACATCGAAAATCTGATTTTTAATGACACTACCCATGGCGCAGATTTCAAAAAGAAGTAAGAGGGGCTAGATTAGCGATACCAATTACTTGCGACGCGGATGGGGTTGGCAATGATAAAACCAAGTACGCAGTAATGTCAATGAAAAGAGTGAAGTACCTGGTCTCAATAAAATGGAGATCAATGTGATACAAATATCTGTTTACAGAGGTTGCTATATAGTGAAAATGATCAACATAGCCAAAGAACCCTAGTAGAAATCTGTACTTGAACTATTCCTAGATGTGTTTGTAGCTTCTGTAGCTTCTGATTACCTGTAGTGGCACAATTACTGCGAAAGATTCACAATTGTAGTCCACTAGTTATAACGCACTTCTAAAGAGTGTGAATAAGGGTCCATATAAGGCCGGTCATTAATAGAACATAGAATTTTATAGAAGTATAAATTGTTCTGTCCAAAAAGTGGCATTTGCAGACGATAAGGTAATGACTAATGAATGCTTTTCGCTAGCAAATTTAGCCAAAGCATTCAGAAATTAGCGCTGAGTACTTTTAATGGTTTTGCACTTAATAAATTAAACTTTCGTTGGGTTTTATAAGACCACATTTGATGTCTTTGATTGCAGTGAGAACTATGACAGTCACGAAAAGTGAAGGCCAGCTAACAAGGTAGTTTTGATGATTTTTTGAAACAATCTGGGTTTTAAAAGGTCCTGTGACACTATTCTAAGCAATATATAAATAGTGTAAATTGCTACAACAACTGACACTTTAGACTATATATGTTAAACATGGGAACCGCTCAGAACTGGACATTTTAAAACTGGATATTTCAAAATAAAATTTGACAAAACGAGATAAGGTACAAAACTGGATATTTCAAAATTAGATATTTCAATACGAGATAAGGTACAAAACGAGATATGGTACAAAACTGGATATTTCAAAATTGGATATTTCGGCATGTGATTTAAACTTAAAATGATTTTTTAGGAAAGTTCTAGAATATGGCCAGTTAGAAAGGAACTCGGTGAGTTCTTAACCTATCATGATGCAATTCGATATGTAGGATGAAAATGAGATTTTAAAATGATTTGTTGGGAAAGTTCTAGAATAAGGACAGTAAGGTTTCTTACTTGAATATTTCTAAGGAGAGCAATAGAATTTTCCTTCACTTAATGTTTTGTTTTTTTTAATTGTATAATTAAGTTTGATTTTAAAACCTTTTTTGGGGAAAACCTCTGGAATATGGCCAATAAGGTTTCATACTTGAAGAATTTTAAGCAGAGAGATAGAATTTTCCTTCACTTAATTGGTTCATCATAATCAGTTAAGAACTCACTGAGTTCTTTTCTAACTGGCCATATTCCAGAACTTTCCCAAAAAATCATTTTTAAATCCCATTTTCATCCTACATATCGAATTTCATCATAATCGGTTAAGAACTCGCCGAGTTCCTTCCTAACTGGCCATATTCCAGAACATTTCCAAAAAATCCTTTTAAGTTTAAATCACATGTCGAAATATCCTGTTTTGAAATATCTAGATTTATACCATATCTCGTTTTGTACTTTATCTCGTTTTAAAATATCCAGTTGCGAAATATCCAGTTTTGTACCATATCTCGTTTTGTATCTTATTTTGTTTTAAAATATCCAATTTTCAATTATCCTGTTTCATCAAATCCAGTTGTAAAATATCTAGTTTCGACCAGTACCCGTTAAACATACATGTAAAGGAGCTTGTAAATAGAATAATATACGCCTCTATGTGGCAAAGATGAGCACAGGTATAACTTGTATTGGCAAAGCAAACTAAAAACAATTAGAAACAATAAGGATACAAGACAGCTGGAGCAACAAAATGTGCAGATTTATATAATCGAAACGAACCAGTAGCCGTGCGTGCTTGAATTACAAAATAAACTGCGAAACATTCTCATGTCTAATATAAAACTGCCATATGAATTATTATAGCGGGTCACCAGCAATTTCAATGAAATAATTTTGATCCCTTTTTAACGATTGAAATAAAGTCGCTTTACATTTTCGACTTTGTCGAACGCAAAGGTGCCCAAATTAAACGCATGCACTAAACCACGCAATTCTAAAATATTGGTGACCCCATAACGCATTTTGGTTTTTTTTAAATGACTTTGAACATTTTTCCAAACCATAAAATAGTGCGTTGACACCGCGTAGAAATGCGTTAAATTACATAAATTTATGATATTCACCTGTTTATAAAACAAACCAACATTTTTATTACCTAAATCATAATTCAGTTCCATAATTACATTCACTTCACATAAATTTATTTTTAACATCCTTTTCACAAAACGTACAAAATCGTCTTAATTTATTTGTTCTAGTCGATCTGTTGTTGGTCGAAGACAAACGTTTTTCCCATTCATAGAAATTATGTAAAATCAACGATAACGGCATTATGCTTATATATTTGAAGCGATATGAAAAACGTGATTTCCTCTTGTTACACGTTTCCTAAATTTCTAAGAATTTTTAAGATTTTGTGTAGTTTATAGAATAGAAATTGTGTGTGTGTATAATTGAATTTTTACTGTTACTACTCTTATTTCGTACAACAATGCTGCAAAATTAGAAATAGCAAAATGTTGTCTGTTTATGTCGTTTTTTTCCATGGTTTTTAATATACATTGTAGCATAATGGTACAATGAAAGTAGAATGTTAATTTTGTTTCTTCTGATTCCGTTACATTTCTTCATTTTTTTTTAAATTTTAGAAAATAATAATACAGTACACGAGCAATATTAAACATAACGAGACTGCACAGTACAGCACACAAGAAACAAAAAACAAAAAAAAAACTTTCTTATTTTAGAATTAGAAAATCCAATTCTAATTTCTAATTTTTCATATATGCCATCTAATTTCACTTTCTATAAATAAAACAAAATCACACATGAGATTTAGAAACTGTGTTAAATTTTATTTCGAATTAAATTCTAAAGTTCTAAAAATATTTTTGTTTTGTTTTTTAAATTTGGACTTGGTTTTTCGTCGAAGACAAATCTAAATAAGGCATTTCGTCTTAAAGATCGGTCGTCTCTACATTCAATGTGACATAAATAAATAAAACAAAAATCACTTTGATGTACTGCGTCGTTCGTATATCAGGTGATTGGAAATCAAAGTTTCGTTTTAGAAAGATGTTTAGAAAATATTTTGTTTATGGAACGCGCGAATTTCTATGTTGATTGTTGTAATTAATTTTTGTTAAAGTTTTCATGCACAAATTGTTGAGGCTAACAGCTGTGTTACTGTTTTACCATTTGCCAGCAGTAATAGTCGTGATTATAACACCAATTAGTTTCCACAATGTTATTACTGTCACGATTTTGATTGTAGATTTTCTTATATTCGTTTATGAGTTATTTACGCTAAAGTAATAACTTGATCCGTTGACCGACTATGGAAGTTAAATAATCACAGTAGATTTGTTTTTTTTTAATTTACTGTTATGTGTCAATTTCTAGATTAACAAATCGAATTTTATCTTCGATTTAGTGACTATAATCGAAGTGGTACAATTTAACGGCAATTAATATAACATAAATATAAGATACAAGTGGCTTAAAGCAGGGATGTGCGTCGACACGTCAACAATTAATGTCGACGTTGACGTGTCAACAATGCGTCAACATTACGTCGACGTCAATTTCATGTCGACAATGACGTAATGTTAAGAAAAAAAATTTCTTTTGTTTTTGTTTCCTTTTTTTGCTTTGTCTTCTCTAATTCTATCCGAATTTTGCATTTTTCATTTTGTTTTACTTTACAAGAGTAAGATGCCACAATTTTACAATTAATGTGCCAACCAGCGACTCAGCAACAACTTTAAGTAAGAATACGACAGATTGAGTCCACATGCTACTGACCAGTTTTCCAACTGGGTATCAAAAATAAAAAATAAAATAAAAAGAAACAAATAAAAGTACTATTTTTCTATTTTTATTGTTGACGCGTCAATAATTCACGTCGACAAAACTTGTTATTGTTGACTCTACAAAAATGCGTCTACAGTAATTGTCGACGTCGACGTTTGTTGATGTCACACATCCCTGGTTTAAAAAATTAAAAAAAAAATGTATTATTGCTTTACTTCATTACAGTCCTGTGTGACTGCCAAAATGTAAAGGAAAGAAAATCAATTGCATACATTTTTTTTACTCAAATTTGTTGTCGACACGTTTCCAAGTTGTCCCTTGACAGTTTAATGATTTCTAAATTTTGTAAATATAGGGATTATAATGAATTATAATGAATATATTAAAAAATAAAAACTTTTTAACAGTGCATTGCATTTCTCCCTCATTCGTTTTAAGAAGGGACATAAATATTTTACCCCTTCTAGATTGTTTTTAACAGTGCAAAGTAGTTTCTACGAAATGCGATGCAATAGGAGTGGGAACTTTTTAACAGTGCAATCATTTGAATTTCTCCCCGAAATATTTACTGTTTTTTATTTAGTGTGTTCTAATTAGTATATAGTATAGTCAGAAACTAACAAAGGATTTTCATTTCAAATTTCATTTAGGGGTTCGATTATTTATGTGGGTTCAAAAATTATGTATACATATAATACATATATATATATATATATATATATATATATATATATATATATATATATATATATATATATATATATATATATATATATACATATATATATATATATATATATATATATATATATATATATATATATATATATATATATTTATATATATATGTATATATATATATATATATATATATATATATATATATATATATATATATATATATATATATATATATATATATATAGCAAAGTCGAATAGTTGAAACTTGCTCGGCTTCACCCAAACGACAGCCTTCATTAGTAGTAGTTCAATCAAGTAAGTAGTAGTTCAATCAAGTAATATTGACATGATGTTCGAGGAAATAAAGCAGCTCAGAAAGGAATCTGCGGAAAATTATAGTTTGTTAAATGGAAAGTTCAAAAATATATTAATAAATTTAAATGAAGGATTTAAAACTAAAAAATTAAGTGAGCGATATATGCAGCAGAAAATTGATACCTTGGAGTAGCTAGAATAACAAAATTCAATTGACCTGGTTGGTGTTCCCTACGTAACAGATGATACAGTTGTGAGGCGCATTTTAAATAATGGCTTAGGTTTGCAGATTTAGGCAACCAATATAAGCTTTTCCTACCGCGGTAAAAGTAAAACTCCAGCCGCTATAGTGGTAAAGTTTATGTAAAGTTTTGTCGTCGAAATACAAAGACCGAAGTGCTTCAATCTAAGCAGAAAAAGAACCCTAAGGGTAAATCATGCCTTTGAAGACCTTTTTAAATTATAAATAATTAAATTTTAAATGTCTGTTGTAAATTGTATCAGTCACGATCAAATGGTAAATCTCTCATTTGATTGATTGATTGATTTGATTGATTTTGAATGTACTGCCAAGCATTAAGCAGGATATCCCGGAAAGCGCCGGGCCCACAGTACACCCGTTTTTACATTTACTTGGAAGGATATGGAAGGATACTAGTTAAATTATTGAGATCGACCCGGTTACAGACACCTTGGCGGCCAATAGTTAGTAAATTTTTGTGGGTTAGGGAAAGGAAAAGTATGTTAGTTATGACATAATTGGTCCGATTTCCCGGTAGCCAATATTCAAACTACTGTTAGTGTAAGACAATCACATTTTTGTTGTACTGCTCTGCATTCTGCCATCTCTTATCAGCAACTCCAGTATGCCGCCAATCATCTGTAATCTGCAATAATACCCTGAAAACAGAATCTATTAATTAACTAATTGGTCTTAGCCGTAGGCTGTAATAAATTGAATTAATTTTTAATCTGAAATTACAAATTCATTAATTCTTAATATAATAACATAATTATATAATAATATAATTCCTAATATGCTGTAATAAATTGGGTTAGTTTTTGCCTGAAATTTACAATTAATTAATTTTTTTACATTATATTATAAAAATTATAAAATAATATAAATTAGATTTTATAAATTTGATTAAATATTACAAATCAATTGGATTAACCGCTTTACGACCAATACGTCATATAATCACTGAAAATCTAATTTATACATCTTATAAATATAAATATACCTTAAAATATAATAAGAAAATAATATAATAATATAGTTATAATAATACAGGTAAAGCATAAACTGCCTCAACAATTTGGTGATGAACCAAATTTAGAAATTTAAAATCCTAAAATGCCTAAAGGGAGGGGGCGTAAAAGAAATAAAATTCCTAAGGAAAGCTACGCTTGTGCAAAGAGACCCTCTGAGTACAGGAAAATCTGTTCTAAGTGAGATAAACAGTAAGTAAGAGAAATAAAAATTAGTGTCAAAACTGTACACAGACTTTGTGAAGCGAATTTAAAAAGAAGCCATTTATAAGCCAGAAGAATAATAAAAAATAAAAAAAATAAAAAAAAATAAATAAAAAAAAAAGAATAAAAAAACCGGCTAAACTTTGCTCGTACCTATTTAGCGAAACCTGCTGAGGTCTGGCGGATAATATTATGAAACAACGAATCATTCTTTTCTTTAGATGGAAGCTACGGAAAGAAATATTTTTTTTTTATTCGACACCTCAATAAAGAGAGTTTCGTAACATAACAATGCCAACTCGGCACAGCGGAGGAGGCGAAGTAATAGTTAGGGGTGTTTTAGCTATAATGACATAGAAGATCTCACAGTGCTGCCGGGAAAAGTTACTTCAAGCACATATTTGGTGGCCCTTAATGAATATGCAATGGTTTCCGGGTGTAAATTGATAAGTTAATACATTTTTTTTCATGTAACGGCTGGTGGCTATTTGCAATTTAATATCAATTCATCAAACATGATACTCCAGCCAACAATTTATAAACCACAATCAAAATATTGTCCTACAACTATATCGATACCACGGGCCAACTGCCCATCCTCAAGACCCCCTAATTATCAGAAAGAAAATAAAAAACAAAAGTTATACAGAGCAAGATAAAAAACCCAACTTTAACATATATAACACGAAACAAACAAAACCCACATAAAAAACTGTATATAAATACAAATAACACAAAATATAGTTATGCAGAACTAAAAAACACACTAAAAAACAAACCAATTTTTCCCATACATTACAAAAACAAACAAATATAATTAACATAAGTTGTACCGAGACGTCCGCACATGAATAAAAGAACACTCTCCCAAAAAACAAGCCAAAAACCACGCCACAATCCCAAGTATACAATGAAACAAAAAACCCATACAAAATCACACGAATACAAATAGACACTGCACACCAACACTGCCAACAAATGGATCACAAAAAATAAACAACAATGCCCCGTACTCACACACACACACAACACACACACACACACACACACACACACACACACACACACACACACACACACACACACACACCAATGCAAAACCACAATGACACGATCATACACTTCATGACCCATACAACACTATACCTCAATCATCCAAAACACTGCACATACCCTATACAAACGAAAACACATGAACAATGCAGCTGCACTAAAAAAGTTCCGACCGTTATTGATATATACCACTAATAGCTTATCAATAATAGTCAGAACCCTCCCAGCACAACAGCACTGCCCACGTGTTCCCGCCTAAACCACACATGTACAATATTTTAGATAACTGAAACAATACTATATAGGTCACAAAACTTATGATAACGTCACTATGGCCCCGCACCGGCGTATTTATTAAGACAAGATACCGTCATCCATCCTTCACGATCCAACCGCTAGCAATGCCGATGTACACCACATATCTACGCTCATATGATCCTGCATCAATCCTTCATCCCGCTATACACTCAAAATTACGGCGCGAATTCTTAACTTGTTTTCCCGAAGTAAACAATCTTTCCATTCATATGCAGACAACTCAATGCAACCGATGCCAACTACCATTATCTACCCTTGTGATGTATAAAACAAATCAACTATTTCCTAATACGTCGTCTGCATAACCACACATTGTGCCATCCACACTCACATACAACCCCCCATGTAAGTTTTATCCATCCAATGTTCCATACATCAAGCTAAGTCTTCCATTCTAGTCTGTGCAACCCCTACTCTCCCTCCTCCCTATAACCAGCAAAAAATCCTGAAGATGGGCAGCTAGCCCGAAACATCGATAGAATTAAAAAACAAAACCTTGATTATGATTCGTAACCAAAATATACTGTCCATAAACCATTGACCGGAACAACACGTTCAATGTACTAACATTAAATCGCAAATTGATAAGAACACACTTATTACAGCAAAATAATCCTCCAATCTACAAAAGTAAATTTATAACTAAATTTATTGAACATTTGGGTCAAGTAACTATAAATATCCGATCTTTATCCTGTAGAGAATCTATGGCATTGCATAAAAACTAACAACAACTTCAACAATATTGCAAAGATGCTACGCAACAAAATCATTCAATCTTATTGACTATCCTGTCACCTATATTCCAATTTTTATATTTTGTGACTTAGAAATCGTGCATCTCTTTAGAAGGAAGCAACGGAAAATATTATTTTTATTCGACACCTCAATAAAGAAAGTTTTGTAATATAACAATGCTAATTCGGCACAGCAGAAGAGGCAAAGTAACGGCTTGAGAGTGTTTTAGCTAAAATGACATAGAAAATCTCACAATGCTGAACGAAAAAGTTACTTCAAGCACATATTTGGAGGCCCTTAATGAATATGCAGTAGTTTTCGGATGTAAAATGATAAGAACTCCAAACCACAAAAGTAAATTTATAACTAAATTTCCTAAAGATGTGGAACAAAAAACTTTAGACTGGCCACCACAAATCGCTGAACTTAATCCTATAGAGAATCTATGGCATTACATTAAACAAAATTAACAACAACTTTTAAAAAAAAACGCACAATGCAAATGTTTAACGAAATAAAACTCATTTGTGATGAAATCCTTAACCAAATTGTATAAAACCTGATCCAATCCATGCAGTATTACCTTGAAGTTGTTAATAACAACGGTGGCAGTACCTCCTACTGAGTTTACGGGGAAAAGTGAATAAATTTGGATTAGTTTTGTAATTTTTAGTCAACTTTATCATGAGGTACAAAGAATCACGAACTACCAAGACTCCCAATCCTCCGTCTCACCAAATGAAAAATCAACAACTAACCATGACTATACAAAAAAAAAATTGTCCCTGTAGTTGTTCCATCAAGCTCATATTCCTAATGACAACTTCCACAGAACAAACCACACCATCTCTGCTCGATACAAATAATCCCAACCACGACTGTATTTGTGTTACCATATATGATTTTTTTTTTGTTTTTATTATTATTTTTTTTTTTTTTAACAATAAAATTAACGTTTTTCTACAAATTAAAAAAAATTAATAAAATATTATTAAACATTTTATTTTACAATTTTATCAATGCATCGACGACGCAAATTGGTAATCACCCGTTAAATGAAGCGCATCAACAAAATAAAATCAAAATAACAAAAACAAAAACCTCAACAAATATAATAACGAAATATAAATTACATGCAAGAAGGTCAGAGAATTAAATAAAATGTTCTCTTCTGATGAGATGTATGTACAATTTTCAACAATACAAATAATATTATCATATACTAATACAATTTATACAGTAAAACAAAAACGGGAGATATGTATATAGATATTTTTAATTTCTATTTATTTTTTCTCCTTCGTTCTCTATCGTTTTCCGTTTTTTCAGAGAAATTTCTATTATAACTATTTATTTAATATAAAAAAAAATCACCAACGGTACTTATGTACCTACACCAATTTACTTAGAAATAAAAATAAAAAATGCACATTAAAAATGATGCACTGATACCTGATCTCTGGGAAACGACAGAGTACAAGTTCCAATTTAGCACTTCCAAACCACACACGCACAAAGCTACTCAAACCAAAACACAAAAAAAAAAAAAAAAAAAAAAAAAAAAACACAAAAAACAACACAACAAAACAAAAAGAAATATAAATAAAAAAACTAATTTTAAAATTGAGGAGATCGGAAAAAACACGTCCGATCTCTTCAACGATCATGCAATAGGAGTGGGAACTTTTTAACAGTGCAATCATTTGAATTTCTCCCCGAAATATTTACTGTTTTTTATTTAGTGTGTTCTAATTAGTATATAGTATAGTCAGAAACTAACAAAGGATTTTCATTTGCAAATTTCATTTAGGGGTTCGATTATTTATGTGGGTTCAAAAATTATGTATACATATAATACATATATATATATATATATATATATATATATATATATATATATATATATATATATATACATATATATATATATATATATATATATATATATATATATATATATATATATATATATATATATATATTTATATATATATGTATATATATATATATATATATATATATATATATATATATATATATATATATATATATATATATATATATATATATATATATATAGCAAAGTCGAATAGTTGAAACTTGCTCGGCTTCACCCAAACGACAGCCTTCATTAGTAGTAGTTCAATCAAGTAAGTAGTAGTTCAATCAAGTAATATTGACATGATGTTCGAGGAAATAAAGCAGCTCAGAAAGGAATCTGCGGAAAATTATAGTTTGTTAAATGGAAAGTTCAAAAATATATTAATAAATTTAAATGAAGGATTTAAAACTAAAAAATTAAGTGAGCGATATATGCAGCAGAAAATTGATACCTTGGAGTAGCTAGAATAACAAAATTCAATTGACCTGGTTGGTGTTCCCTACGTAACAGATGACACAGTTGTGAGGCGCATTTTAAATAATGGCTTAGGTTTGCAGATTTAGGCAACCAATATAAGCTTTTCCTACCGCGGTAAAAGTAAAACTCCAGCCGCTATAGTGGTAAAGTTTATGTAAAGTTTTGTCGTCGAAATACAAAGACCGAAGTGCTTCAATCTAAGCAGAAAAAGAACCCTAAGTGTAAATCATGCCTTTGAAGACCTTTTTAAATTATAAATAATTAAATTTTAAATGTCTGTTGTAAATTGTATCAGTCACGATCAAATGGTAAATCTCTCATCAATAAGAAATTCCTTTATATCCAAAGATATTTTGTGGATTATCCACCAAAATTCCCGAAGCCTATGAAAAAACAATGATACAATTTTTGCCCACCTAAATGAGTTTTTGTGTTTGTAACAATGTTACTGTTTATCTTCAAATTATGTCTTTCTTTGGGTTGACATCACTAGTTCACGAGTTCACTAAGAATCACTGATACTACTTTGATCACATTTTTATTAGGGCGAATATTAGCGCCAATATTATTATAAATGCGGAAGATTAAGATTATAAATTATCGGACCATTGCATGTTATCTCTTGAAATCACTAAAAAAAAATCTTAAAAAAGGGTAATCTTTCTAGGCAAACAATTAATCGGTCTAAATTAAATGACGTTTGGAGTAGGGAAAATTGTGCTCATATTTTTATGAAAGATAATCCAAATGAAGCGTATAACAGTTTTCATTATATTCTTTCAACTAACATTACAAACTGTTCTCTATCTGTAGTTTAAAACTTCAAAATTCGACCTTGGATTTCAAACTTTCTGTCAAAACTCTACGTAAACATCCTAAAAACAGCAAATTGATTGAAATTAGTGCAACTACTTCTATAGAAAAAGAAGTTTTTTATCACTAACGTTTTTATAACAGTAAAAGTTCAATGGCTGCTTATAGATGAAATTTTAAATGGTCAAAGTGAAAAAACTACCACTGCAACCATCAGAACTAAACGAAGAACTAATTATTGCAAATGAATTTATTATGATAACATAAGTAACTCTTTGACGAAATATGTTGGACCGCTTATTCCATCTGTGCTGGCTCATATTTTTTAACTTATTATGTCAAACGGTGCTTTTTCTAAGATTTTAAAGAAAGCTATAGTCATACCACTATATAAAAAGAGAAATATACTCAGTTTGGTTAACTATCGTCGAATTTCTCTGCTACCAGTTTTCTCTAAAATATTTGAAAAAATAATTAAGAATAAGTTACTTAACTTCTTGTCAAAATTTAATTATTTTTTTTTCAAAAAGTCAATTTGGTTTCAGGCATGGTAAAAGTACCGAAGATGCTCTACTAGAACTCACAAACAAAATATTATTTTCTTTGAATACCGGAGACTCCACTGCAGTAAATTTTATAGACATTACAAAAGCATTCGACTCGCTTGATCATAAGTTAGATACTAGAACTAAATCTTCGGGAGGAGTCAAACATTAAGGCTCTAGCCACCAACAATGTTGTTTGTATTCTTTGTATTTGTTAACTTCCATGCATCTTATGGCACCGTTGAACCTCCAATTCGTTTCTGGGTTTGCAAACTTGCTATGATCGAACCACTTTTCATTTGGGCAACGATTGACGTGGTCCATTTTCACTAAATTTTGGGAAATTGCACTACAGTATACATCACTTGTTAGGAATAGGTTCAATATGTTTTTTTTTAAATGCTGAAGTTTATAGGTATCTTAATCGTGACATTTATATACCCTGTTTTGATATTTAATGTATAATTTCTAAGTGTATACTTAGTCCTTTTTATTAGATTCCCAACCATTATACCGAAAATCTCTGATATTTATAGTTTTAGAGTTGAACCATTTAGGATAAAAACAATCAATCAAAGACCTTCAATTTAATGTCATGTAACGGAAATCTTAGGACCCATAAATGTTGTAAAAAACCCTGGAATGAAAATTTTACGTAAAAAATATCAATTAAGAATGATATTCAACAGCCGTAAATTCAGACAGGTGGTTAGTAGTAGTAAAGTTTGTCATATCATTGTGTTTCGAGGTCAAGGGAAAATACGAAATCTTTAAGTTTTCTTGAGCTAGGCCCATTTGTGATGGCATTTAAATTGAAATCACTAACTTTAAGTATATCGGCACATCATATTTGCGATAAAAGTAGAATTTTGACAGTTAACAAAGCTATTTAATAATCCATTGGACGAACAATATTTTCGATTTGTCAAGTTTTTCTGCGAAATGCTTCTCAAAATGCTCAATTCATGGCCACGGCGCTGAATTCATCTTTATGGACTATCAAGAACACTATCAATTTCAGCTTCGATGTTTCTTTCAAAGTTTACACCGGCTATATATCCCTTTAAGAGTTGCAACGTTCTGCCATGCCAAAAAGCCAAAATTGTAGAGGCGCAACCATTTTTTTTATGAGAATTGATTTACAATCGAACTTGTAACTCTCCCATTCTAAATATGTATGGGAGATCGGCAGCATTGACTTCAATATACTTATCATCAGGTATTTTACATTAGAAAGATTGTAAAAAATCAAAGTTTCTAAGAACACGTATGTGTTGTTAGCACCCCTAAACATAAAATAATGACGTATGAAGATGAGTCTTTAAAAAAATCATATTATGCGGAGATATCACAAAAGATATCTAAAATACTAGAAAAGTTTTGTGATAGTTGTACCCAGTAACAGGTATGACAGCTTTATCAAATTGGAACCTAAATTAATTTCAGCCAAGTCTGCTCACTGCAAAGTAATTTAAAACGCTAAGATCTTGTAGATTGTTGATGACCTAACGATAAGATCTTGTAGATTGTTAATGACCTCGACATTGTCGATGCTTTGATAATCAACGCAAATTGAACTGGTAGTAAGCTACATATAACTCACAATTGTGGTGCCTATCTCGTTTCGGGGTTCTTTTTAGCAGCATTTTTTTAAACAAAATAATACACTATTTTACAGAAAATTCAAGTGTCAACAATATTAAAATAAGATTTTAAAAACCTTAACCTTGGAACTGCTTCTATAAGGTCCCATACACATTTCAATGCTTATCGAGAATATAAATGATCACATAGATGCGATAGGCGTTAAGTTGTTATCACCTCACATTTAAAACAGAAAATATCTCAAAAAAACCTTAACTGTCGGTATTTCATTGTACAGTACTGTAAATTATTTTCCACAGTGAAGCTATTATACAATTTACAAAAAAAAACACACACCCGGAAGTTCACTATCGGTGAATGAATTAAATAAGCCTATTAATTATCGCGATAAAGCATCCAACTCACGATGATTACGTGATTACAACATTAATTCAAGGTTAATATAAAGCCAGTTTGGTTGACATTAGTTTCCGTAGCTATAGTTCATTGAAAACTATTATTTTGTTACATAATTAGCATGCATCTTGCATTTGGTCTTTTCGTTGTTGTTGTAAATGTAATGTATGGTATGCATACGATACATACGATTATATATTGTATATAAGGAAAGATAATACCTCGTTTTGTTACCTACTACCTTAAGTAATAAAATATAAAACCACCATCGTCATACTCTGGTTATTAAAGTTGCAATTCATACAACATAAAGTTAACGTATTGTTGTTGTTTTATAATATAGTGGCGCAAACAAGTTTCTAGAAATCTCGTTGAATTCGCGCAAATCTATACGGGAAATGAAATATCTTATGGAATTAGCATAATACCATTAATGATCGTTTGGGGCGATTATAATTCGAGTTCTATTTAGGAATAACTAACGCTGTATAACATAATTTATTAGAATTAAACGTATTATGGGACTGTATAAGCATACAAACAATGGCACTAGATATATATATATATATATATATATATATATATATATATATATATATATATATATATATATATATATATATATATATATATATATATATATATATATATATATATAAATACCACGGAATGTCGTTAACCTTTAGACATTATTCAGTGTTGCATAAGACATTGTGGCGCTTGTTAAAATATTTTGAATCGAAGAACTGTATAGGTGGTCTTGCCATATATGTATGTTCAGAAACCAGGATGTGATAGAATTAGAATTAGAGGTGTGGTTGTAATTCATAATTTTTTCAAATAACAATTACGTTGGACAACTTCATTTTATCAGCAATAAATAAAACTTGACTGGTAGGAACAATGCAGATTCCTTTCCAACCGTCTTTATTATTTTTCACTTAAATATCAAAATTGCTGAATTTCAGTCAGTTTTATTTGATCATCAAAATGTAAATTCGATCGGTGCGTCGATCATCAATTTGATTAAACATTTTACTTCGAGATGGTTGATCGCA
Source organism: Tipula confusa (assembly GCA_963556175.1). Lineage (NCBI taxonomy): Eukaryota > Metazoa > Arthropoda > Insecta > Diptera > Tipulidae > Tipula > Tipula confusa. The sequence continues at coordinate 81,468,460 of OY744475.1, forward strand.
AAACACTAAAATCGTCGTTCCAGAAAAATATTATTATTTGAGTCTTGCGATCATCTGATCTTTGACAGTTTTTAACAAGCAAAGTATAAGTTCTCGATTTGACAAAGAAACAATTCCTTGACATTTCTAAGCCTGGTGATCGGGATTTTTTAATTCTAGTTCTACGATCACAATAAATAAATACTATACAACGATTTTTATGCGATCTTTAAAATGTAATCTATGAGTCTGCATATATAGTTATTAGACTCACGATCATGTGATTAAGAATGAATTAAATAAAAACATCAATCGATCTATTTTAACAATTAAGAATGCATATATTAAATTTGATAAGCAGATGTCCCTCTCATGACTAAATTTGGCATGACGTTGAAATCAGGGTCAGTTACCTTAATACAGATAACATACTACCATGGTATGTTAGCCCATTGACGTGCTAGATGTCGCTACTGGTATCGTTTTAAAATAATCAAAATATTTTTATATGTATGATCGCCTAAATGTCATATATTTATTCTAAATGTTGACGACATTCTATTGACCCGACATCTGGGACATTAATGGGTAAACTATATTTTTCTTATGATGGTAGTACTATATGTATTTATATTATGGTCAAAGTCAGAACATTAATAATTTCGTTGACTCGAACTATCACATGTTAAAAATTGAAAATCTTGAATTTTCTTTAAAATTTTGAAAAAATTGAAACTTTTCCTTTGAAATATTTCAAAACTGAATTATGGAACTTAAAAGTTTGATATATTTTACTGCAAATTATAGAAATTGCAAACATCATCCATGATTGTTAGACCTTAGATGTTAATTATATGACTTAAGTATTTAATTTGGAGTTGGATTGTTTTATAAAAAGCAGTTAAATAATTTGGACAAAACAAAATGCCACAAATCAAAGACAAATGGCGATTATTTACAAGTAAACAGCTTCCATTAATATCAGTCTCAACTAATACCCGCCCGCAAATAATTCAAAGACCTAACCTCAAAACCAAAAATCATTTGTTGTATATTAAATAAATATTTGGCATTTTATGAATTTTTGACCGTACATTACAAAAAATTGATATCAAAAATTGGGTACAGGACAAAGAAACGAAACAAGTTGGGAGTTAAAACAAATGAAAAACGTAAAAACATGAAGATTTATCAGAGTTTATTTCCAGGACTTTGTGCTGATTTCCTAAAATAACAAATCATATACCAAAATCAATATCAAAATTGAACTAACATTTTCTGGCAAGGTAAGTGAAGACGGTTGTTTATTTAAACAGGTTCCTGGTATCGGTAGTCAATTGGTATCACGAATATTTTCATCTTCCTGATTTATTGTGCAGTTATAGTGCATCGGGTGTAGTTTCCTTTTTAGCAACAGCTTAAATATTGCCATTCATAAAATGTCTCCGTAAAGTCTCACGATTATACAAAATTATTCATGCATTTTGAAACAAAACACCTCCAAGCTTCTTTGAGAACACTAACGTACCTTGAATCCATAAAAGTTTGAATTTCATTATGGTTTAGTACATTTTGAAAATTTTTAGTAACATGTTACATCAGTCAGGGCGCAGTCATGTTAAATTCTCCATGTGGACCAGGTATCAAATGTTTTGTTAGAACTGCATGTAATCTTGGATAAGTTTCAATATTGAGGATTTTCGGGAAAAAAAGTTTGTCTTAATCATCTGCTTTTACAATTAGCAGTATATGAGCCTGTGGAAGGCCATGCTTCTGAAAATCAATTACATGCACTAATGCAAAGTGCTCGGTGTTCCAAGCCACTAAATCTAGCAGTAGTCCTCCCAGCTGCCCTTGTTCCGAGCTCTCCTTAATTTCAGGCCATTTTGCCCTGTATATTTTTCTGTTTTCAATTATTTTTGGTTTTATCGTATATGATTTGGCCCCAGAAAAGACTGGATAGATTAAAACATAAAAAAAACACAGGTTACGGATCAAAAATTATCTAATCGTAATGTTGCATTTATGTTACATGTTTTCATTGGATATTGGAAATATTGCGTAAAGCATTTGGTAATTTTTGAAGAGATCATTTTTTAATTCCTTGCTTTGATCTCCCCGAAAAAAATAATAACGGATATACTAATGGTTCTAAATTTGAAGTTAAAATTATAATCCACTCCATTTTTTGATTATGTGGGTCATTGTTATTAAGACGGCAATGAATCAACAAATCATTTTCAAAAGTATCAGTTCACCATCATCATTTTTGTAAATGGCGGCCATCTCATTACATCCCTAAGGGTTGTATCGCTTTATATCGGATTATCCGACTTCGCAAAAGAATTGTATTATTCATTCTTTGATTTGCAGCCTCATCCGGGGCTTATAGAGTGTCGTGAATCCTTTTAAGCTGGGTGTAAAGTTTCAGTCCGATGGTAAATTTACCCGGTAATTCAAAAATTAAAGGGTCCATAGCAAAGTCATGGCACAATATTAGCACCCATAGATGCAAACGATAAAGCTCTATTAATCGATCTAATGTTAATAAAGAAATGTTGGAGGTAGTGTCTCTCCATTAATTGCTCAGTAACAGCAGAAGTCTTTATTACATCAAATTTTACTTTACTTTTGTAACAGCATTGCGTAAACAGTTTATGAGCTGACTTCATTACTGTAATCATTTTTAGAGTGATAAAATTCACATTAAGTCAATGATTATGGAACCTGCAACGTATTTTAAAAATTAAACAACTACATCAATATCATATACAACAAAAATTTTTTACCTTGAAAGAAGGGTGCACTTTTGGTCAAGAAATGCTGTGTCAAAACCAACCAAATTCGCAATTTTTGAACTACATTTTGTGGAGCGACGAAACATTTAAAAAAATGGTGATTTTTAATATCCATAATTATAACTGTTGCCCCATTTGAATTACCACGTCTGATCAAAGAGGAAGTTTATATAAACTTTCTACAAAACAGAAATATGTGACTTCAACATGATGGAGCTCCCTTTCAGTATGCACTAGTTGTGCGGCAGAACCTCAACGTATAATATCCAAGACGCAGGATTGGTAAGAGAGAGATCATTGTATGGCCACCGCGGACTATTCACCTAAATCTTTTAGATCTTTTTCTGTGGGATTATTATTAAAAGCCGGTTTATAAAAGAGCATGAGATACGACAACATGTAATCGTAGCGACAAATATTTTGGCAAATGGTGGACACTTCGAAAAAAAAAAGTTTATTTTATTCATTTTGTTTTATTTCTGGCAAAGCAGTTATTTTAGAACTCGCAATTTTTGTAAGTGCCTATTTGTGAAAAACACAACTTACTTTGTGAAAAAAATTGATAAAAAATTTTCTATTACCATTTTAAAATCTGCAATGGTGTCGCATATTTTTCTGATAGTCGGACTGTGTCCGAAACCTATTAGGAACCCATGATTTAAGAATACAAATTTTTGACATTTGGTAATAATAACACACCTAACTTATCACTGTTATAAGTTTTGATAACTTTTGATAATTACTAAAACTTTCTATATTTTACATACTTTTCGGACAGCGTAATAAACATTGGGAATGTAGGGTAATGAATATTTTTCAAGAAGCATGTGTGCTAAACCAACAAAAATACCGCATAAAAAGTTAAAAATTTAATTTTTTATTCACCACAAAATTTTATCGACTTAAATTTTTTTTATTGTTATATATTCTTTCCTCATATAAATATTACGTCATATGCATTACAATACCTATTTGTTTATGTTTTAGGAACATTACTGAAACTCTAAATTGTTCTTACCTACAGAGCTTAATAATTAATACTACATTTAGTATTTATGTCCCTAATATTTTATTTCTAAAATATTTAATTTTTGTTATTGTATTTTTTCAATTGTACAAATAATGAAATGTCAAAACAATTTTAACTTGTTTCAATTGACACAGCAAAGCGGTTAAAAAGTGAGAAAAGTTTTTTAATATTTACCGCATAGTTAAAATATTTAACTTTTTAACTAATTGGCACACAGCCTAAATGTCAAAAATTTGTATTCAGAAATATTTATGGTGGGTTTCGGACACAGTCTTAGTCATTATTCTGTAGTACACTATTTTACTGTAAGCGCCACTTTAAAAACTTTGAAATACAAAAAGGTCTAACAAAATTATTATTTTTATTTGACAGAAGATAATTTAGCTTAAAAGTCGATTTTATAGATGAGGAGACTTAAAAAAATAATTATTTAGCACAAAACCTCATCCTTATCTCCTTATCCCCCCACGTTTGTTCTTTTTTGCATACATTTAAAATGAAAATGTAACGTTTTGTAATGGTCTCCACCCTACTTGGCCAAACTAAGGCAAAGATGGTACTGACAAAGTGCTGCTTTGAACGAAATTGTCAACAATAGTCAGTGACCTCAACGTTTTGCATTTTAGTGACAGTTTTGATATCAGAACTATTAAAAATAATGATCACTAAGTCGATGGATTGCTAACAAAAACAAACCTTTCCACTGGAAAAGAAGTAAATACAACAGCGACTGCTATATTTTTTGTTTGTGTGTAGTCAAACATAAGGATGCTTTATCTAAATTTTAACATATATTTCTAAGTGAGAAAGTAAACCATTTTTTAAAAGATCTTGTCAATTATAGCATTTAAAAGTTTCACCGAATTGAGTGGACAGAATCCAATATCGTCTGACTGAAATAAATTAAATTGCGCAAATTAATTTGTAAGGTAAAAAAATCGGAATGCATCGTTCTTGCAGAATCTATTTATGTTAATTTCAAGAGTACATTTCTAGATCAGCTGTGCAAAGACACTCAGCAAACTATTTTTTTGTGATTTTTGTTGCAGAAAATGATCAACTTCAATATTTTGTTAAATATGCCAATGCATAACGGCGCATTACAGTTTGATATACTTTTTGGTGCTACTGATCATGATTGAAACATTGAAAAGGCGCAAATCTTCACTTTTTATACAAATTTAGTCAAAACGTTACAAGCAAATCACAGAAAATTCAGAGAAAGTCATGATTTCCTTTAGCCTTCCATCAACGATGGAAGTTAAAGGAAATCATGACTTTCTCTTTGTTGATGGACAGCAATGAAATTGTAAATCATATTAAAATCAAGAGAAGGTATGAGAAAGCTTCTCTTTTGCTATTATAGTAAGCCAATCATTTATGTTGAAACTACGAAGAAATACGGTTTAAAGAAATATCAGAGCTACTCAACGTTATTTTCATGACAAACAAAAGGCATCTAAACGTTTTTGTACCATCGATCTATATCAACGTAATATACCACGCCGCAATGATAAACGCTCAGTGAAAATTTCTTCGGTTCCGGTAGAGGACAGCACTATTTTTAGTTAGACGTGGTGTGAACAAAACAAATTTCCTCGTTAAAAATGAATAGTGTCCCTCATAGACGCTATTCGCTTTAAGCGATAAAAATTGTTTAAACTATCATAAGCCCTAGAAGAAATCTGGAAAGAGCCGAAGTTGAATTGCACTATCTCATCACCACCGGGTTCAATAAACAGAGTATATTGCAATAAATGCAAATATGAATTGATAATTAACGAACTAAATACTACCGCAAACTATACTTGCTAGTATTGTAAATTTAACTAAAGGCACTGTAAATGCTATATGACAACTATAGGAAAAGGTTATGATTTCCAGGAAAAACATTGACAAACTCCAGTTTATTATCAGTGGGCAATCCGTTTTTACTGGAGCTTTGGATTTTGGCTGTTATCAGATCGATTTAAAACATTTAAAATGTAAAATTTATTGTAAGTAATTTAGGCTGTAATTTTACATTTGTTTTATGTAAACTTTGGAAATATAAATTAAAAATGACTTTAAAGTTAAATACAATTTGACCGTTGCTTCGTATTCTAAAGTTTTATGATTTAACACAAAACCGTCATACTAAAATACTAAATGTTTTACGCGCCTTTAAACTATTTGTAAAAACCTCACCTTAATTCATTTAATCATCTAAGGCCGAGTCATGATCACAATAAAATTAGACAAAATAATTAATGTTGTATATAGGTAAATTAATCAAGATATTCCTATACATAACATAAAAACATAATAAAAAAATAGAAAAAAACTTACCTCACAGCCACCCGGACTGATGTGTCTTTATCGTCGTCAGTCATTTTATCTTGTAGATTCGTTGTTCACCAACTGTACAAAAGAAACATAAGAAAGATAAAATTAAAAATTTAATTAAATTAATTTTAAATTAATTCATATAAAAATTTATAAATTTATCACACAAATGATAGTTGTAGCAGTTACTAATAAATCCTACCATCAATTTATTTAATTTTAAATTGAATTACTTATTTATAGTGTGATGATATGATCTTAACATATGTACGATGCATGCGATCCCAGATTTTCATTTAAATTAATTTATTCGAATAATTTAATTAGAGTTGATATTTTGTGTTGATCAATGTTGAAAGGTGAGTACTGTGCTAAGATCAAAGCATCTAAATTCTATTCTTAGACTAAATTTGATTTGTAGATTAGTCATAGAACTAAATCGAGCTGAGCGACACATACGAATTATTTATAGAAATTGGCCGAAAAAATCATCGCTTGAAAATTAAATCAAAATAGACATATCGTCCCGCGTCTTATGGTGAAATAATTTATGACTCCATTACTCCAAAAAAAAATCTACTGTAAAAAAATTAATAACCGATTTATGTAATGTAAATATTTTTTTATTGTTCAATGTGAATTTTTATTGCAAAATTTGTGGTTTTATAAAATTTTATGTAAACCATTACTGGTCCCGCGGGGCAAATAAAATACCGACATATGCAAATTTGTTGTATATTTATACAAATTATGTATAGATATTGAATAAATACGAGACGTAATATTTGATATATGAGATTATATGATGATAATTGAATTTGAATAAAATTTGAGAGAATTAATTTAATTTGCATATACACGTAGTAATTTAAAATTTCCGGTGCTGTGTATGCAATTCAATTTAGTTTTGATGTATGATAATTATCAAAATTGGCGCTGTCAACGTGTGATAATTTTTAAGAGTACAAATTTTATGTAATACAACTGTCCATGTTGTATGTCTGGTTTTCTAACACTAATTTGCATGAGTTTTAACATTTTTCTTAGTTCAATATACAAATGGCGACATTTATTATCGCTAATATTCTTTATATTTAAGATCAGAGTCAAAACCTTAGAAACATACGATCAATTACTCTTTCCTGTCCTGAGAACCAAAATTTAGATTTTCTTTGTAAAAAGTGGTAGGGTCATTTTACCATTAAGGATTGTATTTGTTTGGTTTGCTCAGGATCACGAAATTTAATTTATCCTAAAAATGTATTATTTTTGTATTTCGTTTGAGTTTCTTAAAATAGGAAGTTCTCAGACGAGCTTCACACATTATTTTTATTTTCTTCACAGATTCACTCATATGCCGACTAAGGGGATGTAAAGCAATACATTCTTGTAGTTATAATTACAGGTCTTAGTCTCTTCATCCTAACTCCTACTTGTTACGTCCACGCCGTGTCGGTGGTAACTCGAGCAACCTAGCAGAATCATGTGGTGAGAATCCCTCGAGGAAGCTAGTTCAGTGCTGAAGTCATAGGCGGTCCGTAGGTCACTTGCAATCAATGCATTTAAGAGCTATGTGATGTTAAATTTCTGAAGCTTCTGTTCTTATATTGAGTAGCTATCGGGTCAGCGTCTATACCTCAGGAGAGGCGGCTGCCTTTACAATTAGCAATAAGTATAAAATGCATGTGCTGCCTTGCACATCGCGGTATAAATTTTACCAAAGGATAGTAGAAGAAAACTTCGAAAAGGTCTGCTCCATGGATTCTGGTGGGGAGCCACATATAACAATAACAAACATTCCACAGAAGTGGCCTAACACCTCGGTCACCAGTAAGGAATATACAATTCAGCTACAAATCACCATCATGCGACACACTGCCTGGAAAATTGACATTCACTGTAAATAATGATGTTCTAATGCAAAAGCTCGAGCAAATGGAATTAAGAAGAGAAAATCATTCTTTAAAGAACGTCAAAATCAATGATGAAGCAGAGATATGCCACTCAGTATGGAAGACCAATTCAGTACTGATGAAAATGAACTAGACCGAGAAACTAATTGGATTCTAGAAAGAAGAAAAAGAGTTAACAAAAAAGCAAAAAAAGACATTACAACAACCAAAAGGAAGGCTGAGTCATCATCTTTTGAACCAAGATTCTTAAATATTGTCGATTATAGTAATCAAATAGCTCTAAAAGTGCTAGATAAAGAGAAGAAGATTCTTCCACCTCCTATTAACATAGTAGAAGTGAAAGAATATAATGGCATTCAGCAACTACTGAAATCGGTCGTAAGCAAGGACTATAAAGTAGTAACATTAAGTAATAACATCTGGAAAATAAAAACGGCAGAACCAGAAGATCATAAAGCTCTCGCTACTAAATTAAACACCGATGGGTTTGAATGGTATACGTATGAGGCCAAAACTGGTCGCTCAATCAAAGTTATGACCCGGTGGCTCCATCAATCTTGTTGAAGAACACATTATAGAACACATTATAGAAGAATTAACACGTAAAGGTTTTAAAATTAAAGATGCAGTATAAATATCATCAAAAAAGATAAAAAGTAAAACAAGGACGGAAAAACTGATATTATCAGAAGAGGACCACTGTTCATGTTAACCTTCCACAATAAAGAAACTATAGAAAAAATCTATAACATAAATGCAATTCTCCACTTCAGAGTTAAAATTAAGCTATTGAGAAAAGCGACTAGACTAATTCCACAGTGCAAGAAATGCTAAGAGTTTAACCATATACTCAAAAATACTGTAATCATGAACCTAGATGTGTCAAATGCGCAGCAAAACACACAGCCAATGCTTGTCAATTACAAAAGGGAACATCCAGCTAACCATCGAGGATGTGAAGTTGCAATAGAACTACAAAAAATGAGAAATAAATCTCGTAATCTTTAACAAAACCATGGTAAAGATGTACAAGCAGTAGAAAAAGGAAAACTCGTAACAAATAATAATGTGAGAGTACAAAGTGAACAAGAAAGCACAAAATTGACCTACGCTCAAGTAGTCCAACAAAAAGGTCAACGACAAGAAAAAGTAGATCAAATTTTACAAGATATATTGAAAAATCTAGAAGCTCTCAATAAGCGAAAACAAAATGTAGAAAATGACTCGAGTCTTTCATCGGATCATTCGCCAGTTATAATGACGTCTAGCCAAACAATAATAAGAAAAGAGGCTAAGCCGAAGATAACAAATAACAAAATTAATTGCAATCTATTTCAGACACTTATAAAAAGTAAAACTAATATTCAAGTCCCAATTCGTAATCCAGAACAATTAGAAGATGAACTGGAAAAACTCATAGTAAATATACAAAGTGCCGCTTCGAATAGTACTCATAGTCATATAAGGGAAACAAATCAAAACGTTACATATCCCGAAGAAGTGAGAGAAATGATTAAAAATAAATGGAAAGCTCGTAAAATCTGGCAATAAAATCGAACACCGGAAGCGAAGAGACTGTTTAAAAATTTGGTCAATAAATTAAAAGCTTTAATAAAGGAGATTAAAACCCCGTCAGTCAATAAATACCTAAACAATCTGACAGGACAAAATGACTCAGACTATTCTCTATGGAAGGCAACCCAGGCTCTAAAAAGACAATATGCAATACAACCATATGCAAGACAATCTGCAGAGGAAGATATTACCCCAGCTGACAAAATTGCTGAGCACGGAATAAGACCTATAACAATACATGAACTAAATTGGGAAATAAATAAAAACCTAAACTTTAAACAGGCTCCGGGTATGACTTAATAACGCAAGTAATTAAAAGGTTGCCAAAAAAAGGAAGGCAGAAGTTATTGCACATAATGAATGCAGCAAGCCGATTAAAATACGTACCATGGTTGCAGAAGTAATTATGACTCTAAAACCAAACATACCGCCGAATGAAAAATCTTCATATAGGCCTATATCTCTGCTTCCAACGCTATCAAAATTATTTGAAAAGTTACTTTTGAAAAGACTAAAACTAATACTAGAAGAAAGAAACCTTATTCCTTTACATCAATTTGGTTTCAGGGAAAAACACTCGACAATAGAACAAGTTCATAGAATTACCGATGTAATCGAAAAATCACTTGAATCCAAACAAATATGCTCCGGGATTTTCCTGGATGTGGCATTTGATAAGGTATGCCGTGAAGGGCTTGCATTCAAACTACATTGGGACCTGCCTAAACAAATATATGAGCTATTGAAATCGTATATTGTAGACAAACACTTTCGAGTAAAGTATGAGAATGAATACTCTGAACTATAAAGAATAATAGCAGGAGTACCCCAAAGTAGTGTCCTTGGGCCCATTCTTTATCTCCTATACATAAGAGACATGCCTAATACTGATGTAACTATAGCAACATTTGCTGATGATTCTGCCATATTAGCGTCAGCACAAAACATAACAGATTATACCAACAAACTGCAGAAAGCTACAAATAAAATATGCAATTGGACAAAAAAATGGAGTATTAAACTAAATGGAACTAAATCAACATGTCTAAACTTTACTAATCTGAGAGTTGAGCACATACCAATAATCATCAGTTCACAAAAAGTACCGTATGAAAACCTGGGTAGATACTTAGGTATGACCTTGGAAACTAAACTAAAGTGGAAGAAACATATTAAAAAAAGAGAGAAGAATTAAACATCAAATTCAGGAAAATGCACTGGCTTCTAGGGAGACACTCTGAGCTCTCAATTCATAATAAGCATCTGCTATATAAACAAATTATGAAACCGAACTTTCATAGAGAAACGAGAACCTTCATAGAGATTTGAAAATGGAGTTTAACGCTGACGAGATCAATTATAATGCAAGGAAACACTTTCAACGCCTGCATGAGCTTGCAAATCGGAATATACGTCGCATGATGACTAACATCACTATGACATGAAGGAACCAAACCATTGGACCTAACGTGACCTAGATGACAGAATAACATCAGCGCAAGAAACCTAGCGAGGAATCATTGCAAACTGGAATTATCATTGCCTTCGATAATTCACGCTTTTTCCGTCTATACAAATTCGCTGAGCGGTCCTCCCAACAAGGACCACTTTGTTCTTCCGTGCGATTGTTCAACATATTCACTCTTTTTTATAGGCTATATTCTTTTGCTCGACAGCAAGGCGACAAGCCTCATCAAACCAACCATTTTTGTTTTTAATTTTGGCCATACCTAGAGTCGCCTGGCTAGCACCGACAACCGAAGTTTTGTATACGTTCCATAGAGAGTTTTCATCATCAAAACGTGGGTTGATTTGCTTCACATAGTTGAAACGCAAGTTACGTTTTCCGGCGATCCACGACTTATACGAAAACTACTATCTTAGCTTCACGGTGATCAATTGATGATCACTGCCCCCACATTTGGCATAAGATCACACATCATTAATGACCCGAGACCTTCCATTAGAAATTAATACATGGTCAATTTGACTTCATCTTACGATGGTGTGTCCATAATTCCAAGTGGATATTTTTATGAAGAAAGAATGTGGTTGAGGCCATGCGCGACCGCATAGTACATCATTATTTCCCCATCATCGGTCACTAGATCGTATCGGGAGTAAGGACCTTTGTTTTCACTTAAGTCAGTCCAAAACGATTTTTTTTACCTGGGGCCCTAGGAGAAAACTGATATCAAAATTGCCAAGGTCATTTGCACTGTAAAGCAACATATAGCCTTGGGACATATATGGTCCCTAGTTTTTAGGCATCGAGTTTTATGGAGAGCAAACAGTTTTAAGCGATTCTCTTTCATAAGGCTGATATAGTGCCATCAAACGAGCCTGGTTTTCTTAGCTACTTCAAGTTCAATGTGTCGATTTTAATTTGCCCGTTAAAATAACCGGAGATCGATTGAAATTTTGGCGGTATACAAATTTCTTTTTGCTGATATATTTAACAGTGAGAATTTTTAATCAGTGAGGATGTACGTAGTCAGCCCTGCGTTCCAACCTTTGTATAGTCACCTCCTACGACAAGCCAATGATGCTGTGGTGGAGTTCTAAGGATACCATGCCCGTTTAGAAGTCTTTTACGTGGCATGGTAGTATCCTCAACCACAGGGACCAACTCACATTTTGAATTAGTAAAATGTTAGAAAAATCACTGGTTGGACGACAACTCATCTTCAATCTGCAGGATGTAATTTCAGTAATGAATCCTGTTGTGAAACCTGAGTATGAAACTTGTTGCAGAAATTCTCCATCCGTGTAAAATTAGCATTATACCAAGGTTTACGAAATCGTGGTTTAGTAACTAAAGACGGAACATGGCTTTCGATATCGGTTTTGAGCAGCTTGTTGAACACTGACGCGGTAAAGCCTTCAATATCCAACAATTGTAAATGTTTACAAACACAACACAATCGTATTAAATTCACGACATGTCAATGGCCATCGTTTGTTTACATAACACTACTTACTTTCCAATCGACCACCACAAGCACTTGCAAGTATTTCGGTGTGTGTCTTTGCTAAATTTGAACTACTTACAACTTCTCTAGCTACTTTTCATGAGTAGTTCGAAACAGTTACGCATCACTTTATCTCTAGGCGGGTCTTTATCAGTTTTAAATAATTATTTTAGCAAAGACACACACCGAAATACTTAAAACTGCTTGCGGTTGGTCGATTGGAAAGCAACTATTGACATTCGCTCGACGATCGATACGAAGTGGAATACGATTTCTATTTCAGCACATTGGTGAACAACCATGGTTTCAGTGATCACCACGAGATGGGGCGCCACGTCGGCTGATAGACGACAAACAACAAAAAACTGTTTTTTTCCATTCGTAAAAGTCTGTCGAGCTACATCTCAACGCTAAAAAAATATCATCACCATCACTGTCATCTTCATCAGCACAACAAATTTATAATTAATACTTTTAATTATTTGAGGGTGTAAACTGTAAGCTTATTTTTACTTGCATACAACAATTATAGTGTTAAATAATGAGTTTTATTCCCCTTGCTTGGGAAGTAAATATCTTATATATTATTGTTTTTTTCAACATATGAGTGAGACAGGAGTGATCACAAAATCTTTTGCAAATTGCCGGACGATTTTGTTGGCCGCATTGATTTGGTGTACCTCGTGTATGGATCAGTATCTATACAACAGACAACATTCCACTCCAACAGGGGATCAAAACCAATTACTGGGGAAAAATACATTTTTTAACCCTCCTCCATCGGAATTCAAACCTGGTATCACCCATCCCAAATACTACAGCTTTTACCACTGCGCTAATTGCTCGGTGATATAGATACTTAGTAGAATATTTTATCGAGAAGAAACTTATAAACTTACACTTATCTAAATTTAAGTAAAGTATATCAGAACAGAGATAAAGTTCGACCACGCAAATAAAATTTAATCTAATCCAGAAATAATTTACTATTTATCCGAAATATGCAAAAGCTTATATACAAAAGCTGCACTTAAACAGAAAGGTTTCGTCATTGAAGATTTTAGAGCCACCTTATCAATATAAATATTGACAGGTCATATAACAGCTCAAAATTGAGATTCGAACTGCCACAGAACCTTCGCTACTATCAGATTTAGTACTAGTTATAGGTTGGACCGAACACATATAATTTTCATCAAAACACTCAGTGCTATAGAGACCCTAGAATGAAACCAAGTCTCACATAAAACATATATAGGAAAATAGGGCGATGTAAATAATTGCACAAATAACGATAGTTTGCAGTGCATTTATACCTGGTTTTCTTCCACAAAAACTGCTCGAGGGCTTAATCCATAATTTATAGATTTTCGATGGTAGTTTTAATACTATTTAATCAAAACCCTTAAAGGCCACGATGATAAGTAGTTGACCAAATTTATTTTCAAGAACACCAATTTTGTCTATTATTTCCAACTCTTCTCTAAAGGCGCATTCCCGAGTTAGGATTTAAATCCTAACCATTAAAATCCGATCATGTACCCAATCAAATATTTTGGAAAAAAAATCTGAGCATTTTCCCAATCACATCACTGAAATATTGTCATGTATTCAAAAATTCGATTAAAAAGTTAAAATATTTTTAGCTCGTAGGGGGGAAAATAAAACAATTTGTTTAATCACATGACCATATTTCAATTATTTGATTGGGTAAATGAGCGGATTTAAATTGTTTGGATTTAAATATTTTGCCTATTGACTCAAAATCATTTGCAAATTGCAGGACGATTTTGTTGTCCGCCTTGATTTGTTGCATATCTCTGGTAAATAAGTTGAAAAGAGTTGGCGATATTCTATTTCATTGCGGAAGTTTTATAAGCACTAAATCCTCCATTTCATACCATCTGACATTTAAAACAATTTTCCTGCCCTCCAAATATCGATTGAGACAGCAAAAAGTTAGTGTTAAAAATGATATCATCTTGTTTTAACAACTAGTTAATTCGAAAGGTAAGTGTTTCATTATCAGTTCATTATTTCAGAATTTCGTGAGTGCTTTAATATCATTTTCAAAATATCTTCTTTTAAAATAATTTTATTAAAAAGATCTTGCAACATATAAGCGTTTTTTTAAATACTATCATTCGAGTATTTTCCTTCAAAGTTGCGAGAAACCCGAATTACGTTTGTACGCACTTAATGCTTCCAGACATAAGTTCGACACCACTGTAATTTTAGCCAATTACTTCCTTCCTTTATAATTTTAAATAGTTCTTTCCGATTCACGAATCTCGAATCTCATTAAATCAGCATAATCCAGATTCTTCGATTCTTCAATTCTTCACAGAAGCCTCTATGTCAACATCGGTGAAACAGTACGGCCCAGCAATATTATGTAAAACTGATTATTATTATTTATTCTATTTCAAGCGTGCACTTTCAAACACCTGCAGTGACACCAAAATACCAAAAAGAATTTGTATGCTGTTATCGCATTGTTTTTAAAAATTTTAATATCCGGAAGTTGGTTCCATGATGTGATAATAGCAAAATACATGCAAAATATTTTTTTTTTAATTAAATGTTACGCTAAATAATTTACTCGTATATTTGATAAGAAGTTAGTAAGTGTAGTCGGTTGACCTGAGTGTTGTCTTTGTGATGTTTTATATTTCAACGAAATAATTTTTTCATTGATGAAAATTTTAATTTATCAATTTGCAAAACAAACCTGACATTTAAATCTCACGTATATGTCGCATTAAAATAAATAAAATAAAATGATTAATTGTGTCGATAAGATATCGACGGTAACACTTTGTGCCAAATCGACGCAAAAGATTAATACCGCCGATTAGTCTAGTAAAATACTATATGCATACATAAAAAAAAACTTGTCTTTCGACGATTTGAATCTAAAGCTATAGCCTTCAACAAAAATCTTATATAAACACAGCACATAATTTGATCTGAAAGAAAAGCACGTAATTCAATACTGTCTAAAACGACCTTCCTTAAGACACTGTTGTTGTTGAATTTTATTTTGTTTTGCTTGACAATTTACATTAAATCTACATAAATTTAAATTAAAGAGGCACACAAATATTTTTTTTTGCATCATCAATTAGCAAATTATATATTAGGAATTTGAAGTTTGTGTATTTTGTCCGTCAAAATCGTAAATGTTTTGATTTTTGAGACTACAAGTGTTTTTGAATGTCGTATTATGATAATTTTATTTCGGTTCAATTAGGAGAAATTATTGGAAATTGGTAATGATATCCACTTGTCAGGTGTATATATTAAACACTACGAGTATATTCTGTTAATTTTTGAGTGGTCAAAATATATGCTAAGTGCAATATAAGATTGATTTTTATACAGTACTTATAAGTAGAAGAAAATAATGGGTTACTACAAATATGGATGAATAATTCATAGAATATAGGAGTGGTTCTCCCCAATACAATATACAACATTATTTTGTAAGCCGTGCACAGAAATAAGCTTAGTTGTTTTCTTGTGTTACAAAACTTTAGCACTACAATTAGTGCAGAGAGTTAAAACAGTTTGAGAGAAATTAATACACAGTAAGTTCAAAAAAGCGATCCATAGTTGAATTTTGTGCAAACATGCTGAAGCCGACAAACATCGTACACGAAGAGAAAGAAACATCTATTTGTTCGATTTTCATGACGAAATCGTGATTTAGAACATCTTTTTAACTCCAGTAACAAAGTTATCTTGGCAAGTGACTTTAATTCACGCCACAGCACATGGAGATGTCCATATAATAACCAGAATGGTCGTTCACTTCTAAATTTATGCAATAATTCCAATATCCTAAATGCTCCTAACGAACCAACATTCCCAAGAGGAAACTCGGTTCTTTGGATTTGGTACTATCTAAAAATATCTCTTTAGTCACTCCACTGCGAGTCTTGCATGAATTTTGCTCAGATCATTTACCAATTGTATTCACAATCTCTTTCAAGGCCCCAACCAGAAGTAACAAAATATTTCGCAACTACTTTCAAGCCGAGTGGATGTAATTTAAAATGTATGTTCATCGAAACCTCTCTGATTCTGATATCTCTACCACTACTCAAATTGACCATCAAAGAAACTATACCTCTTATTCAGAGCAAAAGCACCATAAAAATCCCTCCTGAGCTTGAAGACCTCATTAAACTACGCAATCGAATTCGTCGGCTCTATTATAAATACCCAGGGTATATTTTGAAATCTGACGTTAATTTGTATTCCAATATGATTCTTTGTTGGTTCAGCGAAGTAAGAAATTCTGAATTCACAAGCAGAATGCCTTAAATTCCAATAATTCTCCGGAAATTATAAATGAAATTCGAAAACTTAATGGTATAAAACAAAATGGCATTACTTCAATAGCTAAAGATCCTAGCCGTTCACATACAAAACGATTCTCTAAAAGATCTTTTTTTCGAACAGTTAATCAATAATTGTGTCAACAGTTTTCTTAATTCTCCTCCTTTTAATCCAACCTCAATTAAGATAGTCAAAAAAGTAAGTTGCCAACATTATTCAGCATCTTAATAAAAGAAAAGCTTCATGAGATAATAACATAGCCAACTCCGTACTTAGAAACATTCCAGATAAAGCAATATCACAACTTACCAATATCATTAACGGTATCTTAATTATAGATAAGCTACTTTCGAGATTGTTGGAAACTCGGCAAAGTCATCCCTATATATCCTAAACCAGGAAAATCCTCTAATAATATAGAGGATATTCGCCCAATATCACTCCTAAACGGAATAAGTAACATGATGGAAAGAGTCATTCTTAACAGGCTCCAGCCTTTATTCCAGAAGCCTACATTCCACGAGAATAATTCGAATTCCGTGCCGGTCACTCTGCTACTCAAGTAGTGCTGAGGCTGAAAAACTCTATTAAAAACGCTAAGTGATTTGGACGTTTAACAATCGCAGCTTTCTAGACATAGAAAAAGCTTTTGACACGGTCTGGCATAAAGGCTTAGTCTACAAATTAATTCAATTTTTGTGTCGCTAAACCAACACTGTTCTAGTACCAAATCAATCGCTTCCGGAGTTGCACAAGGTTCAATTCTAGTTCCACATCTTTTTTCATTTTTCTATCATGATATCCCGAAACCCGACAACAAAGAGTCCAAAACCCAAAAATATGCCGATGAGACGGTATAATTCACACCTTTAATATTCTGAATACGCGAAGAAATGGAAAATTAAGGAAAACTCTTCTAAAACCGAAATTATTCATTTCTACCGCAATATATATATATATATATATATATATATATATATATATATATATATATATATATATATATATATAGATATATATATATATATATATATATATATATATATATATATATATATATATATATATATATATATATATATATATATATATATAGCAGCGTTGTGCCGATTGTTTACAAATAATTGTTTCCTATATTGTTTACATGAAATTGTTTACTAAGTAAACAATTTCATGTAAACATTGTGATCTTTTTTGTAAACATCGTAAACATGTAAACAATGTAAACAACATATAATTTAAATAAAACTTAATATTTTATTTAATATTTAATTACATAATTAGAAAAACATTAGATTAAATTTTTAAAATTAAAACTCATTTGAGTTAAGTGAGTCGGAAATTTGAAGACTTTAATAAACTTCCAAAAGTCTCTTTGATTTTTCAAATCCTAGGCGGTTTCTATTTGGAGAATGAACAAAGGACCAAGATGAAAATAGACGTTCAATCTCACTAGATGATGCAGGTATATATTTCAGAAGATCATCCGTCAATTTGTTTGCCAAATAATATACTAAAAAATCCATTTTTGGTAGTAAATTGGTCAAACTCGGAAATGCAGGATGAAGAAAATAAGCAGAAAGTGCATGTATGTTGAGTGACACTTTCTTCCATTTTCTTAATTCATAGCAAAAGTCTGAATACTTTATATTGCGCTACAAACGGATCCACAGAATAACTGCTTCAGCTGAAGAAAATTTCCGATTTTGGTATTTGTCGATCAGTTCACATATTGGGTTAAAAACATTGATGGCATTTTGCATGTGATCTTTAAATTTGTCGTTAAAAAGTAATAATTTTGCATCCTGTCCATCGTACGTCGCAGACTGGGCGTAATTTTCGACTCGATTTTTGTCGAATAAGGAATTCTAAGTCTGGATGCTTAAACATTTTAGTAATTAGATTAGCCGACGGAGATTGCCTGTATGGCTATTGCAGGTTGAATGCCGTAGTGCCGTTCGCCGACCCATATTTACCATCGCATATTTTGTAATATCCCCGTCGATATTGTAATATTACAATTTGCATGCAGACGATCCAAAATTTTGATCAATAGAACTTTCCTTGATGGCAGTTTATTTACGTAAGCAGGTCTTATTAAGCGAACAATTTTTTTAAAATGATCTGATTCTACGACCGCAAAAGGAATGTTACATCCAAAAAAAATTTGCCTAACGCATTGTTAAAATTTGACTTTTCATCTATATTATATCATCTATATTATATTAATCAATATAATTTGACATTTTTCGTTTATGTTTTTTTTGTTGAGAGTTACTTGGTCTTTTATTTGAAGATTTAAATTTTAAACATTTTAAACTTATGACAGAACTACTAGAACCATACTGTAGATTATTTTATATGTACATAGACAAGGAAATAACGTTTACTTTTTCTCATCCACTGGTTATCCTATTTGTTTAATGAATTGTTAACCTTGTTTCTAAATGTTTACATTGTTTCCAATTGTTTACGATCAAATTGTATACAATACGTGTTTACTTGTAAACAGCCATCGCTGATATATATATATATATATATATATATATATATATATATATATATATATATATATATATATATATATATATATATATATATATATATATAATGGTATGTATAATCGGTTGTTCATAATTAATTCATACATCACTAATTGCGTTACAGCAATGTCATATAGCGATAATAAGCTGTGTTTACACGACTGACATATATTTGTAAATATGTTGTGTAATTAACATAAGATTACACTTTTGTACAATGCACAACCAAAATTGGTTGTAAAATGTAATTAAATAATTTACTTCTCAATGTCGTACCGAGCACCGCAACATATAATAAATGCCCACACGCGGATTATTATCATTTAACCGCGTTTGTATATAAGAAATGAAATAATAAGAACAGGTGTTATCTTTACTTTGTAACATTTACATAAATTGTAACATTTTTTTATATAAAACCTTTTAAGGCATTTTGGTCAAATAAGTCGACGATTTTGATCGTGCCATGTATACTAAAACCCTTCATTGAACAGAGAAAAAATGCGTTACACTTGATCGAGTCTCGTATTTTAGATATTTAATTGCGTTTGGTTTACTGCACACGCACCGCGCATAAAGATTTATTTTAATTAGAGTAATAATTAAAAAAAAAGTTGTTGGTTAATTTTGAAAGTTAATTAAATTTTTTTCAATTAAAGTTATGTACCAAAAAACAAAAATTGTTTCTTATTTAAATATTAAGTTACTAGCTGTATAATTATAAGAATGAAATTGATTTTTATTTTCATTTTTTTTTTATTTCACTTAGTCGAATTTTACTTGATGCATATCATAAACAGATTGTGCGTGCTGATGTAGATCGAACGTGCTAAATTTATTATCATCGATCTCCTATAAAAGTCGTATGAAAGTTCGTATGTAGTCATGACATCAAAGCTCAATAAAATATTTTACCACGCATAAAAATATTTTTGTCGACAAATTCAGTAAGTTGCGGGTCCATAAAATGCTCATATGGTAGAGTATATAGTGGTCACATCATCCTACCTTGTTTATTTTATGTAAAATCTAAAAAACAATGATTAACACATTTTTTTGTGGCGGCATTTTTGGCTAGTCGAAAACTATACAAGTTTTTTCTACAAAAGTGATGATGTCCATGGTCGTAGGATTAGTATTTGTGTGTGTGTGTGTATATCGTATTTAATAATTTTTTTAATGCGCCACTACACTTATGATTATTTATGACAGGTTTCACCTTAAGATGTAGATCAATTTTACAGTAGTATACCTACGCAATATATAAGTTTTATTAAATATAGCAACGGAAGAAGAAGAAACGGAAATCAGTGAAGACATATAACATTAGAATGTGCTCTTTCTGACCGGAAGAAGATTGGACTAATACTTTTATTTTAAAACCACATGTAACTGAACTGTTTAAATGAAAAGATGACTAGTAGGCGAAATGCCCTTTAAGATCTTTTCTGAGAGATTATATCAAAATACTTACTTATTGATTAGTTTTACTGTAGAACTGGATAACACAGTTAGGAATATATATATATATATATATATATATATATATATATATATATATACACTAGCTCACCCGGCAGACGTTGTCCATCACCCTCGGGCTCTTTGGTTATAAATATTTCCGTATATTTTCAGTACATTTAATGGTAGATCTAATAAATTTAAAAACTCGGTGGGAAAATTAACACTTTCATTTTCATCAAGGACTACATCAATGGATTTAAATTTTAAATGTATGTATTTCTGTGCCTAGCATATTTTGTATTTTAATATTGATGGCATTAACATCAACATTTTTAGCCGCCAAATATCTCTTTTGCTTAACCATTGATAGCTATTTTACTTTTGTCAAAGATTTGGAAAAACATTTAGAACTAGATCGTCTCCGGATTGTATGACGGCAGAAATCATCTGGAAACTTTAAAAGTAAACTTGATTAAAATTTGACTGAAAAGTTATATCTGATATAACTTCATTGGATAATGCTTTGTACATTTACTATTTTCCATGCAGGGAATATTGATGTTGCGAGCACCCTATGAGCAATGATACATGTTAGTCGTAACAATGTGAAACAGTTCAGGATAAACATCTTCATCTGGTATTTCCACAGAAATGTTACTGTTAATTTTATCTGGTCTAGTTTTTTCCAAATTAAAATGTGTGCTTGAGGAAGTCCCCGTTTTTGCAATTCTATTGAATACAAGTGGCCTTGTGTTTTCCAAATGCGTGATGTTTCACAATTAAATCGATTAATAACTCCAATTTTTGTTTAAAATAGCTATAATTTTTGTTTTTATAGCAAAGGGCAAGGGTACCGTTGAGGACATAAAGCAAACGAAGAGGTGGAGAGGTTGAAAAAAGAAAATAAAGCCTTAAGGGAAAACAAGGTCGTTGAATCTTCGAGATTAGAAGACAATAAAGAAGTCGAATTTGATGGAATAGAGTCGGACGATCGACACAATAAAATACGACCTGCTCAATACAGTTTAAGGATTTAGAAAACACGATGTCTAGATTTTAGGGAAGTGGTACGTATAGGGTTGAATCATGGGAAGATGATTTCGAACGAGTCAGCAGTTTATATTATCTGAACCCACTACAGCGTTTAAGTTATACAACGAGATCTTTAAAGGGTGCGATGTTTTAAATGTCAGCAATTACATAAGGCACCAGAATGTACAAAGAATAATGCGAATTATACTTAACAGAAATGACAAGAGACGGGGGCGACGAATGATAACTCGTGCTTAGCAAATGTGGGAGAAATTTTGAATTGTTGCACAGTAGTCCTCAATATTAAAAAACATAGAAGCAGTAATTGACATCGGAAGTGATTTCACGAATTGAAGAAGCTTGGGTTGGAATATAATGGCTGCGACACTGAGGAACTAAGCGGAAAGTCAAAAGTAAAGCCTTTGGGTACTTTTACCTCTGGTTTAGAAATTGAAGGAGAAATGTTTCAAGTAACCGTTAAGGTGATGGAGTCAAGTAGTTTACCAGTTTAATTTCTCATTGGGTTCGACGTTCTAAAGCAAGCCGTTATATATACAGAAAATGAGAAAATCAATGTACGAAAATATAATAAAGATGGGTTCCCTTTTAATTGTTGGCAAGTGGAAAAAGAAGAGGAGATATATGTAAGCGAAACACAATTTTACAAAGATGTGAAAGAATTGTTTTGATTAGAAAGGAGGACGGTGATAAAAGAATATGTGTA
This sequence comes from Tipula confusa, assembly GCA_963556175.1. NCBI lineage: Eukaryota > Metazoa > Arthropoda > Insecta > Diptera > Tipulidae > Tipula > Tipula confusa. Next base: position 81,491,159 of record OY744475.1, read on the forward strand.
GATTACAGAAGGCTTGACAAAGAAATTGTGATGGAAAGATATCTACTTCCGATTATTGATGATCTATCTGATCATTCAGCTGCACTTGTCAAAGTGTTTTTCGACACTAAATTTTAAAAATGGGTTTTTTCATGTTCCAGTATCACCAGGTCATATTTTGGTATATATGAACGACATAATCATCCCGCCAATAAATGTAGAACAGTACTTGAATATCTTAAGTGGAGAAAATGCCGATTTTTGTATACTTCTGTCGAATATTTGGGCTATAAAATCAAAGATGGTGAAATAAAACCGTCAGAATCCAAAACGGAAGCAGTTGCTAAGTTTCGCGAGCCAGATTCGGTCAAAAACGGACAGGCATTTCTAGGTTTAACTAGATACTTTCGAAAGTTCATCCCAGATTATGCTTTACTAGCCATACCACTCACCGGATTATTAAAAAAGAATACTAAGTTCATATTTGAAAAACAAATAGATGCGTTTTGTGATTTAAAGAGGCTCTTAATATCAGATCTCTTTCCAAAAATTTATAAACCAGAAGCAGAGAGTGAGTTACACACAGATGCAAGTAAGCTGGGCTATGGGGTAATTTTGCGCCAAAAAGATTGTTTAGATAGAAAACTCCATCCGGTTACTATTTTAGTCGAAAAACGACCAATCAAGAATCTCTACTGTAGTTACTATAGCTAGAGGTTTTAGCTATCGTTCGAGCACTGGAGATGTTAAGGGTGCATTTATTGGGTGTTAATTTTAAAATAGTTACTGATTGTGCTGCTTTCAAGCAAACCATGGTTAAAAAGGTGATAGCGGCAAGAATTGCAGAACATCAAAATGTATAATAATGAAGCATTTTGATGCGTTGAGTCGAAACCCAGTTACTTTGATGATCACCAGTTTGTTACTTGAACGAATTAGAGATGCACAAGAGAAAGACAAGATATTAAAACTTTGTTAGAGCTTGGACCTGTGGATTTTACAAATCCTACTACCAAGGCTAACTAAACTATATACACGTTATATAAATAACGTTCAAAAGAATCTTTTAAATGATCTCCTGCTCTCGAACAAAATATAAAATAACAAAAAACAGCGTTGAGATAACCTCTTTGATTCTAAATTTAACTGCCAAAATATAATCATTTAAATATAAATTTTAACACTCCAAAAGTTGCACGTCAATAGATAGTAAGTTTAAATATTACGTCACGACAATTATGAGCTATTTATGTATATATCTATCTATAAATGAAATACAATTACTTAAAATATGAAAGGTTTAAGATAAGCCAATCGGAAATAGGAATTATAAATTATGAAACTTGTGTGAATTAATCTAAAAAATTCTTTTTAATTCTAATAGTTTTATTGACAAATCTAATCTCGTGTAAGTATATAATAAACCAGTAAATATGTCATACAAATAAATTGTTCAAGGATATCTCAAAACACCATAGTGCGGAGTAAACTTGACAATCAATTACGAACGTAACATTGTGATTGATATATATATATATATATATATATATATATATATATATATATATATATATACATATATAAATATATATATATATATATATATATATATATATATATATATATATATATATATATATATATATATATATATATATATATATATATATATATGTGGGAATTAGTGATTTCTTTTTTTACCACATATAAAACACTTTAAACATTTTTTATTTTATTATTTATTTATTTTTTATTAATTTATTATTTATTTTATTATTTTTTACAATAAATTATATTCTTTATTTTTATTCGACTAAACATTCTCCAGGTAATACGATCGTTGTTACCGTATACCATTTCTGATGTTGTATACCTCCCAAATCGGGTTAAAAGCTAGCTCTCATACCCAAAAGAATGGCAGAGAGAGCTTCTACTCATTTGTCAGCAGGGTGGCATTTCAAAATCGATTTCAAATCTTTATGCCATCTTTCGATCAACCCGTTTGCCGCTGGATGGTATGCTGTAGTTCGTATGTGTTTGAACCCCAAAAATCTTTCTAATTCTTAAAAAAGCGAAGATTTAAACTGTCATCCTTGATCTGTATATATAGCTTGTGCTATACTTTATGCAGTTATGTCGGATACTTAAATAGCTTTTGGCCAACGTGAAAATCGATCTATAATTGTTACTAGATAGCTTAAGCCTTGAGATTTTGGTAGCGGACCAACTATATCACCGTTTATATGTTGGAAACGGTTACTTGTTAGTTCATAACTTTCCAGAGGACTTTTCGTATGTTTCGATATTTTTGTTTTTTGACACTTAACGCAGTTCCTCGCCCAGTTTGCACAATCTCTATCTACCGATTTCCAAACATATTTGGACTTTATAAGATTAATAGACGCTTTAATGACTATGGATGAGCTATAATGTAATATAAATGTAATGTAAATGATTAAATATTTCTTTTCTTAAGGTTACAACCAGGTAAAACTACGGATGTTAATTTTAAAGATAGTAAGCTCTTTGGATTTAAGAGTTCTTTTAGTTCGATGTCTGTAGTTTGCAAGTTGACCAATTCTTCCAAATCGAATACGTTTGGAACATAAATCGTTTTTATCCGGGAAAGAGTATCTTTTACGGTATTATCTTTACCTGATATATGAGGTAAAGACGAGATGAGGTAGAGACGTGGCGATGCCTTTTTAGGTTTTTGTTGAAATGCAAACGTAATTGGCTTGTGATCTGTGTAGATCACGAAATTTCGACCCTTTAACATGTACCGGAAATGTTTAACGACTGAATATGCTGCTAATAACTCTCGATCATATGCACTGTATTTCCTTTGTGTCAACCATTAAAGACAGTGGTTCATCTGACGGCGATGGGCGAGCTAACATAGCTGAATCTGCTAGATCAGCTTTGCATTTCGCAAACGCTTTTCTTGCCTCCGAAATCCAGTTATTTATGGTTTTATCATTCTTTTTGTTGCTTTTCATATATTCTAATAACGGTATTTGTGTTTTTACAGCATCTTTCAATAAACGACGATACAAATTACAAATAGCGAGGAATCGTCGTAAACCTTTTATGTCTGTTGGTTCTACGAACTCATTAATAGCAATAACTTTATCGGGTAATGGCTTCGTGCCCATTTCGAATATTGCATGCCCTATTATCTTTCTTAACTAAATGTAATGGGCTGGCCCATGAGCTTTTTGATTGACGACTTATTCCTAATTTGATCATTTTTTCGAATTCTTTTTTTGCGATAGAAAGTTTTTCTGGCATTAAGCGATATTTTGAGTAAATAAGAGCACATTTTGTCTCGATAACGTGTGTTACGTTGTGCTTTATTCGACTCCTAATAGAACTTTCTATACTCTAAACGAGCAAGCCACCCCTGGAAATAGAATCGTTTTACAGAACTTGAGAAGAAGTCATGGGTAAGCTTAGTCTTAACTCCATGAATGATAAGAGGACAGACTTGATGATACTTTTTGATGAGGTGTATTTAACACGTTGGTATTTAAGTTCTACCTGCTCAATGTCAAAACCAGAAGACCGACTAATGTATTTAGCAACCACAACCTGGGTTTAAATCACAAGCACCTGGTCGGTAGTATGCTAGTAAAACTGGTAATTACCTGAAGGGTATACGATGTCAGAACTCAGATACGTAGAAAGCCCATTTATGGGCGAACTACAGCTGTCTATTACTGAGTAGTACTCCAAATTATAAAGGTAAAAGGTACGCCCCGCGCATAATTATGGCATAGTCACGAACTATGCCATAATTATGCGCGGGAGTACCGTTTTCGATTTATTCGAAAGTCAAATTTATGACATGGTGCGGAAGTTAAATTCAGTTCAATTTCACGGTGGCAATGTTAGTGGTGCTAGTGATATATTTATTGGTGCAATTGTTTGGTCAGCCTGATATAGCAAATTGTTGCACTGAAAATTTTATATTTTCAAGCTTTTATGTTACCAAAAGGAAGGTGCTTATATTTAGCATATGGAACATTGCCTAAACCCTACACAAGTGCTCTAGAAATTAACGAATTACCACCAGGTTTTCAATAATAAGTGCATAAAACGGATACTGAGAGTTAAGATGGCCAGAAATTATTGGTCACACTCTAAAAGACAGCAGAAGATATCATCAAACCTGCACACGACTGAACCTGCAAAGAAATTGGGGCAGAGTAGTCGAAAAGGAATCAAAATTCTAGGGAAATAAGTGGCATTTCTTGAGAAACTGTTAGCGTTTACATGGTTCTGTCGGTGGATGTATCTGTTTTTATGAGCCACTGCAAATTAAAAAGCAAAAGAAAAAAATCCTTCTCGAGACGCGTTGGTATTTAAGTTCTACTTGCACTTGTATGGTCTGACGAACTGATTAAGCAGTAAATGCAAGATTATAAAGGGTAATTTTACATTTCGATTTTTCGAGTTGTCTGCGACAAATTTCATTTAAATTCTGTGAATGGAAAGTTTAGGTTACAGATAACATCACCGAAAATCCAAGATGTTTCACCATAGGTCTTGATCGACCTTATACCAAAATATCTTTTAGCACGATGTCGATCAAAATTCAAGTTAGACTTGTATCAGATGCGATTATGATGATGACTCTGAAGCTTTATGTAATAACCAATAATGGTCCAAGATGACTACCTTGAGGGACACCGGATGGAACACCAAATGAGCTAGAAACAGTATCACTTAATTTTACAATCTGCTGCCAATCAGCAAGGAATGAACTAATCCATAAAAGCAAACACGAGTGAACACCGATCAAACGCAATTTGGATAAAAGAATTTGGTGAGAAATTCTATCAAACGCTTTCTTGAGATCAGTGAACACAACGTCAACCTGTGAACCTTCTTCAAATGAAGTTAATGTAAAATTAACAAACTCAACGAGATTAGTTGCAGTTGAACGACCAGGGAAAACGCCATGTTGTTCAGGAATAATATGTTTAAACAAGTTAAACATGGTGTCACGAACCATACATTCAAAAACCTTAGAGACCGCTGGTAAAATAGAAATTGGTCTATAATTTTCAATGTTAGATCTGTCTCCACACTTAAAAACTGGAATAACGTGAGAGGATTTCCAGCATTTAGGAAAATAATCAATAAGTAGTGACCTATTGAAAATCAGAGATAAAGGGACAGCAAGTGATACAGCACACTCACGTAAAACGAAAGCTGGAGCTCCATCAGGGCCAGGTGAACAATTGAGCTTTAGTTTATTTAGGTAATAAAACACCTGATCACAATTAAACTACAGTAGACCAATGCTTTCATATTGTTGACATACAAGGGATAAACAGGTGGGATAACAGGAGTTGAAGGTAAAAAGTTGGATTTAAAAAAAGATGACAACATACTAGCGTAGTAACCCAAGGAACAAGACACTGAATCACCAAAAACCATAGTGCGCGGATAGCCAGATACGTCACGTTTAAAATTTATAAATTTCCAAAAGTTTCTTGGATTATGCTTAATACCTGATTCAATTTTATCGGTATACATACGGAATTTAGATCTCTTGAGACTGTTAAAGTTACGACGAGCAATATTATACCAAAGAGAATATAGCGGACATCTACGTTTATATTGAAAGAGTCTATTCATTTTATTCTTTGCATTCCTTAACTCTCGGTCAAACCAAAATACCTTATGCTGAAAACGAGTCGTACGAACCGGAATGAACATATTTAAACCAAAAAACAGAATCTCATATAACCTATCAAAGGCACAGTCCAAATCACAAAAATCAAAAAGAGATATCTAATCTATACCACCTAAAAATGAGTTTAAACCGACGTAATCACCGACTTTATAATTAAAAATGACTGACCTCTGAGGTTTAAAAAATTCTTTACGTTCTATATTGAAATTTAGGAGAATGGTTTTATGATGCTCATCGTTCATAACTAACGAATCACAACATTCCTTTAAATAATAATTAAATTCAAAAAAATTTACTACAAAAACTAAATCCAATAACCTATTTTTTAAATTTCTTAAATTAAAATCGCTTGAAACCAAAATTCTACATGAGTCATCATAACTTTCCGATATAGTTTTAATCACGTCAATGTGAGATTGGTAGTAATGAAGATTCGAGTTAGGAGGAATAAAATGCACTCCAATAGCAAATTTAATAGAGTTAATAATAAATTCAGCCCACACTGCCTCGCAGTTCACAGGATTAAAGAATGATATTAAATTGCATGTAACATTTAAATTAATAGCGGTTAATATACCACCGCCCCGCGATACATTACGATCGAATCTAGAAACATCATACTCAGAACCGAACAGTTCGATATTTGAAATATTATCCGACAGCCATGTTTCAGTCAGAACGATAACATCATAATTACATTCAAGGACATTCAAATTAAACATTACTAACTTTAGTACGTAAACCTTTTAAATTTAGATAATAAAAAGTAAAATACTTATCACAAATATTAATTAAACTATTGATTGATTAAGACTTAAACCTAAAAATAGATGTTGAGGATAAAGCCACTCCAAAACCACCGGATTTAAGTTTTTTGGCCGGCTGACAAACTCTCTAAACAAAACACCAGTTGGCCATATATCAGGTTGCAGCAACTTCTGAAACAGCACAGGATCCATCCCAATTTTAAAAGAAACGAAGTTAAAACGTGTTACATCCTGAGTTGTCGATACTAATAAACGATAATTTATTTGATCCTCGGACACACTTAATTTAGAGCATAAAAATGCACGCAGCGCTTCCGATGTAGTTGAATCAATAAATTTGGATGCATATATAAGTTTCCTGTCAGGAACAGACATGACGGATCCAGCCACATAATTACAAGTGCCAATAATAACTTCAGGAATTACAGGGCGAAAATGTTGAGGTTGAGACACAGGTAAATCAGCGACAGGAGTTGACGGAAGATTTTCTACCTCCGTATCTTTCGGCAGTATTTTCTTGGCAGTCCAGTAACCCTTTTTTCAGAATTTGGCAAATCACGTGACAATCCCTTAACATCCGTAGACAAAGTAAGCACCATCTTGATCACATCACCCATACTGCGAAGTAATTTGCCAACAATATCACAACAATCATCGCAGAACCACTTAAAATTATTGCTTGAATTCAATAAAGCAAGAAACGGATTGCTGACCTTAACACAAGTTGCATGCACAAATTTAATGCACACACCACTGCAGGTAATGAACTTGTCAGAAACACCAGCTTTGCAAGATGGAACTGCACAAGTTTTATCAGTCATTGTATTGACACAAATAGATGGCACAATTGATAAGTTCACCACGGTTCGAGTAATCACTTAAATTGTGCGAAATTAGTTCGTGATCAAATAAAGATGGCACAAGTAAGTTAATTGTAGAAATTCACCAAACGTTTAACTTTAACTAGCGGGAAAATTTAACAGCCCAATCACGAACAATAAAATTAAATATAGTTTATGAATACTGATATCAAAACTACACAATAATACTATCACAGATAGATTATCAATTAAATAAACTAGCAGTAAACGGTTACGTATAAAAACTTAATACAAATATTATTAAATAATTTTTAAAACTGCGCTTATACAATCGGCAACTACACTTTGACGTAGCCAAGACAGTTTTAGTGTCTTTATGTAGACGATTATTTCGAGGCGCAGTTCACCATTCAGAATATTTTGGGTCTTTTAGGGCAAGTTTTTTAAACCGATAAATTTAAATTCTAAATTTAATTTAAATTTTTAAATTAAATTTAGAATTTAAATTTATCGGTTTGCTCAAGGAGTTGAAAAATATTAAAGTCCAGAGATGTTAATCACCACTAATGTTGACACCAATAGTGAAAGTATTCAATTCCGTATATTCTGCGATGCTAGCAATCTTGACACGTTCATGGTTGACAAAACAAAACGACAAAAAAGGCCATTCGGTGACTATTAAAAGATTATTTTATTAGACAAAAATAGCGACGGTATTCAGCAACATTCCAGTCTTGAAAACCGAATGATGGAGAGTTATTACTGCTAAAAATTTGTTAGACCGGTCGATTCTCAACATTAAGGTAAAGTGTTCCATATTGAAAAAGCCTGAAAATGATTGATGCAAGCAGAAACTACAAAAACATTAAAACGAACACAAACATCATAAAACATATGTCTAAGAGACAACATTTTTGTTCATTTGTTTCCCACCTTAATTTATGATAATTTATAGAACAACAGCAAAGTCAACAATTGTATAACAGGGATAGATAGGGGCAGTCTGAAATAGTATCACTAGTGCCATCTATGAATGACTAATTTAGAAAAGTCGACAATTTAGACGACATTTTTGGTAATCGACAAGATATAAAACGAACTTGCTTCTTCAGGTTGACTGGATCGTCGCGAAAAGCTCGAAGGTGATTAATTATGATACGGCCATCAATGACCTAGAAAACCTAACTTTTTAAATATGTATTTATATATACATATAAATATAATTGATTTAAATGAGATAAAATATCACGACTAACGTATATACATAACGAAATTATCTTGATCACCAAATCTTGTTCACAGTTTAAAAAAAAAATTATTATTACTCTTATATGAATATAAATGCGCGCGCGGAGTACGATCCCACACATTTTCATCGGATACAATTTTATATTCTGTTTATAATTGACACACTATACTATTTAGTATTGTACCCAGTGCGATAATGTCTCCTCTAAAAGAAATGAAATCAAAAACAACATCCATTGCATCACAAGCTATAAGAAAGACATTTAAACTTTGTTGTATATATAAATGTATATACATATATGCGCGAGAGATACGATATTTAAATCGTGGGCCGCAATTTTTTTTATTGTTGTTTTTTGTTGTAAGACCAAAGTTAATAAATAAAATTATTTTATTCAATGAATATATTAATATAACTACATAAGTACAGGGTGATACAATGAAGTTGATACAAACCAGTACCTCCAAAACCAGCTAGTCTAGAAAGCATTTACGGGTTCCAACGGCAAAAACTGGTTTTAATTAGTTTTGTTTTGGGGAATATCTTCAAGGTAACTTCAAGGTCATAAACATATTATTGAATTTTTGTGTCAAAACTAACGATAACAAAACAATCTGCATTATCAATGCCAATTAACAAAACAAAAACCAATGACCTTGAAATAACATCGAAGAGATTCGCCAAAACAAAACTAAATAAAAATAAATATATTATTTTTGGCTGGGAACCAATCATTGATTTCCTAGACTTTATGTCTATATGGAGTCGCTGGTTTCCGAGCTATATTAGCTTGTGTCAATTTAAATGGCTCACCCTGTATATACATAAATGAAGTTTTATTAAAATTAGTGTCTTTTACATAAATATTATTTATTTATTCAGGGCTTGGAACGTCTTATAACTCTTATGTATTTTTGTAAACAACAATAGCAATTTTTGAAGGCACTTTAAAATAGAAATTACGATCGCATGAGCGGTAATTTTTGTTTGTTCAGAGCAGTTAAATATATTATGCATGTAGGGCAAGCAATTAAATTATTTAATTGTAACATATATAATGATTTTAGTCTAGAAAAATCTTAATTTAATTGTTGTGATTTTATAAATATTTTTAATAACAAATAAATTGGTTATGATTGCACAAATATAGTTTGATATATTTTGCAAAAACTTTACCTCCTACATTATATTTGTTTAACTATTAGCCATGCTACAAACAATACGCGGCTATAATAATTTAAAAGTAAATATTTTACACAGTATATAGGGTGTCCCAATAACCGGTTCAGATTTGACATATCGGTTATTTTGGCTCTGGCAACACTAACGTAATTCTTTCTTTGACAGAAACTCAGTATATTAATTTTAGTTGACGAAATAATTCGGTTAACGCTTCAACAACAGTGGGGAATATTGGAAATTTATTTCCACAACAAAGACAATTGGTTCCAAGAAAATGTCATACACAATTTGATCAAAACACGGGACTCACACCCAACGATATCTAGAATTTCATGCATAAAGTGCGTGATACGGGCTACCTAGTCGACAATCCAACGCGCACCCTTGCTCGTCGTGTTCGCTCAGCCAAAAATATCGCCGGTTGTCGAAAATGTGCGCCAACGGCCGAGAACATCGGAACCACCACATGTTTACATCGTTTTTGTGACCATATCTTGAAGATATTGGTTTAGACAACCTTTAGTTCTACCAAGATGATGCGCCATGCCACACATGGGGCGTTACAATAGTGAAACTGCGTCAAAAATTCGATAGCCGCATTATCAGTCGAAATGATAACGTGAATTTTATTTGTCGGGTGCCGTGAAGGACAAGTGTTATACGGCCAATTTACAAACATTTGAGTATTTGAAAGCCAATATTGAAACAACCATTATCGAAATAGATCCGCACACAATCCAAAATGTGCTCAGAAATTGAACCGACCGAATGGAGTACGCCAAAGCCAGCCGCAGCTCTCATTTGAATGACATCATTTTCTATAAATAACCAGGAGGATTGTACTTTCAAACAAAAAAATAAATTTGGAAATATATTAGGCCGTTTTTGTTTTATAAATTTTTTAAATCTGAACTTCTTACTGGGACACGTTTTATATAGAAGAATTCAGTTGCGGTCAGTTTATCCTGCAAATCGGTCTAAAATTCATAATTTTTGCAATGCAATCTACCAAATAAAATTTACGATGTCATATTCACTGCTAACAAACTAGCCTAGAAATTAATTACATAAAACTATCCAGTCTATTAACGAAGGTTTTATCATAATTAATTTTTGACAATACTATACCAAATTCCTCATCAGATCGAAACTGAGCATTCGGTGCACAGACCACCTCCAAATCTGAATAATAAAACATAACGGGCGTGGTTCATCATGTTGTCACTATGGTGAAATTAGGAATATGCCGACCATCGGCATTACCAGTATATTGCCCATTGCACATGGTAAAAAACAAAGAACTCGATTGGAATTTATTTGGAGGTTTCGTAGATTAAACACGGTTACAATACCCGGTCATTATTCGATCACACACTTCTATGATTTCCCTTTTTTTAATAAAATTGATCTTGCCATAGATTTGACTCCCGTGGACGTTTACAAAACAGCAACCATCACCCTATTTGGTTTATTCAATAATGAAATCAATTACCTGGCCTGAGGAATGCCAAAATGCATTCAATCAGTATCACAACCGATACATCAAACACGGCCCGTAGGCGTCTGCTACTGTTTAGTAAAGAATATTGGAAGCCATTAGGACTTTTCTCCAAGAATTTGGATTTTACAATTTATACCAACCTTCCACCAGGTCGAATTGAACATTTATCTCCATCTAATGGATTCAATTATATTCACATAGGTGGTGGGTAGTGAACGGCAATTAAATATACCGTCCCCAATCGCAACTATATTTAATTGAGATCTCAGGCCCAAGTGCACTTGATCCAATATTCATATGAATGATATATGAATATTGGATGATATAAACGAATCTCTCTGGGATCTCTATTGAACGGATACCCAGAACAACAAACGTACTATGGAGGTAACGAATAAGGTTGACCTTATAAGGTCCAGGGAGTTGGATTTCTAATACCGGCGACGGATAGGAGTGTGCAAGCGGGCTCCATGTCAACGCTAGCAAATAACCGTAATACTTCAGGGATTGACCACATGCACCTTTATTCAGATCAAACGACAAGTGAAGATCAGTTCTCCACTCTGAACCAATACATGGAAGACTAAAATGATAGTACCCTGCGAACAAATAAAAGGCCCAAAAAGCTGTTTGTAGAAGACTCAAACCGCATTGCCCACAAACTCATCACAAGACGGAGATATGAGGAAGATAACGGTTTACCGAAGTGTCATGTAATAATGAAAATGATGATGACAGCGGCCAACCTCCAATTAAATATGGCTATGTGGATGAAAAATAGTACTTTTGAGGTAGCGGATGTAATCGAAGCGATTGCCACTTGGCGAAAGACCGAGCGAGGGGAAGGTAAAAAGCTATCTTGGTAACCGGGGCCGGACGGGATGGAAAAGGCTGCAAAATGCGTGAGCCGGGGTGCTCGGCGGTCGAAAACAACCCGACCTACTCATTCGGCTACCGAAAGAGATAGGACTGGTAAGCCTGTCACTGCCAATGAAACAGAGACAGAGGTAGTGGAAAGGAGAGGGAATAAATGAGTTACCATTATGAGAGCGCGCCATAGGAGAATTGTGGGCCTTTATAAAGCCGGTGGTACCGCAGAGGACTTCAAAGTGGTCAGCGCCGCCTTACTAACCGAACAGGAAGATGAGAAGACGTCCCAGGAGTTAGGTGAAATGTGACTGGGTCGTTTTTATCTAGACTGCCTCACAACGGAGGACGAGGTCAAGGCGGCACTCCTACGTATGCTCGGGGATGAGAACAGAGATATCAGGGTCTACCTGATGTTCGAACAACAGGAGCAAAAAAAAGCAATTGTTTACTTAGACGAACGAATTGGCTTCATGAGTGCGTGTGAAACGATGAATACAAGAACGACGGAAAACATGAAAGCGTTCCAGAACATGTTGGAGTCATCCTTGCATTTATGGAGGAAGAATTGGTAAACGCTGTAGCGCTTTAAAGAGCAAAAAGACACCGGGTTTTGATGGCATCCGCCATGGAGCACTGCAGGAGTGTTCCCCTCACGCTGGAAGGTGACTTGGCTTGTGCTAATCATCAAAGGACAAAGGGGTGATTTATTTCCCTGACGACATACAGACCACTCTGCACGCTGGCCATTCGTGTTGCTGGGGATTTGTCTCTATGACAGCTCGGCATCCGGAAGCGTTACTCGACCATAAATACCAGTAAAGATTTATTGGACGCCGTTATAGCATGGCTAGATTGATAAGTGAAGATCGGCCTTGGATCGAGCGTGGCCAAGTGGAACATTTTTTTTCTGTGTCAGTTCTTGACAGGGCAAGACTATTTCAGAACTTCACACAGAATGTGAAAAATGAGGTCTTCTCAATGCCGATAATATGAAGTTTAGCAGGGCATTGCATGTCACACCGTTTTTCGGTGTGATAGTTTTACGAGTAGATGTGAGAGCTTATCTGCAGTGTAGTCACACGACACAGCTATCGTACAGGTCAAAATTCGACAAAATATATCAAAATGAATCTGGCGTGAGTACTCGGGAGTTGAAAAACATTTGACTGCTACAGTCATTTGTAGATACCGACTCAGCTTACAAATTCACTTTAAATAGGGACGAATCTATTGAAGGATTCCATTGAAGTCCTAGAACATTAATCGTACACAAATCACCCGTGGATATTGTCTTATCAGTGTCAGATTCTGATAATTTTGGTAGTTTATACTTCCACTTTCGTAAATGAAATCCTCCTTCCTTCATTGCATTAATCTTCCAATTTTAAACTTTGAGTTTGGTCAACATGATCCGCCAGACAGAAATATCGCTCGCCAACTGATGTAGTGTTCTTATCACCAAGAATGGTGCTGACGCTGTTTGTAACCGTACTTAGTTTGTATATCACCACCTATTGACTTGGGCTTGATCGTTATAAAATACGCTGGTAGTTTTGTTGGTTTCCTGACACTTTGACCTGCCAAAACATCTTCTCGATGTCTGCAGTCATCACAAATGTGTAAGTTCGGAATCTCGTTATTATATCCCACAATGTCGCTTATATGATTGGTCCTACTCGTAATTTTTCATTCAATGAAACCCCGCTGGAGGGTTTGGCAGAGCCACCAAAAACCACTCTTATTTTTGTAGTTTCTTTATCTTCTCTTATCACCGCACGATGCGGTAAGTAGTAGCACTCCTCTTCACGTAAATAAACTTCCTTTGTATCAATTCTCTTCATATGACCCAGTTGCACGTATTTCTCTATGAACCATTTGTATTCCACCTTCAGTTTAGGGTTTAAATTCAGTCTTTTCTCCAACGCATAAAACCTCCATCGAGCAGCGTTGTAAGAGTTGCCAAATTGAGGCGTGTTTTCTTTAAACGGTAATTAGACCGTGTATCTTCTAGAATCGTCTCGTGAAAATGTTGAAGCAAAGTAGAAGCAAATGTAGAAGAAATGTTGAAGCTTCACTTCCATTGTGCCTTTTGTTTGGAGTCCAGAATTGGAAATTATTACTACGGCAGTCGGTAACAGTGCATAGAAAGCAGAACACTCACTTACAGCCATCATAGTCCTTGAATATTACGCGGACCTTGAATATTACTACCACTTGTGGATGACTGCTCAGAATCTGTTGGTATCGAAGTTGCTTCTTGAATGTTCAGTTTTGCCTGGTGTAACAATGTATGGTGTCGCGCTTTACAGGCAGTTGAGACAGGCAGTTAAAAAGTGGTTTTGGCTTAGACAGTTGAAGCAAAATTGTTTTTCCGCAATAAATCCTCGCCTTTGGTCGACCGTTAGTTCCTTAAACTCCTGAATTTAAGTAATTTCGCGTCGAACGCGTCTAATGCATGAAAATGTTTGGTCTTATATCTTTTAATATTTTCTAACAGAATATAGCTGTTGCAGCAGTTTAAATGCTGCTGATATGTATTTTCTCTATACAAAAGTATTAACAAAGTGTTTTTCAACTCCCGGGTACTCACGCCAGATTCATTTTGATATATTTTGTCGAATTTTGATCTGTACGATAGCTGTGTCGTGTACACTGCAGAAGTAAGCTCTCACATCTACTCGTAAAACTACAAAATTTTCGATCCTCGTGGTTTCTTATCGCCACTCACGATTATATTAAAAATAATATTGTGGTTGGAAAAGCTTGATTGGGATGATGATCTCTTGCCAGATAAAACGGCGAAACGATGGGCTGAAGTGAGAAGTGAGTTGAACGAGCTAGAAGAAATCACAATACCAAGACTAGTTAAATGTGAGACCAAAGTAGAACTGCATAGGTTTAGCGATGCGAGTAAGAGCGCATATGCAGCGGTGGTATACCTAAGATCAATTGACGAAAATGGACAGGTACATACTAACATCGTAGCGGCGAAAACTAAAGTAGCGCCTTTTTAAGCAGATCACTCCCAGATCGTGCTTGCATGGCTATTAGACTATCCTTCACGATGGAAAATCTTTGTGGCTAATAGAGCCAGTGAAATTGGAAAGGGTGCCGTCGGTCAATTCGAACTACGTACCGTCAGAACAAGACCCTGCAGATCCTACATCAAGAGGATTACAACCCACAGCTCTTGTAAACTCCAAATTATGGTGGGAAGGACCAATCTGGCTGCGACAAACGAAAGAGAAATAACAGTGAAAAACCTATCTATTGGCGAACTGAAATCAATGATTGAAACAGCAGCAAATTTCTGAGACGTCGTCTTTCCCGAAATTGCGACGAGTCTTGGCGTACATATTCCGGTTTATTCACAATGCGAAGACAAATAATTCTTTACAAAAAGCAGTGGTCCTTTCAGTGATTTACCGCCAAGATTTTCGTTATCTCATCGAGTTTTCTTCTGGCTCCCTAAAATTAGTCCCGTTTTCGCTAAATATATGAGCAGGAACCCCTCTTCTCACTGAAAATCGTCTAAGCGTCGCAATAAACGACTGAGTGGTTAAATCGCTTACAAGTTCAAGATGTCCTGCTTTTGTCACCATACACACAAAGACAGCGATGTAAGCCTTAAGTGGTTTCGCTCCTCTTCCTCGTTTACTTAAAATAGTAATGGGCACGCATAGTCCACGCCACATCTACTAAATGGCCTGGAAGGTAAGATTCGCTCGGCTGGTCGGTCGTCCACCAACTCGCAGTACACTATCTGAATCTATAAATGGACTCAATGATTCCAAAACTAAAGTAATCTGAGTTTATTTCAGGCGTATCTCTAGCAAACGTATAATCGCAACGATCAACCTTGAAGGAGTAATGCCATAAATTAAAATGTCAGTTGTTCCCAAAAATGGCAAAGCAGACCACGGGCTAGGTCTACTTTGCCATTTTTGGGAACAACTGAAAAATAAATGCGATTATGTAAAAACAGTAACGCAGTTACAATGTTGTGTCAAAGTTTAGATAAGCTAACGGGAGATTTTGGTGTACGACAAGAAGATTTACTGTTCCGATACACTTTATAACCTCATGTTAGAATTTAACTTTCGTAAAAGTGAAATACCTTACATCAACATCTTATACCGTCAGCTCAACCGTGTTCTGGTATATGCAGATGATATCTGTGTAATTATAGATTTAATAACAACGATGTAAAAGAACTATGGGATCAATCTTCTTAAGTGATTTTCCAAGTGGCCCCAAATGGTTGATTCGGTAAGATCCAGCAATGGCCTGAAAAAATATATTACTATTATTAACTGATAGGGTAATTAGCTAACTCAAAAAACTATTTTTATGGTCTTTAGGGTAAAATATTATAACTCATTTACGTAAAAAATAGTTTATAACTTTATATCATGTAACAACTCTCACGTGACAAAAGGATATTTAAAAAACTAAGTTATTAAAACAAAAGCGAAACGTGATTCCTAGACAACACGTCAACTATAAATTTGAGCCAAGATATATTTATATACTTTACTTTCGCACAGAAATTTCAAGACCAACATAACTTAAATATGCCTTTGAAATCGATTACGCACATCTCTCATCACCGTGAAATATGCTAAATTTACTACAAATGATTTATTTATAATTATAAACAAATAATTTTCGCACATCTAAAAAAAACAAAACCGATTACGCTTCACACTGTACATGACTGCCTAACTATAGATACACAAACGTATATGTAAATTTAGAATTGGTCAACTAATTAGTTTAGCACTGTGCTAATTATACATGTAATAGACCATATACAAAGAAATTCATATTAACTCGGACCGGACAATAAAATATTTTTTTTCAATTACATTATGGAAGTGCGATCTTTTTAACTATCCATATAGTTGGTGTTGTTCAAGATCGGTTTTAAGTATACCACTCCATGAAAACTAAAAGTGATATAATGTGGCTAATTTTAGATTTCGAACACAATGAGGTAATAAAATCAAAAAAACAAATTTGTTTTGGTATAATCAATGGGACAACTTAAGAGGTGGATCAGATAAAAAAAAATAAAAAATCGACTAGCACATGATGTGGATGGCTCATCACCATTTAAATCTTTTAAATATTATGCATCGTAGAAATGAATCAAATGCATCTTAAATGTCGATGATGCTAAAATTAACACATCGTTTAATAACCGAATAAAATCTTACTTAAACCGTTTATGGATGGCCGTAAAGATGTTTTTTTACCTGGAAATAAATAAAAAATTATTATTAGCTACGTAAAAAATCATAATTTATATACATAAAATTATTAAATCATGCACATTATGTGTGCAGTTTGCAGAAGGCCATCCTTTCCGAGAAATTAGAAGACGAATTAAAATTTTCGGTAATTTATTACCATCCGAACATTTTTTTGTTGTGGGCAGTATACAAGTAAAACTCTAAGTAAATTTTTAAACAACAAATTACGAGATGTCAACAATTTTAACAATCTAATTAATCATTAGGTAAACACGTGATCTTGACAGTTAACATTTAATGTAACATATAAAGTTTAGTGTTTTTGGTAATAAACTTTAAGATATTTTGAAGGCCGATTTACTAAACATACCTTAAACCATGTACATAATGTCAAAAATGCTGCTAGAATGACCTACAGTTATTCTGCAGTAGGTATATTAAAGTCACTTAGATGAGTCACTATGATTTTTAAAAAATACAATAGAGTATATTAATAGTCCAGGAAACAAAAACAGGGCTCCATATAAACTTGTAAATAATTCCAATAAACTTTTAACTAATATGTTGTTCCCTATCGGAAAAATATCAGAAACATGTCGGAAAAACTACACGAAGATAAGTAGTATTGTTGTTTGTAAAAGAGCATGGTAAGACTGACTCTAGGAATAAAAGCCGGAGAAGCAAGTTAGTGTTGTGAAATCAACCGAAATGCAACAAACTAGACTGGATTTTTGTTGTAAATGATACGACGCATGGGGAAGTGTCGTCAATACACCGATTGGT
Organism: Tipula confusa; assembly: GCA_963556175.1. Lineage (NCBI taxonomy): Eukaryota > Metazoa > Arthropoda > Insecta > Diptera > Tipulidae > Tipula > Tipula confusa. The sequence continues at coordinate 81,509,270 of OY744475.1, forward strand.
GAGTCAATTAGTTTGTGGATACAAAATGCGCGATATCATCTGAAATGCTACTGCAAATTTAGAGAAACTACTACTAATTCATCTAGAGGAAAACCCATAAATGGCAACTGACGTACATATGTTTTGAAGCTTTGTGTGCCTTCATAAAACACAGTAATGAATGTAAATTTGCATTACGCGATCTAAAGGAAAAGCTAAGGAAATTTAGTGGCAATGATGTAGATTTGTACGGTGACTACTACTTGAGAGACCTGCTTATAAACCATTTAAACCTAAATTAGGTAGCAACCAACTTATGTGGAAAAACCAGATTTTAACTTTAACATGTTACCCGAAGAATTGTTAGTGCGGAATTGGGGCTCATACAAATGCAGTTCTATTGAAGAACAGCGCATTAGAACTGTTAAAGCAGCAGCAGCAATTATCAAATAAAACATCCAGTCCCAAATTTATGATACAACAGAATATCCAACATTCGATGATATCAAAAATGGTGGTGAAGAGTTTGTACCTGTGACTTTAAAGATGTTTACGGAAACCATTTATAAAAAATTAAACACATGCTCTTCAACGAAAACAAATCAAAAGATGGGATAACTGCAACATATACAAAGAGGCCGCCAATTACATCAAATGTGCAACAGAGTTTGCAGATGTACACGTGGAAAAAATGGGTTTATACAATTTGAATTTGACAATGCTGATGTTAATGTATGTACTTTAGACGGCTTAGACACATTTCATGCTCTAGGTGGGATTAAATGCATTGCACCTGCTACAGCGGTTAAATTGTGTGAAAAGAAACAACGAACATCGATTACAAAAAAACAACAAACCTATACATATACCTATACATATGACTCTTCAGGATTAAGAAACATTTTAATTGAGGATATAAATGCAGGTACACATGATTTGCACGGTTTCCTGACAAACTGAATTTAATAACTTGGAAAATGTACCAAGTTAGAAAGGATATATGCAAGCAGTTAATAATTCTGGTAAGATTTATATTATAATATTTATCTCATAATTGTTTTAATTTTACAAAACTTTCCAAGGTTCGTTTGAAGTTTTGCAAATATTACCAGTGCCGTTCATCAATTAAAGTGCAACTATCTTGACGACATTATACTCAGCTTTAATTGATGCAGCCTGCGAAAACAATGCGATGTGCATAGTTACTTTTGATCAACCACTTTTTATGAAGTCAATTGAAATGGTTAAGTCTGCGGAGCAAAACAGTGATATATCTGGAATAATTGTACGCCTTGAAGGGTTTTATCTACTCATGTCATATTTTGTCACAATTGGATATATCATGAAAGGAAGCAGATTAGAAGGATTATGGAGAACAGTTTATGGCAATGCAACAGTCAAACACATGCTTACCGAACATGCTTTTTCACACGCTTTGCCAGCAAATTTACTGACGGTATCAGCATTAAATTATTTAATTAAGGACAATTTAGAAGATTTGATTCGGAAGTAGTTGTTATGATTCGGAAGTAGTAAGCGAGCAATATTTTGGGCAAGTTATAATTGTGCTCCAGTATATCCGAGAGGACTGGCATCTGACAGATGCATACATGGAATCTGTTCGAAAAATATAACCATATTTCCATTCTGCTGGTCATAACTTATATGCAAAATTTGCTCATTTATATTTACAGGAAATGAAGGAGTTGCGAGCCAAGCTGACTGATGAAGAGCACAAAAAATTTCCAGCAAAATACTTTTCGATAAGAAGAAAAGTGTGCAATGGAGCGACATTTAGACGGAATTACGCAATAAAACACAAAGTTATTCCAATTGTAGCTCAGGTGCAAGATCCGAACTACGCCATCACGAAAGGAGAAGAACAAAAGAAAAAAGAGCCATTGCCAAAATTTTAGCAAACATCGAAGAAGAGAGCAATATGAAGTGCTCAATTTCTCAAAGCGATTTTCTCCCAAACACCCATAATAAATTGAAATTCATCTGCAAACTGTTGTAACACCTACATGTTTTGAACATACCAACACATCAGGAGGACGATGATGTAGAAATCTCTATCGCAAATATAGCTGAAAGCTTTGCAAATCGTGAGGATCATGTGGTGTTTGCTGTTGAAGACTCAGACATCTTCATTCTGCTTGTGTTTTTATGTTCACCAGCACGTCAAACAATTTGGCTTCTTTGACCCAAATCGAAGACTGTCTATGATATAACAGCAGAGAGGACACGGCTGTCTTCATTAAGCGAGCTGCTTCCAGTTATTCACGCTTTTACCGGATGCAATACAACCTCAGCATTGTACAGGAGGAAAGGAAAACTAAAAGCATTCAAACTTTTGCAGGCCAATGCAGAACTAAGTACCGACGTGCAAGTGTTCTTGCAATAGAGTGCCACGAAGGAGAATATTGCAGCCAGCGGAGCGCGTTTAATATGTGGACTATATAACATCAAAAAAGAGACGCCACTAGAAGAAGCAAGATATCTTGCTTGCAACATAGTAGTTGGTAATCGGCAGTTACATTCTAAATTCGATTTAGCTCGTCTCCCACCAACAAAAGCAGCTCCAGATCAGCATTCATTTCGGGTATACCATCAGGTTTAAACATGGCTGGGAAATGCTTTGCTACCAACAGATTGGAGATGGTAATCTGTCAAAAGTAGTTTGCTGCCCATTCCAACTGACCTCACCGGCTCCAAAACATCTACTCAAGTTGATATCTTGCAACTGTCGTACGCAATGCACAATAAGATGCGAATGTGAGCTGTGCTCAGCAATGTGTGGAATCTGCCAGGTTATATCATGCAACAACACTACAAGCGAAGAAGATCTCAATGATATTGATAGTTAAAGTTAATAGTACTAGTAATAAAATTTAGACATTAAATTTTTAATTTTTTTATCTTGGATTTTTTGAAGGTTGGTTTCTTAATAAAATTATGTTATTTCTTAAAAGGTATATCGCACAAGCCTGCAATTAAATCAAACGACGACAAATTCAATTTCGCATAATGTTATGGAAGAATGTTTTTGAATAAGTCCTGCTGAAACTGTTCTATTTTTACAGATAAACTCCAAAAATGTACTTACTTTAAACATTTAGCTCAAATTTGACCAACTTAGCGGCCATAAATTAAAAAATAAATTTACATAATATTTTGCACTATTAAATTCTCCGTCATTTGAGCAATTTTTCGAGTTTGTGCTGTGTACCGTTTAGTTATTTTTATTTTTCTGAACACCTAAAATTGGCTATTCCAACCCTGATTGCAAAGTTGGCTCAACTTTTAGAGGTTGGGATTTTTTCTAAAATAATGTCTTTAAGTAGTACTACAACCCTGTAAATTTTCGTTTCTAGTCGTATGTCTTTGCATTTGTTTATTTGCATTAGTTTTCGACATTTGCAGCCTACACATTTTTTTTTTCAGGCAAATCCACCAACAAACAATTCTTTTAGAACAAGAAATAGCTTTGTCATCATTGGATGGTTTGCCATTGATTACAACCCTGAATTTCAACATCGAATTCTTAGTCGATTCAAACGTAGAATTCTTAGTCGAACGACTTGACCATTTTAGTAGCTCTAGCAACGATTTCTCTACGTTTTTGTGTGTAACATAAACTCTTTTTGGATTTGCACTAACTCATAGGAAAGATTTCACTGCGATCGCTTCCATCTTTAGGTCTATGATTTTCGAGATTAACGTATAAACATAACGCTCTTCCAGCCCTTCTCGATAGATTTATTGCCTTGATTGGGCGTCTTTTTTGGTAGTATATAGGCTGTATTTCGCCGTAATATCATCTATGTGAGATCTTGTTAACCGTTAGGAGCAAAATGTTTTGTTTGTGCTCCATATGTGTATAGCGTCAGAAATTGGATTTGAAAGTAGGACAGGTGTTGATTTCGAATCGTAGATATACAGGTGTGTTGTGTGAATAAAGCAGAAGATAGGCATTGACAAGACCAGAATTGACGATCCAACGGCCCAAACAATTACTAACAATGAACAATAATTGAGCCGAATCATGTTGCTCGATATTGTTTCCACTTTACTTTTTTTGTTTTCTATTTTGCATATTCATTGCACTTAATCCGAAAACGGCTTTTTTTCTTACAGAAGAACACTAGATTATACCTCAATTACTTTAGCACAAACCACCACTGCCGTAATTTAATCATAGCTGTGCGGCAATGAACCAAATAACTTTTCACTCATGAAAAATTCTGGTTTGAGGTTTTTACCTAGCGTTGTTGATGATGTTGTTTCATTATTTTACGGAAAATTCACCATCTGGAGACCGGTGAATCACGTTTATGAAATTTTGTTAGCACTGCCAATGCGATTCCTTTGCATTTTTCATGTTGCGAATATGAATGATGAATTTGGTTATCTTCTACATGCACAACTGCTTTTTCATTCGATGGATCCCTTTTTTTAGCATTCTCGTTATTTCTTTTGTCATTTCATCCATGCTCCTTCAATAACCTGTCCAACCTGAAACGTCAATTGCAGAAATTTCCAGCATTTAGTCGTGGAATTTGGCACTCTGTAATGCTGTCGACGATTCTTATTATTGCACACAATCTCAGTTATGAAATACAATATCTTGGGCCCATAATCTTTTGTTGCGTTTTAAATTGGAACATCATTTTCTGCACTCTTTGCATCACCAAACATTCTCTCTAAACACACTTTGCTTTACCAAACTATATACTTGTATTCGTGGAATGCATATTATAATTTCCACATAAAGCACTTCAGAGTTTTCAGATTTATGGTTTCCAATTTTTGGCTTTAGACACACGTAGATCGTCCTACATTTTGCGTCTCTAGTCAAATCAAAAACGAAAACATTAACTTTCAGTTTATAAAAGCTATAGGTAATTCGTCGACATCAACGATAATTCAGTTATCCTTTTGTAAACTGTCTGTCCCCGACTGGTGTAATACAGCTTTTATCCGGTTTTTCATTTCATACTGCAATCAGAAGATTGCAAACAATCAGAAGACAAATAAATTAATACACTGGTAAAACATATCAAAAGCCTTAGAGTCAGCGAAAAAAACGTTGAGATGCTGACTGGGGCTTAGACGGTCAAATAACTCACCACAAAAAGAGGGTAGATTAGTCTCTGTAAACTTACCGGCATAACATTCATGTTGAGGAAGTTTACTTTATGAACCATATGTTTAAACAGTTCGGGTAAGACCGAGAGGGTGGCTATCCTTCAGCTTGAAGGAAAGTAACTAAACAGGATATACTCTTAAAACACTATTAGAATATAATCGTCAGAAACCCGTTGTGACCAGCTCCCTTAAACGTTAAGATGAAACAAATAATCCAGAACTTTTTGTTTGGTAAATCCGAAATAATTACATACAACGGAGCTATAGGCAATATCTGTCGACCGAATCGGGTTGTAAGCCAATGTAAAAAATAGACAAACAGATTGTAAATGTCGATAAGACATAGCCGACTGAAGACCACCTACTTTTTTCTTCCTGTTTATGAAACTCCAGGGCTCTTTAAGACTACATGTTAGTTCTATTTTTATTCGCACTACATAATTGTTGTAGAAGAACCAGTTTAGTGCTTTAAATTTATTACGGTCCTACTGGGGTAATATTGCTTTCGCAGATAAATGATTATAAATGATAATAAATAAATGATTGGACGTATTTAAAACGGTTAATTCAATTGGTTTGTAATGTTTAACCAATTTTTTTTAAATCTAATTTATTTATAACTTTAATAATTTTATATTTTTATTTATGTAATAAATTAATTAATTGTAAATTTCAGGCAAAAACTAATCCAATTTATTACAGGCTACGGCTTTGAGAAATTAGCCCATTAATATATTTTGTTTTCAGAAAAACATTGCAGATTACAGTTGAATTGTGGCACATTGGAGATGCCGAGCAGAGCAGTTCATTATCATTGTGATTGTCTTATGCTAACAGTAGTTTGGCTACCGTGAACCGGACCAATTCTTTCATTACTGACATAACTTTTCTTTTCCTACCCCAAAAAAATTACTATTGGCCGCCAAGGTGTCTGGAACCGGATCAATATCAATAATTAAACTAGTATCCTTCCTTATCCTTCCAAGTATATGAAAAAACGGGCGTACGGTGGAACCGGCCTCCGAGAGATCCTGCTTAATGGTTGGTCGTACATTATAAATCAATCAATATCGATGGAATCAAAGTTATTGACTGAAATGCAGTTCTTTGGTTATCAAATTTCAAATTGACCATTATATTAAAACAGTAGCAAAACGATTTCAATAGATCAAAGTATAGCGTACTGATTTGTTCAGTGAACAACTGTGCGGATTTTCTTCTCTGTCTAAAAACATTTTTTTCTCTTTGTCAGTTTAGAAAACAGTAAAAGTTTTTTTTTATTTCTTTTGTACTTCAAACTTGTCACGGTGGTGTGTAGGAAGAGAACTACCTTGCCTTCTCTGTGTAACCAGAACAGTACGACTTAACTGGCCAGTTATGAAGTTTTTAACCTCGATTATTATTTTTACTAGCGTAATCAAATCAGATATCGATTAGCCACGAAAATATCACACAAATGTTATTTATATCCCCATATATTACCAAATTTGTTGCTGTTCATACATGGCTCCAAAAATTAGATTTATGAATAATAGTTTCATTAGTCATATGCGCGTATTTTTTTTTCAAAAAGGCAATTGAACTTTTTTTTTCTATTTAAATATCATGAATACATTTTAAAGATTTACCATAGATGTATAGTAATTGTGCCAAACGGAATCAAGTAGATAAACATATATACATGTAAAGTATGTACTTAAGAACATTATTTTTTCAAGGTTTATTGTTTTTCTATATGCTTTGTATGTTTGTATTTATTAAAACATAATTGTTTTGGTTTCACATTACGGGTCCATATTGTGTTTATATAAACGATTTATGTGTTCGAAGGACATCATTTCCAGATAGACTTAAACATAAATATTTATGTTGAAAAGTTTTTTATTTAAGTGTATGTAAAGGGTGATTCAATGTATTTTATTGGAAATTTTGTATTTAACACCGATGGATAACAAATAAATATGAGTGCTTTTAGAGTCCAAAATACTTTTTTTTGATACCCGTTAAACTAGCATAATTTCCGAGTAATACACGAAAGATATTTTATGATACCCATATAATTTAATTTCTGATTTTTAAATCAACAAATGAAAAATATCAACAAATGTCCAAATATAGATGTCTCTTATTTTATAAACTAGTGTGTGAATCATTAACAGTGTAAAATAGAAATGACAATTTCTCTGTGTATAACTTAATAACGCCAAATTTATTAACTCAAGTTTAAATTAAACTGAGTGTATTCTTGGTGAATTCATCAAACATCAATATATAACCGTAAAATAATGTTACAGGCAATTAAAATTATTTTTCGTTTGGTAAGATTCAAAAATTTTCAACAAGATGTCAAATTATTATTTTTTTTTACAATTTCAAAAGATGGCAATGAATTGGATTCAAAGTCGAATTTTAACAGTGTGATACACTGCTAAATTTTTCAGGAAAAAGGCTAATACTTATTTTATTTCAAAGTGGAACAAAGGACATCGCAGAAAAGAAATATAGTTGCAATGGCAAAACAAGATGAAATTATGTTAACAATTAAGGCAGCTCAACCATCTGATGATTCACTCAAACCATTTTTTAAACTCCTTCGAATATAGGTAAGTATGAAGATTTCTGTTTAAAAATACTTGTCTATTTAAGATGTTACAAGGATCAAATGTGTTTGTCGTGCCTAAAGGGTATGTACAACGAGGTTATTTGTTCCTGTCATGAGATGGGTCAATTTGCAACAATAAAGACATAGAAGAGCTATATTCAACCGACAATTTTACATCCTCAAATTAACACAAAGAGCCACGTACTTCACAAAAAATTGTATCAAATGTATATTGACCGTCGAAAAACCAGGAAAAATAGATAACTTATATAAGCAATGGAAGAGTGGTATAAGCAAGTACCGAATTTATTGTGCAATGGCACTTTTCGGACTATTGGCGAATGTAAAGAAGAGGTTCGAATGTAAAGATGAGGTTTTATAAATCCAAATTTTAACCAAATAATATTCGAGAATATAATTTGTATTTACATGGACGATATAATCAATGTGGAAATAATAGAACCATTCCAGCGTTTTAAACCGGTACTGAAATAGTTAGGATATTCGATTTCTGCCGGGTTTGTAAAACTATCGAATAATTGGCAAAAGGTAAACCAGTATTTTTATAAGGCAAGTTCCAAGTTATCTGGTTTTAACCGCATTATTATTTTAAGATTGTCGAAGGATATAGGCAATAATCGTCAAACTACTTACCTAATTACTAAAAAAAGATGTGGAGTTTAAATGAATCATGTATCGCAGCCATTATTTTTTCTGTAGATCTTAAGTGAATATCTGAAATTAGTTATCTTTGAATGGTTTAAATTTAATAAACGGGATCAATCAGCGAACGAAACCATAACTGAGTATATTATAGAGCTTAAACGGCTTACCAGAACTAGTTCGTTCGACACGTTTTTGTATAATGCGTTGAGAGATAGATTTATTTGTGGATTGCGAAATGAGTGTATTCAAAAGAAGCTTTTATTGGAAGGAGATGACCTTACCTTTGAAAATGCATGTAGGAGAGCTGTTAGTTTAGAATTAGCCACGTTAGATTCCAAAACAATTAACGACAGCTCAGTTTCAAAAATTTGGACTAATTATTGGAGGCGCTTTTTATGTAACAAAAGAAAGCATGTGAAGAAGCTCTGTAGAAATAAAAAGAAAGTCAATAATTTGGAAGAGGAAGAAGTTGAAGATGCAATAGAAAATTTAAATTTAATTGGAAAGGTTGTTCTGGAGAAAGTGGAACCACAGAAGATTTTGTTAAAAATAAATCGGGTTCAGTTAAAGGTAAAAGTAGATTCTAGAGCATGCGCAATTGTAATGGAGGAAAGTTATTTATAGAAAGAAAAATGAAAACCCTATATATTGTAAACCTTACAGTGTGCCATATGCCCTTAAAGCAAAAGTGGAAGAAGAACTTCATAAAATGGTATACACTGGTATTATTTTTTCGGTCAGGCATAGTCAGTGGACCAGTCCTATTGTATTCGTGCCTAAAAAAGATAAAAGATTACGAATAAGCGTCGATTTTAAAGTCAGTGTCAATAAGTCGGTTGAATTCAAACACTACTCTTCAAACACTACTATAGACGATATCTTCGCCAGTTTGGAAAACTGTAAAGTATTTACGGTACTGGATTTAGTGGGTGCTTACCAACAACTAAGAGTTGGAGAAAAGTCTAGTTCTTTGTTTACTATTTACCTTCACCGGAGACTATTTAAATGGAATATCAAATGGAATATCAAGAGCACCGACCATTTTTCAGAATGTGATGGATCAGATATTGAAAGGCATACCAAAAACCATGTGTTATTTGGATGATATTTTGTTAGCGGAGAAGGATATAAATGACTGTAAAACAAACGGAAATGCTGTCTAATGATAACATTCTTTGTCATTATGATCCAAAAAAGGAGATTTACTTATCGTGCGATGCAAGTGCGTTCGGCATTGGTGCTGTGTTAACGCACTTTATAAATGGGTTTGAAAATCCAATAATGTTTGCATCCTCGATATTAAACGAAGCCAAAAAGAATTATTCTCAATTGGAGAAAGAGGCGCTCGCAATAATATTTGCCTTGAAGAAATTTCACAAATTTCTGTTTGGACGAGCATTTTATATCATTACGGATCATCAACCACTGACGTCACTGCTAAACCCAAAAAAAAAAAGAATATTATATATAAATGCATTGCCAAGGATGCCGTTAAAAAACGTACAAAATGGCGATGCATAGGTTTTCACTTAATCAAATCGTTTTCTGATGATGACGTTATTCTCATGTGTGTGTAGTTGAAGTGATAAAGTGGATCTTTTTTTTGTGCATTTTTTATTTTATCTGTTAGTTCAGTAATTTTAATTATTTTTGTGTTCGTAGTAAACACATTTTTTTTAACACGGCATCAAAACCCTCCTTACTACAAGCCGTCTTCTAACTTTCGTTGACACATACAAACAAAACCAATATACACAATTGAGTGTATTGGTCTTATGAAAATCCTAACCAAAAAATGTATAATTTTCTCATTCCTACTACCACTATTTAACATTTTTATCTCTAAGTTACGCACACTATTTAATGTGTATGGATAATTGAGAATTGTTCCGTCTCTTGTTTTGTTATTTGTGTTTTGTATAGGAAAGAGATAACATCAATTTTGCCTTTTAAATTTTTTTTTAGACAATTTTTTCTCTTTTGTTTTATAGTATGGAAATACTTATTTTATTTTACACTTTATTCTAAATCATATCTCGACTACGTTTTTTACTTACAATACATTCTTATGCTCATATGATTAGAAAGCATTAGTATGCTATGAATACGGCTGGTAATATAGAGGGATTTGCATGGGATAGACCAAAACTAAGACTATTGTATAATTACACAAGCCATGAAACTTGACTAAATAAAACTTATTATGACTACTAATTGGCTATGTGTTAGTGGATTTGACTACAATAAAAATCGAAACAAAAAATTATATTTTGGACTGTCCATTCTGCTCTAAATTCATAGTATATAGCATAGTCAAAATCAACACAAATGTATATACAACCAATGAAGTTGCGATACTTATGCCAAAAAGTGACTACTATACCTAAGTATTAGTGTTGTGACGTAGTATAATTTGTATATACTTTTATTATATGCTTTGATGTAAATAAAAAATGAACACGAATGATGGAACAACAGTATGTTGCGCTCTTTATGACAAAGCAAAAAACAAATTTATTATTTAACGAGAGAGAGAAGTATTGTTATTATTATTTACTTCATTATATACTATACTATATACTATGAATTTAGAGCAGAATGGACAGTGCAAAATATATTTTTGTTTCGTTTTTTTTGTAGAAATGTTATGTACTTTGAATTTAGAGGAGTATGGACAGTGCGAAATATAATTTTTTGTTTCGATTTTTACTGTAGTCAAATTCACTAACACATAGCCAACTTAGTAGTCATAATATGTTTTACTTAGCCAAGCTCAAAACCAACACTATTGTATATTATACAAGCCATGAAGCTTGGCTAAGTAAAACATATTATGACTACTATTTGGTGTATGTGTTAGTGAATTTGACTACAGTAAAAATCGAAACAAAAAATTATATTTCGCACTGACCATACTCCTCTAAATTCAAAGTACATAACATTTCTACAAAAAAAACGAAACAAAAATTATATTTTGCGACTGTCCACTCTGCTCTAAATTATTAGTATATAGTATAGTATATAATGAAGTAAATAATAATAACAATACTTCTCTCTCTCGTTAAATAATAAATTTGTTTTTTGCTTTGTCTTAAAGAGCGCAACATACTGTTGTTCCATCATTCCTATTCATTTTTTATTTACATCAAAGCATATAATAAAAGTATATACAAATTATACTACGTCACAACACTAATACTTAGGTATAGTAGTCACTTTTTGGCATGAGTATCGCAACTTCATGGCTTGTATATACATTTGTGTTGGTTTTGCCAAGCTTCATGGCTTGTATAATATACAATAGTGTTGGTTTTGGGATAGTATATAATGAAGTATATAATAATAAAAATACTTCTTTCTCTCGTTAAATAATAAATTTTTTTTTGCTTTGTCATAAAGAACGCAACATACTGTGGTTCCATCATTCGTATTCATTTTTTATTTACATCAAAGCATATAATAAAAGTATATACAAATTATACTACGTCACAACACTTATACTTAGATATAGTAGTCACTTTTTTGCATAAGTATCGCAACTTCATGGCTTGTATATATATTTGTGTTGGTTTTGGATAGATATATATAACACCGTTGTAGGTTATTATAGATGTGTATATGCGCGCACATTGTGTATAAAAATGGCGTCATTCCATTTTTACGGGAAGGACAATAAATACACTAAGAGTAGGTGTATTAATCAAAAGAAACAAAAAAGTATAGTAATTATATTCTTGTTAATATGAATTGAAAGAGTGTGAGTGCATTTTATATGTCCAAAATCACAAACAACAAAAATAAAATGAAAAACGACAACTTTGTTGTTAAAATAAAAAACAACAGTTCGTTTTGTTTTGTTATATTTGTGTGTGAGTGCATTTTATATACGTTTTTTTCACTAATACAAATTTTGAAGTGTATCGTTTGTTTTAGTGTATCTGCGTACGAAACTTACAGCACGACTTGTATAAACATTTGTGTTGGTTTTGGTACGAATCAATCTCTTTTTAAGAGATTAAAGACGGTTTTGGTACGAATTGTTAAACCGGAACGTATTAATATGCGTATTTATGTTCGTGGTATTGTACATGCGCACTATATTTGCATTTACATTTTTTTGTAAGTTTTTTCGATACATCATTTTTGAAAAATTTGTGTGCATCTAAAGTTTTATTTGTGTTTTTAAATACACAAATATTATTTATATTATAAATTCAAATCGCTTTAAATGTTGTAAATTTTTAAATAATTTGTAATTTATTATAAAACGATTTCTTGTTAGAATTGTTAAACGTAATAGTAATAATAATGTAGCTTGTGTTTTTGCTTTATTGAAACAACATTTAGGCGTAATTTACATGAGAATTAAACTCACAAATTAAAACAAAATTGAATCACACAATAATACATGTGTATTATACACGAAATTTTAATTCTCTTGCGTTAGACTGAATGAAAAAACGAACAAAATCGGGGTACTGCTTGAATCTGATTGAATATATAGGTTTCTATTAGAATTTTTCTGTAGATTATCAATTATGTAAAAGTATCGATGTGTGTTCCAAGTTTGAGGTACTAGCGTGAGGTATGGACATGGACATTGCTTGCTGGTGGTACAGTTGATTTGCATTATTCGGTTTTGTGGTCGAGAGAGGTTCGCCAAAGGATGGTTTGGTTTAGTTTTTTGATATTGGTTGTAATTATTTACAAATATTCGTGAACGCTTGAGGGGTATTCGGATTTGAGTGATTTTTTTGTTGAGAGAGGTCCATTCGAGGTTTTTTTTGGAAGTGAAGGCAGGCTGAATTTCCTATGACTGGACAAATTAGGGATGATTGAGGGGTGTGTAGATAAGAATGATTTGGTTTCTTCGTAAGGGGGGGTTGGGGTTTGTGGAAATGTAATGGTTTTAATTTATATTTAATATTTTTGTATTTTAAATTTACATTTATTACGTATATTTTACATTTTAAAGAAAATAAAATAATAAACGCGGAGAAATATGAATGTGCACCAAATATAAAGAGTCACCCGATTTGACTCTCAAATGTTTTGTTATTGTATAAAAAGTGGAGTTACAAAATATAAATAATTGGAATATAGGTGACAGGGTAGTTAATAAGATTGAATGATTTTGTTGCATAGCATAATTGTAATACTGTTGAAGTTGTTGTTATTTTTGTTTAATGTAATGCCATAGATTCTCTATAGGATTAAGATCGGGTATTTATGGTGACCAGTCTATAGTTTTTTAATCCAAATCTTCAAGACATGTACTTTTATAGATTGGAGCATTATCTTGCTGTAATAAGAAGTCTGTTCTTATCAATTTATACCCGGAAACCATTGCATATTCAGTTTTGACACTAATTTGCAAAAAAAAACTCACAGTAAAGTTAAAAAATATTTCTGTCGGCCGACCAAAATGGTGCACGCTTCTGGTCTCTTCTTATTTTGTTGTTAATCGCAACTTGAAATTTGTTTTTCGTTTATTGCCGTTTTCAATCATTTGCCGTTTTCAATCATTTGCCGAGAGTTCGAGGGACAACGTAGCTATTAGTATCGGAGATGTTTACAACCGGTTCACTCCGGAAGGCTCACAAGGGAAGGCTTGGGTTTGACAGTGTTGGCTTTGGTTTTTAAAGGTTGGAGAAACGTACAGTTTTGGCGAGTCCGGCCACCGATATGTTGGACGATAGGTGAGATCTATTTTTGGCAATTGCTGTAATGTAACATATTGATTCATAGGGTGTAGCATTATATGAGAGTTGAAAAGAACTTCACTATGACCATGAACTTTGGCTGTACTGTGGGAGGTATATCTGTTGTTCGAGGTGTTTTAGGTAGGGGAGTGGTGGTGAGGAGTCTATTGCTGGTTAAATGCGGTTTGTGGATTTTTCTATATCTGTGTATATGGATGCTCGAGAGAGACGTCAGAATGCATTGTGTACGTAACACGAATGCACAATAGTGCCCGGCATTCCGAGATTTCCTGGTTCGTCCATGATTGTACATTCTAATCAATCAATCAATCAACTCTCAGTAAAGTAAAAAAATGGATATTCGGCATGAACAGCATCCACAGTCCATACTATTGCTTAGGTCACCCTTTCATATATATAAAACGTATCTCTGCACAAACAACATTAAAAAAAACGCTAGCATCGACTACTTATAATTTATTTTTCTAAGTTTGTGATCTTGAGTACATATTGATTTAATAAAATGTCCGCGCATGTTTTAAGTCCAAACATAACAATCAACTGATCATTATTTATTTTCATTTACTTATATATTAAAAATAATAATAATAATCGTTAATTAACAATAATATTGGATATATGCAAATAGAATTCACATGTCTCACACAAAAAAAAACTTACGTATAAACACATCTTATGTCAAGGACTAGGCAATACGAGAATAACAATTAGATTTTTATCATTTTAAATATCGCCGTAAATACAGATAGCAATGAACACACATAATTATTGTTAAAAAGAGAAGACCGCGGTCAAGACGATTTATTTACAAAGCAATTTAAAAATCTTTAATATTTGTTATCTGTTCATTCATATGCTGTTTACACACAAATTCATTCATATAATACTCTCGTATCTATAAGACAAGTTTATGGAGTTGTCGTTGTGTTATGTCGTTGCAATGAATGTTAGTTTTGTGATTTAGACACGTTATTCAATTATTTTTCTTCTCAAAAGACATCAAAACAAAACTGTATACACTTGGTCCAAAAAATTTTATATGATCGTCTTATCTACGAATTTGTCAGTGGTATGTTTAAAATTATTTATCCAAAAAAAATTATCGTAGGACCAACCTACACAAATGTGTTATATAAATATGTCAAATATGAACCGACTGACACAAATGTGTAGGTATAAAAAGCTTTTCAATTTGTAAAGTAAATTTTTGGTTAATAGTGGTTCCATCTGTTAGGCAAATAATTTTCATGAGTGTCAAATATAATTTGCAAGTAAAAATAAAAGGTCAAAGTTAACCAACGAAAATCAACATACACAATTGTGTAGGTTAAACGCCAATTATTTATTTTTGTTTAAACTTGTGTAAATACGGAGAAGAACTCCCTAGCCTAAGCCAACTAGATGCAATATCAAATGGTTCTGAAAATGAAACGGCGTCGTTTGCAACTCGGACATGGAACGTGAACTAACTTGTGTTACTATTACACCTGTGCAGAAATTGCCTCAAAACTAAACATCGAAATGCTAAGTTTGGCAAAACTATCTGCCAAATATAACAAAGGAAAACAGCAGAGGAGCTATATACGGTCCCAAACTAAGCCAGATGATCGAAAAACTACTTTAGGAAGGAACAAACTGTTGCTTCAACCTTCATCTAAACCTATAAGTGGTCGGTTTTACAGGTTGGTGGTAATTGCTTTACATTAATAAAACAAGGTAATTCTTGGTTGCAAGGCCAACTATCTTTCCAGATTAGAAAACAGATAAACTTTTTCTAAATATTCTTTAGGTTTTGGATATACACTTCGTGTCCGTGTGGTGATATTTTTATGATTGCTGATGTGTCGATGCCTATCATCGGAGCGGATTTCCTTAAAGGATCTGGGTTGCTTGTTGACATACAAAGACAGAGGCTCATTGATCCGTTAAGTTCTCTCTATGCAACTGGTGATTTATCAACCAGCTCTATGCAACTGGTGATTTATCCCTCACTGTTAAGCATTGAAAGATCAGCACTACCTAATTTCCAGAAAATACTCAGCAAACTAAAGGACTACAGTACATCAAACATGAAATTTCACACCTACTTGGAACCACTGGAAAATCGATTATCTGCAAAACTCGACATTTGGC
Organism: Tipula confusa; assembly: GCA_963556175.1. Taxonomy (NCBI): domain Eukaryota; kingdom Metazoa; phylum Arthropoda; class Insecta; order Diptera; family Tipulidae; genus Tipula; species Tipula confusa. The sequence continues at coordinate 81,525,521 of OY744475.1, forward strand.
ACTGGGCAAACTACTGGTAGCCAGAGCAGAGTTCAAGACCATGTGGAAATTAACTCAGTTTAAATCGAGTCACTATTCCTAATCGATATCCAATTCCACACCTTTAAGATTTTTTATATCAACTTGATGAGTGCACTGTTTTTTCGACATTGGATTCAGTTAAAGCCTACCACGAAATTCCAATTGAACCATCTCATTTCTCAAAATTTGCAATTTCAACTCCTTCCAATTTCTTCTCGGATATGGCAACTGGGGCGGTGGTGCAACGTATGTTACGGACACATGGCAACCACTTAGTTTTTTTTCAGTTCGTCTAAATTATACGCAGCGAAGATATAGTGCTTATGACAGAGAGTTGCTCGCAACTTATTCTGGCATTAAACACTTCAAATATCTTTTAGAAGGTCGAGAGTTTACTCTATTCACGGATCACAAGCCACTTATTTACGCATTTTATCAGAATTCGGAAAAAGCATCTCCTCGCCAATTTCGCTATTTGGATTTTATCGGTCAATTCACTACCGACATCCAACACATTTCAGGCATTTTAAATAATAATGTTGTTGCAGATTCCTTACCAAGCATAAATCTAATTTCTATCCCTAATTGTGATTATGCATAAATAGCAGATACACAAGTCAATGATGCAGAACTACGAGAGCTTTTACGTGAAAACTCATCCTTAAAATTCAAGCAACTCCCGATCAATTTTAATTTTAAAAAAATAATTTATTGCGACACTTCGACTGCTATACCAAGACCTTTTATTCCAATTAAATTTCGGAAAAAAGTTTTTGAAGCATTTCATAACTTATCCCACCCGGAGATAAAGGCATCTACTAATTTAATGACAAAAAATGTCATCTGGTCATCTATTAAAAAAGATTCTATCGAACCACCAAGTCTGCCATTATGTCTAACGATCGTGAGTAGTGTTCTACCTACAACCATGCTTGGATTATGGACAACTTTTAGTGAAGAAATCCAAACTACACCAGCTGGTAACTGGATGGGCCATTCCAGGGCCTGAAATTTTATGTAAAAGCGGTGAAATTAAATTTAACCCTGCACTCTGGTTTGTGTCAAGGGTGAATAATTCAACACCATGTCAAGTGCCAATTGAAAGTCAAAAGAAATCTGCTTATAGATGAGATAACTCAAATGATTTGGATTAAACAATCTGCAAATCAATTACAAATATACAACCGATTGCTGGTTACATGGTCATCTAAGAACATAGCAGAAGGTTCTTCATAGCAAAAGAATTTCAGAACCTTGAAGGTTTAAATTTTTGTTCTGCTAAATCCTCACTTGTGCGAGTGATAACATTTTGATCCAATGGTACAAATGCAAGATCTTAAGAAGTGATTAGTAACCAGCCATACACTTCCAGCCAGTAATCCAGTAAATTAAAATCACCCAATGCAACATTGGAGGTTGCACAACTCTAACACCCCCACTAAATGGTTGAACGTCAATTATGTTTTTTGATTTACATATCCGATAAATGAAAGGACGAATAAACACTTCTGAAAGCCACGAATCATAACTATTTATCATCACATAATGAGGAAATTAGAGGAGGGCAAAGTCAAAGGTATGTTTAAAGGACGCTCATTCGATACCAATAGTTGGTAATCAATTTGGTCAGTTGTTCAATCACATAATTAGGTTCAACCGAAAGGTGTAATTGACTTACATAACAAGATCTCTTTACTTGAGCAACCGTCAGTATTAACTGCAGGCGTATAAAGTGCGATAAATGTCTGTGTTTCCGCAAAGAACAACTTTAAGATATATTTTAGCCAATGGCTAAAATATGATCACTTTGTGTCGTGCAAATTAGTTTACAGTATTATATATACACAAATGTGTAACAACCGAAATTTACTTACGCACATTTGTGTAAAGGTAATAAATTCATCGGTACGAAGGTCAGCAGTTTAATTACTGACCTGTCCAGCTTGGCTATTTTTGAAGAGCTATAGTAATAGAAGCAGTGATAATAAGAGCATTTTTGAAGAAGATGCCATCGATCAAAGTGACGATGGCAAAGATCATGACATCACAGTTTTACGGAGATACGTCACAGTTTTATTTTTTTTTACTTAGGCTAATGTTATATTCTTATTACTTAATATACACTACAAATGTAAAAAAAGGGTTAGGAGGGAATAAGGTAATAAAAGGAATAAAGTTTTCTAGTTTTTTACTTTCGATATTAAGTTTGAATTTCTGTTATTTGTATCCCAAGGAAGCGACACCGGGCTGAATAAAGAAGAAGGGAGAAGGTAAACAGTATAAGAGAATAAATGTGGAATGGGAATCACGCCATTGACCACCTCTTGAATTTTGCGGCAAAGAACTTCCCTCAATTTGCACACCAAAACCTTGTGCCACAGGTAATTAAATACCTTTAAGATATCGAGTGCAATGACTTGAGATTCACCAGATTGATGAATGGAACATGTTCCATTATTCAGTGATAACATTATTTAAGTCACCTGCAGAACGCACCCAATGAAAATCAAACTGACGATCGAAAATTAGAAGGTTATCTTGTTTTGCAATTTTTTTGGCTTAGAGAGACTGGAGATGATTGACATCATCTACCACAGCGATTTCAGCATTTGATGATTTCTGAAGTATAAACTCAATGGAACCTAACAGAGTATCAAATCTAAAATTAGCGGCGCGGTTTAAGATATTTGGGTATCGATAGAGACCACATAGGAAGAGGGGGTGTTTCGAGACATGTATTTGAACTCATATAAAGCTAATATCATTATTCGTACTTTGGCTTAAAAAAATGGGAATGGAAAAGGTATTTCGTTGCGAATATAGAAGAATCACTGGAATCTAAAATAGAAGAATCACTGGAATTTTGGTCCCGGTGATAAGTTAAACCGCTGGTTTTGTAAAACTTATATGGTGTTCCAAGGCTCAAAAGTTAGTCCACAATTCACAATTTTTTCGAAATTAAGGAGAGAAAATATTTTCCTTATGACATAGAAATACAGAAACTCAAAATTAAAGAACGCAAAAACAGCGTTGGGTCAGCGAACAGTTATGTGGCCACTATAGCACCTCCAAATCGCAGTACATTAACCTTCTGATGGAATCACTAAAATGTTTTTTTTTTAAATCGTTACTTGATGTAACTTTGAGAGTAAAGAAAATGCCATTTGCTTGAAAGCCTCGCTTTACATCGGAAGCTGTAATTTACAAATTTTGTAGCCAATTTAGAACTGCATATCATCAAGTAATCAAGCAATATTGAGAAACTATTGGGTATGCATTAAAAACCGGAATTTTTTTATGAAATTTGAGCCTTTATTTTGAAAAATGTTACAAGATTTTTTATTCAAAGTATTGCCCATCGCTAACCACTACCTTTCCCCATCTTTCTAGCAGTTTATGGATTCCATCCCAGAAAAGCTGCGCCTACTTATCGACCAAAAATGAATCGAGCCACATTTTGATACCATGAAGTGAAGCGTATTCCTGATAGGGCATTCTGCATGGATCGAAATAGGTGGTAGTCGGAAGGAGCAAGGTCTGGGCTATAAGGCGGGTAAGGCAGAATTTCCCATCCGTTATTTTCCAAGTAATTTTTGACTAGCGCCACAATATATGACGGAGCGTTAGCGTAGTAGAAAATGATTGGCTCGTGTCTGGTCGCATTTTCTGCTTCAATCGGATCAATTGTTGACGATAGAGTTGGGTATTAGTGGTTTGTCAACTTGGCAACTGCTCATAGTGGATCAGACCTAGCTGGTTTCACCAAATGCACAGCTTGACCTTTCTTGACATACGCCTTTCGCCTTTCATAACATACGCTTTTTTGCGCTTGGGATTATCGTAATGGTTCCATTTTTCATCGCCAGTGACAATACGATGCAAAAACGACCTCTTTTTGTGGCGTTCGAGCAACATTTTGGACATGCAAAATCGTCTTTCCACGTCTCTTGGCTTCAACTCGTATGGCACCCAATTTTCCATCTTTTGGATGAATCCCAAGGCTTTCAAACGTCTGGAAATTGTTGCTTGATCAACTCCCAATGATTTTGCAAGTTTTTTTTGCGTTTGACATGAATCTTGATCAATGCCTCCAATTCTTCATCCTCAAACTTTTCGTCTTTCAAATCACCACTTTTGAAGCGACTAAACCACTCAAAGCACTATGTTTTTGCAAGAGCATGCACACCATACAAATCCTAAGCAAACGATGACTTTCAGCTGCAGTTTTATTTGCGAAAAAGTGACAACAAAACTTCCCGCAAATGCTGTTTTTTCGCAAATTTGATAAATTTTCCATCGTTGAAATCGGTTGGATGTGCACAATCAAAACAAAAACTTTTAGCTGATTTTGACAGGAATTGAATAGGGCTTTTAAATGACATATATGTCCATGATGTACTAGAACGCATAAACAAGTAATGACATCTAGTATCAAATTCCGGTTTTAAATGCATACACCTTATATTTGAAACTTTCAAGTTAGAGTTTTTTTCGCAGAGATCACAAATTCCCTTATTCACTACTTCTAAGGTATTTGTTAATGTCTTCCATTTCTCGATGGGTCACCAAAGATATAAGATCACAAACATACCTTTGGTGACCCATCACAAAATTGCAAACCTTATCTTGGGAGTTATTTACCTTTTTGGTATCAATGCTGAAAAGTAATTTCGATCATATTTTTTGGTTCATGTACATCATCTTTAGTGTCCTATAAAATAAAATAAAAACAGTCAAGTGAACAAAAACTTTATTGGCTGAGTGTACATACTGATCTCTTAAATCGGTGTATGGACAAGCGACATAAGTAATAATAATTAAGTTGATTGCCTTGCAACGATTGAATCAACTTACGAAACCTAACGAATAACGCAAAAAAAATTTAAGAATTACAAGTTATAAAAAAAATAAACCTGTGGGTTGACATTCCATACAGGAATTTGATTTGGTGTGCGTGTGTGTGTAGCATTGATTAATAATTTTGTGTGCAGATTTTGTTGCGAATTTTTTTCAAAATTATCTAATTAAATATAATTAACAACTATAAGTAAATAATTTAAGTTATTTATAATTATTGACTGTGATTGGTTTAGAATTTTTTCTAAATAGAAAATGGTATTATTGCGGTGGTCTTGTCATTGTAAGTCTGATTGATTAGGTATATAAAACACAAACATGGATAATATAAAATGTGTTTGAAAAGCTATACACCAAGAATAACTCGAAAAGTAGACAAACGGTGAAAAAATGTATGATTTTGGTATGGATTTAATCAATTTTAAGTTAAATGATGTTTTCAAGGTCGTTTCAAGGTTAACATTTTTATTTTAGGTCATGACAAGACAATCCAAATATTTCAGTAGTGTGTCAATTGGTTATGTACTTGTGTTATACAATTTGCACTTGACCACGAAAGAAATATGCCCCTAAATGACGTTTTATGCAATTTAACCAATGTGCTCTTCGCACACTAAATTTAAATACAAGGAACGATGGAGTGGCAAGTATGTTTCCTCAACAGCTTGAAAATAACCTAATTTTGAAACGATTTTCAAAAAGCCATATTACTCAAATAATTCGTGGCAGGCCACACTTTTCTTTAGGTCTCTTTTTTTGCGTTATTTTTGGTGTAACTTTATAAACGAAAACACGGTACATGACTTGCAAAAAATGACTTTAACATCACAGTTTTATACATTGTGTTATATTAGAAAACGATATACGTATTCAACAAGTAATTAGACGGTCATGATAAGGTCAAGGCTAATTTTATGGATACATGCAAGGTGAAGATACGCCCTAAAATGAGCCGACATCGTAAAAAATTTATCTACGTACACAAAATTGGAATTAAATTACTAAAGTCTACAGTCTATCGTCTATACAGTCGGCAAACAATAAATACGATATTAAAATATGCATGCTTACCTTTTACGACCAATTCATTTGTAATAATCAAGTTTGCGCTAAAACGTGATTACTGATTAGCTAACAAATTAACTAGATTTTGTTACTTTCTTAAAATGGCAAAAAAAAATGAATCTACAACGTTATTGTAAGCATTAAGCGTCATTACATTCCAGACAGCTGTCTCCATCATCGGGTAATCTGAATGAACTTGAACGTTCAACACCTCTACTAAGTTGTTATACACCATTCACGATCCACGTTCAAGCAACGTACACTTTTATTTCTGGTAGCGTTACTAGTCCTTGTGGTCTGGATCACTGTACTCATTGGACAGCACACTTCAGATCTGATAAGAAAAACTTACAAGGAAACGAGTTCAAAGAAGTTTTTGAACTATAAAAGTACAGTAAAGATTGCTATTCACTTGTTTCTTTAGAAGAATTACAATATTGGATCATTTACTTTCAGATTTAGATCACGTAACCTTCGGGTGCCATAACCTGGTAAATACTCAACATTTGTAACATGATGTAGAGGAAGTACATACTTCTAAAGCAAATTGCATTAGTAAGGAACTATGTTATGTTTGACTGCATTAGTTGCAGAGATCATTTGTCCGTGTTAGAAAATCTGACCACTACTTCTATAATTTGCTAATTTGCACCTGTCAAAAATAGCGAAACTTTAAATCCTATCAATTCCAAAGCATTCCAAAAATTTGTAAAAAATTACGACACAAAACGAATAGTCAATGCTTCTGCTGTTATATTAGGTCAAAAGTTAAACACCTGTGACGAGATTTTAAAGCCTGAAGGCACTTGGGCAAAGTATTAAGGATTTCCGAACCATCGAAGAGTTGTTAAATTTTTTAAGTAAGCGAATGAATGCTCTGGAAAGCCTAAAGCAATAAGTAAATACACTGCAAACTCAACATGAGACACCTGCAAAAGGCCCTGTCGCGCTTTGGTGGATTCTGCATCAACACGATCATACATTAATAAAAATTGTGCAAAAGGCCTGAATATTTTACGATCCAATACGAGATTTAACATTAAATGGTAGAAATACAGTCAGCTAGAGAGGCGTAAAATCCCTATTAATTCCAGCATCAATCACTAATTTACTATCGAAATTTCCAGGAAATTAGGATAGGAAGGGTCGTTACATAATTACGGCAGACATCGAGAAAATGTTCCATCATTTTCGGGTTTAGGTTGAAAAGTCGTACACAAACTAACGCAGAGCAACCAACGACATCAAACTCCAACATTAATAACCCGAGATTAATGGAAAATATCGATAAGTTGGGTCACAAATATCGAAAACCAACGGAATACCATCAAAAATAGATCGAAATTAGTAGAGAAAATCTAATCTCAAACCTATGTTGAAAAACTTTTGTAGATTTGCCGATCCGACACAACGCATAGGCTGCTGCTACATATGCCCACACTTTAGACTCGGATGGATAGATATTAACGAACATGGTGCGAGGTTAGATTTATGTGGTGCTCTTTTGCTTACTCGAATGCTTACATTAGGCATAAAGCCACTGGAGCTAGCCAAACCTCTAAAATTCTCTTTGTGGTTTGATTTCACTACCTGCTTAGTTTGGTCACCGAAATACTGCATACAAAAAAATGTTGAGCAATGGGCCTATGTTCTTTCTAAGCAAACCCAGCAGATTGTGCTTCGCGCGGGATTTTGCCTGACGTGTTGGCAAATTATTTAATGTGATGGCAGGAACCAGACTGGCGGACGTCGCGAACTTAACAAAATTCCTGAAGCATTGAAATTAGCCCGATGAACAATTTACGCAGTAATTTACTTAAAATTGAATCGGTTTTCCATCACCTTGTACCTTGATAACGATGGAATTATGCAAGTGAGGGTTTAGGGCACGCCAACGAACAGTCGATCGGAAGCATCCAATAGTTAATGTGATGCAATTCTTACAGTTTAGCGTATGGATTGCTCTAGCCCATACACCTTGAAGACAGGTAGGGCACGAAAGACCACCACCTACAAAGCCTATCAGTATGATATCACAGACTACTTCAGTTATGGCACAGACGTATAGCGGTATGGGACTAACGAGCTAAAGCATTCCAACGTCTAATCTTGAAGAAACAAGGGCCCAACCTGCACTGGACAGCCACCAATAATATAAACTAGCATTTTGTAACTCCAGCAATACTCCACATCAACGGACTCTGCTAAGCCGTAGTCAAGTCCCTAAAATATCACTTGCGACGCGTCATCGAACAATCCAAACTCAGATACGAGGAGCTATATATACCCTGCTAACACAGATTGAGGCTTTGCTAAATGCCCAACCACTATGTTAGTCTCTAACACCGGCCATTTTATAAATAGCCGCCCATTCAAAAGTGTACTAGAGCCTCACACATACCTAAAAATAAACCGTTTGTCACGCTAGCAGAGCACACAACAGTTATTGGCCTGGCCATATGATTCCAAAATTATATCCAATTGTTAACCTGATAATACAAGAAGACCATACATGGCGGTACTCAGTTAACTTTAGCACTCTTTCGAAGAAAATGTTGAATTATAAATGGAAGAAATATTGGCAGACAACTAATTTTCAAATATCTGAAATATCATCTATTCAGTAAATTAAACCGAAACCATTAAGCTTCAACTAATGGACAATCCACCAGAAGCAAGATTAACTTCTTTAAGGCCATTTTAGAAGTCAGGAGTTGATTACGCTGGACCATTTAATGTAAGAATATCAAAAGGTAGAGGCAATAAATCATAAAAGGCCGAACTTGTAGTTTTTGTTTCTAGGGAAACAAAAGCTGTTCACATTGAGTGGTCAGTGATTTAACAACGAATTGCATGGAGGCTTACAAACAATTTGTATTTCGTAGAGGAATATGTACCGATATTTTTACCAAAGGGAGGCCGCAGTTAAACCAATAAAATATCACTTAAAAAGAGTGTTAAGAGAATCAACCTTAACATTCGAAAAATTAGCAACATTAACTTGCCAAATATAGTTCTGCCTTATTTCAAGGTCAATTTCCGATCCGACCGATTTAGCGCCAGGTCATTTTTTGATTGGAAAACCCATCATAACGCAACCTGAAGTTAGAGTTTTAAAGGATAATATAAATTCACTAACCAGATGAATGGACCACAAATACTCCAGATTTAAAGATTGGTTAGCTGGTTTTAGTTCGAGACAATAATATTCAACCAATCAGATGGATTACTGCAAGGATTGTACAAACTCACCCGGAACAAGATAGAATTAATTAGTGTAGCAACACTTCGTAGCTCTGAAAGAGTCTCTATTAAAAGGCCAGTGACAAATTTAGAGCCTCTTCCAATTAAAAACATCAAAAAAGAATAAGACTCAGAGTTCACTACCAAGATCACTATCCTACTGTCAACCATGGATAGCAAAATCCTAATATTAGGAAACGTAGGACAACAAACACACCTGACCATGAAGGGAAAAGCAATCGAGGCAAGGGTTACGAGGGCAAGTAAACTCTATAGGGAAAAGATATCTCTATAGGGTGAAAATATCTATAGGGAAAATTAAACAAGTGCACTATTACCATCAAATAAACTATTACTGTTAAGATTAAATAGGGAATTCTAATATCACATTTCTGAAGGCGGGCTCACCTCTTGCAAGAATTCGAAAATTTCAACACACGAATGAATTATTTCTATCAACCAACGATAAAACTCAGTAGCCTACTTATTCAGTCCGAAAATGAAATGTACCAAAACACCACCAACAGAACTATGATGCGTCATGAATTCAACAACACTCTCATGGATTTAGATCAACGGTCAATTATTATGTTACCTAAAGTTTCTAAGCAACTTGGGTTGTGTTATCTTGATATAGACGATTTTGCAAAATTTAAAGTATAGAAAGCATGGAATTTATCTATTTTGCAAAATATAAGAGAAACGACCTTTTTTAGAACCGGCATTTTTGGAAAGTGCACGGCCTTAAAGTAAAACTATAATTCCATAAAAGTTATTCAAGTACTCTTAAGCGAGTGTTGGAAGAGATTAAGGTCAGTAAACTAGAAAAAAATTTACTTAATTTATGCAAGCACCAAAAAAACAAACCAACCTTTAGCAAAATACAAACAAGACCTAGACAAGCATCTTTCAGGAAGTAAAAGTACAGCATAATTTTGACAAATTAGAATTTCGTTATAAAAAAAAATTGTTGATGTTTTAATAAAGCGCGCAGGTAGGTAAATTACAAAACCAAAAAAATTTAACATAACCATGCTATATTTTGTTATTTGTTGGAATTATTTTACAAACATGAACCGCACCCAATAATTTTATGCTTTTTTATGTAAAAATGTTCGTTTAGTGATGAGATAATCGCCAAAATATTTTCTATTTATCTAAACTATTCACACAACACCAAAAAAAATAGGAAGCATAAATTTACACTTTACTATATAGAAAATAGCCAAGTTTGCCGTTTTATAGACCTACCTGCGTAGATTAGATTTTTATAAAGATGAATTAAATTAGCCGCGCAATTTTACGCGCAAGTATCAATCAATAAAAATTGACATAATTATAGAGTTATGTGTTTTTAAATACGGCGGCGGTATTATTTATGTTTTTTAATTGGTATTCAAACCGAAACAGCAAAAAACACTCAAAACTATTTTTAGTATGTTCATCGAAAAAAAAATTTTTTTAAGCCAATTGCTCACGTATAAGTACACAGTTTTCCACAAGGAGTGTTTAGCCTTTAATATTTGAGAAATCTTATATAAGTACAGTATAAAATGCATATCTACAGTGGCCTTGTTATTCTATATAGCTTTTATCTTCATTTTAGGGTCCTTTTAAATCTCTACACTGAGTCTTTCGTTTTAGTGCCTTCAAGGCTCTGAAAATAAATCTTCATATATATAACCAAGAAAAATGGTCTACATCGACGTCTGGCATGAAACATAACTCATAGTCTAGTAAATAAATGGCAAATGGGTCTTCCAAAATTACGCGATCTTTATAAATAAAAATGAATTTAAAATTTACTCCTCCTACTTTCTTATTTTATAAATTTCAAGCGCCCTAAACAGAAACCCTTTTATATACAAAAAAAAGATTAAATAACAATTTCCGTGTGACAGGTCAAAAAAAATATGGTAAGACGGATCGGATTGTACACAGTCGAGTAAAAAAAATGTAATTTAATCTTCTTTACAGTTTTTTATGTATGTTGTTCTAGGTAATCGAGTATATTGTTTTGAGCAAGGGACTGTAAATCCTTCAATGGTAACAATATAAAGGTTTAGAATTAAGGATTCACTTCAAGTCATTTTTTAGACGATTTTCTAGCATAAACTTCGCAAGTACCAAACAAGCAGTCAAGAAAATAATTACCGCTGCAGGGGGTAGAGCCCTATTGAGATGTAAGGAAAAGTCGGTCACCATTAAAACTACTGAGAAGCATGACTGAATCCAGATCAAAAATACAATAAAAAAAGACCAAATTGTGTACCACAAATGATGTTCAAAAGGAAACACAGGGAAGGAATTTCAAACGACGAGTCCCAAGGCCACACATTCAAGTAGTCATCGATATAACGATGATTTTCAAAAACCTACTTACATTTCAGCACAAGAACCATTACAGAGTCACTTGGGAGATGAACTGTGTCCAGGCGATACAATGCCGAAATTGCCAAAGACCACACATGATTAAATTGCGGCAGGAGGTTTCGTTGCAACCGCCTCTTAGAATAACTTTTCTCGCCTAGTTTAAGGCTGCGCAGAGTTATTTGGAACAAACCGCGCTGCCGTCAAAGCTAGATGTGACTAATGTTTCATTGTATACGATCGGATCCCATCAGCTAAAATTCATTGGCTCACTTCCAAACTCGTCATGTTAAATCAACTTCTATGAATTTCGCTGAATGTCGAAAGTCTAATTTTTCTAGACCGGCAACAACAACTTGAAGAAATGCTGTTCCATCACAAATCTCACTTAGATTTTCTCACCAAGATCCACCTAACCCAGGAACATAGACTTTGGGTTGCTGGGTATACCCATGTTCAAGCTAGGTGCAATTTTCAAAGCAATTTTTCGAGCCCCGTGTACGCAAGGAATAACCCATTTGCTATATGAGTGTACCGAGTTTCCCAAAATGTCATTAGCCGAAAGAAAAGAAGTTATTTCAGCTGACAACCGATGTTACAATTATTTACATAAACGGCATAGCGTATACAATTTTCGAGCAAAAGGTGGACGTAAGGTGTGCCATAGAAATCATCACAGTTTATCGCATGAAAGTTCTCTTCATGCTAATGCATCCAACCACATAACGTTATTATCTACCAACTGTGCTCCCTACAGCAGAAGTTCGAGTGAAGAGCGAAAACGGCGAATATAAGTTAAGCCACGCACTTTTAGATTCGGCATTGCAAATAACGTTTATCACTGATTCTTGTGTGCAAAAATTAGGATTTTTATAATAACAGACGAGCGTGTCTTAGTGAGCGGGTTAGGGCAATCCAAATTAGGATGTACTAAAGGAGTGTCTCAACTATAGAAATCATGTCTATATCAAACTCAGAACCTGAAATAAATATGCAAGCTGACGACATTCTAAAAATCACCACGTTGAAGCCGTTATCTAAAATAGGAAACGCCGAACACAATAAACTGACATAAAAGAAAAACGCAGTAATTAAATCTATCATCCCGGCCGGTGGCCTAAAAAACAAGATTTGGCTCGATAATTCGAGGGCATATTTCAGGAGCGAATTAAGAGACCGATGTGGTTAAATTTAACATCACAATGAAAAAGGATAACACGTTGCATAAATTTTGGAAAATTGAGTGTTTCATTGACCAACGATCTCACCGAAGATAATTGTAAAAGGTGGTTTGAAGAAACAATAAAAAGAAATTTAGATGGAAAATTTGTTGGGAAATTTACGGTCAGTGGCAAATTAAAGAGCCTAGCTTCCAACTTTTTTATGGCAAGATAAAAATTTGGACAATACGGCGTTGGGAGGAAATAAATAAGAAATTAACAAGAATGATTTCTTTTGGTAAGATCATGGTGTAAGATCAATTGTGGTAACCTAAAGGTGTTATTAAGAAAACCAGCACAACAACGAAGTTAAGAGTAGTGTTTGATACGACTTCAAAACATCATCGTTGTTGCACATTTTATTCTCTTTTTTTTTAATAAGAAACAATATTCTTGGAATAAGAAACTATGTTCTTAAAATAAGAAACAATATTCTTGAAATAAGAAATAAAATTCTTGAAATAAAAAACAATATTCTTGAAATAAGAAACTTAATTCTTAATATAAGAAATAATATTCTTGAAATAAGAAATAATATTTATATTAAGAATTATTAAGAAATAATATTCTTGTTATAAGAAACAATATTTTTGAAATAGAAACTGTATTCTTGAAATAAGAAATAATATTCTTAAAATAAGATACAATATTCTAAAATATTCTAAAATAAGAAAATATGAAACAATGTTCTTGAAATAAGAAACAATGATTGATACCTGTTTACCACCAATATCATAGCCTATGGACTTGATTCAACTTCACATAATGATAAAATGAGATTACTGAGAGATCTGTATCCACAAGAAAATTAACGCCTCCACCGTCAAAATAAACAGGCCCGGAATTATTTTATAAACATAACATTGAACTTGAACATTTCACTCCAAACTAAACTTGACTCCTATCACACCTAAAAAAACCAACTTTTACATTTAATTGGTGTAATTAAAATGTTAGACCAATTGATAGAAATTACAAGTAAAACTAATAATGAAAATACAAAATATGAACTTTACTGATAAGATCGTATCACACATTATTGCAATACAAATTTCTTTTGTACATACCCTTGAATGCCATTGTCGTCTGAAACTCTCAAATGTATGAGGTGCCATTGCATTTAAATTTAATACAAGCACTTGAAAATAAAATTGTATATCACCATTGATTAATAATACATTTTTGTTCAGTTTTAGTGTACTGATAAGGTACATGATAAGGTTATCGATAAGGTGAGCCAAACTGTTTTGAAGTAAAGTACCTGGAGGTTTAATTTTTTATAAATGAATTTAGGTTTGTTAACTTAAATTTGAAGTTTGAATCTGTTTTGATTGAGCAAAATGTGTCCTAAAATTAAGTCATTAGAGTGATGCATACCGTGGTCAGTACTAAATACCTTAAGCATAAAAAAAGTTTTGAACAAAATAAAATGCAGAAAAGAAGCTAAGAAATATTTTACCGAATTTGTTTTTAAAACAAGGCTAAATACCTCTTGACCGTTATTAAACGGCTACACCCAAAATAGTCAACACGGCAGCATGGCTTTGCGATACGAGAGTTGGTACTGTAATTCTGGTACATTTTAGAATTTTGTGTATATTGAGAATGTTGTGACGTGTTTTCTCTGTTCAACGGTTATTTCATTTAATTTTCGTGTTAAATAATTTTTTTTCGCTTTAATTTATGTGCTTTTTAGAATTGTGTGTGGATGGTGAGAGAGTTGGTAGGTCATTTTGCTTCTATTTGTTTGATTAACTAAATTAACTGATTAAATCTGTAATTCATATACATTTTAGAATTTTGTGTGTATTGTAGCACTCGGTTAACAAAGCCTAATGAGAAAACATATAATTTTTCTAGAATTATTTAACCAATTTTATCACAGATTTTTCAGCTTCTAATATTATAGGATGTCATAATGAATGTAAAAATTAATAAATAATTCGATTTATAATAATAAATCAAATTGTCAAAATGGAGTATTTTGTGCCCACAAAGAAATCAACACTAACTGGACCAAAATAGGAAATCTTCATTTGCTTCAGTGTTTAATTGAGAACAGACAGGCCAGATATGTCACAATTTAGCTGTTTTTGTTCAAATTAGAAAAATGTGTTATCAGCCATATCTAATCTACCCGATATGTAAACCTCGATACCGGGTTTCGATTACCGATAATAACTAAATATCAAAATTTTAAAATAAATAAAATGCGCAGGTACTCCAAGCCAAAACTAAAAATGCTATGTTGCCTCCAACAATTTATCATCTATAAAACAACAATAAAAATTGATAAATTAAATATAATCGAATCATTGGATTTAATGTGTATGTGAGTGTGTGGGAATTATTAATTACAGAAATTCGTTTAATTCGGTTTTTTCCAATTGCTCATTTAATCGCATTCGAATGCAATGTGTTATTTTATATGGGCGCGGCGGTGCCGTAATCAACTAAATTTAATTAACTTTTTTACGCTTTATTTTAATTTAATTGGCATCTAGGTCTGACTATTTATGTACACATGTAAATTAATTTAAAATGTATATTTAGATTCTTATCGCATCGGCTTGATTACTATAGATGATTTAATTTTATCTAAACACGTTTATGATTTTAATATGTATATAAAAAAAATCGCTTATCTTGCTGACGTATCAAAATTTATTTACATTTCGGTCGAATACTGTGCGATTTTTTTTTATTTAAAAAAACTCACAATTGAGTCCAGAAACGAAATCTAAGCCACTTTTTACTTTTAGTAAAAGTAACAGAATAATAATATGTTCCACAACTTTCAAAGCGTATAATTTTTGAAGACACGTTCCTAATATGTAATTGCAAATAAGTTCCACTACATACCGAAGCCATTTTCCACAAAAATAATATGTTCCACAAATTAACTGACTTGAAATTATACTGATAGTAATAGAATACTTAAAATATGTTCCACAACTTTCATTAAGATTTTTTTCTCAATTTGGCTTATAGAGCACTAATAGGAGAAATGGTTGTAATTTCATTTTTTTAAGCTAAAATATAAAGCAGCATTTACAAAATATATTCAACAACTTGTGGAATATATTTTGTGAATGTTGCTGCTTGACCTGCTTGATAACTATCATTGTCTACTACCATTTTTTACAAGAAAGTCAAATTGTTTGTCAAATAAAAATAAAGTTTGGGTAACTGGCCAATATTTACATTTATAATCGCACAAATTTGTTTATGTCAATTTAAAAAACAGCTTGATATTTTTATTGATTAAATAATTTAAAATAACATTTTGTTTTTTTTTTTATTTCTAAAAAAATTATTTTTGATAAATAAATAAATCGATTGCAATGGCTTTACTGACCTAGTTAAGATGGTGGTTAATAAGTTAATAAATATATAATAAGTATTAGTTTGGAGAACAACTTCAAGGCTAGAACATACCGCGGCCACGTTTAACAAAATAGATATGTTCCACAAAAACTAACCAACTTTAAATTATAGGTATAAATAGTAATAGAAGAATAAAAATGTTTTTCATTACTTTTAAACCTTCTATATTTTATTTCTGAAGAAATGTTTTAAATAATTTCAAATAGATTCCGAAATCGAATTTAAATTATTTTTATAAACAACTATTTGGATAAAAGGTCAAACTAACTATTCACAAGTAAGAGCTCTTTTGGAAAATAGCCTTGACTACTTGAAATATTATATATTAAAGTATTAAAAATAGATGTACAAAGACATGTTCCACAACTTTCTGACATATCAATTTAGTTCTGAATATAAGTTCCAAACAGTTACAAACAATATTATTTAAGGGTTTTGACTTATTTCAAATTAACCTACTTTAAACTAATAATAATGGTAAATAAAATAAGTTCCACAAATTTCAAAATTTTTTAATTTCTGAAGACACGTTTCAAAATTAAATTAAGTACCATAATTAATTTCTAATGTTTGCTTATGTTGCAAATATTTGGATAAACCGTCAATTTAAGAGATATTTACGAAATAATAATTATTTTGGAAAAGAGCCTTAATACATAACGCCACTTTCTACAAAAACAATATGTTCCACAAATATTGATCTACTTGAAATTATAGTAATAGTTATTAGTAATAGAGCAATAAAAATATGTTCCACCGCATTCAAACAAAAAATATTTTATATCTGAAATCAAGAAAAATAATTTAACAAAAATAATTAAACACAGTAAAAAAATACATGTTAAACAAAAATAGATTTACTTGAAATTTTAAAATGATTACCTTAAATAAATAAGTTCCACAATTTTTCCTTATTCTTAACACTAATTTAGTAAACGTACATACTAACTATTTACGAAAACCACCCATACGTTCTGAAGCCGATACAACATAATAAAGCTACTTTCTTCAAAAGGAGAATATTCCACAAATATTGAACTAAAAATATGTTCAACAACTTTCAAACTTATATAATTTTATTTGAAGTTCTAAATAATTTCAAATAAGTTCCACAAACTTATTTAAATTTATGATATAGATCACTTTGTTAAGAAACGGACCAACGATTTCAAAATAAATATTTTTTTCAAAAATAGCTCTAAAACGATAGGATAACGCGAGCCATTTATACAAAAATAATATGTTCTACAAATTAACCTACTTTAAACTACTAATAATAATTAATAAATAAAATACGTTTCAGAACTTTCAAAATTATTTAATTTTCTAAGACCCGCTTTATAATTAATAGACCAAATAAATTCAAATAAGTTCCACAATTAATTCCTAAATATTTTATTAAAATATTTACAAAAATGTATTCATGTGAAAAATAGCCGTAATCACACTGCAGCCATTTCCCAAAAAAAATATGTTCCACAAATATTGATTTGCTTGAAATTACAGAACAAAATATGATCTACAATTTCTAGAGTTATATCATTTTATTTCTGAAGACACCTTTTAAATAATTTGAAATAAGACCCACACTCTTATATAAGTTTCTCTATAGACCATTGTTATTAAAAAATAAATAAAACATTGTTTAAAAAACAATATTTCGGAAACACGTTCCACACTAAACCAATTTACGTAATTTTTTAAAGTTTTTTCAAAATTTCACTTTTTCCCAGAGCACTATTAGGATATACGGTCATACTAATTAAGATTTAAAAATATATATAAGTAGATGATGATCTGTTTTTAACTTTATAAATAAAATTTAATTGTAGTAAGAATTTTTTTATACCGCGCTATATTTAAAAATGATTGTTGGAATGTCATGTGGTCGGAAAGCACCCTCATATATCGTAAAGTACCTTTATACGAGCATGATAACCTTTGAAATACCACCACAGTATATTTAGCTTGACGTAATAGACAACTAAAGAAGGGTTGAATCAATTTTGATGTAAGATTTCTTATAGGGCTATACAGTTAAAAAACCTATTTTAGATATCAAAGCAGTCCATAACCGATGTGTAAGCTACCTTGACGCATACGACTTGCCAAACTCTTATAATTTCGTTACCAGAATTAGCACCTATGTTGCAATGAAGAAATCAGTTGAAATCACAACTGACTTCAGAGCAAAGTGTTAGTCTTTTTGGTTCTTAAAAAAATAGAAGAGTTGGTTTACCAACTAGGTCAAGGTTTAAAAAACTAGGTCAAAGTTTACCATCGTTATAAGCGAAACACGGTTTGGATGGGTAGTTGGAAGCAAGGCGATTTACACAGCGTCAGTAACCCGTAACCGAACTTCTGCGGAATGTCTAATAATGCAGAGATTGATCTAATCGATAAGGTCAAGAGATTTTGGAGAACCAAGAAGTGTGATTCTTCCGCAGTTTTGACAGTCGCGGAGAAATAAGTGAAACCCCATTTTCGTAGGCACACCAAAAGCCATAACGATGGTCGATATATTGTAAAGTTACCCATCAGTTTTTCCAAATCAAAAAACGCCAAAAAGATTTCTTTCATGAGTCAGTTACATGAGTCCATCTTTAATTCCAAATGATGAAGGAATCGAAAATTGTATGCCACGTCACGAAGTTTTTCTAAGCCCGGAAGCAGCACAACCAAACTGTGCGTTGTGTTCGACTCATCGGCACCATCAAATACGGGGTTGTTCTTGAAAACCACGATCAAAGTCAATGCTATACGATGCAACAAGACATTTTTAAGATTATTGTTTGACTTGGAAAACATCGATTTGCGTTTACGGCTGTTATTGTCACGTTGTATCCGGTTTAGGTGCTTGTTGATGTACTTCAACAAATCTTATGGACGGAGGCTTCAAATGAAGCAGTTCAAACATTTCAATTAGCATTGCATGTGCGCAGTTCTTGGTAATACTAGTTCTCTACAACTCGCTGATGATGAGCAAACCTTGTGGTGGCCAGAACCGGTTTTCTTGCAACACCACGAGAATGATTGAAAAATGATTGTAGTCATACTCATGAGAACACGTTGCCAGAGATGAATCCATTAACAACATTATCACCACAAACCGTCAAACCTTTTCCATTATTATCAAAATACAATTCCTTGAAAAAATTAGTGCGTGTCATGGTTTACATCCTAAAGTTCCATCCATTTTAGTTGAGTTGAGTACACTGGTCCTCTTCAAATAAAAATCAATCGATATACGACGTCAAAGCCATACATCGCTATTTTCGTATGCATGTCAACCAAAGCAGGTTGGTGACTGGAACTGGTCTTCAAAGTGACAACAAAGGCGTTTACAACTTAATATTACAAATAAGGAAACTGGCACAATTGCTGAAAAATGGTCACAAATGAGGAGTCTGGCTTTAGACCTGGAATGAGCTGCACGGATCACTTCAATACAATTCGGATCGCAATTGAACATAGTAAATCTCATTAAAGAAATGTACCGGGTTGTTAGAAATAGCGTTCAGTATAAAGGCCACAACACGCGAGGAGTTAAATACAATGAAGAGTTCAGGAAATTCGTACCTTGATTGTACAGTGGCAAAAACAGGCGGCACTGAAGAAAATATATGGCAAAGGATTAACAAAGCCACAAATAACTTCAAAATGCTCCAAAAGATCTGGAACACATTCGCACTTTATGGTTGTGAAATATGGAAAGCACGCAAAGACTCCAGGTATTGGTAAATAAATACCTCAGGCGATTAGTAAGATGCTTCTGGCTAAACAAAATACAAACAAGGAGGTCCCCCTGCAAACAAGGCAAATCGATATAGAGAAATAAATTAGGAAACAAAGATGTGGGTCCTAGCACACACTTCGAAAGCCATCTAATGACATTGCCAGGATGTCATTAGAATGGAACCCGCAAGGAAAGTAACAATTTGGAAGACCTCCGATGATATGGAAAAGAACCAACTGAAGCGAAACAACTAGGTAAGATATGGGGTGATTTAAAAGGAATAGCCCCCAATAGAGTGAGATGATCCAGTCTGGTAGACGCCCTATGCTCCTAAATTGGAGATAAAGTGGAAGTCAGAATTAGGCAATTTATTAAGTAACCCGGGCCCACCGTACATCCGTTTTTACATATACTTGAAGAGATAAGGCAGGATAGTTAGATATATTGAATGTTGGATGTTGGATGTTGGATGTTGGATGTTGGATGTTGGATGTTGGATGTTGGATGTTGGATGTTGGATGTTGGATGTTGGATGTTGGATGTTGGATGTTGGATGTTGGATGTTGGATGTTGGATGTTGGATGTTGGATGTTGGATGTTGGATGTTGGATGTTGGATGTTGGATGTTGGATGTTGGATGTTGGATGTTGGATGTTGGATGTTGGATGTTGGATGTTGGATGTTGGATGTTGGATGTTGGATGTTGGATGTTGGATGTTGGATGTTGGATGTTGGATGTTGGATGTTGGATGTTGGATGTTGGATGTTGGATGTTGGATGTTGGATGTTGGATGTTGGATGTTGGATGTTGGATGTTGGATGTTGGATGTTGGATGTTGGATGTTGGATGTTGGATGTTGGATGTTGGATGTTGGATGTTGGATGTTGGATGTTGGATGTTGGATGTTGGATGTTGGATGTTGGATGTTGGATGTTGGATGTTGGATGTTGGATGTTGGATGTTGGATGTTGGATGTTGGATGTTGGATGTTGGATGTTGGATGTTGGATGTTGAATATTGGATGTTGGATGTTGGATGTTGGATGTTGGATGTTGGATGTTGGATTTTGGATTTTGGATGTTGGATGTTGGATGTTGGATGTTGGATGTTGGATGTTGGATGTTGGATGTTGGATGTTGGATTTTGGATTTTGGATTTTGGATTTTGGATGTTGGATGTTGGCTGTTGGATGTTGGATGTTGGATGTTGGATGTTGGATGTTGGATGTTGGATGTTGGATGTTGGATGTTGGATGTTGGATGTTGGATGTTGGATGTTGGATGTTGGATGTTGGATGTTGGATGTTGGATGTTGGATGTTGGATGTTGGATGTTGGATGTTGGATGTTGGATGTTGGATGTTAGATGTTGGATGTTGGATGTTGGATGTTGGATGTTGGATGTTGGATGTTGGATGTTGGATGTTGGATGTTGGATGTTGGATGTTGGATGTTGGATGTTGGATGTTGGATGTTGGATGTTGGATGTTGGATGTTGGATGTTGGATGTTGGATGTTGGATGTTGGATGTTGGATGTTGGATGTTGGATGTTGGATGTTGGATGTTGGATGTTGGATGTTGGATGTTGGATGTTGGATGTTGGATGTTGGATGTTGGATGTTGGATGTTGGATGTTGGATGTTGGATGTTGGATGTTGAATGTTGGATGTTGGATGTTGGATGTTGGATGTTGGATGTTGGATGTTGGATGTTGGATGTTGGATGTTGGATGTTGGATGTTGGATGTTGGAAGTTGGATGTTGGCTATTGGATGTTGGATGTTGGATGTTGGATGTTGGATGTTGGATGTTGGATGTTGGATGTTGGATGTTGGATATTCTATATTGTATATGAGACGGTGGATGTTAAATTTTAGAGGTTAGATGTTGGATGTTAGATGTAAAATGTATACAATGTAGAATGTTGCATGTAGTATTTTGGATGCTGTATGTTGGAGTAATGGATATTGGATGATAGATACTGAATGTTGGATCTTGGATGTTGGATGTTGGATGTAATTTATTGCTGCTGGGTGTAGGGTCTTCGAAGTTGGATGTTCATTGTTAGATGTCGGATGTCTCTTATTTTGTATGTTGTGGAATGAAAATTTATTATAAAACATAATATTTTACGATAACAAACATCTAATAATGCAAGTAAAACAATTATTTGCATAGCATACTCACTTTTAGACTGTTATCGCTAAAATCCATAATAAAACTGAGCGTTTAGAAAAGTTGCCAAGAGCTTGGAGTGTTTTGGTACCGCTTTTGGACTTCTTGTTTATCAATGATATACCAAAACCAAATAAAGAGGGGAACATGCTTGCCAAATTTACTGATGACATCACTATGGCAGTAGGGAATAATATTGAAGATTATCTCTTTAGTTACAATTTTGGAAGTGGAATCTGAACAATCATCAAACCCTAAATGTTTTTGGAGCTTTATTAAATGTAAGACGTATATTGAAGGCGATATCAGGCCTTCAATATACTTCTACCAATAAAATATCGTGATTGTGTTGCTAATACATCTGCTGAGGTTTGTAATATGTTCGCTACATTTTTTTGAGTTAGTGTACTTTCAGTATCTCCATCTAATGGATCTATTTTGAAAGATTTTGTAGAGTCTTTGATGATGCTAAATTATTCGTACATTGCAAATTCAAAAACAGCGAAACAAGCGTGAAACCCCTTGTCAAGGCCATTTGATGATAAATTAAATCGGGACTAACCAATGGGTTATATCCCACAAAAAGAGAACACCAAATATTAAAAAATAAAATTCTAATAGAATCGAGAGCATTAAAAAGATCATGATATTTGCACTAAAACGGGTGCCTTCAGGGTGTACCAGGGCAGACGAGCATACTTTGCTCCCTTATCTTCGTCATTGCATGTTTTTAGAGTTGCATAGCTTGGTTACTAGACGCAACGTTGCTTCAGCACTACTAATCCATGATATTTTAAACTCGCTTGTTGACGGTCCTGGTAATAATAGTTCCGAGTTCTTGATATTCGAAGGAGATCATTTTATGAGTTTCCTGTGAAGGAAAGTTTCAAGAATAGAGCAAAAGACAGTAAAAGTAAATATAATGACAGAAGGTAATCATCAATAGTTATCTATCGCCATTTTAAGGAAAAGTTTGGTCGAGAAGACTACATCCAGCATATCAGCTGATCCATTAGACTACTTTAATTAATTTACTTCAAAAAAAGTGGCACACATATGGCCGGTGACACGCGCACTGACTCACTCATCACCATAATAATTAATAATAGTTCACCTGCCCTGATATTTATGACTCTTGTCATACACAATTGTTGTTTACACTGATTTTTCGTTTTTCTAGATTTTCTTTTTTATGTTTATGTATTATGTGCGGTTGAATTATGAATAGACTCGCGTATACACAAAGAACATATTAAAGTCGTGCCTAAATATAAAATTTAATTAGAAAAATAATCTTGTTGTTGTAATATTAAGCATCTCGATAGATTTACAATCGATATGTGTACACCACATAATAAATCAATCAATCGCGAATAGA
The DNA here is from genome assembly GCA_963556175.1 of Tipula confusa. Lineage (NCBI taxonomy): Eukaryota > Metazoa > Arthropoda > Insecta > Diptera > Tipulidae > Tipula > Tipula confusa. Next base: position 81,548,972 of record OY744475.1, read on the forward strand.
AAGTTCAAAAGACGCGAGAGACATAAAAAGACACAACACAAACAAGTGTCTTACATAATCAACGGAATAGCGACTAAAAATATCGATTCGTTGTTTGTCGAGAGCCCAACAAAAAAGCGTTGGCTTCAAATTTTATTGTACAATAGCCACCGCGATTTAAGGTTTATGTTTTAGAGGTAACTGTGCGCGTTAGATATACACTTAAACTTAAGTCTTGTAATTAAATAAAACACCTACCTTAAATCTTATATCGTATTACGTTTACGAGATATAGAAATACACAACAAAACTTTTTTTTCTTCTTACAACCAACAACAATTTTTCTTCCACTTTGCGCTGTCTTCTTGTATTGTGTACACTGCTGTTGTTGTTTTTGATTACTTAACACTCGTAAATTTTAGTTTGCTTTACGATTTTTGATTGATATTTGGCCTAACTATTAAATCGAAATGATTTGTATACGTGAATTTATATATAAAAAAAAACATTCACTCATTACAAACTTGCTACCTAAATAAATTATGATCGAACGAAATGGATGGAATAAAAAATTTTCACCATACAGCCATTTTTAATTTAACTTTTTTACACAAAACATTTTCTTGTAGCATAAATTTCCACTTTGCACTTATATGAATCGAAACAAAAAAACAAAAACACTTTGCAGCAATAATTTAACTGTTTCTCTTCTTAAAAACTAATATAATATATTTGACACTATCACATAATAACTTTATAACATGGGAAAAACTACACTTTTATTGTTGTGTATTGAATTTTTCATTTTTTATTTTTTATTTTTTTTATTCCACCGACTTGTACATTACCAGTTGAGTTAAAAGTTCACAGCTGACTGACGGTTCTCTGCAATGCGCGTGTTTTTGGATAGAAATTGTGAGAGAAAATTTACGTTTTGTTTTGTTTTTTTGTGTACATTTTGTACACAATTTCCCCTTCAAATGAGAGTAGTAAATTGAGTGTGGGTTTATTTACATGGAAAATGACATTTGGTGGTGCGATTCTGAGGTTTATCGGCATAATTAGTGGAGAAATATTTGTTGAGTTGTTTACGTTTTATTTATATATGCGGTATAACGTAAGGGGTAAAAAAAATAATGATGTAAATGTTTTGCATAGTATAAGGCGAATTATTTTAGAAGAAAATTAAAATATTTCAAGTTCTACTAATTTGGTCACTCCTGGCCCATTTTTGTATTCACCATAGTTCGCCCAAATACCATAGTTCGCCCAAATTTATTTTGAAATTTTTGTATTATGGCGATATTGCTTTGGTTAGACCATCCACATACCCCGTAAAATATTTTAACGACCACGATATCTTTAGAACACCACCAAAGTTCTATGCTATTCGTAAGGGCTGCTAAAGGAATGTTGAATCGCTTGACTAACTACCAACATCCTAAGGTAAATAAAGGGATATAAAGGAGTCTGTTGTTACTGGCAATCGTTTGCCATGCCCTACGCTCTTTGATAAAATCTAAATATCTTGCAAATGTTGACAAGCTGATGTTGTACAAGATGTTGCTCGACTCCCTGTCCCGCATTGGTGTTACAGTTGCACTCAGATGGATGAGTATGAAAGCTGGCTGATGATATTTGAAAAAGTCACTTAATGTATGGGCTCAAACTGGAGAAGGACTTTACTTACCGAGTCCTTTGATGAAAATTTCTTATGCCGTTTAAGAAGTAAAAGGGCAACGAGTAGGCTGACTCGGTTACGTTTTTCGGGGCGATGCTAAACCGATGGTGAAGTGATCTCTGAGAAGAGAGCCTTCATTTGGTAAGCGCAGATGTTTGCTGTCGGCAACGATGACTCCTCGAGGTAAAGGAAGACTCTGGCGTTGTTTTAGACAATAGAAATATGGGACATTGATGTAGTGACTACACAGGAAGAAGAACTTTAGGCTCTTAAATTGCTAATGAGGAAAACAAAAAGTATTGCCTCTCATAAGAAAGATAAGGATTGGTTGGGTGATTTATCGAATTCGAGAAATTAACGACCCTTTAAAATGTTTTAAATGCCTCAAATATATAGGCACCAAGTTCAACAATGTAGAAGTTTGGAAAATAGGTCTCAACTGTGTAACAAGGACAAAGGAGAGTGTAATTTTGCAAAGGACAGCAACAACCATTCAAACTGCATTCTTTATAGTGATAAAGCTATTAGAGGGAACGGACATTCCGCTGGTAGTTTGAAATGACCAACATATCAGAAGGCGCAGCAAATGAAACGGAAAAAATGAGGTTGATCCTCATTAAAACTTAATCTTAACCACTATAAAGCGTAAGACAACATTACTTAAAGTATACGTAATTTGAATGCAGACGTTGGTATTGCGTGCTAGCAATACGGAAAGTTTCATAGTAAAACATGGGCAACGAATTTCTTAAAACGCGCTGCTGTCTGGATCTGTCGATTAAAGATCGATGGTATTCATACCTGTATAGCTGTTATACTAATCTCAGTGCAACCATAGAAGGGTTCAAAGTCTTCCTGGATCGTCTGATTAGAACTGCATGCAATCATAGTCTTTTGGTGATATATTTTATGTGATCTTAATGCCTAGGCCTAGGGAATAAGCATTTTCGGCACTTTCAATGGTAATGCTAAATGTTGGATGCACCTCTATGGTGCTAGCTTGATAGTCGTTCTCAAATAGATTAGTGACTTCTAATTAAAGTATTAAGTTGGGAAGTAAGTGATCTAAAAACACACAACCTACTGTAATGCTGGAAGTATACAAATAATGCATTCCCGTATGCCCAGAACTGTTGGAAAAAATTGCCTATACGTTACTTCCACAACAGTATGGTTATGTCAGAACCGTCGAATCAATGTGCGGGGAAGAAGAGTGTCAATTGAGGAGGTTCAAAAGCTTTTAGCAAAGTGTGGAAACTACCAGCCTTCCGAGTTGTCTCCTACTTTGTTACAACTCGGAAGCCTTGTTGTTTTCCACTTTGTTGACTTGTTTAATACTTGCCTAAAGAAAAATTATTTCCAATCCCTATATACAGTGAAAATTTCAACTACTGATACTTCTGCGAAAAGGAACGAAATAATTAGAAAATCCATCATCATACCACCCAATCTGCTTGCTGGATACAGTTGGTTAAATATTAGAGAGGATCATATGCGGAAGTCTGCAAGAGGCCACTAAAAACAAAAGGAGGCCTGTCTGAACATCAATACTGATGGCGCGAGAGACGATTGCAACTCAGCTAGATGGGAGTGCATAATAAACCCGGTACTATGTATAGAGGTACCCAAGTATTTAACAAGGCTGAGAAAGCTGGTAGGGTAAATGGAAAATTGAGAGAAGAAATGAGTAGCAATCTTTATCGCCAGTGGCGCTCGCCAGAGCCGCAGATTATTACTTAGTATCGTGCGGTTTCATCTATTCTGTTGTATGGCGCATCTAGTTGGGACTTATAATTATTTTCGACGGGGGATGGGAACAAGAAGAAAAATCGTAATATGATCAGTACGGAAACTGTGAACAAGTTGCAGGTACGATGAGACAGTTTGCCAAACTTCGGTGAATAAATGGGCAAATAAGAGCTATGGAGAAGTGGGTTTCTACCTGAATCAGCCACTATGAAAGCGTTGCTAACTATCAGCATCATCACTGGAAGTAAGGCAAACGCTTCTTTATTATTAGTAACCAGACTTCCCTATTTGATGGCCCAGTCATGACAATCAGCTACAATCAACGAACGATTTTGATTGTGCGCGTTACTAATCAGACTATCTAATAAGATTTTGTACTCATTTATGATGGTGGCACTAGAATATGCGCAACACCTATAAAAGGATGACAAAAGAGGATTTTTCGACTGTCCCAAACAGCAGTTCGATTTGAGAAATCTGTTCTATCGTATACACTTCTATATTTTTAAGCCTATAGCTATAGGCTACCATATTCGAAGTATTTATTTCTCCTCTCGATATGACCTTCTCTACTTTTTGCGCATTAAAATGCTAACCACTGCTATTTATGACCCCGATAAAAAGCTTTTAGCGTTTTTATAGAGAAACAACTTATATTTTTCTCACCAGCAGCGACTCCATAGCCTGACGTACTTCTCTGAATGTATTCACTACATCAAAATCCCTTATTTCTACATAGGCTTCATATGCCAGGGTTTTAACTCATCTCCCATTCATCAGAAGCTTGTAATGTTTTCGGTCAGCTAGGATCCTACTAGCATTAGTCGTCATCTAGGCGAAAAAAATTCTGAATTTTTTGTAGGCATCTGGTGTTAGATAAGATACTCGCTGTTCTTTTATTTCATGAACGTCATTAGGAATTTTCATTAAACTCCTGATATGTTGGTTGAAAAGAACTCGATTAGTATGACTCTTTCAAATGCCATCAGCCATTTTACCACTACTAAAATAAATCCCCTTAAAGCTGTGACCGTATATTTGGTTTTGCACTAAGTGAAAATCGCACAAATATCCTTTCACTTATTGCCGTTCAGTCCAATCTCATAGATATGATCTGCTCATGCCAGAACCTTATTGGATTGACGATATAAGATGTTGACCTGACTTTTACGAACGATAAATCCTAACATAAGGTTAAAGAGTAGTCGACAAAAAAATCCCACAAAATATCCCTTCCGAATATTAAGAGCTCCTATTTAATGCAACCTACCCCAGGGGAGCGGTTTCGTTTTAGTCGTAGGATGCGTCCTCTATGCACATCTTAGCAGTTTGTATTTAAAAACTTTCACATGTTTTGCAATTTATTTTCCAACCCAGGGTACCATACTTTATCGAAAGCTGGGCTATATCCAGAAACATTGCAGAACATATTTTTAAGCTTATTTTATTTTATGTTCGTGTTCCTGTACACGTATGTTCAATGGTAGAGTGATTTTCTGGAAATCAAACTTCATAAGGCGGTATTAGATTTCTTTCAAATATTATAGGCTTTATTCTTTTGCGCAGCAGTTTATCATCTTATTTTGGACAGTACTGGAAGCAGGGAAATTGGCCTATATGATTTTTTATAATTTTTAACGACGGCGGAATGTGTATTTGTCATGTAATGTGTAATGTATTTTAATTATTCAGATGTAGGTGGTAAGCAAAGCTCAGTTTCGATCTGATGAGGAATCGTAATAATTTGTTAAAAATTAACTTCATCTCATCATCTCATCAATGGGGACCGAGTGCTATGTGAAATTGCTACTTTATGCTCTAAATATATTTATGGAAGTGTACAGCAGGATAAACAGGATTTTGCCAACAAAATGGGCAACATCCTTATTGTTACTGCGGGCCAGAAATATCTAGTAGATATTATAGCTTCCGAGTGGCTCGGATGCGGAATTTTATGCAGTGCATTAAAAATGGTTCGTCGCAGTGGTTCTGCGATATATACGGACGGTTGCTGTCCTTTCGAAGTTTCGCAGTAAATCGCTAAGTCAGCTAATTTAAAACTTTCTAATTTCCGAGTGGAATTTGATTGTTTTAAGGAACCAGAAAGTATATCCTGAAGTGCTGTGTCAGCTTCTTGGGATTTAGCAATTTGCTTCATGTCGACGTGAGTCTCGACAGTTGAAGTTTCGTGGTTTGATGCTCGAGACAGTGTATCGGCAACCACGTTATCCTCGCCTTGGATGTGTTGTATGTAAACTGAGTAAACTCAGACACAAAATCCAAGTGGCGAGTTTGTCGCGGGTTGCGCTCAGCCTTGGATGAAATCGCTCGAGTGAGCGGTTTATGGTCGGTGTAGACTGTAAAATCTCGACCTTCGACATATAGTATTGAAAATGTTTAATCGCTTGGTAGATAGCTAGTAGCTCTCTATCGAATGCAGAATATTTTTTGTCTGCATTCGAAAGTTTCTTCGAAAAGAAACCAAGCGGCTCCCAATCCCCATTATTACATTATTGCAACACAGTGCCTACAGCAGTGCTAGAGGCGTCGGTTGTGACACTAAGTTTAGCGTCATGTTTTGGATGTGCTAATAACGAAATGTGAGCTAAAGTGGTTTTTAGCAGGTCGAATGCCTGTTAACATTCGTCTGCCCAAAAGAATTTCTTCGGCGTTTTGGGCTTCTTTAGTAAAGTTGCCAAATGGGTGTGGATAGGGGCCAAACTTTCCGCTATCCTCGGCATGAACCTGTGGTAGTAATTTATCATGCCGATAAATTACTGTATATGCCTGATTGTTTAGTGGACGGCAGAACACCATTCGAGGTAATCTTGTGATTGACGAAGTCGAGGGTGCTAGTGTCGAAAACGCTTTCGCACTGTTGATGCTTACCTCGTATTTAGAAAGTTTCTGAAACAATGTTTCCAGGTGAAACCTGTGTTGTTCCTCAGAAGTTGAGAGTACAAGTATGTCGTCGATGTAGACAAATACAAAGTGATGTTGATCTCGTTGATAAATCGTTGAAACGATTGTGCGGGTAAACTCAAATAAGAGTTTACCTCGAGTAAATTCAAATAAACCAAATGAAGTAGTGATAGCCGTCTTGTCGGACCAAGCCGACCTTCGAGAATATCTTACAACCTTGTAGGTGCATAGAGAGGTTCTGGATGTGGAGAATTGAATAACGGTCAGGTGCCGTTACAATGTACAACCTGCAGTAATCCCCACATGGTCTCCAGTCTTGGTTCTTATTTTTGACCAAGTGAAATGGACATGATATTGGTGATGCCGATGGCCGACATATTCTCAGTTGTATCATGTGTTGGAATTCAGTTGTGGCCGCTTTGTGTCGGATCAGATCCAATCTTCTTGGTCTGGACACCGGTAGATGCCCTGTGTGGTGTACTACATTATGTTTAACGAGCGCGTTGTAATTCGGCGGAGCTGTTAAGGAAGGAAACTTTTTTAATAGCTTGCCGTACCCGTTGTCAATCAGGAAGTTCCTGGGCGAAGGTGTGTTCGCTTGTGTCTGTGACACATTGATCGACAGTTGCGTGACTGGATCAATCAGCTTCCTATTCTTAACGTCGACTAGTAAGCCGTATTTCTTAAGAAAGTCGGCACCAATGATAGGGCGATTCACGTTTGCGATAGTGAATGCGTGCGGAAAATTCCGTCTTAGACCAATATCTACTTGCAGCAATTTGCTTCCATAGGTATTGATAGTGGTACCATTGGCGGCTGACATTACTAAGTCGGTGTTGACTTGAGTACTGTGATTTATACAAGTTGTATAGGGAATGACACTTAGGTCGTGAGTTTATTCTGATAGTTCCTTATGAATAGGCGGCTAGTGTAATTTGGTCTATGGTCAGCCGCGCCAACAGATAGACCAATGGTCGCCATGGCGTGATGAGATGACAATTAATTTTTAACTAAATTCCTCATAAGATCGAAACTGAGCTTTGCTTCGCACAACATCTCCAGGGCATTTCATATCTCTTGTTTAAGATAGCTTTAATATTAAAAATGGTATGAATATTTTATTTTGTTACTCCTATCGCTTTAATTACCTTAAAATCCAGTCTCGTTTTTGACTTACTCTCTTTTTAAAATATTTGCAGTTCCAAACTTACCAGTTTTTTAGTATCTCAAATTACTGTAGGTTTTGTAAAATTTTTAATTAGGCACAATTCAGTTTTTTTTTAGGAAATTGTGGTTTTCTTCTCAGAGATTACTTAAGTATCCGGTAAGGTTCGGCCAACAGAACGTAACCAAACCAACGCACTTGCTTTTTATTTTGTTAACAACATTAGGAAATTTCAGAAATACATACCTGGTGTGTGATTAAAGAGAACTTGGTTATTATTCCCTTAAACTTCTAAAGCTTTTTGGTTTTCTGTGCGGTCTGTATTGGGGCTACGCAGCTCTATCGTAACTTTCTAAAACTCCGTTTTGAATCCCCGGACTCTTGGGATTTCAAAATGATCATTCGCCTTTTCATTCTTTTTGTGTTGTGTATCCTTTCTTGTTATTTTGGTTACTGATCACTGCAGAAACATGCGAGATTTTGGCTTTGCTATTTAAATTCTCCTAAAAATGTCACTTTCTTACTTCATTGTTTCAGGTCCGGTTTCGTCCCTCATCAGAACTTCACAAGCTTATATTTTGTTAGAAAACATATATTTATTGAATATATCCTATTTATATAATTAATTTTTATAATAAGCACTTAAATTTACTAAAAAAAAAAAAAAAAATAAAGAACCGTGACGTTTCTCACAAACAAAGCCTGGAATGATGGAAAAACTAAATATTTAGCGGGAGGGCGATCAAACTGGACAATCACAGCGATAGGCTTTTACAATCTATCATATACTTCCAATGCCCCTCCCCCCTCATTCTTATGCCCAATCAAAATAATAACTTAAAAAACAAACGAAATTCGAGTTCAATTCAGAAAATCTTCATCCATATAGCTTTCGTCTCTCAACGACGGTTCCACATGATTATAGAATAGTTCTGTGATTTTACTACGGACAATTAGTTTCCGATCGGACGGAACAATTTTGAGAAAGGGTAGCAAACTCATCAAAAACGATCGTTCCGAATTCTCATCGAAACTATTCGAAGGCAGAGGTTCACGTATCATACTCAAATTATCATATTCTAATTTTTCTTTGTTTAAAATGTGCAGAAGTTTCATCCGAATATTAAGCTGCTTGGTCAATCGAAACGATTGCAACGATCGAACAAAACTAATGATAAATAAGTAGTCACTGTCTTGTTGTGGAAATAATGAATTATTACGATGACGAATCGCAGGCGGTGGTTGTTTAACATGTTCCGGTTCAGGTGGCGGAGACAACGAAAGAAATTGACTTCCATCAAAATCTTCGTAGCTCAATACTTTTCCAACGTCAATGTCATCATCATCGTCGTCACCCTCGATATACATTTCAGGCTCCTCTTTTATATAGCTTGAATTCGATCGACTCTCGTTTCCGTCCGGTACATTTAGCGGTTTACGTTTATAGCTGCTCAACTCGTCGATTTCGAATTGCGACAATTTTATGTCATCCGGATCGATATTAAAAGTTTCTAAACCGTAAACACGTTTATAGTATTCTTCTCGTTCGATATTGCGTGTCAAATCGGCCTCAATGAAATCGGTCAAAAACAATAGAAACGGAAAATATTGCCATTGTGAAACTTTACCCCGCTTCGCTTTGATTCGCACCAATTCTTTTCGGAATGTATCCCGCAGTCCTCGCCATTTTAGTTTTGTGTCTTCGACTAAAAATTAAAAAATTATATAATTTTTATAATTATATGGTCGCTCGCCCCGAATCAACTTACTTGTCAGTTTGAGTTCCGTTGCCAGAATATCCCATTGTTTCATCTTTGTTGCATTGCTATGATAATACGGATCGTGTGCATTCCACAAAAATGGACGTCTCTTTACAAATCCAATAATTTTAAGATTAGCGGGTTTTGGATTTATTTGACCTGCTTTCATATTTTGTTTTGGAATTTATTTTATAAATCCATTAAATTAAATCCAAAACACAAAACACCAACTCCACAAATTGTACACAAAACATAAAAAAAACAAAAGGTTATTTTGACGACTCGAATTTTGACAGGTTAGACGATGTCGAAATGTTGCAAAATAAACGATATTTTTACTTGTATATGCGGTACTGTCGCGACACTATCGCTACATTTTAATGATTTTATGTCTAGTGACCGAAAGGTGGAGGTAGTGTAAGTCTTACGGAATAGTACAATTTTGCAGCAATAGATGCGCTAAAGCTGTGCACAAATTTTGGCAACTAAGCTCGAGGTAGATGAAAGTGGATTTATAGCCGAACGTGCTTAATTTTGCTATGAGATGTGTACGGTATAGTGCCCAAAGCGTGGATCAATTACTCAATTTCTTTGAAATACTACCACAATGTCTTTGCTAGTCGTTGGAGTCCAATCGTATAGCTGGTATTAGCGCACAACTCGTCTAGCTGACGATAAACACTTGTAAGGTGGTCTAGCTCTGCCCAAAATTGTCCAATTAAAATGCTGGGTTCTAGCCTTGTTTTCGTAGGTTAGCCTATCAAAAAATATCTGATCAGATGTCGCTGGGAATAGATGTCGCGAATTGCGACATGCATCAATTTGGCAGACTGCCGTAGACATTTCTTCAAAAGTTAAATGCTGTTCCCTAATTATTCTACGGAAATTGAGTTTGATGGATTTAACTGCTGATTCCCATAGTACGGCGATAAGGAGTTGGGCCATATCTTTTGCAAGCTCTTCTGTCCATTTTCCCGATATTTGTTTTACGGCAAGCGTGAGCTCATTCCGCATGAGTTTTGAAGTTCATATAAAATTGGAACCTCAGTCAATAAAGGCCTGTGTAAAACCCTGAAAGATCTAAACGTTAAAGGGGTTCATTAGAAGATATGAAGCCAACCATGAACAAATAGAAGCAGAAGCCACATTAGAGCCTTCACATGGTTATTACATTGAACGAAGAAAAAAGCGTCAACAATTTTCAATATCTCTGAAAATAGAAAGCAAGCCATACCCCTGTTACACCAACTACTACCAGTCAACATCGTAAGTACACTTACTGGGGGCGATATTTTGGATGAAATTTCAATGGATTCGAAAAAAAGCTAACATAAAAATGAACCACTTCCGGAGTTTGCTACAACAAGCATAACATGCGTAAATAAGAAACAGTCTAGTTCGCAATTGTCGCAGAAATTACAACAACTAAAAAACAATATAAAAATTCTGGATCAACTGCACGAGGGACTACTTCTACTAACACTCTGTTTTACGACAGATTTCAAAGGTTTCTGCATGAAAACAAAAATCTCTCTAGTACGCAATAAATCAGCTACCTCAAAAATTAAGTTAAAGAAGAGGCAGCAAAACTTCTAGATCACGATGCTAGAAAATCTGTAGGCCTCGAAGGACTAAGGCATCGATGCAACAACATGGAACGCACTATAAATTCCATTAGTATTTTTTGGACATCATTGCATATGTTCCACTGTATTTAACTTTTGTAGCTAACTTCACTTCTGATCAAACCACCAATCAAGTGACACGTTAAAATCATAAAGCTAAATAAAAGACTTTTCATATTTAAAATTTAATCGAGAAACATCCGTATTTCTTTTTCAAGTTTCCAGCTCTGCTTAGCATTAATTCCATCAGGTTACGGGCCCAGTGGATGAAGAATATGGATATTTCGAAAAAACAATTAAGGCAAATTAATTGAATAAAGTGAAATTGATTATCGGTGTGTGAAATTCACATGCCGAAAAAGATGGCGTCAGCTGAGTCAAGATACAGCATTTCAAAGCTAAACGGAACAAATTATTTTGTATGGAATTACAAAATGGAAATGCTTCTTAAGAAAAAGGGTTTATGAGCAGCCATCAATGAGGTGGTAGTACCTCACCAGTTACAGCAGCGTCGACAGCAAATGATGAAAAAGCACATTCAACAATTGCATTGAATGTAGAAGACGATCAAATTCATCACATCATTGGCGCAGATTCAGCAAAAAATGCAGTAGGATTTTTGAGGAAACATATGAATCAAACACATCAAGCAATCGTGTGCACATTTTGAAGTTAATCATGCAACAGTGGCTTGATGAAGGTGGAGATGCGGAAAAACACGTGAACTCTATGAACGAGCTGTTCGAAAGTTCGAAAGTTATTGGCGCTTGGTGCAGATTTTGGTCCGGAATTTTTTATGAGCGCTACGTTGTTGGTTTCTTTGCCACCAAGCTACGACGATTTGGTAACGGTGCTCGAGGGTAAAGAAGAGAATGAATTGACACTCACGTTGGCTAAATCAATGGTTCTCGCAGAATTCAAAAGAAGAATGGATCGAGGCGAAACAACGGATGGTCAAAAAGGTGAAACTAAAAAATTTGAGTGCTATTTTTGAAAAAGAAGTGGTCACATCAACTTCAGCGAGTGTTCAGCGGATTGCGAAATCAACTCCAAGTGCAGAGTGTGTCTCGAAGGAAAAATTACTCGAATCAAGTTTCCGGTCAAGTCGAGTAATAAAGCAGTTGCAGTTATGGATCTGATTCATTCGGATGTTTATGGTCCGATGCAAGGTGGTCTAGCAAATTTAAGGAATATATTGTGATTGTAAAGGTTCAATTCAGAAAGGAAACTAAGTACATCCGTACAAATCGAGGAGGAGAGTACCTCAGTAATAAATTCGTCAATTATTTAAAGTCAAACGGAATTCCAATCCAGAGAACTACTGCGTACACATCTCAACAAAACGGAACAGCCGAACGCAAAACCAGAACGTTGGAAGAAATGGCTCACTGTATGCTAATTGATGTAGGTCTAGAGAAAAAGTTTTGGAGCGAAGCTGTAATAATGGCTAACTATGTCCAGAATCGTTTGCCAACAAAGGTTCCAGAAATAATGCCATATGAAGACTGGTTCCAGAAAAGTCCGAATACGCAATACTTTAGAAAATTCGGATCAGAATGTTATATGCAAGTAACAAAGCAAACAAGGTGCAAATTCGACTCAAAGGGTGTAAAAGCAGTGCTGGTCGGTTATGATTATGAATCAAAAGCATATCGTTGTTACATTCCGGAAACCGATCGAGTCAAAAGGGGCCATTTGTGACCTATCAAGTCCACCAAAAATTACTAACAGGAATAAATTATCGACAATTCAGGGTTGAACAACTTTGAAAATGCAGAGAACGATCAGGTGCAAGAGGAATTAGTCGATGAGGAAAGTCAGGAAAAGAATCCGATACAGGATCACGTTCAGAATGAAGATGAAGAGCAAACTGATGTTAGACGATCACAACGCGCTAACAAAGAAATTTCACCAAAGAGATTTATTGAAGAAATGAACGTGGTGAATTCAGTCATTCAAGAACCTAAGTGCTACGTAAAAGCTATCAAGGGTAGTCAAAAGAGGCTGTGGATTCAAGCAATGACAGATGAGGTGAAGTGATTGATGGAGAATCAAACATGGAAGTTTGTGACAATTCCAGAAGGTGCAAATCTATAGTTGGCTTCAAGTGGATTTACAAGCTAAAATGCAATTCAGATGGGGAAGTAGTCAGACACAAGGCTAGGCTTGTTGCTTAAGGTTTTTCGCAGAAATACGGTATTGATTATGATCAGGTGTTTGCCCCAGTTATTCGCCAAACTACATTTTTCAGTGGCAGCAAACAAGGACATGAAGGTTTATCATCTAGATGCGAAAACGGCCTTTCTTAACAGTGAATTGGCTGAAATAATTTATATGATACAACCTCCAGGATTGGAAAGTTGAAAGCGGGGAAGATTTAGTGTATCTACTAAAAAGGAACATATGGCCTAAAGCAATCAGGGTGCAATTGGAACAAAACAATTCATCAAATTCTCATCGATTTCGGTTTTGCTCAAAGCAAGAATGATCCATGCTTGCAAGAATGATCCACTTACATACATGATGGAAAAATATGCCACGTATTAATCTACTTTGACGATGTGGTCATTGCTGGTGAAAACAACGAGATAATCTCCAAGTGCGAAACATTTTTAATTTCGAAATTCAAGATTAAGAACTTGGGAGAGATTAAAGATTTCTTGAGTCTTCAAGTCAAGAAGAAAGCAGATGGCCATTACACGTTGAATCAAACTGCTTACATTGGAAAATTACTAAAGGATTTCCAAATGCCTGATGCAAAGGAGTCCTCAGTTTCTATATCAGTTGGATATGGTAAAGGAGGAGATACGGTTTTAGTGTTGGGCAACGGCAAATATCAAAAGTTGTTCGGTTGCTTACTGTAGATATCAGTTAACACGAGACCTGACTTATCGGTAGCGGTTTCAATTCTCGCACAAAAGTTATCAAGTCCAAACCAGGAGGAATGGAACGAATTAAAACGAGTATTAAAGTATCTCAAGGGTATTGCCGGATTGTGATTGTCACCTGGGAAGAGTGATGGCTCGGATCAGTTAATCGGATATGCAGATGTAAGTTGGGCTGATGATCGTGCAAGTAGAAAGTCAAAATCTGGTTACATATTCAAGTATTTTAACGGTATTCTGAGTTGGTGCAGTCGAAAACAGGATTGTATTGCGCTATGAAGCATGTCAAGAGGCGAATTGGATTCGTCGTTTACTCAACGATTTTGATCAACGCATTGGGTAACCGACGACAATTTTCGAAGACAATCAAAGTTGTTTGAAATTCATTAAGGAGGAGAAATTGTCGTCACATACCAAACATATTGATGTTCGAGGGGCATTTGTCAAGGTTTACATCGACAAATGTATTGTTACATGTCGATATTGTCCTACGGAAACTATGGTGGTAGATTTATTGACAAAACCATTGGTGGGACCTCGTGTCAATGTTCTTTGGGATGCATGTGGAGTTAACTGATGATTCAAATGAGGAGGAGTATTGGAAATAAGCATTGAACGCATTCGAATCATATGTTCCAATGTATTTAACTTTTGTAGCTAACTTCACTTCTGATTAAACCATCAATCAAGTGACACGTTAAAATCATAAAGCTAAATAAAAGATTTTTCATATTTAAAATCCGTATTTCTTTTTCAAGTTTCCAGCTCTGCTTAGCATTAATTCCATCAGTATTAAAGAAATTGGATAACGAGACCCATCTTTTGTACCAAGTTAGCTTTGAGATTCCTCGGGATATTCAACCTCTAAGTTATTTTCTTAAGTCGAGAGAAAGTCGCTTCCAATCGCTAGAAGCAACCAACATCCCAGCAAGAGGATTTCAACAAAATAAAATCACTTTCGCACGCCAAAGTCCTGTTATTTCACCAAGAAGAACTTTTACTGGAATTAGAAAAATATGCATTGTTTGTAAGGCATCACATGACATAACAGGATGCCACACGTTTGTAAAAATGTCAGTAATATAAAGATCTAAACTTATAATAGGGTTATACAACCTTTGCATAATTTGTTTAATCGCGACGTATAGGAAATCCCCTCAGTAAAACAAGGGGTACATTTATTAGCTACAGCCCTGATAAAGGCAGCTACTTGTATTGAGTATGTAATGCAACTATATACGCGCTTTAATAGATCCAGGGTCACAATCATCGTTCATTACCCAAGCAGCAACCGAGTTACTAATTTATCAAAATTTCGTGTGAATCTGCAAGTCAGTGAAATTGGTGAAATGGCTACCAGTAATAAAAAATACAAGGTCCTGAACATTTTTCAACTGAACCAGAAGGAGCTAATATTGGCAGATCCAAACTACGAAACACCTGCATCTATCGACATGATTTTATAGGTGCAGATATTTATGGAAATATTTCAAATGAAGGAGTTAATAAAACCTCGCCATACCTTCCGCAGTAGCTCAAAAAACGAAGCTGTGATGATTTAAACTGGAACCTTATTGATCCGAAACCTTATAGGAATGACACAAACACAACCAACTTCAAACTCGGTATCTTAAACTATGATTTCTCGAAATAATATTGATTTAGAACTGCGAAAATTCTGGGAAATTGAAGAGCTAATTAAAATTGAACATTTGGGGGCCTGATCAGTGGTAGATCAGTTCTCCCTCACGATTTTGCTATTTGGTAGTGTGGTAGGGGCCCACGCTATGATCACTCGTATGATTATTCAATTTTTCAGTAAATATCACAACAAATAAATACACGGCAAATAAATATTTTATTTTAATTAAGTTTTACTCAATTTAATTAGTTTAGTTTAATTAAGTTTAATTTCAATTATTAACATTTTTTACACTGTTTGACCAAATTACTTCAACGTCAACATTACTCTGTGTATTTTTCTTTTTTTTATTCTTTCTTTCTTGTCTTTTTTGTTTTTTTTACGTTGTCGCCCACCTAACCAAAAAAGGTAGTACCAATTATGAGAGTTGGAACGCCACAAACAATACTCAGAAGACGAAGAATTGTGCGAAAGATCATATAAAGACACCTGTAGTAGATTAGCAGATGGAAGGTTTAAGTTGTGAGGTCGCCACAGATTTTGGATGTTTAATTTAAAAAAAACTCGACTACTTTCGATATTATTACTTTTGTATTACATGATATACATTCCACCCGTGTGGAGTACGAATCCAAAATTATTAAAAAGTATTTGTCTAGAATGGGTCCACAAAAATCGACGTGTATACGTTGAAAAACATTAATCCACGGGTCTGAATCCACGGGGTTAATGGTGTCTTTTGTTCTTCTGGTCGTGCTTCTAAACAAATTACGCACGAATTCCCCAATCCTCTGCATCCAGTTTTGGCCATCAAAAATACGTTCAAGCCAACGTGAGATGTGACATATGTAACTCTTTCAGCATACTTATTCTAAATTTTATTGGAGTAACGACCCTGTACCTCGGATATTAGTAATCGTGACAAAAAAATCCGCACTTTTGTTGAGTTCTCCTTTGCTATATTGAATTGTAAAGTCGTATGCTGACAAATAATCATACCAACGTTGAAAAAGTACAGCTGCGGAATTCCCTTCGGAATTCCATTCTTCATCTTCGGAATTCCCTTCTTTGGTCCAAAAAATAGTCACCAAAGGCTTATAGCGGTGCAAAAAATAAAATGTCGACTCATTAGGTAATTTGACAATTTCTTCATCCCAAAATAAATTGCAAAGGTCTCCTTGTGAATCATCGCATAGTTATTTTCTGGTTTGGATAACTGGCGCAAAGCACAGGCTAATGGTTTCTCCTCTCCAACCGGAAATACATGAACTACCATTGCTCCACCCAGTACAATGTACAATTTTTCGCATTAACTATTGCTTTAATCTTATCCGAATCTATGTGAAGTCCCTTAGCATCGATCACGTAACCTAAATAACGAACTTTTTTGTTTTCTTAACTTGAAATCCGCATTGCTAAAACGCTTAAGAGGTTTCTAAATTGCTAAATGTGCTTCCTCTGACTTGCCTGTTACCAAAAATATCGTCTAATAACACTACAGTTCCTTTCACTCCGAGAAGATTTTTATCACTTGTCTATTGCACTTTCATGCTGTCGTTCTTTTTGCTTTCTTTCAAGAACTCGTTGAGCACTGCTTGATCTTGTGCCGCATTCGGGATGAATTTTCTATAAAAATTGAGCATGTCCAAAAACCTGCGCAAACAGTTGATAGTCTCGGGTTTCGGAAAACTTAATATAACTTTCACTTTTGACGTCGAGGGCTTAATACCATCGCTGGAGATCTCGTGATCTAAGAATGTGACTACTGGCTGTCCGAAAACGCATTTACTCACGTTTATGACTAGGCTTGCATCTTTTAATTGCTAAAACACGATTTTAAGGTGCAGTAAATGTTCCTCCATTGATTGCGATGTCACCAGCAAATCGTCAATATACGGAAAACAAATGCTTAGATTGCGCGAATGCTTCCTTGAAATGTCTGGGCAGCGTTTCTGAGGCCGAAAGTCATTCTGACGAATTCAAATAACCCAAAGGGCTTGCAAATGATTGTCTTGGGAATATCCCGCGCTTTCACTGGAATCTGATGGGACGCTTTTACCAGGTATATAGTAGAGAATACTTTGCAATTGTGCAACTGACAAGAAAAGTCCATCAAAAATGGAATAGGGTATCGGTCCGGCTTAGTTTGTGCATTTAGCATGCGGTAATCGCCGCACGGCCACCACGAGCCATCTTTTTTTAACCAACTGTGATGGACTGGACCACTCTGAGTCCGAAGAACGACATATGCCCTGACTTAACAGAATTTCGAATTCTTTTCTTGCAATCTCAAGCTTTTCAGGCGAAGGCGTCTCACCTTCGCCACGCAAGGCTCTCCGGTTGTTGCGATAACATGTGATACTTCAGAGTTTTTGGCCTTGCAATTCAATTTGTCCACGGTTATCTCTTTATGTCTTTCTAGTAATTTAAATATGTCCGAATTTAATGATTTGTCTGAAATTGTTTTGAGTTCCGATGATGGTCCTGTAACAATTCTTGTAGACCGCACATAAATCGATGAGAGTGGATCAATCAATTTCTTGATTGATCCACTCTCATCGATTGATTTGAGGTCTACTAGCAACCCGTAGTGTTTTAGGAAATCTGCTCCGATAGAAGCTTTGTCCACATCTGCTATCACGAACTTCCATATGGATTCCCTACAAATTCAACTTAATGACCTTACTGCCGTAAGTGTTTATTTGCGTAGAATTTGCAGCAAACAACTTGACATCGCATTTGTCGTTTCGTTCGTTCATCATGGGTGGCAAGACCGACACGTCTGCAATACTTAGTCTTGTATCTGCGTTCCCGCGAGACCTTCAATCTCCCTAAGCAAACCGGATGGTTTTCTACGCCCAACTGTAGACAATCTGTCCAGCTTTATTTTTGCCGAGTCTATCAACCGTTTGATAGTCGTCTTTTTAAGATCATTGTATTTTAATTTTTCGGGAGGTTTTATTATTTTCTCCCTAACACACTTCACTGCCTCACTATCTAGTGCCGCTATTAAATAACCGTATTTGGTATTATCTGCTGTTATGCCCGAAATGTTGAACTGAGCTTCCAATTGATGGAACCAAATTTCTGCATCGTCCGTATTGAACGATGGTGCTCTCACGGATACCTTAAACGTAGACTTGATCTCTGTCTCGCCGTCAGACATACTGGCCGATATTTATGCCAACGATTTTTCTTTTAAAATACCCGAAATAAAATGTGAGACTGTAGCCTATCGATACGACCACGTTTAACGTATATTTTGCTCCTACTGCACGATGATGTTGATCACGTGTTAATTTATTAATCGTGTCTGTGTTTTTACTGCTCCAGATTTGTATATCCGCACCCAACTATGACGCCGTTATTTAATTACACCGCTTGTAAGCGTTCACGTCGTTGATTTTGTAACGCGAGATAGTTTTTTATGTTTAATCACTTTGCACCAGCCCGGGTACGTTTTTGATCACGTCAGGTTCACCAGTTGTGGGGTAGTTGTTGAGTGTTGGACTATCGGAACGACTCCCACTCACCGTTCCCAGTAAATGACTCCTTACAAATAATTTTACGCTCTTCACGAATTTTTTATAAAAATTTTACTTTTTTTATTTAGTTTACAGTGGTGTACATTTATGTTCACAAACTGAAGTGACTACTATATTTTATCCTTAATGATTTTTTTCTTTAGTTTTATAGCACGAAACTGTCTTAATATTTTTTCATGTTTTCTGCGTACCGAGGTGCATGTTGTAAAACTTGTAAGCGTAATGGCGTCTCCATATATTTTTATTTCTTTCTCGAATATTGAAAAATTTTCTTTTCACCTATCGGTGGCGTCTGCAAGTTATATTTATTCAGGGTCGCGACTTATATATGTACTTTTCCTGTGCTGCGAACCCTTTGCTAAAATTGCTTTCGTTTTTATTTTCGTTTCGATGTCGACATTCGCGAGTGCGTCGCCACAAATATATAAATTTCACATACTTCAAAAGCAACAGCTTTGATTGAATCATCCGCGGCAGCTGCAACACTATTCTGGAATACGTTAGACACAGGATATGTAGCCGAAGGTGTGACAATGGCGTTTCGATTACACTGTATTAAGACAGAATTAACGCTAGAAAATTTATCAAACAGAACTTTGGATGTCTCAGTTCAGTCTCATGGCCCAGACTAAATATATCGTTAAAAAATTGTTAAACCAAAACGATAATATTTTAATTAAACAGTATTTAAATTGTTATTATATATTAACTTCATATTAATCAATTATAATATATGATTTATGTATAATATTTATATAAATTATAAATAATTTATTTTATTTATTAAATAAAATTACAGAACTTGGTTTTTGTATTTTAATTCATTTTTTTTTTTTTTTTGATTTAATTATAACGACATATTTTTTTTTTAGTATCTTATTTACATTAAAAATTAATTAATTTGCATAAAAAATAATTAACGTAAAAAATAATAATTAGGTATGTATATTGATAGTGTTCAATGATGATTAGATAAATAATAAAGAATTATGTTGTATAAAGATAATTCCAGGTCGAATGCCTCGTTCTCCATGATTGTATTTTTGATTAGTGATTTCAGTCGAATTTTGAAACGAAATTTTTTAGTAACTAAAATAAACAAGTCGATAGGTTATTGCTTTTTACACTAACACCTCATATCGTACCGAAATAGAACAAATAAAATAATTAAGTAAATAAATATAAATTATAGAATAAAATAAAAATAAAAATAAAAATTCTATCGTTATTTATTTTTTTATCTAATAAAATTTGTGATTTAAATTTTAATAATTTAGGAATGCGCCATATCTCATTTTTTTTTTACTTCAAAATTAATTAAATTGCCAATATATATATTTTAAATTATGCGATTATGGATTGTTTTTTTTTTTTGTATTTGATTGATAATTAATTAATCTATTAATTTTGTTATTTATTTTATTTTATCACAAAAAATTCTACATAATATAAAATATACCTTTTTTTGTTTGTTTCTAAATTAATTATTAGCATTTTGTTTAAATAAAAATTAAAATTAAAAAAAAGTCAATAATTTAATTAATTATGCTCTCGGTTTATTATTTATGATTTTTTACTAAGTGGCACTTGTTATATTAAAAACAGGACCAATTCTAAGGAATACACGTCTAAGAACACTTCGCAATTCGGGTTTAAGGTCAAAACACATGATTTCACATAACTGTACGTAATAGTAAGAGATATGGGTTGCAAACTAGAAATAAATAACAAAAAATTAATATAAAAATTTCGTCATAAAATTTCACATAAATACCCACCCTAGAATCAGGCATTTTTAGTAAACGTGTTAAAATTAACAACAACAATGATGTCCAGGCATCACGATGTGCCTCATTCTGTAGTTCAAGGAAATATTCTAAGGCTTCTTTACACACCGAAATCAAACGTTTCTCAATATCTTGCCAATCATTGCGTCGTATCTCATCGCTATACATTTTAAAAAATATTCGTAGCACACACGCAATCGATTGGGTCTCTTGTTTTAAGAGATTCGGTTTGACCGAACCTTTAAAACCGGCACGCCATAAAATTGTTCTTTGGTCGTGATTCGAATTAAACGATTTGGCAAATCGATGACTTTTCATTAAACATTCGGACAATTGAATGAGATGGGGTGTATTTAAAAAACTATACATGCCTTGCTCTTCGCGTTGCTGTTCCTCTATGCTATGCGAATGTATGGAATTATTGCGTGAAAAGTCGGCCGTAGCTAGAGCTAATGTTTCGGCATCCTCTTTACGCGATGTGGCCGGGAAAAATACAATATTGTCAATAGTTTGAATCAATTCGATTTGTACCACACATTTTATCAATAGGCTCGAGAAAAGTTTATTTTGCGAATAGCCAACATCGTGATGACCCTCGTCCAACATGTAATTCGAATAAACCGAATGCTGGGAATTTGTTCGTTTTAATATGCCATGCCGAATTTCACCATTACTTTCTTGCCGTTGCTGTTGTTGTGGATATATTGTAGTGTCCGGTTTCCACGTTAGTAACTCAGTCGGTAAGGTACTTTTGAAGATGTCTAACATACATTGGCACGTTTCATTCCATGTTTCGGGCGTAAATTTTAATCCATTGGAAATTACCAAATTTTCTAGGCAATTGGTACCCGATCGGGCAAGTTGTTCATTATTTTGTTGCACGCACCAATGCAACTGGGTGTACAAATTGGTGAGTAGCAGTGGTCCCAGTATATCGAAATATTGTGTAAAAACATCAACAATCGCGTATAATGCATGATTACAGGTGGTCGTCATCCATTCCGCCTTTTCGGTATGTTGCTCCGGTAACTTCATATTATCGAATATTCGAAAGAGAATATTAAATAAATCATTCCACCAGTTCGTTTTAAACGAGTCGCCATATGTTTTTACGATTTCGAATAAGACGGTCAAGCCTCGTGTCCTCACATCTAATTTACATCGGCTGACGACGCACGATAATGAGAAGAACATAGGAAACCATCCTCGTACCCAGACCCGATCTTCTTCCGACACCGATACATCATTTTCCATTCCGGCGTGTTCGGCGAAAAAATTCGGCGCCGCATTCACACATTGGGCACAAGTTCGTACCAGCCGTATTGCCTCCATACTCGTATCGGGGAATTTTGAATTGCACGCAAATTCCGATAAACATTTGACCGCATCTTGAAACGAGTCTATCATTACCGCAAATTGTTTTTGATAGAGGTCGCTAATTATTTTCCCTGTAGTTTGAAATGCTAGATCTACGATGGCTTTTTCATTGTCACCGGCGGCCAAATGAAACACAGAAAAAATATTTTTCCACCCAGATTTTATATTGTGTGCCTGTGAATTAACCATTTGGGTGACACATGTCACAACCATATCTCGAATCGATAACGATTTATTTTTTTTCATGATGTGTTCGAACGGCCGAAGAAAATCTTTTTGGAAACGGAAATTCGTAAATTCGCCTTTTTCGATGAATTTCATCGATAATTGTCGAAGCGAGTCGAGGGCAAAGAATGCTATTTCAACATTTGGATTACACCCAACTGTATTGAAATGATCGCCGAGTACTTGCCAAATACGTGACCATTGCAGACGAATACGTCCCATATTGTAATAGGAAATTTCTACAAGTTTTTGTAGTGAAAACATTCGAGGTACAGCGGCGTTAAGTTCGTCGAGTGATACTTGACATAAAGCGCGCACAAAATCAACAATTGCATCGCCGTCCAATCGAATCGATCCGGTAAATATACGATCGACTGCGACCACCACACTCTGCGAATTAGTTTCACCGAAATGTTCCTTTACCGATGGATCTAGGGCATCACGGTGTGTTGGTCCCGATAAATATTGCGGTCGAACACCGGTTCCAATAAGTTGCGCCAATTCAAGCTGCGATATACATTTTACAATATCCAGCCAACTATTTCCTAGATAATTACCATCGGTATGCGCGACCATTATCAGCGTTTTGATTGTATCAATATTTTTTGCTTTCATTTCGGTAATCGGCGAATTGGCCGTAAGCAGTGTGAATCGTGCTAATGCTTGGACATACGCATCCCGTTCGAGTGTCATATGAAATATACAAGCAATTCGTATTGCACATCTAATCCCGTCGAGACATAGACTAGCGATTTCCGCATCGTCACAATCTTGAAGTCCGACAGAGAACGCGGCCAAAAATGGTGTCCACGCCATTTTAAACATTGGCCGAACATGTTCTAAATGTTTAGCCGATGTAAATGGTGATTTGACATGCGACACCGATTCCATTAAATTTTTGGCCGTCCACGAAATTGTCTCCATTTCCATATTCCATACAAATTTTCGTTTTTTTTCGTTCGATATGATTTGTTTCCCGACTTTAGTCACCGAATTAGTTTTCATTTTTATTTCGTGGCCTGCGATCTCATCGTATATTTGCGATAAATATTCTTCGGGCAGATCTTTGTTATCACTGATGCCGCGATTTAATTTTATATATTGCTCTTTGGTCATTTTGGTCTTGACTTGAGGCGAGTGTAGATCTGTGGTTAGCATAATTACAGAGAATGCTAGTACGTATACCGTATCGGCGCTTGTAAAAAGCGTCTTATTTGGATTACAATCACAATAGCGAGACGCAAATTTTTCCATTAGTCGATCGATTTTTTGGGCTTCGCCTGGAAGTCGAAAACCTTCTAAGAAATATCGTAGAGCTGCAACTATGTCAAGATCAGTAAAATCCATTGCATCGATATAGGCGCACATTACCGATTTGTTGTACTCATCGTTTTCACCCAGATAATCTCCAATCAAGGTTTTATCGAGACGTTCTTCTTTATGCAAAAATTTTGCAATGTCAAGAAAAGTTGAACCCAAAAATTTATGCTCCTTGAGAAATTCAATTCCTCGTTTTGGCTTACGATTAAAAATTTCAATTCCCGTTTCCATTATTTCCTTCCTCTGTTTGCGTTCTTCCAGTTGCTCGGGCAGATCGATTAGCTCTTGATTACCTGACAGCGTATTAACACTACCAATACTATTAAGGCTTTGACTAGAACCGCCGAGATGCGAAGTATTTTTGATAATTTCATTAATCTCCTCCTGATTGCTAGTCGTATTGGTAACGCTCGATGGACTTTTCAGCGTTTCACCCAATGTCGTTTGTAAATTCGGATTCACATACAAATCTTTACTCCATTCGACCATACACTTTAGAATTGACACTAAACACTCTAGTCCACGGATGCGCATTGATTTTTCTTGGCCCGGCGTTGCTCCTAGTTCCACAGCATGTCGACCTTGCGCAATTTTCGACAAGTCGTTGACAAGTTTCTCGAATAAATTGGCCGCCGAAAAATCACAATCATAATTTACGTATATATCGACTACACTCTGGGCATCGTCACATATCCGAGTTAGAGCTTGAATCACCATCCATTTATGCTCGAACGACGAACTTGTATTTTCCAAGATATTCAAAAATATTTCTTTAAAAAATACTTCGATCTGTTTCTTCAAATGTACCTTGAAATTTGATAGAAGGGCTACAAATATCGATAGCGATAATTCGAATACTTCGGCCACTGCACTCACTCCATTTTTGGATAGTGCCACGCACAAGTATTGCTTAATTGCCATGATAAACATTTCATTGGACCGAAATACAGGACCAGCATTCTGTAGTATCAGCAATAGTAAATGTAGTGAAAGTACTTTCGACCGTAGCTCGTGAGATTTTGGATCTGGTACTCCGTCTGGTAACGGTTTCATCGATAGTTTACAAAGAGCTCGAAACACCAGAAATGCATCTTTCTGATAAATGTGGGTAAATTTAGCGGTGACTACATTGTCATTCTCACTGTGGATTTCGACACTTTCTTGTGACGGTATACGGCCTATCGATACGGTTTCGGCACTAGAATTTAAATCTTTATCGCCATCGTCCTTCGATTTTTCTTTTTCCTTGTCTTCGATCGCCTGCAATGCCGCTTCAATAATGTAGTCAATCACATCTTTAACCGCTCGTTCACTTTCGTCTAATTCTTTTGTATTTTGATTTGCCACTATTGAAGTCTGGGATTCTTGACTAATTGACGCTGATTCATAAGCTTGATTCTCCATACGAGTAAATATAACGTTTAACATTTGGGTAAGGGTTGCTCGTGCCGTGGTTTGATTAATGAGATTTTTACTTGATAGAAAAATATCGTAACATGTTCGAACGGGCTGTAAAAATATTTTACAAACTATTTAGTACCATGAATTGGTTGATATTATGCGGCTTACCTGTAAAACTGTGCCTTCATGTACTTCTACATGTTGCGAGGTGACAACAGTCAGTAAAGCTTTTATAATCTGTAATTGTACCCCTTCGTCAGTTTGAGGGCCCATAAAACAATTACAGATTGTGGTAACAATACGGTCGATTAGGAATTTACCAGGATTAGCCGAATCGGGTATGTTTCCCGTAAGATGGCCATACGCTATAAGTTTTTGTAGGCAATCAAGTGCTGTGACCACAATACGTGGTGTTTTACTCTGGCAAGCCAGTTCAAATGGTAAAAAGTATTTTTCGGCATTAATAATGTTTGATGCATCGTTTTTGGGTAGAGGAAGTGCCGCTGAAGGTGTTGATACTTCATGATTTTCGGCATGTCCAGCTTCTTTTAGTTCATCTTTTATTTCTTCTGCAAACACAAATAAATTATCGAAATACAATATAATTATGATATTGATTATAGTTTACCTAAGGCAACGTCACAGGCTCGTTTCAATTGTAAGTGATGGGATCGTTTTATATCCTTGTCACCTAAAATTTTTTCTAGCGCCCGAACGATAAACATTTCTTTAGTTTTTAATGAATTTGTTTGCATTTTACATTTAACACAATCCGTATAGATCGTAAATGTTTATTTTTAGTACGAATTAATAATTTATTCTATATTTTTTTTGTATTTATTGTATTTACACGGAATGCAATTCGTGGCCATTTCGCTTCTGTCAAAATTTCGACATAACACTATACTCTTTTTTGACACACAAAAAATTTGATTTTTTCTAATTACGATTTATACGACTAATAACATTCCGATCGGATACAATTATTGAATAATTATTAGTACAAAACTATTGTCTAATAAAAAATGTATAAAAAAAGTAATTAGATAGATTTGAAATAATTAAATTTTCGTTTTATTCGAATTAAATTTTCATCACAATATTGCGGAATGTCACACCCGTCACATTAAACACACGATTGAGCAAATATTTTGACACAACACTATAATTTGTTGCCCAATAATTTTTACTATGAAGTTAGTTGTAATTTATTTAGTGCGATTCCTGTACCGGTAAGTGTAATGAATGACCACCGATTATTATATATGGAATATGGATACATGTAAAAATTTCATCATTACAAAGCAGAGGCATGAACTCGAACTTATAATGCACGTTAAAGTTTTGCATACTCTAAAGAAAAAGGATCCACTAGAAGAAGTTGATTAATTGACCTCTGCGGCCGGGCACCTCATTTAGTAGGAGACAAATAAACGAACATTGGGATCGCTAAAAATCTCGGGCCACCGACCGACAATGACACGAAAGCCTTTGTTTACTGCAGGCAAAACGTATTTTTTTGCTACCATTTTAGTAGAAGTGCGGTCATATGCATATGACAAATTATGCACGTAGTAAAAGAATTTACTGGAGAAAACTTGGAGAACCCGTATAGCAAAATAAATTTGTGTCTGACCCAAAATCAGGAATTTTTTTGTAGTCTAAGATAATTATTTGCATCTGCTATAACATGAATTTTGTATTTTATTGTAGAATTGAAAAGCGCGTGTTACTATTTCATGAACTTTATTTGAAGTGAAGTATGCATGCCTTAAAACAGAATCTGGATAAAACGTCTCCAAGGCAACGTCGTCATTTAGACTTTATATCGCAGTACACATCCAATATTCGGTGCATAGCAGGTAGGAACAATATTCGAAAATATAACATCAAATATAAAATCGAAAATATAACCGTGGATAGTGCAGTCGATTTTAGTAAAAATAGCGAAAAAGTAAGCTGCAGATCCAAATAAGCGGAATCTAATGGATGCTGTTATGTTTTGTTAAGTCTTATTAGGTTATGCCATCATAAATATACAGAGAGTCTGGCAACACTAATGTGAATGTCATGCTGTCGTATGACACTCGTTCATAATCGATTTATGGTCTGTAAATAGTGTAAATGGCATATCCTTCAGGATATGCCTGAAATGTTTTATTGAACTTTACGCTGCTAAAAGTTCAAGATCCACGATCTACTTGCGTCCCTCCTTTCTACTTTCTGTTTATTATTTTTCTTGCTTCAGTTCTGGAACTCGTTTATTGAATCGATGTTATCCATCGTCTATGGAACTCATCTCTGGCCATGGAATCTTTGGCATAACATCTACTTTTGATGCTGACAACCTTATGCCTTTGTTTGAAATTTCATGACCCATCTAACTTTTGGCTGCCCGCACATGCTAACGTGCAAAGATCAAACCTGCATCTTTTAATAGTACAAATTTTAAGATGAAAAATATGTTCCTCTGTGGCCTTTGCTATTCGCGTAGAAAATCATTGATATATGCGGGAAACAGAAACTGAGAGTTTGTACAACCGCATAATTGCATTTTTCGAAGGTCTGTGTCGCATTTAAGTGATCAAAAGTCATGCTCATGAATTCAAACAGTCCGGATGGTATACGCTTCCGTTTTAGGAGTATCTTGCCCATTAACTGAAATCTGAATGATATGCTTTTATCAAATCTATCGTAGGAAATATTTTGCAATCATGTAATTGGTAAGAAAAATCTGTCAGAAACGTTATAGGTTAACGATCAGGCTTGGTTTGGGCGTTTAACATGTGGGAATCCCCATGAGCCGATTCATTATTGTTAAACTTATCGATAATTAAAAATGTCTGTGTTTAATGACTCGGGTGGACTCGCCTTAAACTCTTAATATGGGTCGGTATTCGGTAATGACTTTCGTAAAGCAAACGTAAATGGTCGAGAGCGGATCTATCAACTTCTTTTTCTTAACGATAGCAATAACCTATAGTGTTTTAAAAAATCTGTGGCAATTGTTGATTGGTGACTATCGGTATTGTAAATTTTAGCATCTCGTTGACTTGAGTAATGGGTTAGGAAATCGAACCCAACAATTGGTTTATCGGCCATCACGAACGCCCAGTGAAAACTTCTCCGCAGGCCAAGACTCATATTAAACGTGCTTTTACCGTAACTGTCAATCGGGGTACGATTGGTGGCAAAAAGCTTAACGAATTTCGGCCAGATTTTTGATTGTTAATCAAAAACGCAGAATCTGCGTGAACAGTAAAACCATTCGGATATATTGTATTCTCTAGAAATGTCATTGTTGAAGGCCGGCAGATTATTCGACCATAATCTGCGCCCTACTCGTTTTTTTTTTTACTGAGAAGAAATATGGAGTTTTTCGGGACCTCTACATTTATGAGCAAATCTTTCATAATTTTGATACAAGTGGTTAACTGAGTTCGACTTGAGCTCCGATCGGTTCACCGATTGGTGAAGAATTTTTGGAGCGATTTCTGTTCTTCCGGTGATACAATTCGTCGACTTGTCTCGTGAGCTCAGCAATCGCTAGCTAAACTGCATAATGTTCTAGGCTGTTGGTTTGTCGATACTTTGTGGAGTTTTGGTTTGCAATTTACGAAGTTATCGGGTTTCACTATTAACAAAATGGACAAGATTGCTTTTTGCCTAACGCTTTTTAGTATCCCAGCGAGTCAATAAATTGATGTTCAGTGCTCTAATCAGCGTGTCATATTTTACTGCATCATCATTTACGATGATACAATACTTGCCCTAAATTTCTAGTTGAAAAAACTTCATTTCCACATTATCTCGACTAAATGTTGTTTCTGGAAGTCAGGAAGCTACTTTTATCCAACTACGGAAAACAGCCTGGTGGTCAAGGGTTGGAAATCTATAGGAAGGCGTGTACGACCTACAAGGCTTAAAAAAACTAAGGAGTCTAAGGACTAGAATTCGTTTAAAGAGGACCTGAGACTGTACAAGGGGCAAATTGATGAGAGCACAAAGGAATTCTTGGAGACACTTCTGTAGGAAAATTGAGGAGATTTCAGACACTTCTCGTCTTAGAAAGATTCTTTCAACCAATTCCACTTTAGTATGTCATTTAATGAAACCTGAGGGTTTATGGCCAGCTTCCAATGAGGAACCTTTTAAACTTTTAAAGGAACTCCCTTCTCAATGAGCTTAAACTACTCAGCGGAGAATGCAGAAAGTATCACATTCGTTGTGCGCAGCAGATAACGTAAGTAAACAACTTTTTCTGTGTACAATAAAATAGTTCAAAACGTTAAAATCGGCAGGCCGGATTGTATCAGTAGAAATCCAGAAGAATCTTCTGTGGAACATGATAATCGATGGATTTCTTCTGGAACTGAAAGAGGAAGGTATAAAAGTGATCGCGTACGTTGATGATGAATCGATGACGGTCTATGGTAAACGTCTATTTACAATTATACAATTAAGAATGTAATGTAGTATTGCGCTCGTAATTATTACAAAGTGTGCCAGCAAGACTGTGGACTGGGAAACAACCCATCTAATACAGAGTTGGTACTCTTCATTAGGAAAAACCAAATCTCGATAGTTACCCCAACTACCGTAAACGGCATTAGACTGAACTTTACTGACAGAGGGAGGTTTAGAGGTGAAATCTTAGACAGTAAGCTTACCTGGAAGCCTAAGATAATAGAAAGAGTAAATAAAGTCACTTTATAGCGATGTATTCATGCAGAACGTCATTAGTAGTAAATGGGGTCCCAAACTAGAGTTCTAAACCGACGTATGGAGTAAGCAGTTAGTAACTGGCCAAGCGTGCCTTAGAGATTATGTTCCATCTTCTTCCTGTCGATATCTTCGGTAAGCAGATGTAGACTAATACAGCGACGCAACCCACTGCCGCAGTGTAAATGTCTTCGGTTAGGTTACTCGACAATTATCAGTTTGATAAACAAGGAAACGGTGACCCTCGATAATAATACACGTTTCGAAAAATATTTTCAATAGGAATACTCTTCGAGAGAGTCTTAAGAGATGGCTCTAAGCCAGACGGTAAAGTCGGAGCCGGAGTGTTCTGTGATACATTATATATGAAAATGTTTATTCGTCTATCTGACTACTGCAGTATGTACCAAGCTGAAGTGATAGTGATTGAGGAAGTCTTGGATTTGTTAAGGCATATTGTAATATCCAGGAAAGATATTTTTTTTTAATTTAATTTCCTTTTACGTTAGGTTACCGATTGTTTCTTAACTAGATGAGTGAGCATTTTAGAATCTAGATCATCTGAGTCTCTGGTCACTCCGACGTCAAGGGAAACGGTAAAGTAGACGAATTTGCTAGGTACGGTATGATTTTCCAATTGAAACCAGATAAGGCAGTTGTAGGAAGTCCCCTTTTGGTGCTTAGACTGGCGTTTAGGAAAAGAGAAAAAACCCTGACATTAGGGAGGTAGACCAACACCCTCACATGTGAGAAAGGAAGGGAAATGTGGCCAAACATGAACTTTGAGCACTTCAGGACCCTAATATTTCGAGCAGAAGTGACTTAAGAACAAACATAAGGACTCACAGGACACTTCCTTTTCATTGCGCGATAAGGATACGTCTTCCACGTAGGTTGACGAGAAGTCAGAAGATTGCACAAATGGGTAGGTAAAGGAACCTCGTAACCCAATATCGACCGAAAGTAATTTATTCCCAAATGTATTTATGTTTGTGTCTTTTCCCTGGGACCTCTTTTTGGAGTATACATTTGTAAAACTGCTGCTTCTGCAAAATTTGATGCGTTATATATAATTATTTTTACAGTAATTAGATATCATGTCTAAAAAGTTGGTTCTATAAAGCATTCCCTCTTCTTTTTAATAAGCGCAGTTCACGTAACTTCTTTAAACAAGGCACGGGCCTTCACATACCTTCGGGTCTAGGTAGATCTATTGCCATTAGATAACTGCTTTGAAACCCAAACATCCTTTTTTATTAGGGACCCAAGAAGAAAACCAACACCAAGATTGCTAATGTGACCTTAACTGTAAAGTTATTTAGAGCTTTGGAGCACATGGTCTCCACTTTTTGGCCATCGAGTTTCCTCATTTATTCATTTTTATAAATAATTGATTTTGAAGGATGCGGGTGGTCTGCCTCTTGATATAACCTTTGTTTAGCCGCTTTCTACGACAAGCGATGGATGATGTGGTGCAATTCTAAGGATAACATGCTCGTCTGGAAGTCTTTTACGAGGCATGCGTGGGCCCTCCGACCGGAAAGGCTATTAAAAAGCAAAATGTTAATAGTAAATTGAAAGTTTCAGATTATTTAAAGTTCAAAGACTTGTTACGGTTGCTCGTAAACAGAATTTATTCCCTCGCCCCCGACCTGCAGCTTCTGCTGACTAACCTCAGTCCTGAGGGGTGGGTGAATTTAATTCGAAGGAGGTTCGAAGGAGACATTTTTGAGCTGCGATCACAATTATACTAAAAAAAAATCCACACACAATATTCGAAGCTGTTCATCCCATTCCTGATACTGAGCTTCTGGAGGTACTCATCAATAATATGCAACTTGGCCTACAACTAGCTCTAGCCCAAAAACTTCGTCATTTGGCACAAGAAGCACGCCAGTTAGAGAATTTGTGGAAACGTTTACGTCACAATCCAAAGTCTAGCATCGATTCGTCCCGCGCATAGGTGCACAAAGTTATTGTTACAACTGGTACCAAGTTGGAGGCGTGCTCTTCGGCTATCTTACCGTTCATGGCGGATGACCAAATCAATTTCGATTCCGACGAACCTGGGGTAATTTGTTCCTTGAATAGTACTATGAAATCACACAATCGTAAACCCGTGGTGGAATTTAACTAGCCTAGTAAATTGTTAATTGTTGCTGGAATTGTCAGGACTCATATAAATTTTATAAATTTTGTTGGCAGCCCCGACGAGTCTTTTGTTTTGGTTGTCAAACTGTATCTAGCGCCTACTTTGTCGCAGGAATTATACCTCGGGTTCAACTTCTTCAGAGCCTTTGGAATCCATTTTAATCTATCTGAAATATCGTGTATTCTTATATCTTCTTCCATTCCTTCCATCAACCAAGATCCTCTCCTAAGTCATGTTCTTTCTTCAGACCAAGCCAGGGCTTTATCCGATGTTATAAATCTATTCCTTTCGTTTGTTACGTTGGGATTGGGTCGTACAAACCTCTTGTCCCATAAAATTGATACAACAGCTGCATCACTAATAAAACAGCAACGCTATGCCGTTTTTCTTGCGGTTCGAGCTCAACTTTATGGCGAGCTTGATTGTACGATTACATTAGGGGTCTTAGAAGAGAGCGAGAGTCCTTGGTCTTCACCAGTCACACTGGTGAAGAAATCAAATGGGAAAGTTAGATTTTGCCGTGACGCCCGACGGGTTAATGAGGTCACTGTGAAGGATGCTTATCTGTTACCGTTAATTGCGGGACTTCTGAGTCGATTGGAAAATACCTCGTTCATCTCTAGTGTAGATTTGAAGGATGTCTTTTGGCAGATTCCCCTCGACAATGATGCCAAAAGTAAATCCGATTTTACGGTCCCGGGTAGGCCTCTGTATCAGTTCATTGTCATGCCTTTCGGCTCGGTGATTCCGCATCAGTATCACGACCAGGTGTTCGTCTATTTAAACGACCTCTTGGTAACGTCCATGACTTTTGAGGAACACCTTGTCTTATTAAAACTAATCGCCGAGCGGTTGCGGTGGGCTAATCTAACCATAAATGTGGAGAAAAGCAGGTTCGTTCTCAGACAGATAAAGTATCTCAGATAGATAAAGTTCCCTCTACCATTCGTCATCATCGCCGTTTTTTCAGGATGAGCGGTTGGTATCGTCGGTTTATTCAAAACTATTCGTCTATCGCCGCTCGCTTAACCGATTTGTTGAAAAGCAAAACTAAACTTGTATGGAATCCTCGGGCTGAAACTTTATTTAATAAATTAAAAACTGCCCCAACCACCGCTTCTGTCCTTGTAAACGCCGACTACACCCTTCCTTTTTTTATTCAGGTTGATTCATCGACAACGGGGGTTGGTGGGGTGCTCTTTCAAAATCACGATGGCGAAGAGAATCTCATCGCATTTTATTTGCATAAGATCAACTCCGCACAGTGCAAGTACAGAGTTACCGAACTAGAATGGTATACTGCTGTACTGTGTGTCAAGAAATTTCGGGCTTACGCAGAGGGGTTTGAGTTTACCATACTAACTGATCATGCAAGTCTCCGCTGGTTAATGAACCAATCCGATCTTTCAGGACGATTAGCTCGGTGGAGTCTTAAATTCAAGGCCTTAATTTCAAAATTGAACATCGTAAAGGTAGTTTGAACACTGAACCAGATACTCTCTCTCGCGCTTTCTGTGAAGAAATTGTACCTGGTCAGTTATGTGTCAATTTGGATGATTCTGCCTTTCAAGACCCCGAAAACATCGCCCATGTTCAGCAGATTGGCGCTTCTCCAACTCAGAACGATGCGGTAAAAGTAGTAGATGGCAAACTTTCAATCCTTCCGTCATATGGTGATCGATACTTGAATACTGATCTTTCCCCTTGGAAATTATTTGTACTTCGAGGGTTAACAGGATCTTTAATCATGCTGGCACATACCCCAGCTGCTTCCAGCCGCTTTTGTATCTCCAAAGCTTTGGATCGTTTGAAACGACATTTCTACTGGCCTTGCATGAACAGAGATGTTCGTGTGTGTTTCAAGAATTGCTCCATTTGTAAGATGGTTAAGGTTCCAAATATCTCTTTAAGACCACCTATGGGTGCAGCATTCCCAACTACAAGGCCATTCCAGCCCTTTATTTCTTTTTAGGACCGTTTCCACGCACGTGCTAATTGTGCTCGACAATTACTCTAAATTTGTATTTCCGAAGGCCCTGAAGAAAGCCTTTACGGCGGTTTTATGTGAATTCGTTGAAAAAGAAATTTTTCAAATGTTCTCAGTTCCAGAATATGTCGAAATATTGTCCGCAAGTAGCCTATCGTTTAACAGATCCTAGTGGTAAAATTTTGGGTGTTTATCATGCCCAAGACATTAGAAAATGAAATTCTTCCCCACGTTTGTTACGTGGCCAAGGGGCACGTTTTTAAACAATTGAATGGTTGGAAATCCCAGCATCAGTGAGTTAGAAAGAAATATAAATAAATCGATATATTTAAAAACTGGTTTGAAGAGGAGAGAATGTAGAAAATGGAGGAGAAGAGAAAAAGATGAGATTGATGATGGATTTTTGGTTGGATTTTTTTCTTTTGGGGTTTGGCAAGTACACGAGACAGTATAGTCAGTGCGTTGTCGGTGATTGATGAAAACTTTAGTTATGGTGCATATATATGGACTAATTGTTGTGGAAAAAAATCCAAATATCCAAATGCTCACGTATACTAACAAGCGTGCACAAAATTCTGGATACGAAAAAAAAAAAAAAACATCATTACGCCACCCAGTGGTGTGGATTCCGGGAGATTGAATGTCCAGCTAATCGCGGCGAAACCGCGTATAAAATTAATAGCATTAGAGTCAGCGGGTCGAAAAAAAGAGCGTGCGATATAACGCTACAAAGAAAAAGAATTCTTCTGGTTAACCGAGAAGTGAATACAAGTCAAGAACGCGGTGCAACACGTGGAACCAGGTGGTTGAGGAACCTAGAGTTAAGTTTAAGTAACCCTTGTATTCGGTATTTATTTATTTTCTTTTGTGGTTTTCTCTTTTTTGTTGTTGCAGCTCGTAAACCGGACCAGAGCTCTGCGGCTGCTCCTTCGGACCTCCTTCGAATTAAATTCACCCACCCCTCAGAACTGAGGTAAGCCGGCAGAAGCTGCAGGTCGAGGACGAGAAGATAAATTCTGTTTACGGGCAACCACGGACTTTCAAAAATGAGTAATCATTTCGATCATGACGTCATAGGGAATTGGGTGACCGACTTAATGGGTTTAGCCTGGTTTGGCACAAGTTTTGACTTTAGAGTTTGAAATAATAAATAAGTCGTTCTTACCGTACTAGTTTCAGCTCAAGCTCATCAAATGTGGGTTAAGCTTTTTATGACAACTATACACGTTTTGGGTAAACAAAAATTTAAAAGTAAAATATCACGGCTACAATTCCAATTTTCTAGCAAAATACAATTCGCTAATATTTCACGTACACCACATCTATATATACGAAGACTTAAACTCGTAATTTAAACTTTTCAAGTTTAACATAAAACGTTAACGAATTATTTATTATTGAACTAGATTTTCCATTTCACTACTCAACATGGTTTTAATATTTTATCTTATGTCTAACAGTTTTAGTTTTAGTTGCAAAAATATTTCCAAGATATTATGTGTTTTATCGATCGATTTTTAAGTTCTCCTCCGCCATAATATTTACTTGCTTACATACTTCTTTATATGCATTATGCATATACGAGTATGTAACACATATTTAAGATGAAGGTGAATGATTGTTGTTTGTCGTTAGTATTCGAATTATTACGATTAACCTAATTTGATTGATTTTTTTTTTGTAAATTTACTTAAAGCAAAGTAAAACAATTTAATGTAAGTACATATATACGATTTAGAATTTTGTAGCTAGTTACCCTAAGATCTTGTGTATCGAATATTTGTTATCCATCATGTACCTTAAATACGTTGTGTGTTATCAGCATAATGTTGATCTGACAAATTCGAAACATCTAATTTTATGTATATGTCTTATCAACATATTGATGAATTCATCAATTTTTCCAATTTGTCTACTGTCTTATCTCTAGATAGGATATATTGATATACTATAAATACAATCTTGATTCACGCCCGGATTATATAGTTTGAGGTGGATAGTGTAGTTATAATTATACTCTATATATAAATCAATACATTGAAGGTTGATCTAACGAAATGATAAGTTCAAAGACATAAAAGTAATCATATATTATTATGTATAGGCTATGTAGTGTGCTACTTTCTATTTATATACCTTATATAGATCGGTGATATACATCAATTTGTATTATAAACATTTTGAAGGTTCCAAAAGTTATAAGCGCCAAGCTAAGCTAATGTGGCCGTCTACTCCAATTTGATAAACGCCTTTGAACAATTGTTGAGCATACTACTACGTTGGCGGAAATGCAAATATGTACTTACAGCCGACGAAGAAAAGATGTTTCGCCAAATTGCCATACATGAAAATTACCACCGTGACCTACGAAACAATGCCAGCCACATATCTAGCCATGCGCACTTTGGAACTGTAGGCAAGGGAGGGATTATTAGTGTGTCCAGTTGCTTCAGAAGTTGTTTTAAACCTTATTTCTGGAAACAATACAGTAAAGGAGCCACATTTGCTCAAAAACAGATAATGGCATTACTCAAGCTCGTGGATTCCACCTACATAAATTGGCAGCTAACCATCACTCCCTGATGCATACCATACTAATAGAACTACGGAACAGTGTTATTCTTGAGTTCAAATTTGATGAAACAGTTAAAACCCTAGAGCTACTTTGGAATCCAGCAACACACAATTTTGGATTTCGCATCTTACTACCAATTTCTGACAGCAAAATTTCGACCAAACTCGCAACTTGCTGTATGCAACAGTGTAAAACAATTTGATCTCATTGGGTGGCTAGCACGAGAACTCTGGGTAGCATGGTTTACCTAATATTCTTGAAATAAGAAATAATATTCTTGAAATAAGAAACAATATTCTTAATATAAGAAATAATATTCTTGAAATAAGAAATAATATTTTTGGAATAAGAAACAATATTCTTGAAATAAGAAACTGTATTCTTGAAGTAAGAAATAATATTCTTGAAATAAGAAATAATATTCTTGAAATAAGAAATAATATTCTTGAAATAAGAAATAATATTCTTGAAATAAGAAATAATATTCTTTAAAAACAGTTAAAACCCTAGAGCTACTTTGGAATCCAGCAACACACAATTTTGGATTTCGCATCTCACTACCAATTTCTGACAGCAAAATTTCGACCAAACTCGCAACTTGCTGTATGCAACAGTGTAAAACAATTTGATCTCATTGGGTGGCTAGCACGAGAACTCTGGGTAGCATGGTTTACCTAATATTCTTGAAATAAGAAACTATATTCTTGAAATAAGAAATAATATTCTTGAAATAAGAAACAATATTCTTGAAATAAGAAATAATATTCTTGGAATAAGAAATAATATTCTTGAAATAAGAAACAATATTCTTGAAATAAGAAATAATATTCTTAAAATAAGAAATGATATTCTTGAAATAAGAAGCAACATTCTTGAAATAAGAAATAATATTCTTGAAATAAGAAATAATATTCTTGAAATAAGAAATAATATTCTTGAAATAAGAAACAATATTCTTGAAATAAGAAATAATATTCTTAAAATAAGAAATAATATTCTTAAAATAAAAAACAATATTCTTGAAATAAGAAATAATATTCTTGGAATAAGAAACAATATTCTTGAAATAAGAAACTATATACTTGAAATAAGAAATAATATTCTTGAAATAAGAAGCAACATTCTTGAAATAAGAAATAATATTCTTGAAATAAGAAATAATATTCTTGAAATAAGAAATAATATTCTTGAAATAAGAAACTATATTCTTGAAATAAGAAATAATGTTCTTGGAATAAGAAACAATATTCTTAAAATAAGAAATAATATTCTTAAAATAAGAAATAATATTCTTAAAATAAGAAACAATATTCTTGAAATAAGAAATAATATTCTTGGAATAAGAAACAATATTCTTGAAATAAGAAACTATATTCTTGAAATAAGAAACTATATTCTTGAAATAAGGAGCAACATTCTTGAAATAGAAATAATATTCTTGAAATAAGAAATAATATTCTTGAAATAAGAAATAATATTCTTGAAATGAGAAACAATATTCTTGAAATAAAAAATAGTATTCTTGGAATAAGAAACAATATTATTAAATAAGAAATAATATTCTTAAAATAAGAAATAATATTCTTGCAATAAAAAACAATATTCTTGAAATAAGAAATTATATTCCTGGAATAGGAAATAATATTCTTGAAATAAGAAACAATATTCTTTAAATAAGAAATAATATTCGTAAATTAAGAAATAATATTCTTGAAATAAGAAACAATATTCTTGAAATAAGAATTAATATTCTTGGAATAAGAAATGATATTCTTGAAATAAGAAACAATATTCTTGAAATAAGAAAAAAATATTCTTGAAATAAGAAATAATATTCTTGGAATAAGAAATAATATTCTTGAAATAAGAAACAATATTCTTGAAATAAGAAATAATATTCTTAAAATAAGAAATAATATTCTTAAAATAAGAAACAATATTCTTGAAATAAGAAATAATATTCTTGGAATAAGAAACAATATTCTTGAAATAAGAAACTATATTCTTGAAGTAAGAAATAATATTCTTGAAATAAGAAACAATATTCTTGAAATAAGAAATAATATTCTTGAAATAAGAAAAAATATTGTTGAAATAAGAAACAATATTCTTGAAATAAGAAATAATATTCTTAAAATAAGAAATAATATTCTTAAAATAAGAAATAATATTCTTAAAATAAGAAACAATATTCTTGAAATAAGAAATAATATTCTTGGAATAAGAAACAATATTCTTGAAATAAGAAACTATATTCTTGAAGTAAGAAATAATATTCTTGAAATAAGAAATAATATTCTTGAAATAAGAAATAATATTCTTGAAATAAGAAACAATATTGTTGAAATAAGAAATAATATTCTTAAAATAAGAAATAATATTCTTAAAATAAGAATTAATATTCTTGAAATAAGAAACAATATTCTTGAAATAAGAAATAATATTCTTGGAATAAGAAATAATATTCTTGAAATAAGAAACACTATTCTTGAAATAAGAAATAATATTCTTAAAATAAGAAATGATATTCTTGAAATAAGAAACAATATTCTTGAAATAAGAAATTATATGGTTACCCAATAGAAAGATTCATTTTGAATAGCCTGCTATTTGTGCAGCTGCCAATTTTGAAGCTTTAATATTTTTACATTCGACAAGTAAACACTACACCATTACTAAAAATGGTACGATACTTGCTTCAACAACGCATTGAAATTATTATAATTAACTAGAAAAATGGTGAAAATTTTGCAGTCACAGTTCGCAAAACTAAAGCACTTTTTGGTCGTCGTGAAGCACCTTCACGGCTGGCAATAGTGAAACTGGTAGAAAAATTTGAGCTGTCGGGACAAGTTTGTGATGTGAAGAATCGAATCCGTGTGCGTCGCTCAAGAATAACAGATTTAAGCATATTGTTAATAAAATTGTTTTGTTTATAAATCAAATAAATATTTAAATAAAAGGCAATAATAATCAGACTATCAAATCAACATACTATTTTTTTCTAGCCCCTACCCAAGATAAGCGGAAACTAGGTATATACAAGAAAGGTCTACTTACCGTGAAGCAACAAATAGTTTATCATCTCTGAACCAGCGATGAAACCGTATTTTAATTCTCAAATAAATAAATGAATGGATATTTTATCTTTAGGTAAATATATTTCCTGGTATAAAAAATGTTCATTTACTACGTATAAAAGAAATCCAATGACGATCTCTTTGGAATTAAGAAGGACTAGACATTTTCCGATTGTTCAGGACAATAGAAAAATGATGATCCCAGCTCAAAACCAAATGAACCATTTTCTTGAAATGATACGTATCACTAATAATCAACACATGTCATTTTATTATACTATTATTACGTGCTTATTTGTAGCCAAACACCACACTGAACTTACATTATTCATATCTTGATGAAGGTTATATATTTTTTAATGTCTTAATATTGAGCCTAACGAATGCCAAAACAATAAAACAACAAACTAATTATAAACTTAGCCGCTCGTAAAATATATCAATGGCTAATTAAAGTGTCGCTAATTCAGTTTTAAACTGTTTACATTTTTATGGCCTATTACCATAATTATAGATACATCTTCTTCTTATCAATTTGTCAATTCAAAAAATTGATCTTATTATTTTGTACCGCATCTAGGTTCCACAGTAGCACAGTTGTATAAAAGCGTTGTAATTGCATAAATATTTCCGTTCGCGGATACAGTTGAAAGGAATAAAAATCCTTGATGTACAAGACACGTGACGTAAGTCGTTAATAATTATATATCGTTTTAAGAATTTCTATATACATTGAGTCTGACTATAGTAAGTCGTATATTGATATGCAAAATTGAATTATTATTAATTTTTAAGTGAAGAATAGCAAGACGGTAAAAATAAATTTTATAACCCAATTAAAACTAATTAATTGCTCGTTAAACCTTCTTCAAGTGATTTACATTCCCGTGTGTGGTTATGAAGACGTCGCGCACCAATATCTATAACATTGATAATAGCAATATCTCTAAAAATGTAGAACGCTAAAACACTATCGTATAGTTTATTATATTACCATAAAACTATTAAACTTTTAACGACTTTACGTTTTTTTTTTTATACTAAAGTAAACAATTTAATTATCATTCAAACATTAAAGAGATGATTCGTAGAGCGCATATTCATCGTTATACAAATTTTCATTTTCCCGTGAAATTCAAATAATGAATAAAATCTTAAATTTTACTCGTACGTACATTACGGACGTATAACAACATCATCGCATTGATACAAATGGATGTGCAAGTAATGTCTTGGAAGTCATTTGTCAATTGTGTGGTTGGTATATGTTTTCGATTTTCTTTTATTTTTTAATTTAGCAAATATTTTACGTGAGTTTGACGACGTGATTCAACGGAATTGTGTTGTTGGGTGTGTAGGTACTTGATTTTTATAACTGCACATATTATTGCCTTTAAGCAATTCTGAAATATATAATAAAAAAAAAAATATATGTGTGAATGATCTGTTGTACAATTTAAGTATCTTTTGGCTTATTGGTCTAGATCGCACGAAATATATAAAAAAAAAAATCGGGTTTTACAGGCCATTACTGAACCTTCCGAATGAACAATTCGGATGAATATCGCTGATGAATATTTATAGCAGCAATATCGAAGTTAAATCCTGCTTTAGGCAAACGTCAGGCATTCTTGCACCAAGAAGCATTGACAGGCTTCCACGATTAAACAATGAACCCTTCAATAACCTGCTTCCTTCAATAACCAATCAATATTGTCAAGTATGCTAAAGTCGATATCCCAACATACTAAGGCGAGCCAACCAAGAGTTTCAAAGTTCCGAGTTCCAAAGTTTTGTTTACTGCTGTTGTTCATAAGATGGAAACATATACACAGTCTCAAAAATTTCAATTGAAATTAAAGTGACACTATCGGGGTTCGTGACTGGTGGTTAATCTACATTCTAATCGACAGGGTAGATGACGAAACGAAATCGGAGAGCGGAGACTAGAGAAACTTAGTCAGGATCAACTTGTAATTGGTGATTTGCTGATTTTTTTGGATGCACGAGTCGAAGCATCGAATTCTAGTGCAGTTCTTCCTATGACTATGGTTTGAATAGTCAACAATCATGGAATCGAGCGAGAATGAATGCAATAATTCAGCTTGTAACGATTTAACGACCAACTCAACATCAGTGGCATTAGAATTACATCAGCTGGCACTTCTCAAAGCACCGTCACAATTTTCATTAAACCTAGATTTTGAAAGCGCATCGATTAAATAACAATAAACGCACTGATCCTTCCAAAAAATAGCAGCTGTCCTATAGCAGAGCTGATGACTCGCGATGATTTGAAGTCTTATCCATCGTGCAGCTGGCTAAAGTGCTATCAATCAAGAAGGATCGACATACTTTTAGATGCAGCCGTATTCTTTGAAGTCCTGGCAGAAGGTCGACTTAAGTCTCCCAATACTAATATGATTGCACAAAATAACAAATTTGTGTGGGTAGTAGCGGATGCCGGCATCCACGCCCAAGAGATCCAAACACATTGTACTCTCTTTGACATAGAAAATGCATTGCAATGCTTCTAGGAGATAGAGATGGTAGGGTTAAGCACTACAAAGAGCACAGTGCACAGAGCAGATGGACATTTCTCATCTCAACTCATTTTATTGACGATTCATATCAGCTTGGCCATATGATAAAAGTTGATGGTCCGGTTAATTCAAACGCTTACTTCATGCCGCATCATAGCGTTTAAAAAGAACAAACCTCTACTTCCAAACTAGGGGTATAGTATATTCAACACCTCGTCAGGAATTGGTGAGATTCTGTCACTCAACAAAATGCTGCTGTTAGGCCTTATTGTCCAATCCACACTGGGAGCCATTTTCCTGCATTTTCACCTTTCCAAATATGACTTTGAGATCGAAATTGAGAAGAAGTACTGGCAAATTTCGGTACACGAATCAGACCAGTTTCTTTGCACGTTTATCCACAGGCTGCCAAAATTATACAAGAAGATGTCTACGTGGATGATGTTCTTTTACCGGTGCTAACGCCATTGAAGAACTACTTGTTATACTCAAAAGTGGTATTTGCGCTAACCTTTACAGAGTGGCATGTTTCATCTAAGAAAATTGGTGAGCAATCATCAAAAGCTTCATGATCCAGTTCAATCCAACAAATTAAAATTATTAGTGGACAGCAAGGACATACAGTCAAGGTACTTTCCATCCAGGACAATTTAGGACGTGTTTTGATTTGCGGCCTACTTTTAAATTAGAAAAATGCACACGAAACGATCGCTCCTTTTGAAGACAAGTCGAATATTCGACCCTTTGGCTGGCTCTCTCTGCTTCTAATCAGGTTAAAAATCATCTTGCTACACTTGTGGCATAGCAATATGGATTGGAATGATAACCTACCTGACGAGATTTTCAATGGATGGCTTAGATTTCGATTATAAATTGAAAATTTGAGCTTAATTCAGCTGGACAGATGGGTAGGCTGTTCACTAACCGGAGACGAGATGAATTCATTGGACTACATGAATTCAGCGATGCGAAGGAGGTTGTCTACTCAGCATTAGCTTTGCTATATATGTTACGAGTGGCCAACGTTTGTTGCAAATCACGTGGAAAACCGAACCAAGCAAAGAAAAGGTATCCAAAATGCAATATAGCAAGTCGCGGTAAGACCGATACCAAAAAACATAGCCAACCAGACATTTAACTGTATATTCTCGATATTTATGAATTGGGCACAGATGCCCATGCTATTTGGTGTGTATTAATAGAATAACTTGGTCAGAATGGAAGATTCGAAATATTTAGTCTTCCTCCTAATCTTATCAGCCCGTCGTTGTCCAGAAACGGATTCAATGAGGCGATAGTGCACTTCTTTTTAAGTGATTGTTAATCACTTAAAGTTGATATTTTATATGCAAATCAAATATCTTGAACTACTCTTACCATTGTGAGTAATGCTGTTTCGAGTTTTATTGCTCGTATTTCATCGGCATATACGTGGTCTTTTTTAGATTAATCCTCATCTCCATGGTTTTAACTGCTTCGGGTTTCTTCATTATTTCAGGTCCTGTCCACCATTATTCCAGAGAATTTTATTTTGTTAGTGAAATCCCACGGGATGCATGTTCTTGGACTGTGTGTTAAGGCTATGTGTTTTCATTACTTGATTCTAGTGGTGTTTTGAGGGGACTTTTTCGTCCCATTTTATTTCTGTGGTCCACACTTCTTGTAATGTAACTTTGGATGTGATACTAATTGGCGACAACCATCCCTAATGGAACAAATTTTTTTGCAATTTCTGAGGCTAGGTCCCGTTTTGTAACTTCTGTATGATATTTGGTTTATTTTAAATCTGAATCAGTTGGAGATCGGGTACCGATGGCTTCCTAAAGTTTAATAGTTTCAAGAACTAAAACAGAATATTCGCAAAGAAATTGCATTACTAGAGCAAGAAACATTGTGCAGGAGCTATTAACTGCCAAGAGCAAAATTGCAGCCATTTAAAATATGTACATTTCCACATTTAGCTTAAGAAAATTTAACAATTAATCCTTTAATTTAAAAAATAATTAAATAAAAAACTTTAATAATAAAAAAGTTATAACACTACAAATCAGTCCCTCCTAGTTAGCCTACCCTGTGTCTTGCAGTTTTATTGCATCAAAATCGGACCAACGCTACACTTATTAAACCAACTCTACACTTATTTTTACTACACTACATTATTTTTATCTTTACACTAATTTTCCACAAAAAGTTTTCCATATTTTCTATAAATTATCACAAACGAAATTAAAACCAAGCTTTTGTTTACATCAATGCCAAAATCTCTTGAAGGCTGAATTTGGAACCCGTTACAAATTAATTTTTTAAATTTTTTTTTTTGTAATTTACGCACACAGGAATGCACTTATACCATAATACAACACCTAATTAACCCTGTGTCGGAAATTAAAATAAAATAAACAATAAGATTTGAACACGATAATTGTTAACCCTTTCCTTGCCATCTCCACATTGGATTCGATCCCAATCCAGTTTTGCGTTTTATTCTATTGGTTGGATCGTACAAATGAGTTTATTACCACACTTCTTCTTGAAATTTAGTTTGTCTTGTATGTCATTTGTTTAACAGTGCCGTACCATTTTTTTAATGGGGGGGCTTTTTACATTTAATAAGTACAAGTGTACATTAAAGAATTAAATTTATTTTGTGGCTTTAGTATTCATAACTCTACCATATGGCTACCAACAGAAAGGAGCCATTGAAGAAGGACATAAATGAAAATTAGCATGCAATTTCGAAGTATGGCAG
This sequence comes from Tipula confusa, assembly GCA_963556175.1. Taxonomy (NCBI): domain Eukaryota; kingdom Metazoa; phylum Arthropoda; class Insecta; order Diptera; family Tipulidae; genus Tipula; species Tipula confusa. Next base: position 81,593,843 of record OY744475.1, read on the forward strand.
CAATATAGAGAATTTGTGAGTGAGTACGAAGTGTTGGAACATATGCAGAAAGTCATCGAAGGCGAAAGGCACAAATGTCATTACTTTCTGCCCAATCACTGTGTTTTTAAATCCCAGTGTACATCAACCATCTCGGGCATTACGTAAAATTCAATTATGATCGGTTCTACAATTTAAAAGAATATTTTTCCAATTTTGTTTTGTTTTCGTTCTCACCGCTTCGCGCTTACTGAAGTTACACCAAAGATGTATCGATAAGTCAAATATAATGACGAACAATCCTTCCTGCAATGTATTTAATTAGGATCTAGTCCAACAAAATCGCTCGATGTATTTTTCATCAGGTTTGAAAGGCGATTTGAGAGGACTATTACGTCGATTGCATGCTTTTAGGAGAGGACGGCATTAAAGATGCCTTAAGGCTAAAACGTGAAGTTATGGAAATTTTGAAAGTCGGGTGATTTGAACTTCGGAAGTAGCCTTTAAACGACGTTCATTTATTAGATCAACTTTCTACGAGGAGTCGAGAAAGTCACAAAGTCCCGGGACGAGATGTTACCGCAAACATAGGTCAAATTTTGTAACCAATTAGCCGTTTTCTTGATCAAATTTCCAGGTCTCGTCTATTTATCAAAGTCGATTGTCATTAAAAATCATTTCCTCAACTTGAATTTTGTGAAGCTGCAATTTTAGCAGAGCTTAGAATCAAGAGAGCTATCGTGTTTTGCTGGATAGATTTTAAAATTGTTTCGAATTGGTTGGTGAATCAACCATCTAGTTCGACCGCTTTTGTACCAGGTGTCTACAATTCATTGCTTGACTAACAAGTACGGGTGGAACCACGTAGACACGAAAAACAATCAAGCAGACCTAGTTTGTCAGGAGATGTTATCCGAAAAATTAATTAAAAAACTGATTTGGGTTAATGGCCCAGAGTTTTTCTACTCAGCCCAATCATAGATGAACAGCTCGTGCTGGTTGGCGGACGACTGGCGGAGATCATGGGTAATTTGCCGACTCAGTAAGTACAGTTTACCAGACGTTTTGTCAATTCGAAAGTTGACATCTGTGGTCCCGTGATGATCCACTACATTCATGGAGGTTATAGCCATACCAAAGCTTACGTCATCATTTTCATATGTCTCGCTATACAAAAGCCGTTCAAATAGAGTTAGTGAGCGATTTAACATCTAACGCATTTATAGCCGCTTTAAAAATATTCGTTGGTCGTCGTGGCTCTTGTCATACGTTATTTTATGGCAATGGCACAAATTTTACAGTATTTTTGGGATCGTTGGTCATAGGAGGATATGTCTCAATTACAAACCCTGTAACATGCATTTTCAGAGTTCATATTTGGTAGTCGTAAAGAATTATCATTGTGTCGTCAAGTTTCTGTGAGTAAAAAATCGGTTTTACTCGGAGAACCGCCAAGGGAAATTGTAGACGGAAAATCGTGAATGGTAGAAGGCTAAAATTTTAACATTACAACAACTCAGAAATCAGCACAGGTTACACAACTTCTTTAAAAGAGTCACCGGACATTATCATATCTTCAGATCAAGGTCTATGTTTATTCGGGACCAGGATGGAGTCCTTCGTGTAGAAACATCGATGTAGTTACTTGACACTTGGAAGAAGCATTTCTGTGATTTACTAAATATTCCACAAGTGTAAATCAAATGCTGTATTTTATAGTTGTCAAATACAGTGTGCATAGAGAACCCAACCTACGAGGGATTCACAATGGCAATGTAGGGATTATCTTATTACTTTTAAGTATTATCAACAAAACCATCCAACAACGCCAATTTCCCACCGTCCTTAAATTTAGTTGATACAAAAGCCTATTCCACGTCCAGAATATTGAGTTCTATTCGCTTCGTCAAAGGGTTAATTAGATATTGCATTGTTTTGTCTGTGAGTTTGTGTGTTTGTGTGCGTGAAAATTTAAATTTGAAACTGGTTCCTCAGTTTAGTTGTCGATTGATTTTCATTCTGTATGAAGGTCAAAGTGAAGAGATACATTTGTGATAAATAAACTTTATAGAAAAGATGGAAAATATTAGTGGAAAATTAGTGGAAAATAAGTATAGTGAAAGTTAAGTGTAAAAAAAATTTAGTGGACAAATTGTGTGTAGGGAAAATTTAGTGTAGTGAGAAATAAGCATGGTCTTTCTATATTTTGACAAAAATGCGTTTTTAGCGTCATCATAGCAATGAAATTTATTGGTATGTACAGTAGATAAAAACAAATGTTTTGGTGTGTACAGTGCAACTAATTTGCATTTAATTTTTTTCAGATGTATGATGTATCAAGTAAATGTTAATGGGTAAGTAAAAACTATATTTTGTGCTATGGCTTACCAGGTGTGTTGTTTTATATGTATAGTATAATTAGGCCGTCAAATTGTCTAAGGCTTAGTTAATTTTCATTTGAATTTGAATAAATATTTTACTGTCGTTTATAATATATTTTGGTACTCTGTTATTATGTTAATGCTTTTACACCTATCCCTAGCCTAACACACACAACAGCTACCAGTCGTCGTTAGCTGTGGAGGTTGCGGAATCGTTATTTAGCTCGATACGCATTTAAGATGGGAATATTGGGCGATGATGATACTCGTTGTTTGGTACTACTGGGTATAGTCCCGTCAGGATGTACTTTTTTGTTTTTTTGTTTAATTAATTCGTTCATATACATGTAATCTTTAAAAAATTCCTTATAAAACAATAAGGTTCTAACTTTATTTGGCTATTTCGGGTGTGTAATTTTTAGACTTTTTGAGTAATATCATAGATACTTAAATGTCGGAAGTTTCCATCTGTGGGCAGTAATTACCATCTGCTCAAACAATATAGCTCTACATGTGGCAGGTTTGTTTATGCTATATACAGTTATACGTTTATGCTATAAATTTGCATTTTTGACTGTCACGGTTTTATCACCATAGCCAATAAGCGCAATATAAAAAAACGGATGATTTCGTTTTATTCCGATTTGTTTATTGCCTTAACGCAGAGAATTTTGAATGTGTACCAAATATGAGGGATTGTTCTATACTGCAACGCGTAAATAACCATCATCGTCGTATAAATTAGGCAGTCGAAAGTTTTTGGGAGGCCTTTCCAATTTTCGAAAAAATGTAAACCAAACTCAAATTTGTGGACATTGTAATGGATCTTCATTTCTATAATATATGTGCCAGTTGATTCCAATGTTCAAATCCAATGTAGCGATGTTCTGAACATGTTTCAATGTGTTAGAATCAGAAGGATATATATATATATATATATATATATATATATATATATATATATATATATATATATATATATATATCCAGTCTTCTATGAATATTTTAAAGACTTATGTATAAGGAACGCGACGCGTTGGCAAATCTGTGGAGCTAATCATTGCGAGCTCGTTATATATTACTGCTCACCTGAGAACTGTGCCATCATAATATTAATTTTCTTAAACTATTCGGACTTCTGTATTAACAACACTAAACAATTTCTCAAAACTAGTGAAAAAATTTAATTTTTGTTTTTGTCATTAGTCAAGCAAATGATGAGTTGATAATCATTGCCTACTATTTTACAAATACAATATTTTTTGTTACAATATTAACACTACAATATCTCTTAATTACATTAAGAATAAACGGTATATGTAACAACTATGGCATGTGCGGGTACAAATAATGTCTAAGGATTATAGAAAATATCAAGGTAGATTAAAAGTAAAATTAGAGTTGCTATTGGACGGATTGTAATGCAAGATAACCAACAAAAATAAAAAAAATAATATTTGTGTGTACTTTTTTTCTAACCTAAGTTTTTAAACACCCTGTTTCTCAAAGGATTTCAAAAATAGCCACATCATGAAATCCAGTATTTTTAATAAGCTTACGATACAAAACATCATGATTGATAAAGTCAAAAGCTGGTTCATTCTATAAATAGTGAAGCTTCTTTTTTATTGGCATTTGTGATACAATGAGTAAAATTGTTCAACTTAATAAATGCGTCCTCGGTATAACGGCCTGCAATAAACCCAAATTGACTGGAATTTAAAATCTCACTTGCTCAAGAAACAACAACATCCGTTCTTTAAAAATTAATTCTAAGACTTTTGAGAATAGCGAAATAGGACTTACTGGGCGATAATTATTTGTATCAAGGTGAGATCCTTTTTTATGAAGTGGGATAACCATAGAGTTTTCTTTCTTTAATTTAACCTTCTATCAAGATACAATTCCAATATTATTTGGCGATTATTTGTTAAGAAATGGTTACACAGTTTAAATTCACTGATAGGAATGTTCGTTTATTTAGAGTAAACGTTTTGAGAGTTGCGCTACTTTTAATGCCAGTCCTTAATTTGGTATATGCGAGCTTGTAACTTTCTTAATGCAGTTTGCGAATTTGAAGCAGTTTGTGAGAATACGTAAAAGCAGTGTCATCGGCAAAGGTTGTTGTCACTATCATTTTACAGGTTGGTAGATCAGCAAGCACATCACTGGTCCAAACACACTTCATGAAGACCCACCGTGTTTATCATATTTAGTTCGGTAATGGTTTCATTTTGTTAAATATGGCGTTTTTTAGAAGCCTTCATGTCACACTTTGTTAAAAAGTTAAGCAATATCCAGAAAAACGGCGGAAAGGTATTTCTTTTCATCTAGCACTACTTTGACTGTGTTTACAACTCTATATGCACTTGCTCTACAGTATCATGCAGGCCACGAAACCCAAATTAATGGTTTGGCATAATGTGCTATTCAGATAATATTGGTTTAAAATTTTAAATAACTTTTTTTGAAAAAGTTTTAAGACTATCGGAAGAAGACTTAATGGCTTGTATGACGTGACATGCATTTTGTTTTTTTAACGCTTCGAAATCTTTATAATTAGCGCTATTTTCTATTTATTATGGAAATATCGACATCTTAATATTGATCGGAGGTATGAATAATTTTTTTAAGAGAAAAGAGCACGCATTAAACTTTTTAATGTCAGGAGCTTTGCGTTGGAAATCTAAATACCTGACATGCTCGGTAATTTATAGTATGGTTCTGACTACACTGTAAGCCCGTATTGTTGGTACTTAACATTCCTTTTTGGCTATTCAGTTGGTAAATGTAATAATGGTTACCGGTTTCATCGAAATACTTTATTGGAACTTTACAGCCGCATCTTTTTTAAATGGCTGTATTTGAATTTTATTTCTACTACTTCATTTTGAACGAAGCAATATATAATTTAGCGTCTGGTAAAGTTTTGATTATTTTCTCAAAGCTTCTCTTCGATAAATCGGTGGCGTCTGTCCGTTTTGCACTTTGAGTTTATTTTGTTCGATTAGGGTTTTGTCAATAATTGTTTATGATTTTTTCGGGATAATTTTGAGACATCATGCCTCGTGAAGCCTTGGAACTATGATACTTGCTTAATTGGTGCCACCTGGACCTTACTGGCTACCAAACTGACTTTGACTTCATCATTATGTCATTTACCTGCAGTAACCGATCGAGACATATGCTAAATCAAAATTCGGTTTCACATGTCCTATTTCATTGCGGAACCCTGATTTTTTCCGAATTTAGATGTTTTTCTTTGGTATTCTGCCAAACTATAGCTAATTCCTTACTTTGTAGTTCGCCATCCTAGCCTAAATGTAGAAACCTAAGACTCTGCAACAATAAGTTTATTGATATTATGGTGGATTCCAACCAGCCTAATGTTAATTGGTAATTTGTTCTCTACTTTCAATAGGGATTTTCAAAGGAATTTAATTTTTTTTTCTTTTTCGAAGGATTTTAAGAAACATGATACATCCCCGTAGTTTTGTGAGCATCCTCTAATAATTCTTCTAACCTTTGTGAACCAGCCATAAAAGCATCGGCATAAAAAGCAAGTAATATTTTTTCTGCAACTAAAAGCGTTTGTCGCTAAGTGCTTTCTTTGGCTGTTCCGCTGGATCGGTTTGCTCTACAATACTATGATTGTCCCTGTCGTCAAAATCAAATTAAAATAGCGGTGCATAGTACTTAGAAAGTTTATACAAAACATTTCAATTTTCGCTATCTATAACCTTTGAACCAGTGTCAGCCTTTAAACTCCTATGTTTAAATTGGATTTCGAATTTATTGCTAGATGATGAGTATCTTTGTGTAAAAGTACATGGTGTATAACCAAATGTTGATAACTAAAACAATTTTCTGAACTATTATACTTTTCTCGAAAAATAGGTCAACTATCTTCACATTTCCCTGCATCATCTGGTGCTTTGACATATTTGCAATAGTTCTTGAAGATTTTAGCGGTCCCGGGCGAGTAGTGTTAAAATTAGGGTTTGGTTTCCGAAATGTGTCAAGTTCACTTATATCAACGGGAAAACTAACCGTTACCATCCAGATCGGATGCCCGAATTTAAGGGCATGTCCTCATAATTTCAAAAATCAGTAGCCACCTTAGCAGAATCTGGAAATAAAAAAAAACATATTCGTGAAAAGAGAAATAAGCAGATCACTGTTTTACTGTACTGTAAGATGGTCAAATCCAAACAAACCCGCAAAAACCTGTGTTGCAGAATACTATTTTTGGTAGGCCAGTTTCCGGAAGATCAACGGACATTAACGGAATCAGTTCAAATTTGCCTACATATATGGCATACAATAGCCCATATGCCCAACAGACTAATTTATATCGCCAAAAATTTAAGAAAATTCTGGAAGCTTCATACACATGCACATTAAAAGTCATTTTCCAGAGCACTTACAGCGAGATCTAGAGGGGCGATTCGTATTTTAGCTTCTTTTTAAAGAATCACCTACGAGCTTGGGGGATTCTATGTATCAAGCTATTCTGAGATTAAGAGGAGTTGAACGTCGTTGTGAACGGGAACGCATTTTTTTGTTATACCACGCCACGAGTTTTTTATCTAGTACCCTCACTTGAAGCATGTGAGTGAAATTTCCCTAGACGTAACAACTGTTATTTTATTTACCTCATTATAGTATTTTTAAGTCATCAGTGTCAAATAGCAGATTTAGAGTGGTTTTGGATGGTTCTGCAAAGGCAAGTTCAGGAATATCGCTCAATAACAGTTTTCCTGTCGGCCCGATTGTACAGTCCTTCTTTTTTGCAAGTCATTCTACGACTTCGAGAGCATAAATTCGTTCTCTCCACCAATGATCACAAAATGTATCGACTCGTTGTCATGTCGCTAGTAGATACTGTTTACCAAAAAATTGTCTGGAGAATGGATCCTTTTAAACCAATTTGTCACTTTAAATAAAGCACAGTATAGGTTCTTTATCTTTCTTGGCCACCAGGGCAATCAAACAAGCAGCAGAAGACTACCAATTCTCATCTTTGGTAGTAGCCAATGTAATTATACAGGAAATTGCAAGCAAATATGGTTTCAATACTCGAACACTATGATGTCCAGCTCAGGAAATGGAAGACCGATTGCGAGCAGATCAAAAGTAATGCTCCCACGGATTGGCAATGAGTTCATCTTAAACAACTGTAAGATCGAGATATAGAAGGTACTATCGCCGCCGTGGTTTTAGTTATCTCCAAAACGATAAATTTATATTTACCTCGAATCTAACAGACTCCATGCGTAGCACAAGAAGAATTGTTTAATTGTTTAATTTGTTTTAATGAAAGTTAGTCAAATTGTTAACACTTTGGGGAAGATAGCTCCTGTGGACATAAACACAAAGGTATTTATGCAAAGATATATATGCACAAAGATATATATGCAAACATATTTATTTATGATTTGGGCTGATAAACTAGACTGGGAATTGTATAGTAAAAGATCCAAAGCGACTGGTCAGATATTTCGACCTTACGATTTATGCAACCAAGAAAAGACATGGATTCTGCGACTGGAGTAAGTGGCTGCAATTGTTTATTTTAAGATTATCCAATCCAATAGAGAAATGTTTGTAATATGGTCTCATATAAAACCAAGATTGCACTAAATGATTCCTCGGGTGGAATTACCCGCTTTTGTTTTTTTGTCCAACCTGATTTAGGTTCCGTGTTTTCCGCCGAAAAGCCTGCTAATTGCGCTACGCGGGGCTTATTTTGAAGTTGAATCAAACAATTTATGGAAGCAGGGACCGTGGTGGCTGCATAATACTGCTGAATATTGGCCAGAGAAACAAAGAAGCGTTCACCTTTAATTTTAACACTAAAAAATGAATGGTATGAGTAAATCATTTCCAAGTACTCGTCCTTGAGGAAATTATAACGAGTGCTTTGTTATATATTCCAAAATGTTGAAAACGTCATCTAATTAAAGGAAGCCCAAAGCTGCAGCATTTACCTGCGACGAGAAGAGTTCTACCACATTCTACATACATTTTCTTACAACAAACAGCGAAAGTACTACTATACGAGGACGTAGTCGCACTACACGCAAACGGAAAAGGGAAAAAGGGTAGCATCTTAAAATAAAGCACTCCATTATCTTCCATCCCTACTCTTCAATTACATCATTAATACTTCAAACCGCGGTGTCGGCAACAGTTAATCGGTGTACTATCAAGCTTTTGCTTAGGCACTAAGGCCGTACATCTTGTAGTCGTCAGCAACTTATCAAGTGTCACATTTATGGTAGGCCTAAATAGATTTACTACTCATCGAGGTATTTGTAATGAGCTGTATAGTGACAATAGTACGTATTTCGTCAGCGTTCATTCAAAATTACTAGAAGAATTTGCAAAAATGATCAGACTTTCGAATAACGTGCCAAATTTCTTTTCCAGAAATGGCATAACGTGGCACTTTATCCTGTCTAGCTCGCCTTATTTGGAAAGTATCTGGGAAGCGGCCATAAAACCAATTAAGTCTAATCTTAGAAGAGCGATCGATAAATGGTTTCTGACCCATGATCAAATGAACACTCTTAGTAGAAATTAGGGGTTTTCTTAACAGACGTCGATGCTCTCCCACCTTCTCATTTTTTTATAGGTTTCTATATAGTTGCAAATCATACAACTTATGAATCAACAATTTCGGAAACACTGGTACCTAGAACACCTATTTCCATTGCAATAGCGTTCCAAATAGAGAGGTAAACAAATTCCCGTCCAATTAGATGATATCGTCTTAATCAAGAAAATTGACTTGCCTGTTAACCGATGGCTCCTTGGGAGAGTCATTCATGTTCATGCTGGATCAGATGGACTCGTAAGAGTTGTGACTTTCAAAATTCAGCGTTCTGAGTTTAAAAGGCAATACACAAACAATGTGTTCTTTCTGTCACTAACAAGGACCTCATGATACGATAAATTAGCACCGTTTTCCTAGATACGTACCATCAATCATCCTAACTCATATCCAGACACATCAACCAACCTTAACATCTTTCTTTGCCCCTATAAACCTTCAAATTAGCTTAAACAGCATCATGCAGAAATTTCATGAAACGCAAACCCGATAATTTTAAATTTAACAATTTAAGGCGCGCGGTCCTGTTGGAGTGCAGAATCCATGGGCCGATTCATCGTCCATGTCAGTACAGGTTGGTTGGAGCAATATAAACTTTCTTTAAAGAACATTTTAGTTTATTTTGGTCACTAATTTTGTAACTTCGAATTTAATTGTAATCTCAAAAAATATCAAATTGGTCGAATTGATCATCAGTATCAACTAATTATGTTTTAACTTTTTCGTTTATCGCACTACATAATTCAGATTAAATTCTAGACATTAAACATTGAATCTAAATTATCTAGTCTAGATTTAACTATTTCCGTTATCTTCTATAAATTTGTTGATTGTAACGTTAAATTTCTTTAATTTCCGAAACGACGTCTATTTTTGTTTCACGATATCCACTTTGCCGAAAATAATAAAATACCTAAGCCAACCTTAAAATTGTATCGTTTCACAACGACCAAATTAACCCCACATCAATTAAAAACCACTTGTTCAGGACCGAAATGTTAACTTGAACTTAAACTTTTCATATCAATCAAATAAAATTTTATAATGTTAGAAAAATTGTGTTACGAACCACAATTTACAAAAGATGATAATGTGAACCAATAAATAAAACATTAAATACTATAGGCCGCCCAACCTCAGAAGCCAAAAAATTCTAACGAAATTTTAAATCCATAATCAGCACCACCGCACTGTGTAATACTCTATTTTTACATAAAATAAATTTTATGCACTTTAAAAATAGTTTACTGACACTTTTTGATTAAACAGAATTTTTAAATATTAAAATATGTAAAACTTTAAATTAATATAGTTTTTTTTAAGAGCATTAAAATAGTAAAAGTAATTCAAAATAATAAGCTCTCTTGTGATTTGTGACTAGGTACTATACCACGAAAAAATTAAAATAAAATAAAGTAAAAAAAAAAACTAATTAAAAAATTTAAATTTTTTCAATACATTTTTCACATTTTCATACAATTTTTTAAAAAATATTATTTTTCATCATGCCGCATATATACACTGTAACATCTATCGCACACATTTCTCTAACTAATTTTTATTTATCGTATAATACAAAAGTGGAATTTTCATTGATAAAAAAATAAAACGATAAATACTCGAATTTATACGAGACTAAACAAAAAATCGCTCAACTCAACAACAAAAATACTCAACATTATAGTAAAATTATAAAAAGCGAAAAAAATCCAACAACAGTAGAAAAAGCACTCAGTTTTTAACACACAACATATTATAGAAATACAACAAACGAAAAAAACGAAAACAACAAACAGAAGTAACACAAAGTTTATCTTCGGTTGATGAAAATATAAATATTTTGTTGAGTTTTTCATCTTTCTCGTTCAGTTGCTTTTTGAAAGCCGTAGCGTTCGTCAGTTAAATAATATAGAATTTGGTTAACATTTTTATCATAATTTATATTGAATTGTGTATTGTATATATATTTTATGTTTTAATATTAAATTAATTAATTTTGGTGGAAAAAAAAATTTGGAAAATTTGGAAAATTTGTGAAAACTAAAAAAAAAAAAAAACGTTAAGTGGATTTAGTTTTAGTGTTTAAGGATTAATTTATTTTGTTAATTGGTTAAAAAAAAAATTAAAAATTGTTCGTTGGTTATTGTGAATCGTGAAAACTGTGAAAAATCTTAAAAAGTGATTCATTTGAAACAAAAGGCAGTTAATGCAAATATAAAAGTGAGTTTACAACTGTGAATAATTTGTAAGGTGTTTAAAATAAGTCGTTCGTGTAAATTAATTTATTATATATTAAATTTAATTAATTTATAATTTTTTTTTTTAATATTTATGACATTGAACAGGTAAAATTAAATTAATTTATTTTGACTTTGGTTTCGTTCCACTGCGAACTAGTTGCGTACGTGTACAATTATCGTATTATAGTTTTATGTGGTTCATTGAACATTTGCAATGCACTTTCGTTATATGGAGTTTGAAAGTTTTAATTTTTTTTTAAATGAATTAATTGCACCAGTGAGAATTCTGAATTTACAAACACCGTCGTACAACACTGTATGTACATGTTGAATAACATCTTTCTTTTTATAGACTTTTGGGACTTTAAAAAAATTTCCATTTATTGTTTTTCTGGAGTCTGTTTAATCATATATTTTATTTCAATTATATTAAGTTACATAAATTAACCGAAAAAAATTAATTTTTGTTTTTAAACTAAAATAACGTGAACGCTGTTGTTTATTTGGGGAATCAAATTTGATTATTTTGAAATACCCTGCCGACGTCGAGCTAAGTGTTTATGCTATCGTTATTTTTAAGATAATAACGATTTGTTTGATCGTGCTTAAAGTAATAATTTTTTAAATTGCATTCCAATGTGTTTTAGTTGTTTAGTGTAAAATATATATTGGCCATAAAAGAATTTCTCATGAAAATTTGTGAAAAAATAATTAAACGAATTGTAAATATTTTCCCACATATAACTTGTTTTTTTTTGTCGAGAAAACCGCATTGTTGCACGATATTTTCATTCATGAATCGATGTGTGAAAATTCGATTGTAAATGAAAATTAATTTTTTGTTTTTATTTGGCACCTTGGTTGAATGAATCAAAGACCCTCATCTGAAATATAGACAATGATTATCGTAGGGTTTGGCTCGAAAGGTAATTTACTAATTTTTCATTTGAACGCATTTGAGAAAACATCGTCGTACTGAAGCTTTCCAGATTTCTTCAGATTCACGTAAAAAACGTAAATTGGTTTAACCTTTCGATTTCGAGAAAGTGGCAAATGCTTTTAAATACGAAAAATTTAATGGCGTATATGTCAATGAAATTGAAACAAAGTTAATTCCATTCTTTATATTTTTGCCGATTTGAAAGCTTTTGTCCTAAGATTGTTTAGAACATGGTTCATTACTGATTTGGCAAATGTACTGGTAGTCTCATAACTGCATATGCGAGTGATCATAAAGGGTGGTACAATTAAAAGTTGGTTTTTAAAAATGCTATCCAATGAATATATATATATATATATATATATATATATATATATATATATATATATATATATATATATATATATATATATATATATATATATATATATCAATATTTTTTGTAAAATTTGGAAAAAAATTGGGGCTCCCTCGGCTGGCTTTACGTAATCTTTGGAGTCAAGTTTTCAAAAAAATTTCTATTTTGGTGCCTATCTCGTGAATAAAAGTTGCAAATTTATGTTTTAAGGCTGGAATTATCTCTGGATTATCCGCATAAAATCTATCTTTAACAAAACTCCATAGAAAATAGTCCAACGTCGTCAAATCACAGCTCCGCGTAAGCCAAATGATATCTCCAAAACGGTTGATTATTTGATTGTCAAATTTGGTGGGCAAGATATCGTTTGTTTGTTGGATTGTACTGGCATGTGGCGCCATCTTGTTAAAACCTTGAGAACATAAAAAAATTGGTTAGCATGCCTCTCTAACGGTCACCATTGACGGTAACGGAGTTTACAGCAGCGTTTTCGAAGAAAACTGGGCCAATTATACCACCACTTCAAAATCAACACCAAACTATTACTCTTGGTAGATGCATTGGCTTCTTTACCATGGTCCGAGTAATGGCCAGTGGGGTGATCGGCATAGGCCCCAACTGCAATATTTTCGTGTGTTATCCATTCTGTTTTCTAATAACAAGCCTTTTTCACGAACTTTCTTTACCAATTTTACTACAGCGGTTTCAATATTACTATTCAAAGTTCGCGCGGTTTTGGCTTCACAACAATTAATTTGAAAATAAGTTTTTAATATTTCGAAACGCTCTTCAAGCGAAAACATGATTAGTTCGTGCCGCGAAACATCAGACAGAAAAGTGTTGCTATATAGCCTATAAAATAAAAGCAAACCAAAAAAGCCTTACCTTTACATTGGTGATTCAAGCAATCGCTACAGAACTTATGGTGCTCCTATGCACCTGGAAATGATGAAATTTGTTGATTCATCGTGCCAACGGTTAGGATACTGACCAGCCGTTATTGTTAAATTCGCATAGTCTAATTCTTTAACGTTGATGCTTGCATTGAATTTTAGCAGCACTTAGTAATTATAATGGCACCACTTGCTGTTAAACATCATTGTACTGTAGACGTTAGTGATTATCTTTTGTCATCGTCGATACTTAGAATATCCATTCACATTGAGAGCCTTTTTGGAACGAAACTGCTTTTGAAAGAAGAAATTTTCCATCAATATGAGCTTGTGACTTATTAAGTTATGTGCATGAGGTAATTTACCATGCACTGTGAGGACTTCCATTAATATTATTTCAGCTTTAATTAAAACAAAACTCCGACTGCTAAATCTAGTCTATAAATCTTCAACTTGAACTTCAGCGTTTTGAGCCTCATTTTCTATGTGGTTGGGTAGTCCTTGATAAAATTTGTATCGTGATTACGACAGATGCGTTGACAAATAAAATTCAAACTATTGGGTTCCACATTGATTAAATTATTACTTTATTGCAGTTTGAGAGGCGACGTACTGTAGTTTAGTGACATTCACCCGTGTTCGATTGATTTGAGCTCCTGGATAACCTTCACACTATCCCTTTAATAAACACGAATTCACGTTCGAAGGGCGGTTTTGATATTATATTGACGATCTGTTGCATTAAAATGTCCGTAGCTTATGTGCTGCCAACAACGTAAAGTTTAGACTGACTGAATGCCAGTTGCAGATAGCTTGTTCTACAAAAAACTTGACCAGGAATCTTGAACACGAATGATCCGCCTCACAAAAACAACCATTTGTGCTCCCATCGATGCAAAGGCCAAAATGCTGTTGCATGAGGGTTTATTTTTCCGAAATTGTTTATGGTTTTGATGTTTGGAGTTTAATTCATGATAAAAGGAACTGAAGTTACTTGAGGGTATTTTCACTCGAATCAACTGGTTTTGATGGCTTTTTTATAATGGCTCTTTTATGATGTCTTTTTGTCAACAACTGACATTTAACGCACCGCAACTATGTTCATTTGTAATAAACATATACTATGTTCATTTGCTTTAGTTTTTTCAAAATTTAATGCGTCCTGACGTTCCCTGTTGCCTCCTACTGCGATGTTTCATATCCCTTTTCATTATATTCATATTTTCTTGGCTTTGGCGATGTTACCACCTTTGTTTTTTTCTTTCGCTGCCCTTTGTTATTTGTTGCGCGTTTTGACATTTGCGAAAGTGAGAGTTATAATTTAAACGTTCCACAGTCAGTATAGCCAAATATATATGTTATTAGAGTTCATAATTTCTTTATTCATATTAAAATAAGTCAAACCACTCTACTCTGCTAAGTCGTCGGTACCTTAGTTGTTTTAATATATCGCTGACCCATTCTTTGGGCTTGTACTTGTAATTTTAAGTAATATTTCGTTTTAACCCCAAGGTTTGTCAAATGGTTGTGCAACATTCGGAAACATAACAGAACAGTATTATTTTTCCTTCGAGGAGTGTTTGATGATATTTACAATCCTACGCACTTTTACTATGGTTTATCGTTCCATTTCTGCTTCGGAACCCAAAATAATGGTCTGGTATAACCTAACGCTCTTCCAATACGGATTTAAGTTTAGTTAGTATCATTTTTTCAAACAACTTTAAATTGTCTTGAAGAGGTTGAGGGGAAACTCGGCCGGCTCGAAGCGAGGGCTGACATCTGCAACCAATTAAAAATATCAAATAATATTGTTGTGTGTGGGTTACCGTATGCGGATGATAATGTTAATGATTTAGTGGTTAAAAATTGTGCAACAATTGGTGTGACAAATTATCAGCGATGAAATCTCTTCCAACCTAAAAATTTAACAATCGAATTTGACTTCTACTGCATTAATAAATGTTTATATTGTAACTTTAAAAAGTCTCGTGTTAAACAAACGATGATTACTAACTTTCGGAAGAAAAAGACTCTCTATCTGGATGAAATCGATCCTGATCTGGATAAAACACGAATTATCATTAAAACAAAATTTAACTTTCGAGTACTATGGTGCGCGAATAACGAAATCCTCCTTTGTAAGGCACTGAATATTAACCTACTGCGTATTCTTATAATATATTTTTTGATGATTCACAACTAATATTTCTATTGTGTGAAGTTGGGGATTTGCATATTTTGTTATTACATGTAGTGGTCGCATTACACTACGGGATTTATCACATTGAATATCTACGAGCAATTATAAAGGCGCAAGTACGTATGCGGATGTAAAATATAAAAAATATCTGCATATTAACCAATCAAAGCAACACATATAAACCATGTGACTAGCTTCACCAATCAAATCACACGTAGGCGGTCAAAAATCTTCGTATTCCATTTAAAAAAAAATTTAAAAATTTTTTTTCCGATTTTACATTGTTTTTATTTTGCTACGCAATATTATATCCACAAACGTATGATTTGATTGGTGAACCTAGTCACATGGTTTGTATGTGTTGATTTGATTGGCTAGTATGAGGATGTTTTTTTACATTTTACATCCGCATACGTGCTTACGCCTTTAGTGTTATTTTATTTCTTACTTTAGTTGCGGTACTTTTTCGATTTATTTTAACTCTATGTTTATTTGTTTGTTTTATATTACGGCTATGCGTGATTATATTAGAAATTGTTGTATTTTATCACGAAAAGTAAAGGGAAAATAAAACTGTCGATAAAACTGTAAAAATGTTCTAGACATTCTTATTTCCGAACCAACACGAATTTTTAAGGCTTTGGCAACATGCAATGATAACATATTTTGTAGATTTGATCAGAGTTTATTTCGTAATGTTTCATGAAAAGTTTTAAACTCGGGCATATCTGACCACTGTTTAATTGAAACTAAATTTACTAGTGCAGTTAAGTCTAGACCCATCGCTAGAAATGTTGTGGTTGCCCGTTTTGACTAGTCAACTGGAAAAAGCGCTTTTATATGAATGTTAGAGATATGTGTACGGCCAAATTGAGCCATCGCTAGCTTTTGATCTATTTATAAATATTCTAAACGCTCATCTTAAAGTTTGCAAAACAATTATTGCAATTGGGAAAAAAGTAGTTAAGCTTGGGCCCTGGATGTCCGACCACTTACTAAAATATATACGCTTGAGAAATAAACTATGCCATCTTGCAAACAAACACTCCACCAATAATAGGTTTGTTCGGTACAGCCAGAAACTTGTTACATTGTAAATTTGAAAGTAATTCAGACAAATGAATCGTTTTACGTTCAGCAATTTCGGACAAATGGATATTTTATTTTATTATGAATTTAACTGTGAGCCCAGGGATTTTTCCTATTATCAGTTTTCTCCAAAGTTTTCGAAAAGGCTATTAAAAGTGGACTGGTTAATATTCTAGAAAAAATAATTTTTTGTCTCCACTTCAATTCGGGTTTAGAAAGAATAAGAACACAGAACAAGCAATTTTATCATTTCTTAAATAGATCAGTGAGAACATTGATCGAGGCTTTAAGTTATCAGCTCTGTTTATCGACATGATTAAAGTTTTTGATAGAGTAGACCATGCTTCCATCTTAAAGAAGCTTTTTTCCTGTGGTTTTCGGGGGTAATCACCATTCAAGTCAGGAACTTTCCATCACGGATGGGGTTCCTCAAGGGCCGGTGTTGGAACCTTTCTTATTCCTGGTTTACGTTAGTGGTAGTTCAACAATAGTACAAGTAAACAAGACATCATCTCTGGTAAAGAACATGATCTAGATTATCTGACAGTTTGGTTTAAAGCTTACAATTTACTTTTAGGTGATAAAACTAAAATAATACATTTTAGAGATAGTTTGAGTTTGCTCCTCGTTTGGCTACTTTGTAAGTCTTATTAACAAAATCAAATACTTTGGAGTTTAGTTTGACATAAATCTTAATTGCGAGACCCACATTGAATGCCTGAAATCCAAAGTATTATTGGTATCTAAAAATATATACGTTTTACGTCTCTTTTGTCCGTTGGCTAGTTTATTTTGCTCTGGTTGATTATGTTCTTCTCTATGGGCTAAAACCAAAGCGCATTACGGTGCTAATTGGTCGGCAAACTCTTTGGGTGTAATATTGACATTTGTTTTGAAAATTAATTTTGTGGGAGTGCTAAAAAAATTATTTTCACATAAAGTTTTTTTTGCACAAAAAGTTAAGAAGATGCGAAGATTCGAGACGTGTAATCTATAATCGTCACCAAAACTTAATTACTTTTATTATCTCTAATTTAAATTGAATTTTAATTTCTACTGTAGTGTTTACATAGGCCAAAAACTAAATTTAATAAATATTTACTAAAAGCTTATCGGACATGATTATATCTATGTGTTAAATCTAATTGTTGGTGCCTTTAATTTTCTTAATAAAAAGTTTCATCCTCCTTGATTTAGGTTTTTGTGTATTTAGAAAGAGAATTCTAAAGATATGTTCCAATTCATTATGTTGATTTTATAATCCAATTTCTAATATTGACTTTATGCACGATTATTTTTTTATTTTTTTATTTTTATATCTATTCACAAAATAGTCTGGTGTTATCCATTCACCTTAACATGATGTGGGCAGTAACAGAGATAGGAATGTTAAAGTTAATATTTAAAATGGTACCATTATTTGTTTAAAATACTTTAATCTTGTAAATATTTAGGTTTTTTAAAGATCCCGTATCTTATTCGATTAGTATGGCAAAGTGAAGTTATGCCTGATAAATGAAAATTGGCTACTTTACGTCCTATCCTTAAAAAAGAAGATCATCCAAAATTCGAAAAATATCGCGGCGTAGCCTTCATTTGCTCATCTTACAAATTACCCACTTTTATAATATTGGAGAGAATTACTCTCCAGGTTTAAAGACTTTACATTTTAAAACGCAAATAAATTTTATGTCCAAAAGTGTAAAACTTTAAAAATTAGAAGCTTTCTGTTATATTTAAGTTGTTAAATTGTAGCTTGTTATATTTAAAAGAACTTGAAACTCTGCATTTTGATATTTTTATAGTTTTCCGAAAATTTTAACCAGTTGCATAGTGTTGGTTGTTGACTACACCGCTGTGACCAATTATAAGTAAAATCGTTCGTTAGGCTAACTATCTTCAACGTTCATCAATTGAAAAAATATGGTCTGAAAGATCTTGTAAAAGAACTTAGTAAAGGGTCAAATTTGGCCTGTAATGCTGCTGATTTTTTTAAATTTTAA
This sequence comes from Tipula confusa, assembly GCA_963556175.1. Lineage (NCBI taxonomy): Eukaryota > Metazoa > Arthropoda > Insecta > Diptera > Tipulidae > Tipula > Tipula confusa. The sequence continues at coordinate 81,612,545 of OY744475.1, forward strand.
TATTAAATTAAGCATCCATAGCGTTAAGCTTCTTTGCATAACTTTAAGCTCGATTGACGTTTCTTTAGTTTTAATATAGTAAAAGTGAAAGTTCTTAAATTTAAATTTCGTTTTATGTTAAAATCATTTTTAAAAGCATTATTGATGAAAAGTTTAATTTGGTTAATGAAAGCTTTATCAAATTGTATTAGCTTTACGGCGTTACTAGATTTTACCGCAGTTTGAACTTATATAACTTTCCTTGCAATGCTTTGAAAGTTTGAATTAAAAGCTTGATATAATTTAGAAGCTTTTTGATATTATTTACTCACATTTACAAATTAATGTTTTAATAATTAAGCTCTACAGTTATCTAGAATATGAACCATTTTGTTCTAGTTCCCTTATTTTACTTTTACAAAGTTCATAATTTCAAACGGGGTTTCAAAGCTTTTAATTATCATTAATGACGTTATCTTAGTATTTAATTAATTATTTTGTTAGGTTTTACTTAAGATTTAATTAAAGTTCTCAATGATCATTTTTTAGTTAAATTATTCAGCAAAGCATGATTTATGAGGTTTTACGTTTTTATCCAGATTAATGAAAGCTTTATTAAATTATATGAAATTTTAATTAAAAGCTTGCATTATCCTAAAAATTTAGAAATGTGACCATAGATGGAAGTATTTTTACTAATGAAAACTAAGCTTTAAACTAAGTTCTGGCCATATTATTGTTTCTAAATAGCCTGATTATTGTGCTTTTATGATATTACACTATATTATTGAAAGTTTTATCAAATTGTAATATAATTGTGCTCTTAAAAATTTAATTACTTCGTATTGTGTATGAAAAGCGTCGGTTGCAAGTTTTAATTAAAGTTTAAAAAAAAATAAATTCTAACCTTTTGAAAATATCGTTAATAAAATTTTTTGATTTAAACTAGATTAGTGAAAGCTTTATCGTGTAAGTTTACATCTTGACAAACATTTGATACTCTTGTATAGTGATTTTTGTGAAAAAAAAACTAGATTTATGTTTGTAAGTTTTGCAGATTTCTAGAACAAGCCCCTTCTATTTCAGTTTCTTTATTCTAATTTTTAACATTATTAAAAACGTTAAACTGTTTTTGCAAGTTTTTTAAATTTAACACTTTGACTTACCATTCTCCTAGTTGCGATTTAATTATTTCATTGGAGTTTTTAAGTTTACCTTTAATACAATCAATATTTGAAAATTTACCGGAAAATTCAAATATTTAAGCTTTTGGACAAACATATAAACTTTAATCTTTGACGTTAAATTCATTTGGGTATCCAAAATATTAAGTCAGCCAATACAGTAGACGATTAATAACAAATAAATTTAATCCATCCAATAGCGTCTTTACTAGATTTTTAAACGATTTGAGCTTTTGACTTCTGACTTTAATAAATATAACTTTTAAGTTGTATTTATGAAAAGAGCTTTAATCTCATTTTGTGACATTTTGAAGATTTGATTTTCGGGTTTTCTAGGTTTTTGCAGTTCCGATATCATTTAAAAAGATGAATAATAAGCTTTTGTAATTTTAAATCAGATTAAAGAAAGCTTCTTTAAATTGCTTAATTACCTAGAATTGTGCGAAACATTTTTTATTATATTCACGTTAAAAAGCTTTTGATCAAAGTCACAGATATACTATCTTATAAAAAGAGCTTTAAGCTTAGTTTTTGAAATGTTTTTTGTTTCGATTAAGCTTCAATACACTTCGGTATTGAAGATTTAATAGAATATTTATGTATTGAAGCTTTTACACAATAATACAAGCTACTATATTATTCTAATTTGTGTAATTTGATCTATCCTGGAGAGGGTTTACTAGATTTTGCACTCTGATAATATTTATGATAATTGTGGTAGTTGTTTTTCACTTTAAAATTATTTTAAATCATTTTCAAGTTTGGATTGAAAGCTAGGTATTATTTAGGAGTTGAATTAGCGCTGTATGCTAGTAGATTTTGTTAACTTTTTACATTATCCAAAATATCGAAATATTAAGCTTTATAAATTAAGAACTTTAAAATACTTTCGAATCACTATGCTAGTTTCAATTTAACTATTCCATCAATTATATAATTCAAATGTAGGATTTATGCTTAAAAGCTTTTACACCAGTCGTTTATCGATGGTTAAAATATTAACTAACCAAGCCGGCCGACTATTAAACGACATTTTCCATTGCAATAATGTGCTGTAGATAAGCATAAAATTTAGAAATAGCACCGTTGGCCGAATTGTGTGTAAACATCATTTGTTTCGCTGGCGATCTACAACGTCTCATTAGCGACAATGTCAAGCTTTTTCATCTTAATACCTTTGTAAACTTAAAAGCTGTACTAGCTGAAATTTTAAATTGAAGTTATTAATCGTTAACCAATTGATTTAGAAATAATCGTAATAATCTTAAAATGCTTATTATTGGAGTAAATCATTTTTAAACTCATCATTAATGAAATTTTATCGTCTGGATTTGCGGCTTTAAAAATTAACCATTAGCCATTTCCAAATACCGTTACAGATATTCTTCCAGTTTCTGTTTAATTATTTTGGTTTTACTTACTAAATATGAAATCGAAAATTTTTAAAATGTTCATTATTTTGTGGTCATTCAAAAGACCTGTGTTTATGAATTAGTTTTCAAAAAATTAGTTATATTGACACCTGAACTACTGTTCTAATCGAAATCGTCTTACCTACGCCGGTAAACCGCTAAGGTTTTGCCGATAGATAACTAAGGATGGGTATTGACAAATAAAAGAGGTACGAGTCCCATAACCCCAAACGCAAAGTGCAAACAAATGAGGATTAATACTTTACTGGTTAGCGCAACCAGTAACTTTATCAACAAGATTCAGTATAGTTTATCGGAAGATGAAGCCATCCCCATTCCCTGTGAGAATGCTGTGAGAATGCACCCCCAATATACGTTTCAATGGTGGAAACGATTAACCCCTAACTACCTTATTAAAGGAATTGGCCAAGCACAATTATGACCTACATTTGTAATTGGAGCTAGACAAGTCAAAATTCAGCTAAAAGATGCCGACATCTACCCAGCTGTGGTTAAAGCTCTAGAATAAAGAAACGCCGAATTCCATTCATACCAATCGAAAATAGATAAAACGTACAAGGCAGTCTTACGAAATATGCATGAGTTAATTGCATTGGGCCAGGAAGTTGTTAATATCGCCAACATCAGGCAAAGTGGAACAAATAGATGTACACAAAAATACACAAATAGATGTACACAAAAATAGTGGGTCAAATATGCTCTGTAATGGCAGCCATCCAGCCAACTATAGAGGTTGTATCGTATATAAAGAAGAACAAACCCATAGATTTTCCACTCGCAGAGAAAAAATAGTGGTGAAGCCCAAGCACTTTGATCTAAACAAAGCAACCAAACAATTGAAAAAATTACTTTTCGAGGGAAAAAATCAGTTAATACAAGAATTTTTATCACAACTGTCAACAATAGAAAACACAGACTATTCACTATGGGGAGCAACAAAAACGTTGAAAAAACCACTGCAGCATAATCCACCGATACGTAAAAGTGATGGCCACTGGGCCAAAACTAATGAGGAAAAGGCTGAAATATTTGCAGAGCAATTCGAAAGAGCATTCAACCGTATCCATCAGAAACCATTGAGGAAGAGGATAGTGACATTTTAATATATTTGGTAACGCCATTACAAATGCGTCTAACAATCAAAAAATTTTCAAAAATTTTACCAAAAAGGCACCAGAATATGATTTAATCACAGGGAAAATTTTACAAGAACTACCAGAAATTGGTATACGATTTCTAACTTATATAATTCAACGCAATACTGGGAACTAGATATTTCCCAATACAATGGAAGGTCTCAGAAGTAATATTAATACCAAAACCAGGCAAGCCGCCGGAAGAAGTAACATCATATAGACCAATTAGCTTACTACCATGTATGTCTAAATTATTCAAAAAACTATTACTTGAGCGTCTCAGACCGATCCAAAAAGCTGGAAAAGAAGCTGATTCAGGACCACCAGTTAGGATTTAGGCCAGAACACTCAACAATAGAACAGGTACATAGAGTAGTTAAAGCAATACAAAATGACATAGCACAAGCTTTCGATAAAGTGTGGCATGTTGGATTATAATATAAAATTAAGCAACGTTTACCACATGATTACTATAGAATATTGATATCATATCTATAATGGACCGATATTTCATTATACAATATCAGAGTGTACACACAATGCCCCGTCCAATAAAATCTGGTGTATCACAAGGCAGCGTACTTGATCCCATATTATATACTGCAGATACACCTACGACAATCAAGTAACTGCAGCAACATTTACAGATGACACGACAGTACTTTACTTTATTTCACACGAAGACTTATCGCTCGAAAATAAAATAATGCTCTATAAAGCGATTTAAAAACCTATCTGGATATATGGTATACAGCTATGGGGAATGGCCAGCAATTACAATTTGGATATCCTTTAGCGTTTCCAATCCAAATTTCTTAGAATCATATAGTAGATGCACCATAGTTTGTGACAAACTATTTAATAGAGACCTAAAGATACCAACATCAGATATCACTCACGGCTAGAAATTCATCTAAACGAGTTGGCGAACAAATTACGCGACTCAAAAACGGAAAAGAGTAAAACGTCAAAAAATTCTAGATTTGCCAAGTAGCGTTTAATTTAATTTGTAAATTGTAACGAATATTTTAGCAGTTAAAATTAAGGTTTGTGGCGTAAGGAAAGGAAAGCTAAGTTAGTAATGACAGAATTGGTCCAGTTTACCGATACGACTGTTAAAATATTATTAGCAGAAGCCCATCACAATTTTATTGACCTGCTCTGCATTCTAACTTGTCTTATCAGCAACTCCAGTGGGCCACCATTCAACTGTAATCTATAAAGGTTCTCTAAGAACAAAATCTATTATTGAACTAATTTCTCCAAGCCGTATGCTGTAACAGAAGGCTATAGTTTTCACCTGTAAGTTAAAAATGTATTATTTCACCTTCATGCTGCTAAAGTTTATTAAGCGTAGTTACTATTGATTTGACACAAAACTTTAATGTTCAACTTAGATTTTAAAAAAATATATTAAATATTACAAATCAATTGAAGTAACCGTTGTATGACCAATACGTTATGTAATCGTCAAAGATCTAATTTATTTACACTTTATTTGATACAAAACTTTAAAATTAATACAAATTAGATTTAAAAAAATTGATTAATTTTACAAATCAATTAAATTAACCATTTTACGACCAATCATTCTCAAAATTTCTTAAACCGTATGTTTTAAAAAATGGAAATTTGCAAATTCTAAAAACGTTAACTTTTTACTTTTTATATAAATAGAAAGTAAAAATTCCTAAAACTAATTCAATTTTTTTATTTGGTTTTATAATCTATAAAAAAGCTTTAAACGCTTGTTATTGGAATTGATCATAGTGATTGTTATTTTCTCTTTTATTTTTATTACGTCACCCAGTGACAAACTATATTATGTACAAACTATAAGCATCATAGAAGGCTTGAATAATTTTAAAACAAAATGCTATATTATAGTAAAATTCTATTGTCACTTGATGACGATATGCGCAAAACAAAACCAGTTTGTAAAGCCGCAAGGATCATAAATCTTTTAAATTACTATATCGTGGATGCAAGTATACTAACCTATAAAATAGCTTTTTGATATTTTGGTACTTTTGATTTTTGCGTTTTGACTTTTATGTGATTTTGAATCCATTAAAAATATTAAGTAATGAACTTTTTACGGGTAAGCGAAATTATCTATGGTTCCGTCAAATTTCATATTATTGCTGTATTTAAAGAATTGTGTACAACAGACTTGCATTAAACTCCACCAGTTTCGACTTAATTATTTCATCAATTATATAATTTAAAAAGCACTCCTAATGTTGGTTCTACGCTTAAAAGCTTTATCATTGGACGTGTATCGATGGTTCAGATACTTGCTAAACTGCATTACTTAGTTTAATACTCGGCGTTGACCAATAATATAATGTAGATACACATTAAATTCAAAAACTTGAACTGGTGGCCGAATTGCGTATCAACACCATTCGTTTGTCTACAAATCTGCAACATTTCTTGAGACGCAGTAAAGCTTTTCAAATGTTGGTACTTTTATACAGCTAAAAACTTAACTACGATTCAGAAACCACAACTTTTAAATGAAGTTTAAAGCTCTGTTGTTGATATTTTTAGTTGCTTTTAAGCTTTGATAAAGCTTCATTTTTATTAGCTTGATTGAAGAGCTTTTACATTTTTGAAAAGATTAATAAAATTTCATTAAATTTCACTATCTGAACCCCTAAAAGCATAACTAAATGATTTTTTTAAAACAAGTTTGCATTTATTTAAGTTATAAAGCTTTAATCAAAGTTAAGAGTATTGTAAAAACTTATAAAAGAAGCTTCAAACTTAGTCTTGGTTTTGATTTTCGTGTGATTTTCGACATTTCGATATTATTCAAAATAGAGCTTTTTCAAAGATTCATGTATACTATCTAAAAATATGTACATATAAAATTACATTAGTGGTATTTTATTTGCCATGTGACATCTAGAAATGAACCATGAAACTAAAAAAATTGTAATTGAATTTCAATACCAGCAAATCATTTGGAATTGGTTGAATTCCAAATTGAAAGTGGATATAAGGCATTGTTAGAGTAATTTACAAATAAAATAGCACTATTATAAACTATTATAACTATATATAGATTAGATTTCAAACTATCATATAATTAAGTTACTAATAATTTTAATAATAATTACTTAACCAATAAATCTTCAAGTAAGATTTTAACAGTTCTGACAAACGTTTAATTGGAATAAAAAATTAAAATTAAATTAACTTAAATAATTTGTAAACTTTAATAAAATATTTATTTATTCGTATTTTTATAAACAGCTTTAGGCTCTAACCTTTAATATTTGTGTTATTTCATTATGCAATAAACATTTGCAAACTATTCAAACCGTTTTAACCATAAGTTAACAACATTGGTTGAGTTTTTTAAGAAAAACTTAATTTTTAAAAGTTAATAGAAATGAGAAATTCGAAAGCACTAAAATAGTCTCCTGATTCTATGTAAAATGAACTGAAACATAAAAATTTCTTTACCGCACGAAATAAGTACAGATACAATTTGATAGGTTTACATAAAATACTTTTGGTCCATTATATCGTACTTTAAAATGTAGCCATTTGATTTCTTATGAAATCGAAATTTTTGATATTTAAATTTATGTGAAAACTTGCAAGCTGTTTCTTAGATACAAAATATAAGAAATATACATTTTTTTTCTAGAAAATAAAATTTCCAAGCTTTTTCGTGAGAAATTAATTTTCAACGAATTGATGTGAAAACTTTTTTAGATGATTTTATCTGATTCCAATGAAAACTGATATCTTATATATACAGTAAATATGTGTTCAACATCAGGAATTACTCAGATTTTCTAAGCCAAAAGCAAAATGTTTATAAATCACTTAGATATTTCGTTCAAGAAAAATAAATAAAAACTGTGTTGACAAGGCACTTGTTGATTGCAAATAATCTTATGCAATACAACACCGTCGTTGTGGTTTATTCTTCCTTTAAAAAATTGGTATAATCAATTGTAAAATTACCAATAAAATATGTAGTTCACTGTTTCACGATCTAATTAATTTTTGGATGACATTTCTAAAAAGTAAGTTTTTAATTAGGATACGCTGCAGTACACTTCCACTATTGCAATTGGCTAACGATTAAGCAGTTTTTGGATATACTGGCGCTATTTTATCGAAATGGTTTCTGCCTTGCAATCTCGATCAATCTGTACCAACACACATTTGACGTCGCCAATTTAATCTGTTTCTGAAGACATGATTTCAAATCGGCTTTCGAGTTTTTATCGTTGGAATAATAAGCAAGTCATTTACGTATACTACCACAATAAACATTTAACTTTGTCTCATATAAGATAGTAAATTTACGCGTCGTTATGTGAGCACTCTATGTCAAAAGTCTTCACTTATTGATAATAATTGCTAAACAACTAACGAGGCTCTGGCGACCCAGACACGGCGGCATAACCAACTATCGAGAACTTAGTAAATGAAGTTCTCAATCCAGGCCCACTACCAACTCGTACTGGTCAGAGTGGTAGAGCTCCATGACCAGTAAAATAAACAATGAGTACAACTAATTCAGATAATTGTACCCCAGGTGGTAAACCAGCTAAGCAGCTGGCAAACCCACCCTCTAACGAGGCTGGCTCAACGGATTCTGGGGTGAGCCAATCATTGTTTAACCGCCCTCTTAGGCAACTCAACCCATTTAGACAAAAACCCAGGGTGGGTAGATCACCACCACCATTAGCGAACACCTTGGAAAGGGATAACGCAGAACTACGCAATAAAATTTACGAAATAGAAAAGTTAACGTTAAATCTAAACAAAGACCTTGAAAGCTTAAAGCGAGAAAACAAGGAGTTAAAAGTTGCTCTAAATGCAGTAATATCTGAGAAAGAAACCTCCAAGCTGCAGGAAAAACACGATACCAATGATCATATAAAGGTTATATATGAAACTGACGAAGAAGAGCTGAACAGAGAAACGGGATGGATTTTGAACCGTAACAAAAAAAAAAAAAATAAAAAACGCAAGATGAGTAAATCACCACAAGTTTCACCCAAACTGAAACAATCAATTGAGCAGCTTCCAACCGGAAGTATGAATGTACCACAGGAGGAAAAAGTTCAGGTTTCAGCGGAACAGGAACGATCAAGTAAAGAACTCTCAACCGGAAGGAAGAATATACAACTGGAGAAAAACGTGCCACGGCCACCTCCAGTTATAATATCCAATTGCGATAATTATCAAAGTATTAGAAATATCATGAACAACAATCGGATAGACAGTGATAGCTACAGAAAGTTAACAGGAGCTCTTAATGAAAACAAAACAACATGATATTCATATGAAGATAAGCTGACAAGACAAACCAAAGTCATTGTTAAGAAACTACACGCTTCATGCAAACCAGAAGAGATAAAAGACTATCTTTTGGAGAAACAATATAAAATAAAAGAAGTTACACAGTTGCTAAAAAGAGGTGACAAAACACTGCTTCCATTATATATGCTATCTTTTGAAAGAACAGAAGACATTAAAAATATTTATGCAATCAGCGAAATACTCAATATGAAAGTTCAAATAGAAGCAGTTAAAAAATCTAAATTGATTCCCCAATGCAAAAAATGCCAAGTCTACGGACACACGCAAAACTTTTGTAATAAAGAGCCTAGATGCGTGAAGTGTATAGGAAAACACCGTACGGCGGAATGTATGAAACAAAAAGACACCCCACCAAAATGTGTCAACTGTGGAGAGGCACATCCAGCCAACTACAGAGGTTGCATTGTTATAAGAGAGTTGCAAAAAATTCGCAACAAAACAAGGGAAACTTTAGAAAGTACCAGGCAGGAAATCAACTCAGCCTCAACAAGAATATCCACAAAGTCAAGAACACACAAAACATTAAGCAAATTATCAAGAACTAATCCAAATGTAACATTTGCTGATGCACTCACTATTGGAAGCTCAAAAAGGCAACATAGTTCTGCTTCAGTTAATGATTCAAATAATAACCAAACAAATAAAATACTACAAGATATTCTCAATAGACTTACTTCACAAGAAGAAAAGCAAGAAACAGCCCTCATATCAATCATGCAAAGGCTCACTTTACTCAAAAAAAATCAAACAGCATCAGAGATAGCTTCTTTTTGCTAATTAACATGGCCAATAATTTAAAAATTCTTGCATAGAACTGCAATGGTATATTGCAACGACAAAATGAAGTACAACTATTTCTTGATTTAGAAAAAATAGATATATGCTTATTATCTGAAACACACCTTACTACTCAGAGTCATATAAACTCCGTGGCTACGAAGTTCACTCAGCAGTACATCCTAATAATAATGCACGAGGGGGCAGTGCCGTGATTTTAAAAAAGGATATTAAATACAATCTACAACTAAAACTTGAAAGTGATGAAATACAAGCAATTAGCGTTAGCATTAATTCCCGCAACCACAAAGTAGTGGTAGCCGCAATATATTGCCCACCTAGATACAGCATCAAAGAGAATGTTTATACACACTTCTTCAAGCAGCTAGGTGAAAAATTCATAATCGGGGGTGACTTCATCGCTAAACATACAGACTGGTGATCAAGACTAACAACACTTAAAGGGAAAGAGCTACATCAAGCAATAATTAAATACAACTGCAACTGGCATTCTACTTGGAAACCAACTTATTGGCTCAGCGATCAAAATAAAACACCTGATCTAATTGACTTTTTTATAACAAGAAAAATCCCGGTTGATTATATACAAGTGCAGGAAGGATTTGACTCCACATCTGACCATTCCTCTATTTTAATGATAATAAGTGATACAATAATTACAAATGACAAGCAGCCAATGTTAACAAATAAATATACTGACTGAAAAAATTTTAGGAATGAACTAAACAATAGAATCATTTTAAACACACAACTTTCATCAGAAGAAACATTAGAACAAGAGGTGGAGAAGCTCGTCAAAGATATACAGCAAGCAGCGTAGAAAAGCACTAATACAACAAACAAAAAAATAGCTGGCAAATGCTACCCAATGGAAATTAAATCACTAGTTTTAGAGAAAAGAAGTGCCCGAAAGGAATGGCAACGTACACGAGACCCAGTTGTCAAAAAACGATTAAATAATTTAACACAACGATTACGCAGAGAAATACGGGAATTTAAAAATAAATCAATAAATTCATACCTACAATCTCTCACCTATGATAAAGATAGTCATTATTCATTGTGGAAAGCAACCAAATATCTGAAAAGGCCAGTTATGCACGTACCTCCAATAAGAACAAATAATGGTCGCCTGGCTAAAACCAAAGAAGAAAAAGAAGAATGTTTCGCTGATCATCTCGAAAGTACCTTTCACCCCAATTTAACAACACTTAATCAACAGGATATACTGATTGAAAACCATACAACCATCTTGAGACAGGAAATCCCATTAACCAATGCTAAAGAAGTGAAGCAAGAAATAAAGAATCATGTAGTACTTAAAAAATCACCAGGATATGACTTAATAACTGGAGAGATTCTTAAACAACTTCCTAATAAAGCTATTAAAAAATATCGGACATGATTAATGCTTCCTTAAGACTACGTTATGTTCCTCTATCTTGGAAATTTGCAGAAGTGATAACGATACCTAAACCAGGTAAGCCACCAAGTGAATTAACCTCGTACAGGCCAATATCACTTCTTCTTATCATGTCAAAACTGTTTGAAAGACTATTATTAAAACGAATTAAACCAGAAATTACAAAATTAGGAGCTGTTCCATCCCATCAGTATGGATTTAGAGAAAAACACTCCACAATCGATCAAGTCCATAGAATAACAGATTTCATAGAAAAATCCTTAGAGGAAAAAAGATTTGTTCAGCCATATTTCTGGATATAGCACAGGCATTTGACAAAGTCTGGCTGGATGGTTTAATATTTAAATTGGAGAAAACTCTCCCGCAGGGGTGAGTCTTAGGGCCACTCCTTTTCGTACTGTTTACAAGCGACTTATCAAGCAAAATACCTTGGTATGAACCTTGATTCAAAGTTAAAGTGGAAATTACAAGTGAAAAAGAAAACAAAACAGCTTCAGTTAAAATATAGAAAAATGTACTGGTTAATTGGAAGAAACTCTCAGTTATCCATTCATAATAAACTTATGCTTTATAAACAAGTGCTCAAACCGGTCTGGACTTATGGTATCCAACTATGGGGATGCACCAAAACCAGCAATCAAGAGATAGTTCAACGATTCCAAAATAAAGTTCTTAGAGGGATTGTAAACGCTCCTTGGTACACTCGTAATAGTGACCTTCATAGAGATCTCGGAATAGACACAGTCGCAAGTGAAATCAAGAAATGTGCTCAAAAACACCAGGAGAGGCTCCATCATCACCCTAATATTGAAGCTGTAAGACTACTTCATCAAGAGGGTATTATAAGAAGACTCAAAAGGCTAAAACCTTTTGAGTTACCTGAGTAGTGCGCATAATGCAAAATCAACCAAAATAACACTTTATGGAAAGAATACTTAGATGTGGCTTTATTATTATATTATTAGAATCAAACGCTGTTAGTCAGAAATGACTAGTTACTTTGTAAAAAAATCTTTTTAAAATAAAAAATAAAAAGTTATAAAAAAAAAAAAAAAAAAAACTTATTGATGATGAAGTTTCTTAGAGAGCAACGAGTTCCAAACGATACTCTTTCATGCGGCTGATATAGTTTCGCTACAATGAATCAAAGAGATACGCAAGACAGATACAAAATTTATATCATTATATGCAAAGCGAAAAAAGAAGTGTTTTGTATACCTGTGGCAAAAAAACATAAAATATTCATGAGCCACAAGAAAAGTCTCACGAGTACGTATTTGGTATATATGTGTTTTGTATATATAGTTAAGATAAATTGACTTCAATAATTTTGTGGACAACGAACAAAAACCTTTTTCACTTGTTATCCAAATGAATATTTTTCAATGTCGAGAATTTAATATTTAACAATTTTCGTATGATGTTAAAATATTGAACTTTATCCTATAAGAAATACTATACTTAATCATATTTGTGTGTGTACACATATAATATAAACTATGTATCTATACATAGATCTGTCAAACTAGCCATTCGAATATACTATTTGTAAATACTCTATACACAGGATTTACATATTTTTTTAGAGATTTGGAAGATTTATCGTTTTCCAAAAAAGTATACTATCGATTATATAAAAATTCTACTTTACATTTTAAAAGGCTTATGTGATACACATTTTGAACTTGATATCAATTTCATGACATGCAAAACGAATTTTTTAAATTATTTATTTATTACATCTGAGACAGTCCTCATCTCGCAATAATTTTTCTTTCATGCACATTATTACATTTCCCAGCATGGGTGGATGTGGTGGATCATGTGGTTCTTCAATAAGACCTTTTATTTAGTTGTTAGGTATAAATATCTTATGTACGTCGGAATATTGGTTGTACCTCTTTGTCTTGCATGTCTGATATTGAAATGTTGATGTAAACTTTACTAATTATAACTTTAAGATTTTGATTGTTTTGCTTTGGATTGCTTTGAATTTTTAAAATTAAATTTACATACTCTACTGATTGAAGTTCTAAAGATTGCCAGTTAATATGAACATCGTGCACAGTAATCAGCATAGAAAAGTAAATGGTTGGAGTTTTAGGGTCCATCTATCAAGTCGCACGGTTATTTCTTTCTAGCTAGCATGGTCTGTTTCTATAGTGAATGGGTAGCCCTCAATATAAACCATTAATTATTTTTACATATATAGTATTTACTAACTAGACATACTAAGTATGTGATAGAAAGAGTTGGGACATACAAAGAGTTGGGACATACCTGAGACTGGGACAGCAGAGTTTCTTGCCCTTTTTAAGCAAGTCTGATCATAGAATAGCAATAGTGACATAATTCAGAATAAAACGCCGATACCATCCTGCCATACCAAACAATTTTAGCAATTTTTGAACTGTATTTGGGATAGTAAATTCCGTAATAGTTTTCAATTTATCTTGGTTCACTTTTAGATTACCTTTTCCAACGATTTCCGACTACATTCTCCGATGTATTCAAGGGATTTTATATATTTGAGTAGCAATTTGCCTTTATCAAGATTAATTGTTAAACCAGCGTAATTCAATAAATCAGTAAGCAATGTTTATAAGTTCAAGTGCTCTTCAAAACTAACAGAAGTTACACTAAGGTAATCTTAATAGACAAAAATATAGTCTTGTAACTCGTTAGTAAATACCCGACGCATTAACTGGCACATTGTTTGTTACGAGTTGTATAGCCCAAATGGCATGAACGTAAACTGATTCAAAGGCCGGCCAAAGACATATTAAACTTTGTTTTATTTCGGGACTCTAGAATCAAAGAATTGGCGAAAATGTATCATTACAGTCTAATACTACGTATAATAACGCTGTAGGATTGTTTAGGTAGTTATGAGATTCATTGTATATGACCAACTAAAGTGGTTCTTCCCATTCCTTCTTTTGCAAATGTTGGAAATTATTTTATCTCCTCGTTTTTAGGTTTATTCTTCTGTACTTCTGGTCATATTTGTTCGAGGCTTCATACTTTTTGGTGTTTGACTCTAGATTTACGTCTAAAGCATCAATCATATTAGGACTTATTTTAATTAACTGCCAAAATCGATGCCCAGGCATAGTTTATGTTCGATATAAGGAATTAAATGTACGTTCAAGTTCCTTTTTATGCCATTAAATTCAATTGTAGCCTAAATATATCCGAATCCACGTAGATTCACATTCTTTTCATAACCACGTAGCTCCGCTATCCAAATGGTCATGATATGGTATTTGATTTATTTTAACATTTTTGTATGGGCAATTATCTAATCCTTCATTTATAACAGTCTCAGGTAAGGCATTTTGAATATATTTTCTGCGTAACCGATATGCTTTTAATCTAACTATATCCTTTATGAATTGGAAGTGTGGGGTTTAATGTTAGGTGGTAATAAATCATTAATAGATATTGATGTTTTAGTATTTGCCAGTTTTATGTTTTTTGAGTATAATAGGGTGTATTAAAGATGTTTTGTTAAGTTAATTTCTCCTTATTTCTGAGTCGGTATTGGTTGGTGCTGCCGGTGCTGTTTGATGAGCTGGCTGAGATTTTGGCCTGGCAGCTTTCTGAAACCTCAAATCGCAGTTTTTTTTAGTTTCATCTGAAACAGTTTGGTTTGGTTTTAGAATACAATTTTTTCTAATTATTAGTTTGTCTCTTTAGTAGTAATTTTTCAATAAGCTTAGACATAATTAGCAGCAAGGAAATGGGCATATAAAAAAATTTAATCGTTACATTTTAATAGTTACATTTTTTTTAAAGTGGAAGAACCTAAATTTTGGGTCTTTTGGCTCTTTCGTCACGTTCCACAGTGAGTAAACAGATTTTTTCTTATCAGAATAAGACTAACTAAGCATCTTTTGCTAGTTTCACTCTTATATCTTCAATAAGCGATTTCAGACTGTTACATTAATGGTTAAAAATTATTTTGTTCTCTTTTGTTTGATCATTGCCAGGTTTTTTATAATTTTTGATTGATAATTTTTTTCCATACTAACTCTCTAACTTCCATTTGGTATTTAAATATTCCAACTCATATTCCAACTGTAGAGTACTTCCTATTGGTATCTTAAGATTGATTTTTCACTTTTAATTTGTAAAAAAATATCCCAGGTGGTTTTTGAATTGGTTAATTTTGGTACACTTTGTCTTTTTTTTATATTTTATTAAAACTGTACTACAATTCATATAGTAATTTGTCTTTAATATCTGGGGTTTTTGTGAGGTTATACCCCACCGGTTAGTCCCGAATTAGTTTATTTTATTCTTGCTGCCCTAGTTTTAAAAGTCTCGTTCTTAGGAGACGTCTAACTAAGTTGGTTTTATCCATCATACGACGAATCTCGACATTTTCATGTTGACAAAGACGAAGTATGAGTTTCCTCACGTGCTTCCTGATTTCTTTGTTGACGTATTCCACCTTAAAGTCCCTATGGAAATTATCATTTCTGATATACCATGGTGCATTTACAATACCACGTATTGTGGAAAATGCATTTTAGAATCTTTTCAAGAATTGGGGTATCGGTACCTTCATTATCGGTACCGAATCGCTTTGTTGTACGATCTGTGAGTTTTTCAATTGTTTATTGTGTTTGCTTATGAGATTCACTTTTCTTTACATTTATAGTAGGCTTCCTTTTAACAAGTATCCTATGGTTTTGTTGTAGCGCGTTGTTTCTTATTTTTTGTAGTTTTTTAGCTACTTCACATCCTTTATAATTTGCTGGATGCTAAATATTGGGGGAATGTTTTTACTGCACATTTGACACATCTAGGCTGTAGTTGACAATATCTTTGGGTGTGGTTATAGCTTTGGCACGTTTTACATTGAGGAATTTTCTGAGGAATTTTTATTTTGAGGAACTCTCATGTTAATGATGGCTTTTGTGTTGTATATTTTTTCTACATTTTCTTTGTTATTGAATGTAAGCATAAATAAGGGCAACTCTCTTTTAGTGATTTGAATACCTTCTGCATTTTCAATTTTTAATCCCTTGCCTATTAGATCTTGTTTTATATCCTCATTTGAACAAGTTGGATGGGGTCCTCTAGCCATAACTTTAATTGGGCGATCATTCTTATCTTCATAAGTAAACTACTCATTCCCATCAGTATTTAGCTTTGTAGCCAAAGCTCTACACGTCTCAGAATCAGAACTATTAATTTTCCATACATCATTGTTAAGTGATGCAATTCTGTAATTTTTATCAGTGACTGATTTCATTATTGTTTGCACAGAGGCATAATTGGTTATGCCAATAATAGTAATTGTTTGCGGCGCCATCTCTTTAGGTTTGCCTGTGGCTGTTTTACTTCGTCAGTTGTTTTTCGTTGTATTTCAGCTTTATTTGTATTTAGGAGGGCGTTTTGTTTAGTCTCACCACTTTCCGGAGACGACTCCGCCTTCCTTTTCTTGCTTTTCCGTTTCTTTCTTAAAACCCAATCTATTTTTCTTACTAATTCTTCTTCATCAGTAAAATATCTTTCAATTGTGTACCACTTCGTTGCTTATAGCTGCGACGTTACCTTTTCAATTTCGTTTCGTTTATTTCTTAGTTCATCATTTTTGTTAACTTGTTTAACAAAATGTTTAGTCGAAGATGTTGGTGATCTTGTAAGCTTAGAGCTTCTTGAAAATGGATTGTCATTACGCAATAGTTGACCCACTCCAGAATCTTTTGGGCCGACCTCCGAAGAGGGTGGATTTGTCAGCAGTTCTGCTTATTTACCACCTGGGGTATAAATTCCATTATTTATTTCCTTTATTACCTTTTGTCCCTTACTCCCCTAAACAGAGTTACTAACAGCTTTATTTGCATCACTTTCTGACACAAAATCACTAACTGCTAGATACTTTGGAGAAATGTTGTGGTTCACAACTTCATTTAAACCATCTTTAGCAACACTAACAGTTAGGGTTACAAACTTTGAAAATACTGAACCCCAAGAAATGCCAAATATCCAGTGAACCAACTAAAATTTTCGATTAAAAGGTAGGCACGCAGACCGAGCTAAAATATATTTTCAAATACATACTGCGGTGATGCGCATAGAGGACCCATTCTATGGGGATTCACACTGGCCATGTAGAGACTAAAAATAAACCGTTCCCTTGGGGTTGATTGCATTAATTCTGAACTCTTGTTATTCGGAGGGGATATCTTGTGGAACAATTTTTTTGACCTTATTTGATTAGTATGGCGAAGCCAAGTTATGGTTGATGAATGAAAAGAAGCCGCGTTGTGCTCTATCTTTAAAAAAGGAGATTGCTCAAAATGTGAAAAGTGTCGCGGCATCGCTCTCCTTTGCACAGCATACAAATTACTATTTTACATAGTATTGGAGAGAATCACACCTCTATGACAGAGGAAATTGTAAGTGACTACCAAGGAGGATTTCGTCCGGATCGGCCAGTTACTGATCAAGTTTTTTCGCTGAAGATGATTATTTCTAAATATTATGAAACATCCCGTGATGTCAGGTGCTCTTGGACTTTCAACCGGGATAGCTTATGGTTGGCTTTTAAATGTCTGGGAATTCTTGCCAAATATGTGGGTCTATGTAAAATGACAGTAATGCAGTCACAATGTTGTGTGAATGTTGAGAACAAGCTACAAGGGAGTTTTGTAATTAGCTCTGGGATACGGCAAGGAGATGTTCTGTCCCCAATACTCTTTATTCTTATATTAATATTCATCATTCGTAAAAGTGAAACATCTCAGGACAACATCTTGTCCCGTTAGTCCAACCAGGTTCTGGCATATTCAAATGATATCTCTGTAATTGGACTGGATGGCAATGATGCAAAAGAACTACTGGATCCACTTGTACGATTCTCAGCGAGAATCGTACAAGTGGAGTGAATTAGCTAAAGAACTACAAAAAATAATAGGGCAGAGTAACAGTTATAACGTTTGTCTGAGAATAGCCTGAGAACCAGCTAGGATGGTCAATACTCGAAAAATGTACTATCCGAGTACTTGGTTCTTGGTTTTTTTTAACTTTCCATGTTACAAGGGTACCCGAGTCTTATAAAAAACTAGATTTAAAAAAAAAAATATAGTGCTTTTTTGATGCCAGCTGAGACCGAGTTTTAGTACAAAAACTTTACTACATAAAAAGTTCTTTCACAGTCTACAGAAGTCGCTTTTATCGTCATTAGTACGCCGTAGAGATTCTCCATACTCGTAGTTCGGTTTTTATCAGAGCCATCAATAATTTTTAAATCCTTTTTAAATTTTGATTTGATTCTGTTTTGTTTGTTGCGGTGTCAACGTTTTTGGTATAATACTTTAAAGATAATTTACTTCTGATTCAGTGAATGATTCGAGGTTCAAATCTATATCAGCTTCAATTAGTCCATCTTTATTAATCTTATATAAAGTTTCTGTCGAAATATTTTTACAGCATTTTTTGATGCATGTAAAACATCATCATTAAGGGAACATTCCGGCGTTGGTTACTTCTAACTTGCAGTTCTGATAGCATTAGAAGTGCTAATCGAGATTTATTTAAGATAAATGTTAGAATTCCGTCTGCAATTAACAAATTACAACCTTGTTTGCTCAACTCGGGGACTGTTTTTCCTATAAAATCGGATATGAATTTCGGATGAAATTGGTACTCCTAATTCAGCCATTACATTGTAAATACAATTACATTACAATATAAAACGGTTAATCATTGTTATAAATGTGCCCATGTTTCAAAGTTAATTATTTCTATAAGAATCCGCATTTTGCATTCAGAATCCGCATTTTGCGGATCTATTTAGAATCCGCATTTTGCACTGTTTGTAAATTTGGAAGAATCACTTTAAATAAAACAGCCTTATAACTGCCAAATATATGCATGATTATATCACAATCTTTCCAGTTCAATGTCATTACCATATTGGATCAGAACTGCAGCATTATTCGCTATCAAATTTATCCCAGCTAAGCGTAATTTTAACAATTTCTTTTTGTTTCCATAGCGTCACCAGATCCATAAATTTTTGTTAACGCAAGATTAAATATTTTGGAATCGGCAGATGAAACGAATACTATTATATTAGTCGATTTGTCATCTGTAATGCTTAAGTTTTGATTATTTCGAATTTTTTCCATTATCTATCATTCCAGTCCGGATTTTTGTTAATCACAAAATTTCATTACACAGTTTTTTTAAGTTACATTACTTTCAGGCATGTTGTAAATTCTAGATGCCACATAACCCCGAATACCCTTTGAGCTCGCAATTCTCTTAAAATTAAATCCATCAACTGCAGCACATTTTGCTAAAATCTCATTAAACGATTTTCGTTTGAGAAATTTAACTTTTGATTACTCGGGCTTGCTGTAGCTTATCCTTGCATTTTACAAATGATTATTATAATAAGTTTTGAACTAAAATGGTTAATCGGTGAAATAATTGTTGATCCAAAGTTTTGACCATCTTCCTCCAATTTCCACCTCCATCAAATTAGTCTAGAATTTGGTTCTTTGTAATCCGGTAAAGGTGGAATATAGTTTTGGTCTGAAATCGTTAAACTTCTAAATGCATAGCAAATAGATTTATCTCTTTCAATAAGATCTTGTGAGAGTACAGCTTCAATGGCTTCATTACTCACATCCGTGGTTAGAAAAAAATATTTCGCAAAATAAGGATATTGCAATATTGGTTTGTTAAAGTTTAACTCTTCGCAAAATTCAAAACATTTCAAACACCTTGTATTGAGTATTATTTCTTTGTATTTCCTCAAGCATTCCGTTAAGGATTTGGTGTTATCAGAGAACTGTTTAAGACATTTACACTATAGTATTTCAGAAGACTCTAAAAGTCTCACCTTTTAATTGGTTTCTTCCTTTAAGAACGGGATGTTCTTTAAGGGCTTTTTATCGGGGTTGGGCTTAACTCCGTCACTGCGGTATCTCTAAGGTCCAAATAGGTAATTTTTCGATTTTTTCGAAATTTCAATCTGACCAAAGACGTTTTAAAATTTCGATGTTGAAGTAATTTAGATATAACACAAGAATGATTTTTTTGGAGTTTACCAAGGGATCGATTGAAAATCCAGTCTTAGGTTTGTCTTACTTTCTTACTTTAATTTAGTTAAATCCAGATGCAAGATACTAGGTGGAGAAACACATATGTTTCTTATTTATCAAGAATTACCACTTGACTTTCCCCGTTACATTTGAGTTTTTAGAAACGATCCAAAAATGAGACTACCAAGGAGAGATATTTAAATGCATATGATTCCATATCGATAATTCTTCGAGACGACGAGTTTGTAATCCTTAAGATGTATTTAAAATTGTTTGTAAAAGACAAACATTGGTCTGTTTTCAGAAATAATTTTTCTTATTGGTGACCCAATTTGAAGATAACATTTTTTTATTCAGAGTTCTAATTAAGTTCGATATATTCTCACCTTGCATATAAATGCATCACATTTTTAAATATTACAATGAATTCTGATCGAATAATTTACGAATTCCAGAACTGCATACCAATTTTTATAGTACCAAACAATTGGTGTAGTGGTTAGAACTGCGGTGTTTGAGGCGGGAGGTATTTGGTTCAAATCCCAAAGGAAGAGGGACATTATGGAATATTTCCCATTACAAGGAAGGATGTAAAGAAAATGTACTAGCGCACAGTTCTTGAAAATGTCCCTTTTGTTCCCTTTTGGCAATGTGATTTGTAAGGGTACTTTGGATATCTATTACAAATTACTTTTCAACTGTGTCTTGACACTGGGTAATACTATATAGATCTCTCACAAGTTCGCATTATACATTTTCCACAGGTTTCACTTCGATCATAAAATGTTTGGCTCTCCCCAGAATCCGTAGGACCACTTTCGGAAAAAGATTGATTTTCTAGCCGACTAAGGAGATATTACCTACGTGGTGCAATAAAACAGATAATATAAATAAAGGATTTGCGAAGGCTGATGATGTTGCATTGAAAATAAAACACATACCTTCTTATGTCATGGGCATAGCTTATCGTTGTATGTGAACAAATAATTTTGAAAAAGAAACCAGGATATCTCTTCTACTAACATTATATTATTTCATAATAATCGATAATATGATATATACACAACAATTTCCAGGATAATCTTACAATTTTCTAGGATTTCAAATAATGTAATTTTGGATTACCTATAAATATAATCAAAATAAGTTCTTTAATTGGATTAGTATTAAATTTAAAAGCTTTTAATGACAGAGCACTAATAAATTGTGAGTTTTTGATTTATTCAATATTTTTGACAGAGATTTTAATAAAACGTCATAAAAGCTCAACATCATTTTTGTGATTTAATTATTTATCAAAAATAATTAAATCACAAAAGTTTTCATTGCGCTTTGTATTTGTGTAGAGTAATAAAATAATTTATTGTGAAATTTGTTTAATTAAAATGTGATGTTTATGACGATGATCTACATAAAATTGATTAAAAATGAAAAAGCTTTCAAAATTAAATCTATGGTAAAATTAGAATATATATATATATATATATATATATATATATATATATATATATATAAACTTGCGACATACTATATACTATAGAAATGCTTCATCAACCAAATCCAAATATATTTATGTTGTAACATGCCACATACCACAAATGCTGTGCCATTCCTGGCACATTTCTTATACGCGCCAACATAAAATAGTTGCCGTTAACACTTTATTTTAATATAAGAAAGAAAATTTTTTAGTTTTATGCGGGAAACAGATATGCATAATTTATGCATGCATTGCTGCGTGCGATTATGCAGGTAACACAAATGTGCATAAATTTTTGACATTGCATTTAATTTCGCCATCTTTTATTCCCTTATTTTGAAAAGATCGATGCAAGGGTTCTTTGCAAACAATTTTTTAGTGATTAAGGAACAAGATGAGGAAATGATATCAAGGTCGTTTCGAATTGGTTTGTCAACAGTACGGGAAATAATTATTGAGGTGTGTTGCCTAATATTGGAAGAGTTGGGCCAGATATACTTGTCTCTACCAACGGAAAAATAAGTGAAAACAATTGCTGAAGACTTCTTTACAAACAGCAATATGCCAAACACACTTTGTGCAATCGACGAAAAGCATATCCGCATAAAATATCCACCATACACTGGCTCCCTGTATTATAATTATAAAAATTATCACAGCATCGTTCTGCTAGCTATATGTGAAAGTAATTATACATTTTCAGCCGTAGATGTTGAAGCATATGGGAGTCAGAGTGATGGGGGCATTTTAAAGAATACTGCATTTGGAGAATAAATTATAAATGGGCAATTAAAAATTCCAAAAACAATGAAATTACCTAATACAAACATGGAGTTTCCTTGTTTTGTTGGTGATAACGCTTTCCCGTTGTGGGAAAATTCAATGCGACTATTTGTCGCATTGAATTTTAAATAATTCCTTGTCCTGAGAAAGTAACCGGGGCGGTTACTTTCTCAGGACAAGGAATTATTTAATGGAAAACTAGCAAGAGCGAATTTTGACAGCCAAATTTAGGGTTTTGACAAATTCATTAAATATGTTTCCCGAAAATGCCGAGAAAATTGTAAGAGCAACTTTAGTGTTGCATAATTTCATAAAGCTATACGATTACTCAAACTATATCCCAAATAGTTTTGTAGACCACTTGAATGAGAATAATGAACTAGTACAAGGTACTTGGAGGCAGGAGGTCCAACCATTACAGCAATACAGAGGTTAAACGTTGCTAGGGATGCATTTTCTATAAGAGATCACTTAAAAAATTATTTGTCTCAATAAAATTTAATAAAAAAAAAAATAATTCACAGCAATTCATATATCCTTAATAATTCATAAAATTCTAATAATTCCTTTAATTTTTATTTACAATTTTTGTAATTTCCGCCTGTAATTTTTAAAATGTATCTGTTGAAATGTGTTCATTGTCAACTTGCTGTGCCACATAATCAAAAAAAAAAAAAAAAAAAAAAAAAGACGCACAGTCTGTGCTGATGAGACAGTAGGTATTGTGTGTTACAAGCTTTATTTCAGAATCATGTGATGTGTCATTTGGCGATATCACATTATACAACGTTAGTACAAATACCTTCCACCACCATTCAATGTTCATGTGAATCACATTGATAATCACATGTCATTGTTACATCTTTCATTTTTTTTTTAGTTCAAGATATCTCTTTATTTTATTTATTTATATAATGTAATATTTTAAACTTAAATTTATTTCATTAGATTTAAATATTTAATTTTTTAAATCAAGGCGAAGTGGTGGTTTTACTATACAATCGCGTTTTATTTACTATTATTCTGTGCTGATTAGACCCAGTGACTTGATTACTTGAAGTGACTGTGCCTCTATCTATATTTTCGTTAACAATAATTGATCATATGTCGTTATCTATTATTTTTTCTGCCTTAGGTATGTCTGCTTTAGTTGATTTGATATGGTGTTAGTTTCTTCTGTATGTTTCATTGTTATCTGTTTGAACTACTATTGATTTTAGTGCATCTACATTCCGTATGACACGACCTGATATCCATTCCCTAGGTTTTATTTGAATTTTAATTTTGTCATTAACTTCAATGGGTTTTGATTCTTTACAACCTCTGTCAGCGAAGCATTTTTGTATTGATCTGCTGTTTTGTAGTTTATCAGCGACATTGGTTTCTACCTTTGGGATCAGTAATTGTATTAGTCGTTGGTTCGGTGACCTTATGTTTTCCTGTCTTGGCGTATTTCGTAGATTCAGCATGGCTAAATATGTGTTTGATGTGTTCTTTGAGCATTTTGTGAGTAATACTTTAACTGTTTGTACTGCTCTTTCGGCTAAGCCATTGGCTCGTGGGAAATATGGGCTGGAAGTTCTGTGCTCAAAATTCCATTCTTTGGCAAATTGTTTAAATTCTCTTGCTGAGAATTGCAGTCTGAATAGAGTATTTCTGGGAAACCGTGAACTGAGAACCATTTCTGAAGTTTTGAGATAAATTCTGATGAGTATTGTGATTTGACGTGACTAAAGTCTATGAATCCTAAATAACTGTCGACCATAATTATGTAGGTCTTCAAATTAAATTTAAATAAGTCTGTTCCCACTATTTGAAATGGTATTTCTGGGATTTTCTTTGTAGTTATTGGTTCTTTGGTTTTGTTTCGTTGAGTTTGTTTGCAAACTGTGCATCTTTCTATGAAATCTATCACGTCTTTATTTATACCTCTCGGCAATAAAAATGTTGTTTTATCAACCTAATCGTTGATTGTTGTCCTAAATGGCCAGCACGAGCTTGTGTGATTATTTTATTAAACTGATTTTTAGGGACTATTATTTTTTATCCTTTATATATTATACCATCTTATACCGATAGTTCCTCCTTGAAGTTTGCAAAGTGGTTTAATTCTTTTATTCGTTCATCTCTTGGCCATCCATTCATTATATATGTAATTAATATTTTGTAATACGTTTCTTTATCGTAATCTTCTATTAATAGTTTGGTTGCATTGGATGTCATTGGAATACACAAATGTATTTCTATTTGATCTTTTTCGTTTTCGTAAGGCGGATTATCTATGTCGCGACTTAACAAGTCGGGTATTGGTATATCTTTGCCTTTTTTGTATATTATTTTTGGACTATACTGACAGATTTGGAACATTATTCGTTGTAGTTTATGAAGAGCGGATCCTAACGGTTTTTTTAAAAATAGTTTTAAGTGGTTTGTAGTCAGTTTCGATCTCTAACTCTTTCCCATATATATAAGTGTGGAATTGCTTGCAGCCGAATAGTATAGCTGTTGCCTCCTTTTCTATTTGTGGGTAGCAATTTGTTGCCTCCTTTTGCCTCCTTTTCTATTTGTTGGAGCTGTAATTTCTGAGCAATCAGCGAGTTTTACAATTAGCTCAATTAAAAAGTTGCTCTGTCTCCGATACTATTTAATCTCATAATAGAACTTATCTTATGTGAATCCTCAGGATAACATCGTGTACCGTCAGTCCAACCACATTCTGGCATATTTAAATGATATCTATATGCAATTGGATTGAATGGAAACTTTTGGAGCCCCTTGTAAGATTCTCATCTTCCGTTGGTCTCAAAATCAATGAGTCCAAAACAAAATATATGATCATTGGTTTTGGAGACCAATACGCAATCGTTAATGGCGTTTGAGAGAAGAATCATGCGCACGATATATGGTCCCAAACGCGACAATTTGAGAGTTTTATTGAATATCGAGGTTAAGAATTTAATGAAAATTCTTGATCTCCTTCATGAAATAAAAGGAAGTGAGTACGCTGTCTCACTCATAATTAAGGCGCAGATCTCTGACAGGAGAGCCGGAAGCAAATAATTCGCTTTCGGTGGCGATGGCACTTTGAGGTAGATAACGACTTGGCCCCTTCGGGTTGTATAGAACAAAAAAAAAGAGTAAGCTAGGATTCGAATCTGATTTTTGACTCGGTAAGGGTCAGTAATGATCTGTAAAAGCCGTTTATTATTATTATTAAAAATATATAAAAGACAATAAAACACCGAACCGGATACCTAAGTATAGTCAACACAATTACACAACACAATTTTTAATTGAAAAAAATTGCTTCACACGTATTTGTTTTCTGTTCACTCTAATCGTTGTCTTTCAAAACAAATTATTTTTCATAGATCCAAAATATCGAAAAATATTATAAATATCCAAATTCTACCTACAACAATACGATTATAAATATAATGAGCCAGAAAAGTAAAGCAATAAAATCTTTAACGGAAAATAAATGCGAATTATGTGTATTTTGAGATGATTATGGTTTATAATTTAAACTGCCATCTATTAATTGGTTCTAAAGGAACTAAATAATGAAAAATTTAAGGAAAATCTTGGATTAATATTATCATAGACACATATGTCAAATCAATTATTTAATTGATTTAATTACTTTTTTGCAATTATTTCGATTAATACTTAAAAATTTCAAAAAAGCCACCGTGATTAAATCCAGATTTTTATTCTACGCATTTATATGTATTATAGTCATAGTTTCTTCGGATAATAATTGAGAAAAGCTACATTTACTTTTTATAATTTAGTGAAAATGTATCATAATTACAATCACATAACAATAATTATAAGCGGAAAATTTGGAAAATTAACCGTGATTATTTAAGTTAAATCTGAAAGAATATTTTAAAATTTAGTTTGGGCTGAAACAATCACTCGTTTATCCAAAAAGCTACACTAACTTTGAGCATTTTTTTCATTTTACGTGTATTTGGCCGTTAAAAAATGTAAACCAAACCAGAAAATTCACAAAAGATTACCTTTTCTGGATAACTTTTGTCTTTAGGGGGTATGTGTAATGCATGCAACACCCTTCCAACTACATTCCTGTAGTAATTACAGTTATAATTATAAGTATATAATTTTTATAATATTTTTTATGCATATATGTGACCGAATTGTAAAATAATAATAAAATACGAATTGATCAGTCACTCGTGGTTCAGCAGTCAAATTGGAACCTTTAAAATAATTTATAAATAAATAATAATAATAAATAAAATATTTGAATTATATAAAAGTAAAATTAATCTTGTGTTTTAATTAAAAACAGAGTAACTACGCACTATCAAATTGGGAATCCATAACACAATGGAGTTTTTATCCCGTGTAATGAAAAAGTTCATTATTGTCTGTAAAATAAAATTATGTGTATGAATCAAAAAATTGTTCCTCTACATTAAAATATATTCAACATCAAATAGCTATGGGCTACAATTTCCAAATTTTAGAAATATAAAAAAATTGCTATATGAATTTAAATAACAATAGGAAACGATTTTAAGCGCATTATATATACTGAACAAATAATATTTTGTTGTTGTTATATTATGTAACAATAAATACATGTATTCGTAGAACAACAGAAAATAAAAACAAAATTAAAAAAAATATAGCATGCGATCGGCGATCGCACAAGAAATAACGAAAACCAACCGAAAAAACAATTGTGGTAGTGTTTTCAAATAAATAAAGTATATTTTATATGCATGTGACTGTGAAGAGAAACGAATGACAGTAAAACAAATTCCATAAAAAAAATCTATCACATTAGAGTTTTTCACTACTTGGATTTAAGAAATATGGTTTTTGCAGAAAAAATATTATTGTCCGTACTATTTTGTTCGTGTTTTCATTTCTGATAAGTATATTTTCTTTGGTATTACCTTTTTTAAAAAAAATCTGTATAACTTTCATATGTATTATGTGAAATCATTCCAATAAATCATTCCACCTGAACATACCAAAAACATACTTGAACATAGGAAATAACTACCTACGGGAGTTATTCACCGGCTTAATACCAATGAGCTAGATACTTAAATACCAAGTGACTAGTCCGAAATTTAATGTAATGTAATTACATTGTAACCAGTGACCTTAAGTAACGACTCCGGCTTATCTTTTTAGATAATATTAAACAAATGATTACAACTCAAAATATTTATTTTTTCTTATTAAATACCAAGTACCAACATTAAATTCATGGTGACTTATCGTCTATCAATTTACGATAATATTTTACAATTTCATTGACCCACTACAAGACCAACGTCCTGTTTTATCAACAAAAAAAATATATATATACATCATTAAATACAGGAGTAACGATAACATTAAATCCATTCCGTAACAAAAAATATTTAATCCTTTTTAACAATCTCTTACATTATATACTTCCACCATCTCAAGAAATTTATATTTTTATTCATACAACGTTTGATGACTAACAACACTTCAAACACTCGACGAAAATTTGAAGACTTTTTTTTTTTGCCTTTACTCATCGTATTCACCATTTTTACCTTCGTATTGTTCACTTAAATTTTTGTGGTAAATACACATGTATATGATGGTATTGATTTATTTTTTAAACGTACAACATTTCAATGCGAACACGATGAATTCGAATCAATTTGAAATCAACCACAAATCCAACACCAAATCGTATCTGTTTTTTGTGCAATCAATTATTATGTGCCTTCAATTGTGTGTTCACGTATATTGATTTCGATCAGCACCTGTCTTTTAAATTTCATTGATTAAATTTAAATTATTCGTGAAAATTATATTATCTGTTTTACAAAGTTTGGGAGAGTAATTGAAACGGATATTTCCTTCTTAAGATTTGCTAATATTGGTCGCATCGATTCTTTTGTAAGTTCATTGCCATGACCCAATTCAATCAGAAGTAAGTTTTTTTTCGTTTTTAAAATTATCAAAAGCACAAATAATTTAGTTAATTTTAAGTTTTCGAACGATAAGACATTTCAAAAGATGGTAAGGGAAAAACAAAAGGCGATAAAAAAATGATTATATTGATAAAGTTTTTGGGAAAGAATTTGGTGCGATAAAAATTTTTAGAATTTGTTTTTTTTTGAATTAATTGTTTTTTAATTAGAAGAGAGAGATGGTATTTTTTATCCGTTACGTGTGTCGGATACTGTTTGGAATTCGTGTTTTATGGACATCGCACCAATTCGACATGAAAGGATCACCTACTAGTAGCTTTTTAAAACATGTGATCAAGGAAGCTTTTGTGTTTTTCTGATTCAGTTGAAAACGTACATTCGTTTAAGATTAATTATGGCCCCCTACCGTACCAACCATCCGAGTTCATTGGTTACAATCCCGAGCTAGTTCTTTACACCGAGGAATCAATGTCTTACTATACTTGTAGACCCACTAATTTCAGGGTGTGTTTTGACTGTTTAAATTATAGGATGCCTCACATTAAATAGATAAAGTTAATTTTGAATACGCCCTCCAACTATGATAATTTCGTTATTATCTAGGAATGTATTTAGGGTAATAATAACTTCAACCATGGATTAAGATATAATAAAGATGGCCCATCAACAAGCTACAAAAATTTAAATTGAAAAATAATAATAAAGAAAGTAAAAATAAAAACGATAAACCATTTTTCTTGGTTACTGTTAATGTGGATATCGAGCAAAGCACCTGCATAGAAAAAACAGTCAATTATTATTATCTTTCAATTTGTAAAATTTGTATCACATCACTATCAAATTTAACAGTATTGTAAATAATCAGTGTTGACTGATCATTGTTTATTTAGATCAATGTAGTTCAATCCTGCTACCATATTGACTTGACTATTAATTAAGAGATGTCACCACTGATTGGCAAA
The DNA here is from genome assembly GCA_963556175.1 of Tipula confusa. NCBI lineage: Eukaryota > Metazoa > Arthropoda > Insecta > Diptera > Tipulidae > Tipula > Tipula confusa. Next base: position 81,642,103 of record OY744475.1, read on the forward strand.
AATCATATAATATTTGAATAAATGTTGTACCGTAGATGGCCATAGCTACTAGAACTAAATTTTAGTGGCTTAAACCTTTTTTCTGTCACTTATAATCAAGCTATCAAACCATCAAGAATAAAAATTAAAAACAAGAAACACAGTTTTGGATATTTGGATAAACAACTACCATCGGAAAAATTCAGATATACTATAGAAACATTGGCGCCGAAACATAGCCAAGTCTAAATTGAATTCCATTCAAAACCGCAAGCTTACAACGTCTCGCGAAATTGTACTCATATCAAGAGGTACTTTAATCAGTCCATTGCCTGATATCTTGTGATCCAGACCAAGTGCGTGTATAGTGAACCTAAAATTAAAAACAAAATATTCACGTTAATTTATAAAAGGGAAAGTGTTTACAACCAATATGGAGAGCCTCAAAAAGCAACGTGCAATAGAAAAGGGACCCATGACAAAGTTGCTGACATTAGTAAAGTCCAACATGGACAATGTTAGCTTAGACGATGTTTTAGTGAAACAGGAAAGGGCAGTGAAATTGCTAAGTGAGTTCCAAGTTATCGAATGTGTTATGTTTGATTTGGACAGGAAGGTAGAGTCAGATCTGTCCGAGTTCGAAGATAACTACAATTTGGTTGTTGCAGGGCTGAATGCCACTATAAAGGGCCGCAGCTAGACAACACCACGAACCTTAGCACCATATAGAAGTGCACAAAAATTTCAGTATTTAAAGGGATTATTAAAAGGAGAACCAGCATCCCTCATTCGGCACTTATCACCAACGGATGCTAGTTATAATGAGGCATTACAGAAGCTAATTCAAAGGTACAATCGAAAGCGACATACAGTTAACGCCTTTATTAAGTCGTACATGGACCAGCAAAGTATCTTATAGCCAAATGCGTCTAACATACGAAAATTTGTAGATACTTTGGGCGAATCAATTAGAGGGTTAAAAGCATTAGGTCCAGAAGCAGAGAAAAGAGATCTGTGGTTGATATATGTGTCATTAAATAAATTGGACAATGAAACCAGATCTTTTTGAGCACGAGAGACGGCCAAAAACGAATTTCCTAAATTAGAAAAGCTAGAGTTTACGACTTAGCCGCAATAAGACAAGAGTCATGGTGAAGGGACGAAATAGGATTAACAGTAATACTATTTAATGAGAAAGCTGTAAGCGCAAACTTTGTCCTCTTGGTAAAATGCACGATAACCATTTTATTTGGATTGAGAAAAAGTCCTTCCTTAATACACTATTGCCATATCAGCCCAAGTGCATTCTGCAAAAGTTCGGAAATGACAATGTCAAATTTTCCTCTAACTATAACAGTCAAGTCATCCGCACAATCCTGGATATCAAGTTCGTGGCTACTCAGAAGGGTCAGCAGTCCATTAACAACTAGTGATCATAGTAATGGAGATAATACCCTTCTCTGGAGACATCCCTTTACAGCATTGATGGTCACTGATTCACTACCTAATTGAGCTGAAATAATTCTATAATTCAGCATCGAACCAATCCACTTGACTGTGGGAAGCTTAATTCCATTATGCTGCCCTCTATATAGACTCATAGACGGTATTGTCAGGTAATTAGTTTAGATTTGTAGAAAGCAAAAACTAACTTGGTATCATTGCTTTTTTGTGCGAAACAAAAAAGTTCTCGAATTAAATGTAAAAAACATGCATAACTAAGAATAAAAACAACGGTCCAACCAACCACTGTATGATATAAGATATGGTGAACAAAAATCTCTAATTAACTTGTAAACCAAAGAAAAGAAAAACGTTTAGACCATTAGAAAGTGAAATCCTTATACATTCAACTTACTGTCTTATCATTTCGATCAATGTTAATGATGTGCTATATCAGAAATTAATTTGTCGATTTCATTTTTTTTGTCGTTTCTGCTTGTATGTCGATTTTTATTTTGCCTCTTATCTTGATTACGAATCTTATTTCAATTGGTACCAACAGACGAATCATACCAAGTCAAAGTCGTAAATAAATGTATACATTATTCCACTGCTTTTCGTCGTATAATGAAAATTCTTTGCTTCTTGTTTTTTTTTTTTTTTTGCAATTCGGTTGAATCGTTTTCATGGTTGGATTTGTTTGTTGTGTGTTTGTTATAGACGAGATGATGTTTCCTCTTTTTGTGATGATGTGGATAAGAATAATTAACTGGGAAATGATAATGAATATTACATTATCAAATGTGTTTATTTTCCTAATCAGTTTTTTATTACTTTAAACGATAATTTATGGTTTGGTATGCTCCTAAAACTGTTTTGGTTGGAAGATACTGGTTTTTTTAATGAAATTTTAACTAAAATAATTAAGAGGTTTCAACAAAAAAGTTTAGAGGTATTTAAGTGAAAAGATTCACACTTTGATGATCTCAACCTATCCTTCCCTACCACTAAGCTTCCGCTAAACACATACATCTGTAATTGCTAATTATTTAAAGGATCAAATTTTTTATATATATCGTTAGTAGATTAAGGCAAATGAACTCTAACAATAACTAATACTATTCCATGGACCAACTACGATGTTATTGGTTTTATTATACATTTTTGGAAATGCTGCTTAATTTTGACTTCTAGTTCCAAGTGAGCCAACAATGGTAATTCATCGGGTAATAAATTTGGCAACTTCTGCTTATTTGAAAATGGCCAAATGTCAGAATATCTAATTCACCTTCACCAAACGCACGTACTGGTCAAGAATTCACTATGGGCTTCATTTTATACAACACCTTATTGAATTATTCATACTGATGTTTTCTTGGGTTAAAGAACTGTAGTAAATCTTCGAAGAGTCGCCCTCATAAAAACGTCCCTTCTTTCGAATTTCTTCTCTACTTCGGATTATTAGCAAGAATTTTGCTCTGGCTGCCATTATTCATACAAATTATGTTCCCAAACTCCATAATCTATTGGGAGACACAATCTGCTACATTGTTTCTCGAAGAAAAATTACGCCTACATTTGCATAAAAATACTTTATGATAAATTATGTTCTGTTGGCTACAAACAATTGCGATTTCCTCTGATCGGCTAATAGCCAATCTAACACGATCTTACTATTAAGCCAGACTGTTGGACGAACTACATTTATGTGCCGTTCTTGCATTTTTGATGGCGTTGGCTAGCTCGTTCAATAAGACTGCTCCTACTTGCTTAAACCTAAGTAAGCTTAATTGGCGAATGGGGTGATCCCTTGGCTTTCCTGCAATTAATTAAACAAAATTTCTTGTTTTGGCATACATTTTTAATGCTCTTCTCAGCGGCTCCTCATCATTCGCTCTTATCATCAAATCGCCTACTTTCATGCCTGTCCGGATGGCCGCAGCTGCTATGGAATTTCATTTGCGTTTCCTAGTGCAGCCTGTTTAATACACCATGTAAATAAAAATGAACCTGGTGTGGTTCCTTATGTTAGCGTCTTTACGGAACATTGCTGAATTGGCTCACTTACTTATTTCCACCAAAGTACCCTTTGCAACTTGGTTTCGTCTGGTAAAAAATATTTCCGCGTTTTCATCATATTCTCTTTAGAACGACGGTTCCAACGTTGTAATTTTTGGCATGACATATAAGCACCTCCCATGGAAAGATGTGCTCTGGAATGATGTGCACTCTTTATGTTTGATATTGGGAAGATTTATAGTTAAACGATATCTTCAGTTTTGCCTAGCCTGGATACTTCTTCATCACTCGTTCATCGGTTATCAGTATAACCCCAGCTTTACCACACATGCATCTGTCACAATATTTACTTAAGATGCCAAATCCAACAGTGCACGGAATTGTTTGAATATACATTTTTTTCTTTCACTCGAACTATATGGCCATTGGTAAAATGGCATGCATATAATGCAGCATATTTGTTTGATAGGTTTGAGTTTCAGGTTCACGTTTCTCACGCATTGATGGCTCTTTTAAATCGTCTTGTAATGACCTTTTTTATAGCAGGCAGGATACATTAGCAGGATGAGCATTATAATACTGTGATGCTTTCTGCGAACAATCTTTAATATTCTTCTGACATAACAGTTGGAATCGTGAATATTCATCATCTTTAGTGTTAGGTTGATGACGTAATCCTGTGGCTAGTTTTGCTTTGAGTGATCTAAGTTTGATATCACACGGTAATCTAAGTTTTCTGCCAAATACGACCATTGCTGGTGAGTTTCCTATCGTGTCATGAGTTGTTCAACGATACGTCAATACGTCAGGGAAATGTATCGACCCCAATCATCCTATAGTTGCTGTTAACTTCTTTACGTATATACTCTTCTAATGTTCAGTTGAATCTTTCCACCATTTCATCTGACTGTGGGTACAGTGGCGTAGTCTTTATTTTCTTGATGTAGAGGATTTGACGCTATCTACAACCGCCACAACAAATTTATTTGGGCTATACGCACTATCGATAGGGTCCGGCTGTAGTATGATAATGCTGCTTTATATACCTCCTTGATTTTGTGATATATGACTGCTCTGATGCCCTTATTACTTGCGTCGGTGTTCGAAATGAAAACATCACCTGTTCGTAGATCTCTTGCTCCTTCGTCCAATTGAATTTTTGAGATTTTTCAGTTAGTCGAACACGTAGGCTCCGCGCAACAACTACAAAGCTGAGTAAACAAATCGTTGATAGTGCGAGCATAGTTCTTTAGAAGACTCCTCAACTCATGAACAGTTTTTGGTCGAGTGACTCTTCTACGGCTGCTAGCTTCTAAGGATCAGTTTGTACATATTCCCTCGATACTGTGGGACATAGGTATAGTTAACTTTCTTCTTGAAAAGGATACATTTTAGTGCGCTACATTTTAATCCGGCAGATTTAACGGTTATTAGAATTTGCTGCACGATGCTTACGTGCTCATCAAATGTTCGTCCTAGTAACGATAACGCCATTAAAACACACCAAACAAATTTTTAAATTAAGGCCACGTAGAACATGCTCCATTAATCGTTCAAATGTAGCATGACGTATAGGTCAAAGGGCGTTACTTGAAATTGGTACAAGCCATTCTCTGCAGGAGAATTTTTATCCACATGAATTGCAATCTGCCAATACCCGATTTTAAGATCCAATGTACCTACTAAAGGTGATAGCACCTGATAGCTTAATCAACACGGAAACTCATCGAACTGCATTTCATTTTAACAAGTATAACTGGTGAACTTCACTAGCTGTTCGATTATTCTATCACGTTCCATTTTTTAACCACCTCTTCACGGCCTCTTGTTGTTTCGGTAGTGGTAATTTTTGCGTTTATCGGATAGGAGTAGCATTTTCTGTGTTCATATACGGAGCTGAACGATATCAGATTGCCTCACATCGCCATCGTTGATGACGATACAAATTTTGCAAATTCCGAAGGATTCGACTTTTTTCGCCAAAATTCTTTCGCATAATAAGATGTCTTTTACTGATTGGTTATACTGACCACTATAAATCGTTGTTCAAATGGTATTCCTCGAACTGTTGCTGGAAGAAAATACTTGTCTTTTACTGCTGCATATTTACCAGAAACCATCTTCAGGTTGTAAGGGACAACATTCTCTATTTTTCTTGAGGTACTGCATATCAGGAAGCATTACCAGTTTGAAAGCTCCGGTTTCCAATGTAGAAGTGGATGATTCTTACTCTATAACGTGCCATTAACAAACAAAACTGTTGGGCAATCAGAATAATGACTCTGAGGTATTTTTTTCCTTCCCCAGTTTACGCCCTGCAAAGGTGGTGGAACGTAGTTTTTTGAATCTTTATGAATAAGGTGAGATAAATAATCTCCCTCACCATATTTCTTCTGGACGCCTATCTGACGCAATCTCTCCAGTTGTTTTTCCGACTGTCAAATTGCTTTATCGTTCAATCGATATTTTTACAATTCCTGATAAAGTAGCTAGATTTTTGATATTTCATACATTTTGACTGGGAATTGAACCTTTGGCTATTCTCCTGAAAGTCATGAGTTTGTTTTCTGATTATGACATAAGTCATGGCTTGTATCTGCGTAATGTCTTCTACATCCACGGTTAATTCATTCATGACATCGACCGGAGATTTACAGTAAGCTACCCGTGCGAGTATCGTTATTTTTCATTCCACATTTGAGGGTGTTCTCCCTACTGCAGACGTCTGTTAAATTATGCAATAATATAATTCATGGATTGATCGGATCTCAACTTCATTTCCATCAAAATTTAGCTATAGCTCATTTCTCCAATTTTTGCATACTTCCCGTTTCATCAGCTGCGATGACTTGCTGAAAATCTTGTTTATCACACAGCTTGTTGGTTCCTTCGGCTGCTATGGATGTTGACTCTCGCACCTTTCATGTGAAAGATTTTTGTAGCTCTTTCATTTGTTCTATCACATCAGCAATGATGAATTTTTTCAACTCTTGTGGTCTTCCTGCTAGCGCAGGCCTTGCATTGGATGTAATTTTTCATTTTATTCATCAAAAATTTTCGTTGAATAATAAATGAGATAGTTTGAAACTCATAATTTTATGAAGTTTTAAATAATTGATAAGACGCAGATAGCAGTTTTAGAAATGAATTTGTAAGCGAATTTCTAGAAATATTTTCGCATACGTTTGTTTAGACATCATTTTGTCTTAAAACTAATACCACATCTGCATAAATATAAAGATGCATTTCGTGATGCTTAAACAATTTTAAAATGTTAAGGTTACAGTAAACTATGTCTATTCCAATGCTATATTATAATTAAAATTTTCTTAGCAACAACTTGTTGAAATCTCTATAAAAAAATTCAGTCGAATATATGTTTATTCATTCAATGCATGAATAGTGTTATACGCCATCCTACAATATATTGCATCTTTTGTGCAAGACACCATACATATTAAAACCTAAAATCATAAAAAAAGAGTACAAAAACCGTTTATGTAGCTCTAAGAAATTAAACAACAGCAAAAAAAAGGTTGTGTACATGCATACAGGGTGAATCACTTAAAATGAGACTATATTTTTTTTATAATTACAGAATTTCTGAGAAATCAATTTTTTAAATTTCTATTAAACTTTAAATGTAAGTTACTAAAAATGTCAATCAACCATGCATTGATCATTGCAGTTGTTTCGTTACTTGTTTTAAGTTTGTGTCAGTTGTTTCATCGTCATAAAGTTCATTTATTTTATTGTGTTCAACATTATAAGAACAAGTTTACTATGTTCGTAAAAAAATGACCTGATTTTAATTGTGAGTACAACTACCGAAGACTTATGAGGAAAAAATTCTTACCAGTCACCCATAAATGGAAGCCTTTATTTAAAAGGAATCACTAAAAACAAGTGACAACCGAAAACAATGAGAAAGTTTAGTATTGATTTTAAACAGTTGTAAAGCCACAAAGATTTCTTTTGGAAAATTTGCTTTGGTTACGTGAAACTGAAAGACAATATTCTTGGTCGATTAATGTCTGGCGTAGAATAATAGGTTTTTCTTCGAAATATACCACACAATTTTACCCAGATCATATTTTTCTTCCGTTCGTACATATCAAATAATTTTTTTTATATTACATATAACATATATTATATTACATATATATTACATATAACGTCATATTCAAATTTCCCACTTTTATTTATTCATACGACTTTGAAACTTTATCACCACATACACACACATATATAGAATAAACTTTTGTAATAGTATATGCATCATTTTCCAAAAATCATCATGTTTATTGTGGTCCATTGAAATATTATATATTATCACAATTTTATTCAAATTCAACCATAAAACTCGTTTTGAAACCAAATTGAAAATTTTTATTTTTGTCACAGTTCCAATTAAAATAAAAAATTAAATATTTTAAATTATGTAAGACATGAGCAAGTAATGTGAATGTGTGTGTGTGAGTTAAAAAACCAATAAAATTTTATTTCAACACGGTGAGAAAATGATTTTCAAATGCATGAAGTCGAGTCTCTTTGGAGTTGGAAACGTATTTGTTCCATTTTATTGTTTTTGTTGCTTTTTGCGGACAAATCGATTTTCTTTTACATTAAAAGGATAATATTCAAAACGATTGGCTCGTGTGGTTGAAGAACACTCGTATGTCGTAACTTGTCAATAATTAGTGAACTCTGAATGATTTGTAGAGCGATTGGTGATTTTAGAGCTATTATTACGTTTTTGCTACGTAGAGCATAAGCAAAGAACAAACCAGGAATTCCCGGAAAGCTGGGCCCTACCATACACTCGTGTAACATATAACAAAACCGAAGGAGTGGGTGGAATGTTAGTTATGACAGACTCGACCCGGTTGCAGACAAACCAGCTAAGCGATCGATAGTTTTTTTTTTGGGGTGGGGGAAAAGGAAAGGTATGTCGGTAATGACAGAATTGGTCTGGTTTCCCGATGGCCAATATTTAAATACTATTAGCACAAGACAATCACAATTATACTGAACTGCTCTGTATTCCATAATTTCTTATCAGCAACTCCGGTGTGCCGCAATTCAACTGTAATCTGCAAAGGTTTCCTGAAAACAAAATCTATTAATGAACTAACTGCTCTTAGCCGTAGGTTGCATAATTAAACGATTAAATTCGACCGAATTCACCTTTTTTTGCCAAATACGTAAAGTTCTTGCACTGAAACCCTATTATTTGTATTCACTTATTCACTTTACTCGACACAAAATCACCGAAATTATTATAAATAAGATTTTATTAAAATAACTAACCGTTTAAATTCGATTGAATTCACCGTTTTTTCCCAAATACATAAAGTTCTAGCATTAAAATCCTAATTATATTCACTTTACTCGATACAAAATCACCGGAAATATTATAAATAAAATTTTATTAACATAACTAAACGTTTAAATTCGACCGAATTCACCGTTTTTTGCCAAATACATTAAGTTCTTGCACTGAAAACCTATTTATATTCACTTATTCACTTTACTCATTACAAATTCACCGAAATTATTTTAATAAAATTTTATCAAAACAATTAAACGTTTAAATTCGATCAAATTCACCATTTTATGTCAAATCCATAAAGTTCTTGCATGCAAATCCTAATTATATTCACCTTACTCGACACAAAATCACCGGAGTTATTATAAATAAAATTTTATTAAAACAAATAAACGTTCAAATTTGATTAAATTCACCGTTTTTACCAAATACACAAAGTTCTTAAATGAAAATCATATTTATAATCACTTTACTTGAACCAAAATCACCGAAATTATTATACGTAAAATTTTATTACAGTAACTAAACGTTCAACTTCGATCGAATTCACCGTTTTATTCCAATACACCCCCGGGTTTGTTTCACTGGATTGTGAATAAACTACTCACAAAAATTTTCACTTCAAACACTGTTAATTATTAACCAAAATAACACTTCAAATTATCACTTTTAATTTCTCTAAATTTGCTACTTGGTGGAGTCATGTGTCTATAGGTATGACATCATTCAATTTTATTCTAATCTTGTAGGGTCTCTGCCATTCAAGCTGCAACTTTAGCGATAAACCGTTCTCTCGTTGTGGTTTGTGAAGCCATACTAATTGCCATTATTCAAGTACTCTATTATTAAGTCATGCGTCGTATTTAGCACCCAACTCCTGGTCACATAAAGCGGTCTTTTTAACCATTATTAACTTTAAATTCATGGCATCCGCAAATTATTACCAAAAATGACCTTTGTTGGTATCACCCCTGTTGTATTGAGTACTATCTACCAATAGCCATGGCTAACAAAATGATACTTCGATCCCTGTAACGCTAGTTTTTCTCCAGTGTCTTCACGATTTACTCCTCCAATTTGGCATAAAATCGTTCCACCGTGAATTTTGGATGCATAGGTGATGTTCGTGTTTTAATTTGGCCCAGCATTTTGACACATTTTGTGAAACACAATTGACTCAAAACTCTGTCTTAAACCAAAAAAACTCCATCGATACATATTCGTGATTCAATTTCGTTTCTCCTGATTAATATACCTTCGGTCATGTGCTCAAAGGACTTCTTAAGCGGGCCCTTTAACTTCCAAATATTGGTCACTTTTTTGAAACCATTCTGCTATTGACTGCTGCCATCCTGGCCAGTAAAGTCTTCTTCTTATTTTGGCTAATGTTTTATTAAATCATAGAAGGCCGTCACTATAATACCTTCGAATTTTCGTGAGTCTGGCTTCAATGATGGTTGCTTTGTCTTCAACTTGGCCGCATTACTTGCACTCTAATCGGTCTGGTCGTCTTGATAATGCATCGGCACTAACGTGTGAGTTTTTTTTAAATTGTTCAATCTTAAAATATTAGCTTTGCGGTTACTCGCGCATTACTTTTCCCTTCGTGTTTTTAAACTGCCATCTGCACGCCATCATCCGGTCTAAAATAGAAGGTTTGACCTTAGTGATGTTTATGAAAATGTTTAACGCGTTCCACTTTATTTTTTCGAGTGACATTCCAATCCGGGTTTGACAGTACTTTAAAATATTTCGCAATCACTTGTTCCCGCTTATCGATCTCCTATGATAAATATGCCTTACTCATTGGTGGACGTTTTCGATCGTTTTCTTCGTTGTTCCATATAAACTTTTAAGGCCCGATTTGTCACAAGCACAGCTCGGTTGAAATCTCTTAATTTTATTGACTCAAGTTTAGCTTAGACTCAAAATTTCTCTATAGTAATAAATCTAGAAAAATCGTAACTCTACAAAGCTGTCAAAATTTACTGAGTAAATTTTTGAGGACAGTATGCATTACAATTAGAACTTTCGTTCTTTATTACATTGATTGGTTATCTTGATCTTTCTTATCTGGCCATTCCTTTAATGCCCAGCTAAAGACTCTGACGAGATCAGGGTTTTTAATGACATTTTAGCTATTTCGTGATCATTGAGTACGATGCAACACAATTCAGCAATAAAACCTTCTCCTGCTTCTCTAGGTTAGGTATGTTGACTGGTAAGTGCTTCGACAATCGATATTGCCCATTTTTGCCCATATGACAATAGATACTAATACCACATTAGGGAATCTATACATGACAGATGAAGTTGTTTGTTTTGGGTTATAAAGTTCTATTGGGGAAGGTGATCTTTATTCTTCTTGACTTTTGCAACAATGGCAATTCGCAAGAACCTCCAAATTAATTTTAGCATATAGTGATGCTCCGAATTAATAACTTTCTCGAATAGGAGGAATCAGTTCTCTTTGATCCGGTATAATAAGATGGCCTTTTACACCACAGTCTAGGCTAATCACATCAACATAAGGGCACGATGATCGCTGGTATTCTCACCCGCAGCTATTACAAGTTGGTTTTGATAGAAACAGCGTTCAGTGTTTTAAGCTCGGGTATATTGGGTCTGGATGAATTTGAACCGAATGCTTCACATATACCATTATTAACTGTTTTGAAATTCACTTGGGCCCTAGAAAAAAACCAACACCAAAATTGCCTAAATCACCTTCACTAGCCTTGCGACACATGGTCACCAGTTTTTGGCCATCGAGTTTCTTGGAGAGCGACGAGTTCCAAAAGATACTCGTTAATGGCTGATATAGTGCCATTAAATGCGTCTGGTTTTCTAAGCGATTGCATGTTCTACGTGCCAATCTTAAAACAGGTCTACATGACCTTAAGTTGGGGTCTTGTTAAATTCTGGAGATATCCATTTCTATTTTTCTTATTATCTTTAATAATTAAGTTTTTTTCAGAAGGCGGTTAGGAAGCTCAGTGATCCTCCTTTTATTGCATGGCTTACTTCGACAAGGTAACCATAAGGGTATCGCGCTAAAATACAAAAATTCTATCCTTTTTCACAAGAGCTAGCCACTGAAGTCAACAACAATGGTTCCTCGGGAGTAAAGCACTACTTAACATTTTTAGTGACTATTACAATATGGAGCACTACCTCAAGAAGTCTATCGATCTGGGATTACTGAGGTAACGACCAGTAAGGACCTGTAAAATCCGAACATTATTATTATTATTCAAAGCAGTTTTATGTCATGTCTGAAACGGTCGTACCATTATCAGAACCATAAACGAAACATAATATCTTGACACCGAAAACATTGTAATTTTGTTATCGTGTGAAAAATTACGTATGCGGGTAATACATTTCTGCTAAAAATTTGTTTTATCAAATTAGAAAAATATATCGATTTTTAATTAATTTTCTTACATGATCGTGTGTGTGTGTGTGTGTGTTTATGTAGTCGTACCTAATTCATAGGGAAAAAGTATTACATTTTAAATTTAAAGTGATACAAAAAAGGAAGATTTTCCCGAAGAAGACGTGTGTATATGTAAAATTGGCAAAAGAAAATTTAATTTACTCATTACAGACACATAATGATGTTATGTTGAGTGAATTTCTATTTAAAATGACTTATTACATAATAATAGATGTACAGGGTGTTCCAAAAATTTATACTGGGTGTGGTAGGTTCGCCACAGCGCTCAATTCAATATTTGGAAATTAAGGTATTGTTTTTTTCAATCCTGAATTGATTATACGCATGGTTCTAGGAAAATTTATCGATTGAAGACGTTCGCAATATGAAAGTTTTGTTTTCACTCTTGTAAGATTAACTTAGTTCAAAAATTGGGTTGTCAATTTTTGAAATTTAATACTAACCTATTTTACCACACTTAATGATTTCTTGTCCCGAGCTACCAATTCGTATTGTTCTTATCGAGTCAAAAAACTCGTTTGGATTAAGAGTCACCGATAATCAACTGTGAGTTCTGAGTCGAACTTTGAGCGTTTGTTTTAGTGATTAATTACGAGTCCACGGAAGTTAGCCCATGTATAATAAAAATGGTAAAATAATTAGAGTTATGACAAGAAATTATAAGGCAAATGACAGAAGCACTTGCAGCTCACATTGAGCAGTCAGTAATGATTGAATGAAGAGTTCAAAAACATGAAAATGCAGTTAAGCAGTAAACCAGTATCAAGAAATAAACCAAGTAATACCCAAAAACTCATAGGATTTAAACAAAATCAGTAAATTAGCAGTCTGTGTAAAGGAGTTACACTCATTTAATGGTAACCCTTTACATATCCTGAATCTTCAGTTTGGTAAAACATTAAAACATCATAAGGAAAATAGGCAAATCTTTAATAGACAATTCTTAAGAGTATCATGCAGAAAATAAGGGGATGTGCTGACTGGTTCTAACCTATCGAATATTCGATGATACATACCGGGTGTTTTTTTAAGCTGGAACTTTCAAATATTTCGGAAAGTAAGCTATCTATGAAAAAAAATTTTAGCCGGAGAATATGAATCTGCAATAAAAAATAGGGGTTCCTATTTTAATTTCAAAATTACCACCCGCCCCATCTGCAGGGAGGGGAAAGTTATTAATTTTAGCACTAATATATTTCCCCCACAGAATAATTAAATCGTGATCTTGGACATTTTTTTCGTAGAGTGCTTATTTTCCGAAACACTTAAAAGTAAAGGCTCCAATTACAGTGATAAAATACTTAAAGACCCTAGAGAATCAATTCAGCAACGTTTCTCAGAGGAATATGACATTGAGCGATTTCTATACGAATGTGAATCACAAATTCTCTTTATTGCCAATAAAATTAAAAACGAAGAATATTCGATCAAAACGCCTAATGTTCTCATAGAAACGTATCGACACCGAATCCTTGTGGTCTTTAATAGCAGTAAAACATTAAGGAGCAACCCAGGTAATACACCCTAAACCGTCATAACTAACGGATATTGATTCTCCGTTACACTTTACCATCAAAGAGCTTACCACAATGCAAACCGAAAATGTAAACACCGAATATTTTTAAAATGAAGATGATCCTAAAAACAACTATCTGCCACTTGTCTCAAAGATTAAGTTACCACTTCACGTAAAATAAACTTCACAGGTAAATAATTTTAAAATCCGAGAAATCCGCATTTCTTCTGAATTAAAGCAGAAACTCCTAATAAGGCTTTCAAAATACAAAACACTGTTTGGTCCAGTAAACAACGTAACACCAATCGATAGGGTGCCTGATATCAAAACATTAAAGGACGAAGCAATCTACATAAAGTCATACTCATATCTAGTCAATATGAGAAAGGAAGGAGCCCATATAACTCACCTATCTGGAAAGTGAATAAAACACTGGATGCTTCCAATATACAAAAAAATCTATGCATCGATTTGGACAAGACAGAATTCGTAAAAGCGGAAACTGAATTCTTAAGTCACGAGCAAAGAGATTAGGACCAATCGAAAGAAATTAACCGCTATTCAATAAAAAACCATGGTACCCTAAAAGAACTAAAATCGTTTCTTGAGTTGGTGTAATACTACTGGAGTTTCATGAAGGATTTTGCGACGATAGAGGGAATCCCTTGATAAATCTTACAAAAGTCGGAAAATTCAAATTGAAGCAAGCCAATTAAAATATTGGTATTTCCTGACTTCGACAAATCATTCAACCTGACTACTGATTTCTAGGACAACGCAATAGGAGCCGTACTCACAAAAAAACATCGGCAAAGATAGCTCAATTATGTCTTTTTCTTTAAAACAGACAGAGTCCAACAGAGGAGAATTATGCTTATACGAGTCCAAAAACTACATATAGTTGACAAATATTTTAGTTAATGAAATTCCCGAAGTGTTAATAAAGTTTTGAAACTATAACTACTGCGTTTCCTTGCAAAATCATTTAAAAATCTTTGAACGCTCGAAATTCGTAACAATTGGTGTCAGAAGTGGGGTTTTTGCAAAAGAGGAATATGCCTAATATCAAGACGTATACATTTCAGTATTTGAGGGATGAGTTGATGCTGCGGGGCCTTCATACACAAGGCAACAAGATTGAGTTTTTTGTGAGATTACAAAAAGAAATGAAACGTGAACTAGAGGAAACTGAAAGAGATTAGAGAGAAGACCGAGAGTCGGAATTTTCGGAATTTTCCACAAACCCACTTCTTCTAGGAAACATGAAGTTCTGTTAGCACAATTACTATAACCTAGAGGTTCTTTCGAAAGAAATGAATTCTCCAAGTTGACCATTACCTTATTGAACTATAGGCAACAGTTTAGCATGACTTTCTAACCATGAAAGTTCTTAAGATATTGATAAACGTTAATGCTATTAATGGCGAAAAAATATAATACTAATACTTATGCTCAGAAGGCACAGTACATAGCTAGCTTAAAATAGTTTCGTTGACCTAGATTCATGCTATAGATTACTCGATGAATATTAAAAGATCTTAACTTTTGACAGGGTTAAGTTTTTACCCATACGAATAAGAGTATCAATTAAAATTTGATCCTGTCTATTAGAAACCAGATTTTGCAGTAAAGATATCTTCGATTTTAGAGTTGAGGGTTTAGTGGTCAACGAATTAGCAGGATATTTGGTAATACCCAACAAATCAGGGGATTTAAATATAATCAGTAATTGTCAGACTGGGTAAATGAGCTTCAACCATTTAACGGTAATCTTAGCCCTATCTATCAGGTATCTTTACAGAGTATCAGACAGAAAATTACGGGTTATGCTGACTCTGCTCTAATATCGTACAACATATAATATGATGATGAATAGACGGAAATAATGAATAGACAAGATAGGCTTAAGGACGCTAGATAATCAACGCAGCAACCTATCTCAGAGTTCTATTAGATTGTTAATCATCAATTCACTTCGCCCGATATAATTAATGTTCTCATCGACACGTAATCGAAACCGAGCTCTTGAAGATGGTTATCATCCAGCAACCATGAACATTATCAGAGGCTTAAGCATCTAGCCTGGAAATTCTAAATCTAATTTTCAACGTGTTACTCAGGCTAACATTCTCTAAATCACCATGATCGATGAATGTTGATTTGTCGTTATAGAGCAGATGGATCAAATAAATGAACTAAACATTGCAACAAGCTCAGCTAGGCCAGCCAGTCGTTAAACGGAAAAGCATACCTTACATGGAGTACCAAAAAGGCAAAACTTTAAAGTTCTTGATTGATTAGAGTGTCGAGAAAACTTTTTAAAACGTCATTTAGTTTAAAAACCCCTAAAGTTAAATTAAAAATTCGATCGGTAGGAGGGTAAACAATTTTTTTTAAAGCATCTGTATTGGCGATGACACATTAAACGAAAAACAGGCTTCACAGAATAAAAGTATTAAAATCCGAGATAGCCACCACTCTTCTAAAAATTCCAATAATGCTCTCAAAATACAAATAATTTTTTGGTCTTGTAAACAACGAATCAGCCATCGATACTTCTGTGGTGCCTGATATGAAAACATGGTCGAAGCAATCTGCACTAAATCCTATCACTATATCTAGTCTATATGTAAGGAACGAAGTAAAGTAAACCATTTTATAAACTTCTTTAAGATGAGATCATACAACCTTCGAGGATATTTCAACTTCTAGTTCTCCAATCTTGGATAGTGAACTGCTACACAAAAATAAAGGATCTGGCAAATTCTTTGTTCTTCCCAATTTCTTAGACTAAGCATTTTTTAGACTTCCTTTTGGACTTAACAACGCATCTGTTCTTCCAAAGAATGATAGATGACGTGCTGAATGAACTTATTGGTAAAATCTGTTATGACTACATTGATGACATAATGGTTTTGGGGGAAAAATCGTGGATGATCATCTAAGAAACACTGAGAAAATATTCTCTAAGCATGAAGAGGCTTAGGTTATATCAACATGAATCAAGGGATTAGAACCGATTCAAAAAAAATAGCCGCTATCCAAAAACTAAAAGACCCTGAGAATTTGAAGGAACTACAATCGTTTCTCAGGTTGGCGTCACACTATAGGCGTTTAATGACTGGTTTTGCGATGATAGCGAATCTTTTGATAACTCTTATAAAAGTTAAAACCGCACAAATTAAAACAAATCATTCAATCTATAACTATCGATTTCTTGGACATGGCAATAGAAGCCACACTATCACAATGAGACATCGGCAAGGATATACCAATTATGTCTTTTGCTACATATTTAAAAGAACATTCTGAGCTGAAAACTACTGCGATTTTCATTTGAAAAATTATTTACGAATCTAGAATAACCGAAATTCGTAACAAATGGTGTAAGAAGTGGGATTGCACAAAAGTTGAAAATCCCTCATTTTTAATAGTTAAGATATGAGTTGGTGCTGCAGGTCGTCCATATAGAAGATAACAAGATCGAACTTTTTGAGCGTGAGCTAGAGGAAACTGAAGGAGATGAGAGAGAAAACCGAAGTCGTTAGCAGTACAACCATAAACAACAGCTAGACTAGGACCACTAGAAGTTCAGCCTTAAAAAAACGTATTTATATCAGAAAAACGAAAGCCAGCAACCGGAGAGTAAGACAAAGCAGAGACAAGTGGAGTAATTTCAGTGGCTTAACCAAAACTAAGTAGTTGTTTCAGGTCAGCTATATATTTCTGAGCAACTGAAGCCACCTTTGGACATGTTGGTTCTTCTAAAGTCACTATTAGTGGAACAAAATGAACAACTAGGAGCCCAATTAGGCATTCAGTGGGTTAAACAATGTGCTAAATTAAACCAGTTTAAAGAGCTAGAAACAAAACTGCAAACAGTTACCAATGTAGAAACTACTGGCTGACATAGAAGCAAAGATGAAAGAATTTGAGGTTCGGTTTTCGGAGAAGTGTTTCAAGTCCGACAGAAGGAGCGTTCTTCGGACATCAACACGAAAGAATTTTGAGGGATATGGAACTCAAGTACGAACAGTCTCACAATCAGGAGTTTTGCAAAATCCAGTTGCTTGAAAAAAGACTGAAGCTGCGAGAAAGCCTACAAGATGTTGAACGAGTGGTCAATAAGCTCGCAAGACTGGCTTACGATAAAGCTGCTATGGATGTTTTTAATTGATTGATGGAGGATGCATTTATTAAAACTGTTAGGGATGATCATTTAAAACTACATTTAGGAGCCAAAGCAAAAGGTAAATCCATGATTGAAGTGACAGCATTAGCCCTAGAATATGAAGCGGTTAGAGTAAGCTTATTTGCTAATCCAATCAAATTAAGAAAATCATAAGGGGCAGACATCGCCCAGATCGAAGCTCTTATAGAAAAAGGAATGATACCAACTCAAAGAAAACGCCAATCAAGGTCTCCTCCGTCTTGCTTAAATGCCAACAGCCTGGACGCTGCATAAGGAATTGCAATGAGCCCTTGACCAAGCGATTAAAAAACCCAGAGCATGCAATTCAAGAAAAAAACTTAAGAAACAGGTAGCAGAATGGATTGAACGACTGCAAGCACCTTTAGGACGGAGTATAAACAATAAATGTTAAACAACATACGCAAGTGGAATGTCCAGAAGACAAATACAAGCACTGTGTCAAACAAAAAGAGAAGAACTGCTTCTAACACCTTTACAGACCATTGATGTAAGTGGGATCGTTAAGAGAGTCCATTGTACGGTAGTTGAAATATGACGGAATTGACCAACATAGCGGTAGATCATTACAACAATTCCATAAAGTCAGCAGAAACCAAGTGATTTTTTGCGGTAGGGTACCACGAATAAACTATCAGAATCTAGATATTAGAATAAAAAAACTCAGAAAAAAAAGGCAATGAAAAGTACAAAGGGAAAAACATCCGAAATATATGAACCTATTTAAGCACTTCGCTGGTTGGTATGTCGACTATAGAGTTTCGTGAAAATATTGACTGATTCCATGTTACTAATATCATTGCAACTAGTTAAGAAACCCCCGAAAAAACCATCGTCCAAAGTACGAAAATCATATGAACGATCCAACGAATATAGAAAAATAGATTCCTTGATTGGAATATCACAATAACTCTAACTACTTATTAACACCTTGCCGATTTTCATAAATTTTCCACATTGTACACAACAATAATTTGCTAACGTGTTGCAATTTAAATATATGATTGCCGCCTAATCAAATTGATTACCATAATCAAAAATTATTTATTCATACAAAGCATTAATCAAGTTTATGCCTAATTTATTACCATACATCCCCTAAAAAATAATTCACCACAATTTGTCACAGAGCGAGAGAGAGGGACCGAGCGAGAGTGTGTGGGAGAACAAATTTAACCAAAAATTTTACGATGCACGCTTACATGCTGCCATATGTAAGACTAAAGTTATGCTAAATTTTTATGATTTTAAATTTATTTATGTTTAGTTACCGAAAAAAAAAAAAAAAAAAAAAAAAATATATATATATATATATATATATATATATATATATATATATATATATATATATATATATATATAATAGTGAACAAACCTGGAGAAAACATATTATATAAGTATGTATGTGTGTGTGTGTGCGTGTGGGTAAAATAAAAATTATGATTTATGTTTACCATTTTTCAGTTAAACATATAATCAAGAAAGTTCATAAAAAATCTTTTGAATTTTTCATTTTATTTTCCAATTCTTTTGTTTTTCTATTTTTGTCTATCAAACCTAACACACAGGATATTATGCTAAATTGGTTGATGTTATGTTATTGTTTTTCATTTGTTTGTCGAGCATAATTTTCCTTTTCTTTTTTATTGTTGTTGTGATAAAAAAAAACAAAAAAATTAAGCCATTGGCATACATTCGTATGAATATTTTTCGTTTCGCTTTTTTTCGATGGTGTTTGTGTGCTTTAATGTGTGCTTTTTCATACGCAAAATAAAGCTCAAGTGTGTTTTTCATGTAAATATTTATACACATAGGCTTTAATAAAATTTTAGAGTGCGGTAAATGATGCATCATTTTGTGGCTTTTTTGGTACTTTTGTGGGTTAACACTTATTGTTGAACTTGTTTGTTGTTGTAGCTATTGTCGTGGTTTGATTCAATTAGAATGATATACTTATTGTTTTTTTTTACCTTTTGGCGGTTGACAGTTGCTTGTTGAAAATTTTGTTATTTTTTGATTTTTAATTTAAGCGTAAATATTACTTTTACCCAAAAGGTTGAACACAAATTTAACAAACATTTACAGATATCGTCAGAATTATATTTTTTAGGGTAGATTTTAAGATTGACCATACAGGTTAATGTGTTTTATTAGAGGTTTAAATAGTGCTTCTTGTGGTTGAGGGGCACTCCTGTGCCTCGTAAAATACATCTAAACGACCATGTTATTATAAACTCGCGTTCACTGTACATAAATATTTTCAAATACAGACTGCGGTCGAGATTTGCATAGAGTCTATGAGGAATTTACACTGGCCATGAAGGTATCAAATAGAAAACTCATCCATTGGGGTTGATTACATTAATTCCGAGCTTTTGATATTCGGAGGGAACACTTTGTGGAACTGTCTGTACGCTGGATCCCAATCCTAGCCGGATGGTGCTGCAATCTCGGAGAGGAGGACCGCTAGTTTTCAGATGCCGAGGTCACTGTCGGTGACGATTGCTCCTCGAGGTATAAAACGACTGGTCGTTTTCGAGTTGTCTAGAACAATATGAAAAACAAGCTCAAAATCGAATCGGATGGAGCCTGTAAACCCGTTTTATTATTATTATCATTAACGTGAAAAGTTGTATGTTATGATCCCAACTTTGCTTAAAAATTTTTTTTGTTACCAGCGGTTTGCCTAAGTAATGGTTGAAAAGTTTCTTGCAGCCGCAAATAAAGTATATAGCGTTTGGTTTGTCAGTTTTGGTCCATGTTCTTTCGTTATATAGTTCTTTTTAATCCCTTACTTACTTTCGGTAAGGATATAGGTGTCCTTATGCTCCAAAATAATAAATGTCTTTATGTTCAGCAAAACCACTACAATAGTTATTAAATTGATGATTTCTTTGCTGCCTAAGTCACATGTCTTTTGTCAGATTTGTCGTAGAAAGATACTTATTATGGTTCCTATAGGATTCCTTGTGGTTAATACCAGAGTTTGCCTTGCATAAATCGATTTCGTTTATTTGTTCTCTAATAATTTCATGGAATAGGTTCTAGCATAGATTAAGATATAATAAAGATGGCCCATACATAAGTGACACAAATTTATATTTGAAATAATAATAGAGGAAGTAAAAATAAGACGAAGGATTTTTTATGGTTACTGTATAATGAAGGCTTATGCAATATGCATTCGACAATGAAAGAATGAAAAATAAAACCAAGTAGCCTTTCTATGCAATGAAATCTTTCTTTGTAGTTCTTTGTAGTAAACCATAAAAATGTTTTTAAATTTGTATCCCCACAAGTCGTACCCGTCAGCATACTAGAGGTACCCGTTACTTACTTTTATTTTTTGTTCTGATTGGATCATTTTTCTATATCTTAATCTATGGCTCTAGTTAGATTTACTATTTGTTAGCTTAAAGGCAATTTATCCTTTTTGCGTGGTCAGAACATATCTTCTCGTTGTTTTCGAAGCACATTTATTCTTCGTACCCCTTTTGTTACTTAGAAATGTTAATATGCAGGTTTGCCTTCTAAATGGAATTCACTGTAATTGTTTATGCGGTTTGCTTATTAGTAGTCAATAAGTCAATGATTTCGTGTGCTGTATGGCATGTGGCACCGTCTTACTAAAACCTTATATTCACCAGATTCAGTTCATGCTTTTTGGGCATGGGTATTGAAAAATCTGAAATCATCGAAAGATAGCGAGCCCCATTGACAATAACCTTCCAGCCATCATTAACAAAAAAATTGGATCGGCCGATAAAATGCAAATGATATACATTTTCCACTGAACTTATTGTAACAAAGAATCAGCCACAAAGCTGATGTTAAACCTTTGACACAGGATGACCTTGTGAAAATAAGTGATTTTGATTTAGTGACTAAACAGGACAAAGTACTTCAGGCTCTTAAACCATTGGTGGGATAAAAAGGTCTGCCCTATATAAAAACGCTAAAAATGTTCAAGAACGGAGGAAACTAATGACAGTGGTTATAGCCAAATAGCAGAGTATGTCATATTAAAAGGGAAAATAAGAATTAGTTGGGTGATTTTGCGATTTCGAGAAATAATATGGTCACCAAGTTCAACAATGTAAAAGTTTATATGATATATTTAAGCTGTGTTGGAAAGGCAGTGAAGAAGATAGTTTTGCAAAGAGTAGCAGCAACGATCCCAAATGCAGCTTTTCAGTGATAAAGCCATTGGAGCAAACATACTTTACTTATTACAAGTCTAAAATTACGACTATCAGAAAGCTGCAAATGAAACGGAAGTTGATCGAAGTTAATCTTTACCACTGTGAAGCTGCGTAAAACGTCTTTACAGAGTACGTGATTTGAGCAAAATCGTTATTGTATGTAAACTATACAGAAAGTTTAATAATAAGACTTGGGCAGCAGATTTTTCAAATCGAGCTGCTGTCTGGGTCGGGGAAAATTACTTTGTCAAGAAAATACTAACAGTGCTGCATCTAGTTTTGTAAGATGTATGATTGATGGTATACATATCAACAAACAGATTTATATTCATATCACCAAGCGATCACCAAGCCAATTTGTGCGTCTTCCAAGATGTAAAACATCAAAAAGTGTTTTGAAAAAAAAAAAAAAAAAAAATGTTAATGACTGGGAACATAAAATGACTGACGAAAAGCTTTTTATGTTTATGTTGGAAGATAAAGTTTTGTATAAGGAACTGCAGGAAGTCACTTATCTCAAATGACAGATTGCATTACAATAGCTTGTAATTGAACAACGTCACGGTGATCAATAGATAGCTGGAAGGCTTCAGGGTACTGGTGGAACAACGAAATAGTCGAGCTGCGTAAAAAAGCCCATCGTGCTAGGCTATATATCAATATGCAAGAACTGAAATACAAGTTACGGTAGCAATATTGTGCTTTAAGTATTCCATCAAAACGAGAGATGCTTTCAAAAGTTGTGTGAAGTGATAGAACGGGATCAAGGGGACTAGCCATACAGACTTATTATGACAAGGTTCAATAGTATATATAATATGAGTGCGTCGTTTCCTAGTTTTATGTGAGTATCACAGAATTAATCGGCGATGTTGAAATAATTCCAGTATCAATGAAGGAAGTTGTAGCAAAGTGGAAAACAACAATGCTTTCCGTTCTGGTTAAATTCTGACTGTAGCATTACTCTCAGCTATGTAGCTCTCAGCTACTCATGCTGTAATGAGTACTTTAGTGATGTTATAATAAAACAAACCGGACTAGTCTGGAGAAGTACATCACTGAGCATGATAATACAGAACCATGGGGCTTCGTATAACAGTTCAGCACAGGAAGGCTAAACACATCTGAAGTTTTGAGCACACTAACAAGCGGAGAAGGCCTGACAACTACGTGTTGGAAAGATACAACAAAGTGTTTGTTGGGAGCGTTGCTTCCTGATGACACAGTGACAAATGACTCAAAAGCACATAAAGAGGTCAGAGCATAAAGATTTGTATCACCAAGGACTTGCGACGTGGAAGAATTCAGCAATGATAAAACCACGGACGCAATTTTGTCAATGAAACTAGGAAAAGCACCCGGCCACGATAATATTGAGATTCAAGTGATACAAAGAGCATGGCCTATAATAGGAACTGGTATCACGCGTTTCATGAACCATTGTCTTCAAAGAGGGTATTTTCCGAAAGCATGGAAAAACGGCAAAGTCATTATTATTAAGAAGGGAGGTGAAAAAGATCCCACCGACCCAAAATCCTATAGACCAATCATGCTTCTACCAGTCTTGGGTAAATTACTCGAGAAACTGATAACTGGTACGTTGATGTGTCTGTTCCATGAATCTGGGACATATAGTGACAAACAATTTGGATTTAGAGAAAATCGGTCCACAGAGGATGCTATGGTGAAGATGGTCAACATAGTAAAAGAATCGGAGCACAAAAACGTTCTCGGAGTATTCCTTGACGTATCTGGTGCCTTCGATAATCTGTAGTGGCCTAGTATAATGAATGAGTTGAAGAAGTCCAGCAAACCTTTAGTTAATCATTAATAACTTTTTCTCAGAAAGATTTGCAACTGTTGTCACTAACTTTGGTTCATTACAAAAGAGTGTGACAAAAAGATGTCCGCAAGGGTCCATCTTAGGTCCACACCTCTGGAACATAGTATTCAACAGTAGTATGAATGAAAACATCCAAGAAGTAGCATTCGCGGATGATAAGGTAATGATTTTTGTAGGAAACTCAAGACAAAACGTTCAAAAAATAGCACAGAGTGCAATCAATATAATGACTGATTGGTGTTGCAGATATAAAATGAAGCTTTAATTGGCCAAAACGTATATGATCCAGCTTAAAGAACGCTCGACATTAGAAACCACCATTGGTGTCTGTAAATGGAGTGAGAATTTAAATGGTCAAAACTGTGAAATGGCTTGGAGTTGATTTCGATGAAAGATTAGGTCTCACGTCACATGTCAAAAAATAGCTGAAAGTAGTAAAAAAGTATTCTTTACTTTAAAAGGAGTAGCCAAAGAAACTTGGGGCCTTAATCAAAGGACCCTCAAGACTATATACGAAGGTCTAGTGGTTGCATTACTTACATATGCTTGTGCCGGATGGGCTGACAGAATGAATTGTCACCACCGAAGAACTTTAATAAGTACACAACGGGGTGCCGGCGTAATACCCATTGATATATTATTGCAAGAAAGAGTAGCTAGTTTTAAACTTAGAAAGCGAAAAAGTGTGAGCTACGGGAACGTGGTATTACAAGAAGGACAAATACAAGAAAACCCTATTAGTTTAATCAAAAGGCAGCTAAGGAAAGAATCAATTTCAATCTGGCAAGAGAGATGGAACACTTCGATGGATGGAAGAACAACTTATAGTTTTCTTCCAAACATCAAAGAAAAGATAGACGAAAGGCTTACGCTTAGTGCTCCGTTTACGAAAATGCTAACGGGGCACGGCAAAATAGCTTCATACATGGAAAGGTTCCATATAAGCGAAACAAGCAGATGTGAGTGTGGCCATGATAACGAAACCATGGATCACTTACTCTACAGTTGCGATCTTGTCGAAAAAGAAAGACAACAATTAATGATGGAGCTGGGCACAGAATGGCCACCAAGCAAACTAGTTTTAATTACTCAAAAAAACATCACGGCTTTTAAAAGGTTCTGTGAAACTGTTCTAAGTAACAGATAGTGAAAGTTCCCACACAACACTGACCAGCTGCAAAAATTATGAACAAAATACGACACTTAGAAAGGATTAGGCAGGAATGGTAATAATTAAAAATGATGACAGTTTAAGTTGACCTGGTTTCGTGAAGTAATACTTTTCGGTAGTTCTACGAGGCTACAAATGTCAAAGGAAATACATGCGTGAAGCTTGCCCGAAATCTCAGCCCGAAAAATACTACGATAAAATATTTGAATGATGAAATATGTAGATTTTGGCTGACTGTAAAATATATCACTATCATGACATATTTTTATGATAGTTATATAGTACAATTAGAGTGGTAGTTTTCGGGCTGAGAGTAAAAAATGTCGTGATATAGATAGGTTGGTGTTGCCATCGCGTTTTTTCGGGATAAGTTTCGGGGTAGCTTCACATACATAAAGGAAATTAAGGTTAGAGTTAATTTGGAAAGAATACGACACTGTTGCAAGATTATGATGGTATCTTGTAAGGTCTTTACAGATTTCCTGCTCTATAAAAAAATACTGTGCAATGCTAACATACCTACTGCGGTTATATGCAATTGTAAAGTAAATCTTTCCATACTAGGCTTAGCACACATGGTCTCCCCACTTTTTCGCCATCAAAACTTCTTGAAGCAATAATTAATTCCGCTAGAAAAAAGTTATTACCAAGTACAAAATTAACGAAAATAAATTGATATACTTTCCAATTTCCTATCGATGATACACGAGTAAATATATACATACATGGCACACAACCGATTGAAAATATTATTGACATGTGATTTGATTAAATATTTTTTCGATTTCATTTCAAATTAAATCAATATTTGCATCTCCGGTATATCAATCTTATAATAAAAAAAAAAGCAAAAACAAATTTGTATTATCAACAACACCACACGGTGTACATACATCAAATGATAAAAATGTCGTGGATAAAATCGATATTCAAGTTAAAAATGAATATTCATAAAAGTTAAGAATGTTATGGTAGATTTAAGAAACTTCATCCTTATTTTGTTTGGCTCAGGTTTACGTACAAAAATTGTTTATATATAATAAAGTTTTAATCGCAATTTTGAAGTTTTATAAATTATGAATATAAATTTCAAAAAGTTTTAAAAAAAAAAATACAACTTTTCTGAGATGCTGAATTAAATTATAAAATTAATTCATTAAACGATTTTGATTTTATAAAAAGTTTATCTAAAATCTACCATGCAATGTAAAGAACCAAACGATTCCCATTTGCAACTAGTTGCATATGTGAATAGTTTTTGTTCGGTAATACTGTTTTGTAAATAGTTTTACAAATTAACCTAAATTCTACAGTACAAAATGTTGTGTAGACAGTTATTATCGTTAGAATTTTTACAGTAATTCTGAAAATGATACTTTGTAGGTTTGTTCTATTTATGTAGTTTGAATATAGTTTGAAACGAGGTAGTAATATAGTTGTGTCTACCATACAATAGAAAACAATTAGTTAACTTTAATTAGTTGAGAAAAAAATAAAAATTTAATTATCTACTATCGCCAACATGCATTCACCGATATACGAAGGCACCATATCGACTGATGACATTTATATCGTCCTTCATTTAAACTATATGTATAAAAAATTAAGTTTCAATTGAGTGCCATTTATCATGTACCAGATCCCAGAATAATACTAAACGCTCCGAAGCGTTTTTGAAAATATGCTAAGTCTATTGCAGAAAGTATGATGAAAACACATTGGGTCTTTTATTTTTATTTCGGCAAAACAGCCGAAATCTGTATATATCTAGTAGTCTGATTAGACTCAATGATGCCTCTTAGAATCTGGTTTTGCTGAGTTTACAAGCGGTATTAAATTTTAATTAAATCGTTGATTTTGCATCGTTCAGTGAAATGCCTCCAAAGACGTTTTTGTGCCATCATACTATTCATCTCAAATCAATATATATATATATATATATATATATATATATATATATATATATATATATATATATAAATATATATATATATATATATATATATATATATATATATATATATATAAATATAAATATATATATATATATATATATATATATATATATATATATATATATATATATATATATATATATATATATATATATATATATATTTGTAATAAAATGCATAACATTTCTGTTATAGAAAAAATAATATAATCTACGTTAAATGAACGAACTATTTAGTTAAATTAAAATAAAGCAATTTTAAAATCAACAACATTCGATTTATTAAAATAAAAATTATTATTGATAGAAAGTATAACAATTCTTGCAAATTTTACTGTTCATTATGTTGTGAATTGTAAATGTTGAGTGATGAAAGTAAAACAAAAAAACGAATAGATTTTTTTGTTTTGTCAGTAATGAAATTAACCAATTTTTAGTTTTAAAAATGACAACCATAATTTATTGACTAATTTTAACAACATTTTTTTTTTTAGATTTAGCTACGAAATTTTTAAGTTCTACTAATTTTTTTTTTCAGTGCATATTTCTGTAGTTGTTGTTGACTGCAATTAATTATATCGATGTTATTGCATTCAAATTCAATTTTAGTGATGACACCAAGATCAGTCTCACAAATGTTATCTGGTAATCTATTATTTAATTCGTTTATTAAATTTTAAATAAAAACTGCATTTTTTCTGTTAGAATGTTGTTCTGTTCGGATAAAGTTTTAATTTCTGTTTCAAAATGTATCCCAATTGGGACGACTAATCTTTATACTCAGTTATATTCATACTTATTACGTCACATATTTGATTGTAAATTATTTTTTTGCTAATAACTGATCGGCTGATTTTGATTGAAACGCTGTAGTATTTACGCTAGAACTTCTTTTAAAATGGGTGCTAAAAAAATTAAATTTATTTTGTTTACGTTGTTAGAA
Organism: Tipula confusa; assembly: GCA_963556175.1. Classification (NCBI taxonomy): domain Eukaryota; kingdom Metazoa; phylum Arthropoda; class Insecta; order Diptera; family Tipulidae; genus Tipula; species Tipula confusa. Next base: position 81,670,172 of record OY744475.1, read on the forward strand.
TAAATTTGGCTTAATTTATCTGCGAATTTTCACTGATTTTATCGATATCAAATATCGTACTAAGCTCCAACCATGCTGAAAAAAAGATTTTTACTGACTTTTCAATAAAAAGCCAGGGGGTATCAGATATTCATGGGATATTTAAAGGATTTGCATCATAATTAATTAATTGTTTGTATTTGAGCATTCTAAGGCTTGAATGTGCAAACCAGTTATGGATTTGTCTCAATAAAAATTCGAGTTCTAAAGGAAAACATTTGCTGGCATGATGATGTACGGCTAAAACAATCGAATGAAACGCACATAGAACTAATATTAAAGAAGATGCTTCTTTTTTTTAATTGCATGGAGTTATTGATACCGGTGCATTGTCAGTGTGTATAGTCCCGATAAAGTTTGAATATCTAAATTATATTTTTGTAGCGTTTCCTTTATTGTACAGATAATCAATTGCGCATCTCACATTGATAACTCAAATAATTTGAAATATGTAGAAAACAATTTTCCGGTGTCCACGAGAAAAATACATAATGGCCAAACCCAAATATTTTGTTACACTTATATCATTCGATTCGTCAAGTAATAAGCTAATTGGAGAATTATAGCTATATCACGTTTAAGATCTGCACCAAAATGTATGCCTAGTACATTTTGTGTTATATTACTGCATTAATTACATCACATAAATGTCCGGTTGGTAAAATCGACTGGTGGCAAGCTACATACAGAGATAAATAGGTTTCCAAGTCATTGTTATTTTGACATTGGTTTTTGAAAAAAGTTAAGTTATGTTGATGCCTATCACTGAGTCGTTTTAAAGCAGCAATATGGTATTAGCATGCCGGTATAAAATGAATTTTTTTAGCATATGTTAACACCAGAAAATAATAGTTTAGAAATAATAGACGTTTATCAAATGGATGTGATGGCTTTTGCATCTGCAAATGGAGCAAATCCTTATACAAATAAGATTGCCAATATCTACGAAAAATATTTGCGAGCAGCATAATATTTCCGAAAGTGTCCTCGATAAAGCCAGGGAGAATTTAAAATTACTGGCGTCCTTGACAGGTTCACGTATGGCAAAATTAATAATTGTACCGACGGTGGCTGTCGAAAGGGTATATTTTTGGACCGATTTCTGGAAACATTCACGAAAACTCAGATGTAAATGATTAGAAATAGGTTCCTTCGAAAATAAATATAGTAGATTACAACTGGAACCAACTGGTATGATGAGCCTATACAAGGTGATTTGCTGTGGTTTCTGATAGGGGAGTTGTTAGAGCTGGTCGATCCCGACATTAAGGTAGAAAAAGTACGGGAATAGTTCATGAATATGCTATGGTGATTTTACCTTTATATGGGAGGAGCCGAGCAACGATTGATTCGTGTGGAAACTATACACAAACATTACAAAAATGTGTATATGCAAAACTAAAAGACAATATTTATGTATGTAAATATGTAAGATAGTCGCGGTATATTTTGACATTGAGAGGCTGTTTATGATTATGAAATGTATTATTATTTTTATAATTTTTGTATTTTTTGTATTTCTTATGTTTTTTAAAATTTTTTTAATATTTCTATTTTTATATTTTTTATATTTTTTATATTTTTTATTTTTTAAATTTTTACATTTTTTGTACCTTTAAGTTTTTTAAATTTTTTGTATTTTTATATTTTGTATATATTTTATATTTTTATATTTTTAAATTTATTATATTTTTTTATATTTTTATATTTTAATATTTAATTGTAAATTTCAATCGAAAACTAATTCAATTTATTACAGCCTAAAAATAGTTGCAGATTGGAGTTCCTGATAAGATATGACAAAATGCAGAGCAGTTCATTTTAATTGTGATTGCCTTGTGCTAACTATTGGCTACCGGGAAACCGGAACAATTCTGTCATTACTGATTAAACCTTCCTTTCCCTTCGCCACAAAAAAAATACTAACATTCGATCGCTTAGGTGTCTGCAACCGGGTCGAGTCATAACTAACATTCCATCCACTCCTTAGGTTTTGTTATATGTAACACGGGAGTACGGTGGTACCCGGCATTTCGGGGGTTCCTGGTTCGTCCTTGGCCATACAGTCTAATCAATAAATCAATCAAATCGTACAATTCATTTCAAACCATCAATTTGCATTGCTAGAAAACTTTGACCATTGCATTGTTCTTCGAAAAGTTGCTGGATGTTTTATCTGTTTTATGATCTTCCAACAACGTAGCTGAACGCAGCTATTTTTTTTAGTTTCACCGGGACTTTTAAAATGAAATTCTCTCCAGTTACGATCCAAAGCTTCATAATGATGATGGAAAAACAAATAAGCATGATGGAAACTATTATCAAAAATCAGAAATAACTCTCCTAAAAATAGCTGTATGGAATGCAAATGGCCTTTCACAAAACAAAGCTGAAATACAAACTTCCCTCAACGATCAAAATATTGATATTATGTTTATATCAGAAACACACTTTACGACTAAAACATTTTTTAAAATTAATGGCTGTTCAGTTTATGACACCAAACATCCGGATGGTAAAGCACTTGGTGGCACTTCAGTTTTAATCAAAACAAGAATAAAGCACTATGAACTAAACAAATATGATAAAGATCACATTCAAGCAACTAAGTCCTCTGTCTAGAGGAATTGGCTGTTAATTGTGTAATTTCAGCCGGTTACTACCCACTGAATATAATCAGCTGGCATAAAATTTCTTGCAGGAAGCGATTACAATGCTAACCATTTACAATGGGATTCGAGGCTGACCTCACCTAAAGCTAAACAACTTTATGAAGCAATTATCCAGGAAAATATAGGTTACTTATCTTCTCAACACCGTACTTACTGGCCTATAGATGGAAAGAAAATACCTGATATTATAGACTTCTGTGTAACAAAAGGAATCACCCACTCCAATGCTCAAGTATAGACGATTACTATGACCTATCATTTGATCACTCTCCAATTATAGTCAAATTGAGTACCGATGCCTTAAAAATTAACTCACCTATACGTCTAACAAGCAAATTAACTTAATGGGATATATATATAGAAATGTCTTTGAACAGAACTGCCAAATGAACATCCCTCTGTCCACGCCAGAAGATATTGCAAGTAGTAGCAACAAAAAATGTAACTCAAATAATGGGATTCGCAGCAAAAAAGGCTACACCTGTGTATTATTAGCTCTGAAAGAGTCAATAGGCCAACATCTAACATTCCGCAGGCAATTCAAGAAAAAACCGATTAATCACTATGGAAGGCAACAAACAAATTACGAAGACCAGCTCTAACGAATTCATAATTCAGCCAACCAGATGGCCACTGGGCCAGAAAGGACATTGAAAAGGCTAATGTTTTCTCCAAACACTTAAAAAAAGTATTCGCTCCAAATAAGCAAATCAGTATTAGTATATTGCCGGATAGTTGCCGGATGCAACTCTTAACCTATATATTTAATGCAATATTGTGCTATTTAATGCAATATTGTGTATCCACAGCTGTGAATATCTCCCTAAAATATGAAAAATGTCATTAATTATAATGATCCCGAAGCCGCCTGGCAAGGACGAAACGCAAGTCGCATCATATAGACCGATAAGTCTTCTTCCAACAGTTTCAAAACTTTTTGAAAAAATGTTACTACAAAAATTAAAGCCAATATTATCTGCAAAGCACATTATACCAGACTACCAGTTTGGGTTTCATGATCAGCATAGTACTGGAGAGCAGGTGCATAGAGTTGTAATTACAGTTAAACTAGCTCTATAGAGGAAAAGAAATACTGTTCCGCCGTTTTCTGGATATTGCACAAGCCTTTGACAAAGTGTGGCATGAGTGCCTGATATACAAAATAAAAAATCTGCTCCCAAACAAATTTCTTGCAATTCATGAAAATTACCTATTCGAAAGAAAATTTCAGGTCAAGCAAAAAGAAGCCATTGCTAAACTAAATCTGAAAATGCAGAGTCACATCAATATTTGCTGATGACACTGCTATTATTATTCACATAAAAATGCACAAACTGTATCAAGAGAGCTACAAGATCACAATATTACAAGTAAAACGAACATGCCCATCGGTTAAAATAAACAATGTCACGATTCCTCAACAAACAAATGTCAAAAACCTGGGTCTTCATCTTGATAGAAGGTTGGACTTGGAGAAAGAACATTGAAACAATGTGCAAACAAATAAAAATAAAATTTTCCAAAATCAACTAGCTGATTGGAGGAATATCAAAACTGTCACTAGGCTGCAAAGTTTTACTATACAAGGGGACCCTAATCCCTATTTGGACATATGGAATTCAACTAAGGGGCTCTACCTGCGCATCAAATATGCACCTTTTACAACACACGCAATCAAAAATACTACGTAGTAATAAAAATTCTGCTTGGTATATTCGAAATGTTAACATCCACAGGGACCTAGAGATTAAAACGGTAAAACAAATGACAGCATATATTTTGCGGCCCATTTGATGTTGAATGAGTTTGATACTCGACTTTATCAATAAGCGTTGACACATTGAAATGTCCCTCAATTCTTAAAAGTTTATTTCATCTTTTCTTAAAAGCTGTTATTACACTTAGAGCAGTCTTAGCAAGAGTTGAAATTATTTTGACAAATAAGAACTAAATATGATTGACCGGCATACTTAAAAAAGTCACATCCAACCTTTTCAAATCTGTTTTTAGGAAATGGATGTGGTAGTAACGTGTGATTTTGTCGGGATTTACTGATCATTTACTTAATATCAATGGGAAATGGGAATCATAGAAGAGCATCTTACTAAGTCACTTTTCGATGGGTCAGTTTGAATTGGTAACTTAAGACTGAATACTTGTAGCTGTATGGCTTGTAAAATTTTAAGCTTGATCAATTAAAAATATTTACTTTAAGCTTTTGCTCTTACAAAAATGAGAAATTTGGTGAAAACATGAATTAGTGTTAAACCTAGTTTTATAATTAAGTTTTGGACTTTTCTTTTGAATTTAGTTTACCGCACATCAATGGTTAAGAGTTAAGACACGCTTCTATTTCGGTTGTCATTGCACATAGGCTGGTTGCAATGCATCAGCAAATCCATGTTACTCCATTTTGAGTTAAGCCTCTATCTTGGCACTCTTACTCTGACTATATACCTGTTCTCCAGGTTTCTTGCATCAATAGTTTCACTGTAATAGTAATTGGTGATAGCTTGCCAACAGGATCGAATATTGTAAATAAATTGAACAACAGTACACGTTTTATTGGGGTCTCATTTGAAATGTTTAGCCTCGTAATTTCGAGTTCAAAAGAGGACATCATAAATTCCTAGTGTTTTAATTACATCGGTAATCTTTAAATTTATCATTCCTTTTATTCGTGGATGCTCAGAAATATGATGTTAACAGGTTTTATTTGTTGTTGATTTTGTATAGCCGCTTTAATACTTCCACCTTCAGCGGCAATATTTCCACTTTTAGATACTTTTCTTTTCATTCGCTGCCTATTGTGTTAATTTTCTGCCAGTGGACTGTTTCGCCAAACTATTTGTTGCAGGTTGTAATTATTTTGATTCATCTAAATTTATTGGAATATTTTTTCCACATCTGCTGTTAATACGAATATGTGTTGTTGCCCCTCATTATAACATGGAGTAAGCTACTTAAAATTTTAAATTTTAAAGGCCAACCCATCGTTATATCATTCAATGATGGTCCTGTTGAGATTTTGGTGGACGCATTTGTAGTATTGAGGATGCGCGAGTTGTAAATCGATGTCAAAGTCGATGTCTGAAACATTTTCGATCAATTTATTAAAGACCATTGGCTCAAAATTTATATCGAAGGAACTTTGAAATTTTAACGATAATGTTAGATTTACTTTATTCTTACAAATCCTAGCTTCAATTTCTATCATTCTTTTGATATCTTATTGTTGACATGTGTTTGCCTTATAGACTTAACTAGAGTTGCTGCATTTGTTGGGATGAATAACGCTTGCAAGTCTAGGTATCTGAAGGTCATGTAATTTGTTTCGTCAGTTGTTGTTAATGCGATAATATATTTGGGTGTCATCACTGAACCGAATGTATTGTCATTACCAAAATGCTAGTCAAACTGAATAATGATCCGCCAAGTATACCAAAACCAAATAGTCCTGTTATAGAAATCACTAGTGTACTGCCACTTTCATCGACAACAGCAACAAAAGGTAAAAAATGGGTCTAAAAATAGATGAATAGAAAATAAATAAAATTTTTTCGGTACTTGGAAAATTTAAAAGTTTTATTTTTATGCCATAAGCTGCATAAGCTTGGTTCATTCCAACAATAAAATATTTAGCCTCTTAAAATTTATATATGGAAAGGGCTTCATTTCTCATCGGTTTTCTCATTTGTTTCTTGATTTATTACGAAACCTGTAGACTCGACTTATCAGCGTAAGCAGCAACTCGGATAGTGCCTTCTTTATTGTGGAATGATGCACCAAAACCTCCATGATTTATTTTATGTTCGGATTCAGTAATAAAAGAGTTTGTCGATCCCGAATTCAACAATGCACGATCTTTGCAATTCTTTACTTGTTTTCGGTTGGTGAGATGTGCATTTTTTTATTATTTGCTGAATTGATTAAAGTATCGAATTACAAACTTGAGGTTGTAAGTTCACTAATAGAGAATGCGACTTAAAACGTATCGGGTGGTGAGGACTTATTGAGTTCACTATCTTGGTGCAAAAACGTATTTTATCTTTTATTACATTTCTGGCATATTCGTTTGTTTCTACATGTAGAAACAACGCGGAATTCAGTTAAGCAACTGTAGGTCCATTTGTTCTTGGCCATGAACTCTACGATCGTTTACTGATTTATTTATAAACCTTGTGCACAATTGATGTTCAATGAAATGATCTATAACGCAGAACTAGTTTAGTCGAAAAGCTTTCACCTTTATTTAACTTTGGTAAAAAATAAACAACACCATTATTTTTGTGGTGATATTTTAAGTGTAAAAATAAGTTTTTTGCTATTTGGAATGAAGGGCAACGAGTTCTAATCGAGTTAGTCATCAACCAGTTAATCATATTCTACTAAAAATAGTAAACATGAATTAGTTAAGGTTTTCACTCTTCTGCATGCTACCCCGACCACATGATCAAAATGGCTTAATATCACTAAGTAATTAAAAATATATTATTACTTTTACTAATGTAATAGTTTCACGTGCTAAACTATCTCGAACCAAAGACACTGTAGTCTCTGCATATTTAATGAATTCTTTATTACATACAGCACCGCATTATATAAATTTTGTACATCAGCAAAAATAAACAAGACGATGATAGTTTTTTTGGTATGAAGTGAAAAATTTCAACAGTTGCTTTATTTTTGCGAGAGTACATCGACTAAAAAAAAAAAACACCGATGAACATCGTTTTAAATTTTCATTTTTCCTTCAACTTCACCCTCTGCTATCCTTTTAATAAAAAAATACTTGAGCTACTTGTTTGAATTACCTTCTTCATTCACATCATCGTATATGAATTTGTAATTTAACAACATAACATAAAATGAAAAACAACATAAATTATGTATTTATGATTTATGTATATGTATACAAGAACATAAGACGAAAATCTTAAAAATGTATATTGAGAAATTAATAATGTGCTTTCTGATCTAAACAAATCACTAGAAATAGACAAAATCATGCAAGTTAAATGAGATGAGATTGAGTTTTTGAGATAAATATTGAAAAATTCTTGGAATTATGATTAAAGGAATTTATTGAACTGATATACAGCTAATGTTTGTGAAAATTGATACTAGACGATTTAAATCGGATTTTCTAATTTTATTGATTTGTTAGCTATAATTTGTTATGACGATTGTTGAAATCAATAAAAATCATTCATATAACTAATCCGTTGTTATTGGTAAGGAAACATTTTAAAGTATAATGTTTGATGTCGATACATTGCGTTGTCGATAAACTCTATAATATTTTATACATTTTATCAAACTCTAAAAATTGCTACGCAAACTATATAATACTCTAACATCGTGCAGAAGGTTTTCTTTAAACAGCTTGTTCTCTTAAATTGGATAATATCGTAAAAATTACTAGAAATTCTAATTACTTCTACAAAGTTTTAATAAGCAATGTAATGTTGTACTTATACATTTAAAAAAATTGAAGGAAAACCAAAAAAAAAACAAAGGATCAAATTAATACAATTTAAAAAATTTAATAAGTTTTTATTTCTATAAATTCTATAAATTCCAAAAATTCTGTAAATTCTATAAATTCTATAAATTCTATAAATTCTATAAATTCTATAAATTCTATAAATTCTATAAATTCTATAAATTCTATAAATTCTATAAATTCTATAAATTCTATAAATTCTATAAATTCTATAAATTCTATAAATTCTTTAAATTCTAAAAATTCTATAAATTCTATAAATTCTATAAATTCTATAAATTCTATAAATTCTATAAATTCTATAAATTCTATAAATTCTATAAATTCTATAAATTCTATAAATTCTATAAATTCTATAAATTCTATAAATTCTATAAATTCTATAAATTCTATAAATTCTATAAATTCTATAAATTCTATAAATTCTATAAATTCTATAAATTCTATAAATTCTATAAATTCTATAAATTCTATAAATTCTATAAATTCTATAAATTCTATAAATTCTATAAATTCTATAAATTCTATAAATTCTATAAATTCTATAAATTCTATAAATTCTATAAATTCTATAAATTCTATAAATTCTATAAATTCTATAAATTCTATAAATTCTATAAATTCTATAAATTCTATAAATTCTATAAATTCTATAAATTCTATAAATTCTATAAATTCTATAAATTCTATAAATTCTATAAATTCTATAAATTCTATAAATTCTATAAATTCTATAAATTCTATAAATTCTATAAATTCTATAAATTCTATAAATTCTATAAATTCTATAAATTCTATAAATTCTATAAATTCTATAAATTCTATAAATTCTATAAATTCTATAAATTCTATAAATTCTATAAATTCTATAAATTCTATAAATTCTATAAATTCTATAAATTCTATAAATTCTATAAATTCTATAAATTCTATAAATTCTATAAATTCTATAAATTCTATAAATTCTATAAATTCTATAAATTCTATAAATTCTATAAATTCTATAAATTCTATAAATTCTATAAATTCTATAAATTCTATAAATTCTATAAATTCTATAAATTCTATAAATTCTATAAATTCTATAAATTCTATAAATTCTATAAATTCTATAAATTCTATAAATTCTATAAATTCTATAAATTCTATAAATTCTATAAATTCTATAAATTCTATAAATTCTATAAATTCTATAAATTCTATAAATTCTATAAATTCTATAAATTCTATAAATTCTATAAATTCTATAAATTCTATAAATTCTATAAATTCTATAAATTCTATAAATTCTATAAATTCTATAAATTCTATAAATTCTATAAATTCTATAAATTCTATAAATTCTATAAATTCTATAAATTCTATAAATTCTATAAATTCTATAAATTCTATAAATTCTATAAATTCTATAAATTCTATAAATTCTATAAATTCTATAAATTCTATAAATTCTATAAATTCTATAAATTCTATAAATTCTATAAATTCTATAAATTCTATAAATTCTATAAATTCTATAAATTCTATAAATTCTATAAATTCTATAAATTCTATAAATTCTATAAATTCTATAAATTCTATAAATTCTATAAATTCTATAAATTCTATAAATTCTATAAATTCTATAAATTCTATAAATTCTATAAATTCTATAAATTCTATAAATTCTATAAATTCTATAAATTCTATAAATTCTATAAATTCTATAAATTCTATAAATTCTATAAATTCTATAATTTCTATAAATTCTATAAATTCTATAAATTTTATAAATTCTATAAATTCTATAAATTCTATAAATTCTATAAATTCTATAAATTCTATAAATTCTATAAATTCTATAAATTCTATAAATTCTATAAATTCTATAAATTCTATAAATTCTATAAATTCTATAAATTCTATAAATTCTATAAATTCTATAAATTCTAAAAATTCTATAAATTCTATAAATTCTATAAATTCTATAAATTCTATAAATTCTATAAATTCTATAAATTCTATAAATTCTATAAATTCTATAAATTCTATAAATTCTATAAATTCTATAAATTCTATAAATTCTATAAATTCTATAAATTCTATAAATTCTATAAATTCTATAAATTCTATAAATTCTATAAATTCTATAAATTCTATAAATTCTATAAATTCTATAAATTCTATAAATTCTATAAATTCTATAAATTCTATAAATTCTATAAATTCTATAAATTCTATAAATTCTATAAATTCTATGAATTCTATAAATTCTATAAATTCTATAAATTCTATAAATTCTATAAATTCTATAAATTCTATAAATTCTATAAATTCTATAAATTCTATAAATTCTATAAATTCTATAAATTCTATAAATTCTATAAATTCTATAAATTCTATAAATTCTATAAATTCTATAAATTCTATAAATTCTATAAATTCTATAAATTCTATAAATTCTATAAATTCTATAAATTCTATAAATTCTATAAATTCTATAAATTCTATAAATTCTATAAATTCTATAAATTCTATAAATTCTATAAATTCTATAAATTCTATAAATTCTATAAATTCTATAAATTCTATAAATTCTATAAATTCTATAAATTCTATAAATTCTATAAATTCTATAAATTCTATAAATTCTATAAATTCTATAAATTCTATAAATTCTATAAATTCTATAAATTCTATAAATTCTATAAATTCTATAAATTCTATAAATTCTATAAATTCTATAAATTCTATAAATTCTATAAATTCTATAAATTCTATAAATTCTATAAATTCTATAAATTCTATAAATTCTATAAATTCTATAAATTCTATAAATTCTATAAATTCTATAAATTCTATAAATTCTATAAATTCTATAATTTCTATAAATTCTATAAATTCTATAAATTTTATAAATTCTATAAATTCTATAAATTCTATAAATTCTATAAATTCTATAAATTCTTTAAATTCTATAAATTCTATAAATTCTATAAATTCTATAAATTCTATAAATTCTATAAATTCTATAAATTCTATAAATTCTATAAATTCTAAAATTCTATAAATTCTATAAATTCTATAAATTCTATAAATTCTATAAATTCTATAAATTCTTTAAATTCTATAAATTCTATAAATTCTATAAATTCTATAAATTCTATAAATTCTATAAATTCTATAAATTCTATAAATTCTATAAATTCTATAAATTCTATAAATTCTATAAATTCTATAAATTCTATAAATTCTATAAATTCTATAAATTCTATAAATTCTATAAATTCTATAAATTCTATAAATTCTATAAATTCTATGAATTCTATAAATTCTATAAATTCTATAAATTCTATAAATTCTATAAATTCTATAAATTCTATAAATTCTATAAATTCTATAAATTCTATAAATTCTATAAATTCTATAAATTCTATAAATTCTATAAATTCTATAAATTCTATAAATTCTATAAATTCTATAAATTCTTTAAATTCTATAAATTCTATAAATTCTATAAATTCTATAAATTCTATAAATTCTATAAATTCTATAATTCTATAAATTCTATAAATTCTATAAATTCTATAAATTCTATAAATTCTATAAATTCTATAAATTCTATAAATTCTATAAATTCTATAAATTCTATAAATTTTAATTCTATAAATTCTATAAATTCTATAAATTCTATAAATTCTATAATTCTATAAATTCTATAAATTCTATAAATTCTATAAATTCTATAAATTCTATAAATTCTATAAATTCTATAAATTCTATAAATTCTATAAATTCTATAAATTCTATAAATTCTATAAATTCTATAAATTCTATAAATTCTATAAATTCTATAAATTCTATAAATTCTATAAATTCTATAAATTCTATAAATTCTATAAATTCTATAAATTCTATAAATTCTATAAATTCTATAAATTCTATAAATTCTATAAATTCTATAAATTCTATAAATTCTATAAATTCTATAAATTCTATAAATTCTATAAATTCTATAAATTCTATAAATTCTATAAATTCTATAAATTCTATAAATTCTATAAATTCTATAAATTCTATAAATTCTATAAATTCTATAAATTCTATAAATTCTATAAATTCTATAAATTCTATAAATTCTATAAATTCTATAAATTCTATAAATTCTATAAATTCTATAAATTCTATAAATTCTATAAATTCTATAAATTCTATAAATTCTATAAATTCTATAAATTCTATAAATTCTATAAATTCTATAAATTCTATAAATTCTATAAATTCTATAAATTCTATAAATTCTATAAATTCTATAAATTCTATAAATTCTATAAATTCTATAAATTCTATAAATTCTATAAATTCTATAAATTCTATAAATTCTATAAATTCTATAAATTCTATAAATTCTATAAATTCTATAAATTCTATAAATTCTATAAATTCTATAAATTCTATAAATTCTATAAATTCTATAAATTCTATAAATTCTATAAATTCTATAAATTCTATAAATTCTATAAATTCTATAAATTCTATAAATTCTATAAATTCTATAAATTCTATAAATTCTATAAATTCTATAAATTCTATAAATTCTATAAATTCTATAAATTCTATAAATTCTATAAATTCTATAAATTCTATAAATTCTATAAATTCTATAAATTCTATAAATTCTATAAATTCTATAAATTCTATAAATTCTATAAATTCTATAAATTCTATAAATTCTATAAATTCTATAAATTCTATAAATTCTATAAATTCTATAAATTCTATAAATTCTATAAATTCTATAAATTCTATAAATTCTATAAATTCTATAAATTCTATAAATTCTATAAATTCTATAAATTCTATAAATTCTATAAATTCTATAAATTCTATAAATTCTATAAATTCTATAAATTCTATAAATTCTATAAATTCTATAAATTCTATAAATTCTATAAATTCTATAAATTCTATAAATTCTATAAATTCTATAAATTCTATAACTTCTATAAATTCTATAAATTCTATAAATTCTATAAATTCTATAAATTCTATAAATTCTATAAATTCTATAAACTCTATAAATTCTATAAATTCTATAAATTCTATAAATTCTATAAATTCTATAAATTCTATAAATTCTATAAATTCTATAAATTCTATAAATTCTATAAATTCTATAAATTCTATAAATTCTATAAATTCTATAAATTCTATAAATTCTATAAATTCTATAAATTCTATAAATTCTATAAATTCTATAAATTCTATAAATTCTATAAATTCTATAAATTCTATAAATTCTATAAATTCTATAAATTCTATAAATTCTATAAATTCTATAAATTCTATAAATTCTATAAATTCTATAAATTCTATAAATTCTATAAATTCTATAAATTCTATAAATTCTATAAATTCTATAAATTCTATAAATTCTATAAATTCTATAAATTCTATAAATTCTATAAATTCTATAAATTCTATAAATTCTATAAATTCTATAAATTCTATAAATTCTATAAATTCTATAAATTCTATAAATTCTATAAATTCTATAAATTCTATAAATTCTATAAATTCTATAAATTCTATAAATTCTATAAATTCTATAAATTCTATAAATTCTATAAATTCTATAAATTCTATAAATTCTATAAATTCTATAAATTCTATAAATTCTATAAATTCTATAAATTCTATAAATTCTATAAATTCTATAAATTCTATAAATTCTATAAATTCTATAAATTCTATAAATTCTATAAATTCTATAAATTCTATAAATTCTATAAATTCTATAAATTCTATAAATTCTATAAATTCTATAAATTCTATAAATTCTATAAATTCTATAAATTCTATAAATTCTATAAATTCTATAAATTCTATAAATTCTATAAATTCTATAAATTCTATAAATTCTATAAATTCTATAAATTCTATAAATTCTATAAATTCTATAAATTCTATAAATTCTATAAATTCTATAAATTCTATAAATTCTATAAATTCTATAAATTCTATAAATTCTATAAATTCTATAAATTCTATAAATTCTATAAATTCTATAAATTCTATAAATTCTATAAATTCTATAAATTCTATAAATTCTATAAATTCTATAAATTCTATAAATTCTATAAATTCTATAAATTCTATAAATTCTATAAATTCTATAAATTCTATAAATTCTATAAATTCTATAAATTCTATAAATTCTATAAATTCTATAAATTCTATAAATTCTATAAATTCTATAAATTCTATAAATTCTATAAATTCTATAAATTCTATAAATTCTATAAATTCTATAAATTCTATAAATTCTATAAATTCTATAAATTCTATAAATTCTATAAATTCTATAAATTCTATAAATTCTATAAATTCTATAAATTCTATAAATTCTATAAATTCTATAAATTCTATAAATTCTATAAAGTCTATAAATTCTATAAATTCTATAAATTCTATAAATTCTATAAATTCTATAAATTCTATAAATTCTATAAATTCTATAAATTCTATAAATTCTATAAATTCTATAAATTCTATAAATTCTATAAATTCTATAAATTCTATAAATTCTATAAATTCTATAAATTCTATAAATTCTATAAATTCTATAAATTCTATAAATTCTATAAATTCTATAAATTCTATAAATTCTATAAATTCTATAAATTCTATAAATTCTATAAATTCTATAAATTCTATAAATTCTATAAATTCTATAAATTCTATAAATTCTATAAATTCTATAAATTCTATAAATTCTATAAATTCTATAAATTCTATATATTCTATAAATTCTATAAATTCTATAAATTCTATAAATTCTATAAATTCTATAAATTCTATAAATTCTATAAATTCTATAAATTCTATAAATTCTATAAATTCTATAAATTCTATAAATTCTATAAATTCTATAAATTCTATAAATTCTATAAATTCTATAAATTCTATAAATTCTATAATTTCTATAAATTCTATAAATTCTATAAATTTTATAAATTCTATAAATTCTATAAATTCTATAAATTCTATAAATTCTATAAATTCTTTAAATTCTATAAATTCTATAAATTCTATAAATTCTATAAATTCTATAAATTCTATAAATTCTATAAATTCTATAAATTCTATAAATTCTATAAATTCTATAAATTCTATAAATTCTATAAATTCTATAAATTCTATAAATTCTATAAATTCTATAAATTCTATAAATTCTATAAATTCTATAAATTCTATAAATTCTATAAATTCTATAAATTCTATAAATTCTATAAATTCTATAAATTCTATAAATTCTATAAATTCTATAAATTCTATAAATTCTATAAATTCTATAAATTCTATAAATTCTATAAATTCTATAAATTCTATAAATTCTATAAATTCTATGAATTCTATAAATTCTATAAATTCTATAAATTCTATAAATTCTATAAATTCTATAAATTCTATAAATGCTATAAATTCTATAAATTCTATAAATTCTATAAATTCTATAAATTCTATAAATTCTATAAATTCTATAAATTCTATAAATTCTATAAATTCTATAAATTCTATAAATTCTATAAATTCTATAAATTCTATAAATTCTATAAATTCTATAAATTCTATAAATTCTATAAATTCTATAAATTCTATAAATTCTATAAATTCTATAAATTCTATAAATTCTATAAATTCTATAAATTCTATAAATTCTATAAATTCTATAAATTCTATAAATTCTATAAATTCTATAAATTTTATAAATTCTATAAATTCTATAAATTCTATAAATTCTATAAATTCTATAAATTCTATAAATTCTATAAATTCTATAAATTCTATAAATTCTATAAATTCTATAAATTCTATAAATTCTATAAATTCTATAAATTCTATAAATTCTATAAATTCTATAAATTCTATAAATTCTATAAATTCTATAAATTCTATAAATTCTATAAATTCTATAAATTCTATAAATTCTATAAATTCTATAAATTCTATAAATTCTATAAATTCTATAAATTCTATAAATTCTATAAATTCTATAAATTCTATAAATTCTATAAATTCTATAAATTCTATAAATTCTATAAATTCTATAAATTCTATAAATTCTATAAATTCTATAAATTCTATAAATTCTATAAATTCTATAAATTCTATAAATTCTATAAATTCTATAAATTCTATAAATTCTATAAATTCTATAAATTCTATAAATTCTATAAATTCTATAAATTCTATAAATTCTATAAATCCTATAAATCCTATAAATTCTATAAATTCTATAAATTCTATAAATTCTATAAATTCTATAAATTCTATAAATTCTATAAATTCTATAAATTCTATAAATTCTATAAATTCTATAAATTCTATAAATTCTATAAATTCTATAAATTCTATAAATTCTATAAATTCTATAAATTCTATAAATTCTATAAATTCTATAAATTCTATAAATTCTATAAATTCTATAAATTCTATAAATTCTATAAATTCTATAAATTCTATAAATTCTATAAATTCTATAAATTCTATAAATTCTATAAATTCTATAAATTCTATAAATTCTATAAATTCTATAAATTCTATAAATTCTATAAATTCTATAAATACTATAAATTCTATAAATTCTATAAATTCTATAAATTTTATAAATTCTATAAATTCTATAAATTCTATAAATTCTATAAATTCTATAAATTCTATAAATTCTATAAATTCTATAAATTCTATAAATTCTATAAATTCTATAAATTCTATAAATTCTATAAATTCTATAAATTCTATAAATTCTATAAATTCTATAAATTCTATAAATTCTATAAATTCTATAAATTCTATAAATTCTATAAATTCTATAAATTCTATAAATTCTATAAATTCTATAAATTCTATAAATTCTATAAATTCTATAAATTCTATAAATTCTATAACTTCTATAAATTCTATAAATTCTATAAATTCTATAAATTCTATAAATTCTATAAATTCTATAAATTCTATAAATTCTATAAATTCTATAAATTCTATAAACTCTATAAATTCTATATATTCTATAAATTCTATAAATTCTATAAATTCTATAAATTCTATAAATTCTATAAATTCTATAAATTCTATAAATTCTATAAATTCTATAAATTCTATAAATTCTATAAATTCTATAAATTCTATAAATTCTATAAATTCTATAAATTCTATAAATTCTATAAATTCTATAAATTCTATAAATTCTATAAATTCTATAAATTCTAAAAATTCTATAAATACTATAAATTCTATAAATTCTATAAATTCTATAAATTCTATAAATTCTATAAATTCTATAAATTCTATAAATTCTATAAATTCTATAAATTCTATAAATTCTATAAATTCTATAAATTCTATAAATTCTATAAATTCTATAAATTCTATAAATTCTATAAATTCTATAAATTCTATAATTCTATAAATTCTATAAATTCTGTAAATTCTATAAATCCTATAAATTCTATAAATTCTGTAAATTCTATAAATTCTATAAATTCCATAAATTCTATAAATTCTATAAATTCTATAAATTCTATAAATTCTATAAATTTTATAAATTCTATAAATTCTATAAATTCTATAAATTCTATAAATTCTATAAATTCTATAAATTCTATAAATTCTATAAATTCTATAAATTCTATAAATTCTATAAATTCTATAAATTCTATAAATTCTATAAATTCTATAAATTCTATAAATTCTATAAATTCTATAAATTCTATAAATTCTATAAATTCTATAAATTCTATAAATTCTATAAATTCTATAAATTCTATAAATTCTATAAATTCTATAAATTCTATAAATTCTATAAATTCTATAAATTCTATAAATTCTATAAATTCTATAAATCCTATTAATTCAATAAATTCTATAAATTCTATAAATTCTATAAATTCTATAAATTCTATAAATTCTATAAATTCTATAAATTCTATAAATTCTATAAATTCTATCAATTCTATAAATTCTATAAATTCTATAAATTCTATAAATTCTATAAATTCTATAAATTCTATAAATTCTATAAATTCTATAAATTCTAAAAATTCTATAAATTCTATAAATTCTATAAATTCTATAAATTCTATAAATTCTATAAATTCTATAAATTCTATAAATTCTATAAATTCTATAAATTCTATAAATTCTATAAATTCTATAAATTCTATAAATTCTATAAATTCTATAAATTCTATAAATTCTATAAATTCTATAAATTCTATAAATTCTATAAATTCTATAAATTCTATAAATTCTATAAATTCTATAAATTCTATAAATTCTATAAATTCTATAAATTCTATAAATTCTATAAATTCTATAAATTCTATAAATTCTATAAATTCTATAAATTCTATAAATTCTATAAATTCTATAAATTCTATAAATTCTATAAATTCTATAAATTCTATAAATTCTATAAATTCTATAAATTCTATAAATTCTATAAATTCTATAAATTCTATAAATTCTATAAATTCTATAAATTCTATAAATTCTATAAATTCTATAAATTCTATAAATTCTATAAATTCTATAAATTCTATAAATTCTATAAATTCTATAAATTCTATAAATTCTATAAATTCTATAAATTCTATAAATTCTATAAATTCTATAAATTCTATAAATTCTATAAATTCTATAAATTCTATAAATTCTATAAATTCTATAAATTCTATAAATTCTATAAATTCTATAAATTCTATAAATTCTATAAATTCTATAAATTCTATAAATTCTATAAATTCTATAAATTTTATAGATTCTATAAATTCTATAAATTCTATAAATTCTATAAATTCTATAAATTCTATATATTCTATAAATTCTATAAATTCTATAAATTCTATAAATTCTATAAATTCTATAAATTCTATAAATTCTATAAATTCTATAAATTCTATAAATTCTATAAATTCTATAAATTCTATAAATTCTATAAATTCTATAAATTCTATAAATTCTATAAATTCTATAAATTCTATAAATTCTATAAATTCTATAAATTCTATAAATTCTATAAATTCTATAAATTCTATAAATTCTATAAATTCTATAAATTCTATAAGTTCTATAAATTTTATAAATTCTATAAATTCTATAAATTC
This sequence comes from Tipula confusa, assembly GCA_963556175.1. Lineage (NCBI taxonomy): Eukaryota > Metazoa > Arthropoda > Insecta > Diptera > Tipulidae > Tipula > Tipula confusa. The sequence goes on from OY744475.1 coordinate 81,689,536, forward strand.
TATAAATTCTATAAATTCTATAAATTTTATAAATTCTATAAATTCTATAAATTCTATAAATTCTATAAATTCTATAAATTCTATAAATTCTATAAATTCTATAAATTCTATAAATTCTATAAATTCTATAAATTCTATAAATTCTATAAATTCTATAAATTCTATAAATTCTATAAATTCTATAAATTCTATAAATTCTATAAATTCTATAAATTCTATAAATTCTATAAATTCTATAAATTCTATAAATTCTATAAATTCTATAAATTCTATAAATTCTATAAATTCTAAAAATTCTATAAATACTATAAATTCTATAAATTCTATAAATTCTATAAATTCTATAAATTCTATAAATTCTATAAATTCTATAAATTCTATAAATTCTATAAATTCTATAAATTCTATAAATTCTATAAATTCTATAAATTCTATAAATTCTATAAATTCTATAAATTCTATAAATTCTATAAATTCTATAAATTCTATAAATTCTATAAATTCTATAAATTCTATAAATTCTATAAATTCTATAAATTCTATAAATTCTATAAGTTCTATAAATTTTATAAATTCTATAAATTCTATAAATTCTATAAATTCTATAAATTCTATAAATTTTATAAATTCTATAAATTCTATAAATTCTATAAATTCTATAAATTCTATAAATTCTATAAATTCTATAAATTCTATAAATTCTATAAATTCTATAAATTCTATAAATTCTATAAATTCTATAAATTCTATAAATTCTATAAATTCTATAAATTCTATAAATTCTATAAATTCTATAAATTCTATAAATTCTATAAATTCTATAAATTCTATAAATTCTATAAATTCTATAAATTCTATAAATTCTATAAATTCTATAAATTCTATAAATTCTATAAATTTTATAGATTCTATAAATTCTATAAATTCTATAAATTCTATAAATTCTATAAATTCTATATATTCTATAAATTCTATAAATTCTATAAATTCTATAAATTCTATAAATTCTATAAATTCTATAAATTCTATAAATTCTATAAATTCTATAAATTCTATAAATTCTATAAATTCTATAAATTCTATAAATTCTATAAATTCTATAAATTCTATAAATTCTATAAATTCTATAAATTCTATAAATTCTATAAATTCTATAAATTCTATAAATTCTATAAATTCTATAAATTCTATAAATTCTATAAATTCTATAAATTCTATAAGTTCTATAAATTTTATAAATTCTATAAATTCTATAAATTCTATAAATTCTATAAATTTTATAAATTCTATAAATTCTATAAATTCTATAAATTCTATAAATTCTATAAATTCTATAAATTCTATAAATTCTATAAATTCTATAAATTCTATAAATTCTATAAATTCTATAAATTCTATAAATTCTATAAATTCTATAAATTCTATAAATTCTATAAATTCTATAAATTCTATAAATTCTATAAATTCTATAAATTCTATAAATTCTATAAATTCTATAAATTCTATAAATTCTATAAATTCTATAAATTCTAAAAATTCTATAAATACTATAAATTCTATAAATTCTATAAATTCTATAAATTCTATAAATTCTATAAATTCTATAAATTCTATAAATTCTATAAATTCTATAAATTCTATAAATTCTATAAATTCTATAAATTCTATAAATTCTATAAATTCTATAAATTCTATAAATTCTATAAATTCTATAAATTCTATAAATTCTATAAATTCTATAAATTCTATAAATTCTATAAATTCTATAAATTCTATAAATTCTATAAATTCTATAAATTCTATAAATTCTATAAATTCTATAAATTCTATAAATTCTATAAATTCTATAAATTCTATAAATTCTATAAATTCTATAAATTCTATAAATTCTATAAATTCTATAAATTCTATAAATTCTATAAATTCTATAAATTCTATAAATTCTATAAATTCTATAAATTCTATAAATTCTATAAATTCTATAAATTCTATAAATTCTATAAATTCTATAAATTCTATAAATTCTATAAATTCTATAAATCCTATTAATTCAATAAATTCTATAAATTCTATAAATTCTATAAATTTTATAAATTCTATAAATTCTATAAATTCTATAAATTCTATAAATTCTATCAATTCTATAAATTCTATAAATTCTATAAATTCTATAAATTCTATAAATTCTATAAATTCTATAAATTCTATAAATTCTATAAATTCTATAAATTCTATAAATTCTATAAATTCTATAAATTCTATAAATTCTATAAATTCTATAAATTCTATAAATTCTATAAATTCTATAAATTCTATAAATTCTATAAATTCTATAAATTCTATAAATTCTATAAATTCTATAAATTCTATAAATTCTATAAATTCTATAAATTCTATAAATTCTATAAATTCTATAAATTCTATAAATTCTATAAATTCTATAAATTCTATAAATTCTATAAATTCTATAAATTCTATAAATTCTATAAATTCTATAAATTCTATAAATTCTATAAATTCTATAAATTCTATAAATTCTATAAATTCTATAAATTCTATAAATTCTATAAATTCTATAAATTCTATAAATTCTATAAATTCTATAAATTCTATAAATTCTATAAATTCTATAAATTCTATAAATTCTATAAATTCTATAAATTCTATAAATTCTATAAATTCTATAAATTCTATAAATTCTATAAATTCTATAAATTCTATAAATTCTATAAATTCTATAAATTCTATAAATTCTATAAATTCTATAAATTCTATAAATTCTATAAATTCTATAAATTCTATAAATTCTATAAATTCTATAAATTCTATAAATTCTATAAATTCTATAAATTCTATAAATTCTATAAATTCTATAAATTCTATAAATTCTATAAATTCTATAAATTCTATAAATTCTATAAATTCTATTAATTCTGTAAATTCTATAAATTCTATAAATTCCAGAAATTATAGGTATGCTGACAACATGCTACAGCCAGCTCTTCACATTCTTTGGCTGGCTGTTTGGTTTTTGTTTTCTTCTATGTTACGAAGCATGAACGATGTAAGAAGCATGAACTTGCCTCACGATCTCTGTTTTTTCAATTGCTAGTGATAGCCCCTAGTCTTCACCTGGTTTAGTTTCCTTTGCAAATCATCAGTGTCTCTCGCTACTGTAACAAAAGCGATTTTAGGCGAAGCCTTAGGACATGCTTGCGCAGTAATTTTTAAGGCCTCGGTCGGCACTTTACGCAATCCCTGTGATTTTCTGCTTTTTATAGATAAAACAGAATTTGCATGTTTCTCTTCTGTAAACAGTGGTTTGTCGCTACTTCTTACTACATGATGTCGTCTTGCTGCCCTATCTGGGTGAGTATGACACATTGTACCAACAGTACTTTGTGCATCTTCGGCTCTCATCAATGGGCTTGGGGTCGGTTTTGCCAAACTTATTCATGATTGTTCTGTAGCCCTATCCCTATGAATTGGACTCAATTTGTCTGTTAACTTCCTCTAGCTCGATTGTTTTCTTTTAAGAATCACTTTTGGTATAGCAGTGTAGGCGTAAGTAACTTCATAATTTTCTATGCTCAGTGATTCTATCCACCAATATGCAAGCTTTTTAGTTCTATTTAATATCCGCTTCTATGGCTTTGATTCTTCACATGCTCTTTCCATTGGTAGCATAGACTGTTGGGTATTGTCTCTTGCTAAGGTGCTTGTTTATCTCAACCAATTATCGCTTGGAATACTTCATTGTCAATTTTAACGACAATCAATCTTGGAGTCTGTTTTCCCATGCTGGTGCATTGGTCATTCAGAACATCGTAGAAGATGTTTTGCTGGTCACGCCGATCTAGTCTTGAATAACTTGGCAGTTTCTTAGTTTTGGTGTCGCACAATCAGATGGTAAGGGAATATCTAGTATGGATCCGGAACACTTTGATCTCCTAAATGTATGTGTGTTCTTTTGTTCATCCACAGCCAGCCCTCGTCTTGCTGCCATCTCCAGTACTTTACTACATCGAGAGATAAGAGAAGGCAGACCTCATTCTACTGCCTTAGCATTGAAATCTCCAGCGACAATTTTGGCGCCATTTGTTTAAAACGTGTCCTAAAGTACATCTAACTGCTACAGGAATAGATAAATACTCCTAATTGGAGTAAAATACCAGCTAAAAAATTAAAAATTGAAGTTGAGCCATACAAATCCAGCTTCTGACCCCTCACTCTATATTAAGACATTACCGTCTCATTTTTCTATTCTGTTCGCTGATTACAAGAAGATCCAAATTTGAGCTTTGTTATAAGAAGCTTCAAGAAATTGCGTCCCAGCAGACTTCAGTTGAGATTTGCTTGCAAAACTTTCAACTCCATATTATGTTCTTTTTGCCAATCTCAAGTGCTAACACGCAAAGGCTACTTGTTTCCCCAACATGCTTGAATGATTAGTTAGTGTTCCTTCAGAATAAATTAAACATTTTGGTTCTATCACCTTGCAAATTTTTTATGTGGCCTGTTTCCCTCAATTTGTGCATATTTCTTGTGCTCTGCTGTCTGTTTCTCTGCAGTTTGGCCTCTTGTTCAGTTAAACAAGTGCTTTCATTGCTCTCTTTGGTATACTTTGACAGTATTATCTTATTCTCCAACTTCGACACTTTTTCACGTGCGGCCTCCTCTTTCTCTTCTGGCATGAAACAGCAGTATAGATCCCTGATTTTGACTGTGCTTTTTGATTTCAGACTAAGTACGTCAGCTTCATTCCTTATAAAGCTTTCTCATGCCCTTTTTCCGAATATCAATCCTGCCATTTGGGATTCCTTTGGTCTTTCTTCCTGTTTTCTTCTCTGCCTGTTTCTCTTTAGAAGTAGAAGATATTTGTCTCTTATTTATGTTCATTGAGAGCATCAAATCCATGGAAAACTGGAGGGCGCGTGGAATCCAGTAATTTCTCTATCGGCGTACGCGCTGTTTCACCTTAGATTAGTGATTTTTTAAGGGTTTCTACTTTATAGTGTCGTAGATTAGCCTGATGCCAGGCAGATTCCCACCTGCAAATTAAGCTCAAATTACTCTCCAGTGACCTTATACACCAAGATCAAAGTTACATAAAAATGGCCATGACTGTTCGCTTACTGTGAACGCTACTGGAAGATTACGAGGCTGGTAGTTAATACTTAGCCTTATTTATAGTAATAATTTTAAAATTCAAAAAGCAAAACTAATAATATAAGCCCTTTGAAATATGATCGGCGTTTTAAAAAAGTTATAGCCAATTAACCTTTTTATCTTAATATACTCGTCTAGCTATATTGACCTTCATTCTGTTTACTTTAATACCCAGACTGTTTTGCAAACAACACATTACCAATTTATCTTTACGACTGGTATAAGTTTACAATGACCGAAGGCTAATCAAACATTCATCAGATAAACAAAATTATAATTTAATCCACAGACAAAACATACTTTAAAACTCGATTAGAACCGAAACTCATCTCACGCTACAAAATAAATCTGTCAAATTTGTCAAGTTCAGCGTTCAGCAAAAAAAAAAAAAAACTTTTTACACACAATCCAATGAAAACATTGTGTGGCGGTGGTGATTAATCAAGAAAAATAGGAAAAAAGAAAATTTCGAAAATAACCAAACTTTAAAAACAATTTCTCAAATATTTTCATTCTCCTAATGGTGTTTAATTTAAAACTACTCCTCCATCAAATTAGAATTTATTGAAATAAAAAAATAAAAAAAAAATAACTTGGAAAACTTGGAACAAGCATAAAACTCGTTTTTTACTCAAAAGAAAAACAAGAAAATTTAATTGAAAATTACTTTAATATAACGTTAAGTAAACTAACGAAAGAAAAACACGATGAAAATGTGGAAAAAGTGGAAGAAGAATGACAGTACACACAATACATAATCATCAATTGGAAAATTATTTTATTTATTTTTTATTTCGTTCTATAAATGATTTTCTTATACAAATATTTTATGTATTCTATTGGAAAATTAATTTTTCCATCTTTTCTTCTTTTATCTTTTGGGCATTGTATATTTTATTTAGTGATCAAGTGAATCAAAAAAAAAAAAAAAAAATCCGATACATTCATCTTCCAAGTCGAATCCGTTTTTTTTTTTTTTTTTGTTGACAGATCAACTCAAATTATATTTATATGTACAATGAAGTGAACGACACTAATTCAAAATTAATTTTTTTATCTTTCTCGTAACAGTTGTGGTCCATACACATCAACACATTCCAAAAATAAATGACACAATTTTCTTCACATTAACATCGAACGATAATCATTTTTGAAAGAACGACCCCATCATGATGTCACACCATTTAAATTCAATGCTTGGTCATTTTAAAATGCCATCGCTTAATAAAAAAACGGATGCGAATAAAAAATCGGATGAAACCGTAAGTCAAAATGGTAATTCTATTGTTGTAATCGAAAATCATGATGGCAGTAATGCGACACAATCAACACAAACTGTCATAATTGAGAAAAATAATAGTGTCGATGCTGTGATAACAGCAAATTCGAATCATAATCATGATAACAAAATTGTAAATAATAACAACAATAATAATCATAATCATAACAATAACAACATCATTACAAGTAATAACATAAATATTAATGCTAATGGTATGGTGAACGGGGGATCAACAACAACAACCACAACATCAATAACAGCCACAACAACGATGGTTGAAAAAAAGAAACGAAATAGTATTTGTGTCATAAATTCACAGACGGTCGATGGTAAAAATCTATCACCACGTGCAAGTCAACGAAAATTATCGCAAGATATGCGGTACAAGGGGATCGATGGTTTTGACGAGGTTGGACTACAATTCCACATAAAACCGGTTAAATTGAAAACGATTTCAACAAAAGCGGAAGCATACGACACATTGTATTGTAAATCGGTAACCCAGGTATGTGAAAAAAATTTTCAATATAAAAAACGATAAATTTTTTGCCCTTTTATATAAATAATAGTTTAATTGAATAAACTTTTTGCTGTCACATTTATCTCCACAAAACTATGAAAAAGATGTGGAAATTATAAAAAAAAAACATTTTATTTGTGTAATATTTTCCAGGTGATAAACTATTTTTTTTATGTACGTTTTTTAAATATTGCAAAATTTATTACTTTAAGTTGTGTGCAAGCGATGCACAATCCGTTTAATTTTATTTTTACGTAAAGCTTGAAACTTGACATGTTGGGTCAAATAAATCTAAACCAAATTAAATTAAAACAATTTTCCCTTTATTGTAATTAATATTCAAAAAGAATTAGGGGTTACAAATTTTAAAGGTTCAGCAAAATCGTCCTGAATGGTCAATATTTATTTATATTTATTTTGGTTATTTGACGGTTTGTGGGAAGTTGCCGTCATTTGCATAGGAATTTTGGACTTTCTTGAATGTTTATTCTTTTGACAAAGGGTACATTGCTTAACGTAATTTTCAATACGCTGGTACATTTTAGGAAATCTATAAAAGTTTTTAAGACGTAAATAAGTGTCTTGCATTCCTTGGTGTCCTTCACACGGTGAGTTATGAAATTCATGAATAACATTTGTTATATCGTCCTCATTTGTTAAATCAATTAGTTTAGGATTTTAGATTGAATAAGACGTTGGAGGTAGTTGATCTAACATATCGCTTGACGATGAAGGTTTCAATGTTGAATGTTATACATTTCCAGGTTACTGGTAATTGGTTCAGCTTGCGAGAAGATCAACGTCAATTTCAAAAGAGTGACTTGAATTAGAGATGCTATTTCGACTGGCTTATATACAATTTTATAATCATACTCGTTCAAACGAATTCGCCAACGAATTAACCTAGATCATGGATTAGTTTTAGTAAGCCACATTAGTGGTCTATGGTCGGAATAAATAGTAAATGGACGACCATAGAGATAAGGATGAAAATGCTCCATTCCCTAAACAATTGCCAACAATTCTTTCTCTATGGTTGCGTAATTTGTTTCGGACTTGTTAAGAGTATGACTGCAGAAAGCGATAGGGCAATCAAGATTATTTACTTGTTGGGATAACACTGCACCAATTGCTATTTCACTGGCATCACAGGTAAGAAAAAAGTCTTGGCTGAAACCGGGATAAATTCAAACTGGTGATTTTGTTAGAGCTTCTTTTAAAGTAACGAAAGATTCATCACAGAAAGAGAAATTTACATTCCTTTCTCAATAGATCTACAAGCCCCAAAAATGATTTTATTTCCTTGATATTAGTTGGAATTGGATAATTTATGATGCAATGAACTTAATTAATATCGGGTTTAATACCTTCCGGTTTAACAACATGACCCAGATAAGATATTTCCTTGCAAAGGAAACTTTTGAGGATTAAGCTTTAGATTCGCCTTTCGAAAATTTTGAAAAACGTTTATTAATTTTGAATTGTGATCGGTAAGATTTACGTCATGCACAACCACATCATCACTGAATTCTAAAAACACTGAATTCCATTCAGACCACAAAGCACATTATTCATCAACCTTTGGAATACGGGAGGTGCTCTCTTCAACCTAAAAGGCATTCGTCTAAACTGATAATGGCCAGTGGATGTACTAAATGCAGCCTTCTCTCTTTCTCGAGAATGCAGGGACACTTGGTGATAACCATTGGTTAAATCAAGTGTCACAAAATAGGTAGCTTTTCCCAAATGGTCCAAAATTTCCATAATATTCGGTACAGGGAAAACATCTGAGACAGTAATTTCATTCAATTTATCTCCACTTTATCTTCCGTGAGTTTATCTCCCTCCAGATGAAAGATATTATTATATTCACGACATATGTCGCTTTATAAGGCGGTTTGATATTTTATTGGACCAACTGAAATTATATATATCGTAATTGGTTTTTGGATCAGTCTCTATTTTAACATCTGATAAAAATACTTCATTTTCGGTGGTAATAATTTGTATGACAGTGTTACCAATAAACACACCAGGCTCAATTTCTTGTGACAAGCATATTTGGTCACCAGGATTTTCGAATTCTGAATACAATTGGACGACCCGTTGCGATCGTGCTAGAATTACAATACTAGCATTTACCGAACATATTTTCAGTTTGTGAAATATATCTCAAATTGTTAATAGAATAGTTTTTGATTGATAGTCAATATTGGATTAAATCCAAGGAAATCGTTTCCTATAATTCCATCACATGTAATAGGAAACGATTCGCCTACTATTTGAAATGAATGGGATTCCTTTAAGGAATCAGAAAATTGTATTAATGCAGGAACACGCGCAAGTGTGTCCATTAGAGTATCCGAAATGCCTTTTAATTTGCATTTATCCTTTTCGTAGCACAAGGCACCACCTCTCAAGCAATGTTTTTTTATAAGACTAACCTTTGCACCAGGATCTATAAGAAATGTTAAGGTACCCCGAGACGAAATATCCATGTCTAGTTTGGCAAAGAGTTTTTTAGGGATAGAATTTATGGATGAAATTGTTGCGATAGGGACATGAGATGGATCCTCTTCAAAAACTAATGGTTCATCAATTGCACAATGGTTGGGTATATTTTTAAAGGATTCTGAACTGAATGAGCTAAATAAGGAACTGTTTATTTTTAAAGGGTTAGTAGTCTTTGTATGACTTTTGGGATATGAGATATATTTCGATGTTCTTAAATTAACGTTTGGTTGGTTTTTTACGACTGAACACTCTCTAGGAGACCAGTAGAGTTTCCCCGCTTATGTTGTTCGGATTTTTGGAAACTATTGGGATTATTTGAATTGTTCCGATCGTCAGCTCTTTTCTTTGCAAAACAGTCCCGTATGTGATGGTCACGTTTCTTACAATAAGCAAATAAACAATTAAAGTTGACCACTGATCTAAAATTTGGGGTTTGTAAGGGAATTTTATTAAGTGGAGCTGAATTATTTGGTATTTTTCTATAACAGACATTAGGTAAATGATTGACCTTCCCACAAATTTGGCAAACAACAGTCGATTTGGACATAGGTAAAGTTTAGATTCTTTTTCTTGAATTTTTCAATGTTAATTCTTTTTCACATGCCTTATTGATTGCATCGTTTAGGGTACCGAATTGATAGGCTTTTATAATAATTTTAGTAGGATCGAGCAATCCTTCCGGAAAGGCTTTTAAAGCAGTTTTGGCGTTAAACATAGTTATGAATTCTGTTACCATAATCTCGGACACTTTCATTTATAGTTCAGGAGATTTAAGCATACCGAATTGTTTTATAAACTCTAATTTTAGGCTTTCCCATGTTTTGTATTTGTCGAATTTAATAACACTATAAGCCTTACCGGACACTCTAGCTTTAAGCAGTTCAAGGAATTTCAATTCTTCAGTTTCTAATTTTAAAGTTTTATAAATTATTTCACAACAAGCCAAAAACCGATGGAGTTCAGATCTCCATTAAATTCAGGTATTAATTTCAAAGAAAGGTCATAATTTAAAGCACTCATTTTTGGCTTAAATTTACATTTTTTTTTTCAATTTTTAACAAAGCTTGCTTGTAACTTATCCTTCACTTGCGTTTCCGTAAATGACGGGAAGATTAATGTTGTCGTTTTGACGATGAATTTGAGCAAAATAATTTGCAAAAGCGTTTGATTTTTCTAGGTAAGTAATTAAAGTGATGGAGTTGTTTTGAGCGTCTATATCTTCCAGTGCAAGTATTTTTTATTTTCTTTTGTTTATAGTAGCCTAGTTAAGTGGAAAAGTCTTTTCTTATGTGATATGGTTGTTGCTATGCTGGATATAAATTTAAAAAATTGTTCATTTCTAAAAATTGTTCATTCATAAATAACTGTTTTGATTAAATAGTTAACAATATTTTTAAAGGCTGGGTCTCTAGTGCTGCCATTGTTTTCTTAAATAGTTTTTAGTTTTTATTAGTTGTTTCAATTCTTCTGGAATGATTGATGTATTGTTATTTGCTTTATACCTTGATAGTTTTGGTATGACAACATTTGAGGAGTCCATTACGGTTTTGCTGAGATGATCCAAAGCGGTATCAATGTCATCCTTTGTTGAAAGTTTTTTTTAACTTACTATCTTGTTTTATGTAACTATTTTGTATTATGGGGGTTATATGTCCTGTCGCGCAATACCAAGATACGAATGTTCAACTCAGTGTGAAATCGGTACTTCTGTATGGGTGTGAGACATGGAAGCATACAGGAAAAATCATACAGAAGCTACAGGTATTCGTAAACAAATGCCTTCGACGAATACTTAAGTGCTTCTGGCCTAACACGATCAGTAACATCAATCTGCATATAACAACATGTCAGTCAGACATTGAGACCGAAATACAGCGACGAAAATGGAGATGGATTGGCCACACACTGAGGAAGGCATCAAGTGATATAACGAGGATGCCATTAGACTGGAATCCACAAGGAAAAAGAAAGGTTGGAAGGCCAGCAATGACATGGAAGAGAACGATGTTAGCAGAGGCAAAACACCTGGGAAAGTCATGGGCAGAAATAAAAGCAATAGCCCCAAATAGAGTAAGATGGTTCAGGATAGTGGACGCCCTATGCTCCTAAATTGGAGATAAAGAAAAAAAAAAATTTTGTATTATGCGGGTCAGATTAAAACAGTTATGTTGACCCCTTAAATAAATAAATAAATAAATTACTGGTGGTATGTATAATTTGAGTTGCTTATCTTTGGTAATTTCTGAGATTGATTCTTCGGTAATATTAGTAATCCCCTCAAAGCTATTGCCGATTTCTAGAGTTTCTGAATAGATGTCATCAATTTCGTCTATCATTGGATTATTTTCAACACTGGTTTGTTTCGGTACAGGTGTGCCGTTTTTGTGACCCGATTGTTTTAATCGCAATTTATTGATGTTATTTTTTTTCTAGTTCCAATGCGGTAATTTGGTTATTTTTAGATAGTTTTCGTTTCTTCGTTATGGCGAATGAAACATTAGAGTTTTCAGAATATTCATTCTGTTTTAATTTTTAACGTCCTACCTTACGCCGTCACCAGCCAAATCGGGGACACACGAATACCGGTTTGATTTTTAAATCCATCTGCACATTGTATTGCTCCAGCTAGCCTGTACTGACATGGACGATGCCCATTGATTTTGCACTCCAACAGGGGGTCATAGTTGTGTTCATCGTCATCACCGATCGTAATCAGGTGATGAAAAATCCCTTTTGAAACCCTCCTTCGTTGAGATTCGAACCTGGTACCTCCCGTCCCAAATACCGCAGTTTTAACCACTGTGCAAATTGCTCGGTGGGTTAAATAAATTATAACCAAAATTACGTGCTTGCAAGTTTAAAAGTGCCACTCTACTCTTTGGTAACTAAGCTATGTACTTCACGAGCTTTCAAATGAAAAAACATATTTCTGTGTCTTCCTATTATCACACATAGCTTTCAAAAACTTTCATCTATACTTATTAAAATAAAGCCTAGTACTTTCAAAGTTTACTTCTAAGTTGAGTAAAAATTTGCATTTAAAAAAAGTTCAGATATCTAAGCCTCACTAATTGCGAATTATTTCAAAATCAAACTTAACGAAAAAACTTGATTGTAAATTAAAAGCTGTATAAAATATTCTACAAATATTTAAATGTTTTTTGACTGCAAGAGATTATTGTAAAAAAGCTTTTTAAAAACTAAACAATTTTTGAAATCTTAATTTTATTTGATTTATATCAAAGCTCATAAAAGCTAAGAATTTTATTTTCTCAGTTAATTCTGATTTTTTTATATTTCTTTCTTGAATGCTATTAAAACTTTTATTTAAAACAAAACATTTTAAAAGTTGGATTTAAATATGTGATAAACTGAGCTTTTAAGATAAATGTTCGAATTTATTTATGCTATAAATGCTAATATTACTAAATTATGTCGAAATTATACCATTAAAAAGTTCAAAAAATCTAGTATTTAAAATAGAAAAACATTAGCAACCTGGTTTTGTAAGTCTTTATTAAAAAGCTTTAATTTAAATTTTTTTGTAAATGACGATCATGAAATCTCCAAACCAGTTTAAAAAATTAAAACTTTAAAAGGTTGGAGACTTTTTTATGAAACTAAATTGCAATTTCACTTCAAAAGCTCATTAATCAAAGGATGTATTCGTTTTTGACGTTGCTGTATTTTGAACGAAATAAGCAAATAAGCTTGCTTTAACTGGTTTAGGACTCAAGTTTGATAATAAAAAACTAAATGTTTCTATAATCAAATATATTCTATAATCAAACTAAATGTTTGATTATAGAATATATTTCAATCGTTAAAAATATCCTTTTTGCAAGGATATTCTTATCAAGAACTTTAAAAGGTTCATTCAATCATAAAATTAATACACTTTCATTGTAACTTAAAAGCACCAAAAATACTTTGCAAGAGTCATCAACTTGTTAATACTTCAGTTCTGTGTCCATATATCGTAAATATTATTTGACTCGTAGTTTGGTGAAAATTAAAAAAAAAACGGGAACCAAAGCTCATTAAAGTTAATGTTGAAGTACCAATCTTAAATAAAAGCTTTGATGTTGTTTTAAATTTAAAAAATTAACTTTTTGCTTTTAAAGCCAGCAATACAATTTAATAAAAGTAGTAGTAACATTTTATAAATCAGAGCTTTTCAACTTCATATTAGTTTCACCATTTTCAATTGCAAAAGTTCGTTAGAAGCTTTTACAACTTTATAATTCAACACGAGCTTTTTCCTTTTCCGGAATATATACTTAAGTTCAAAAAACTAACTACTCGGAACCGGTTTAGAGTTCAAAATAATTAAAACAAAATAATTAAATTTTTATTTAAAATCCAACTTTAATAGCTTTGAAAACCAAAAAATAAATGAAAGTTGTATAGATTAAAAAAGTAAACATCATTAAAAATTAACTTGTGGTCTTTAACGTTAATATGCAATTAAACTTATAACAGTTTCAAATGAAACTAATTCCAACTCTAGAAATAGTTTATTTTAAAATAAAATCTTTTGAAAGTTTTAACTACATAATCAATAAACTGAGCTTTTAAGTTAAGATGTCTAGTTGATTGTAAAAAATTATTGAGATTTCAAATGCTATCATAGCTAAAAGCTTATTGATTTAGTACTTAAAATATAAAGTCATTAACAAACCTTTTTTTAACAACTATTAAAAAGCTTTAATTTTATAATAAAACTAATATATTCTTTAAAATAGTTTGGAAATTAAAGAGTTTAAAGTTTTGGGAACTTTTTTAGGGAAACTCAGTTATGATTTCACTTCAAAAGCTTATTAATCAATGAAGGTTTTTGAATTTTCTTTATTTTTGATTGAATGAGCTAATAAGCTTCCTTTAGCTGGTTTAAAACTCAATTTTGTTAATAAAAAGTTGAGCATTAAGAAAATATAAATTGAAATTTTAGAATTTTTACGTTGAGCTTTTATTAGTATATGTATCGTTAAATTGTTGTTGTAGGGGATTTTAATATTATATACTTTAAAGGTTGTATGGAATCATAACTCTAATGAAATTGTCACTTAAAAGCTCTTAAAAATACTTTGCAAGAATCATAAACTTGTTGATACTTCAGTTCTGTATCCTTATACCGAAAATTATTACTATTAATGGTCCAAAATTTCTTAAATTACCAAAAAATATTTTTTATAAAAATATTGTTTTGGTAATTTAAGATTCTACATTTTTTTTGTTTTGACACTTCAGTTTTTCGTTAACTTTTTGTTTTTATTTTCCAGACTTTTAAGTTTCTTTTCTTTTCTCTGAATAATTTCGTTTTGATTTTTATCTTTTTTCAATTGATTAGCCTTAATCCACGATAGATTAGTTATGACGAACGGTATTTTAGCTTAAACGGGCTCGAGGGATGTTAAAATATTAAGACTCATCTTTTTTGGACATTTCTTTATTTTCAAGTGCTTTTTGAAGCAATTCTTCTGAATAATACACTTTAATTTAATTATTAACATCCTTAAAAATTTAAATATTGACAATTATTGTCTTGCAGTAGGACACAATTATTGACAATATATGCCAATGGTTGTAAATAGAATATAATTCGAACCAATTATTAACACCACAACTATCTCTATTACTAAAGCTCTACAAAAAATTTTAATGTAAAATAATACCTTTTAAAGGTTTGGGTGGTCTTAAACTCCATTGTACAAGAGTATGATCTACTTATCAGGTCATCAATGAATGCTTATAAATAAGAAATCAAATGATTGTAAAAACTTGGACTAAAAAATCTATAAATTGACATTTAAATACAGTCGGCTATGCTAATTTAGCTGTAATACTATTTAAAAACTCTAATAAAATTTCCCACTAGAAGACCACTAGAAGAGCTTTCATTATATGACGAAAGTATCAGTAGCTTTGGCAACAGATTGATTAACTCTTTACTATTTACTTTGAAAGTTCAAAGTGCAATTAATCAAATTTTTATAAATCAGAGCTTTTTAACAGGTTATTGGTGAAATTTACAATAAAAATCTTGATTTCAAACGTTTTAAATTCCAAAAATTGGTTAGAAGCTTTTATAGTTTTTAACTCAACATAAGCGTTTTCTTCTTTCAAAAGTTAACTTTTAAGTTCAAGAAACTGCTAAAAACCGTGAAATTAAAATACAACTAAAAAACAGTTGTATCGCTAAATTGAATTAAATCTATTAAAAATTAATTTTAAGACGTTGAAGTTAAAATAAAACTAATAAAAAATGTAAAAAAAAATTCCAAAAACTCCCAAAAAATCGTAATTTTAAATAAAACATTTTAAAAGCTTCGATTACATAACCAACAAACTAAGATTTTGTATTTACTTTTCTAGTTGATTGTGCTGAACTATTGGGGTTTGCTATTGTAGCCTTGATACCACTTAAAAGCTCATTAGTCTGGGACTTAAATAATAAAAACATTAGCAAACCTTTTATTTTTGTAACTTACTATTAAAAAGCTTTAATTATAAATTAAAATAAAAATAAAAATATATAAAGCTTTTTAAATTTGAGCCACATTTTTATGGAACTCAGTTATAATTCCTCTTTTTAAAAGCTTCTTGTTTCAAAGGTATTAACATAAGAAAAGTTAAAAGTTTCATGCAGTAATAAAATTGGACAGCTGAGTTGGAACTTAAAAGCACGAAGAAATATTCTGCAAGAACTGTAGATTTGAATCGTAGTTTTTAACAGATGTTGATCGTTTTTGATCAAGAAAAATGTAAAAGCTCATGAAAAACAAAGCACTTTAAAATTTTGTTCTCAAAAATTTAAAAGACCCCGGTAAATCAAAAGATTGCATCTTGTTGAAGTATCATGTTTAAATACGAGCTTTTAAGTTACATTGATAGTTTAAGCCTTTACTATTTACTTCAAAAGTCAATAAGACAACTAATTTACTAAAAATGATTATAAATCAGAGCATTTCAAATTTTTATTAGTTATATGTATTTACATTTAAATACCAAAAGTTGGTCAGAAGCGGTTATAATTTTAAAATCAACATGAGCTTTTTTAAAAGATTTTGCATTTTTATACAAAAATTTGAAAAACTTTAAAGATTTTTAATCTAAAATAACATGCTACTCAATTAATAAAAGCTTAAATAAATTATAAAAGCTCCAGAAACAAGTTCTAAAATGGAACCTTCCAAAAACTTGAATGATACAATCAATAAACTGACTTTAAATATAGCTAAATAGACTAAAAGCTTTTAAGTTTTGATAAAGCTAAGCTCTTATACTATTTAAAAGCTCTATAACTATAAAATGTTATTAGAGTATTTAGTAGCAGTTTAATTACAAAATCATTAGGCAACTATTTTTTTTTAAACAAATGATTAGCACACTAAAGAGCTCTAATTTTTCTACTCTCAAAAAACATGTTTCCAAATGAAACTTTTGAAATTTGCATAAAGCATTCTTATGAATAACAGACACAACTTATGTCTAACAGACATGTTTCTAAAACTTAAAGCTCATTAATCAATAAAATATTTTGTGTCTGACATTATGCACTTTCGATTGAAAAGCGAGTTAAGTTTCTTTAATTGGTTTAGTACTTATTATTGATAAAGAACACATTGACCTTGAAGGTAAACTAATTTAAGCTTTAATTGATTGTGTTGGGTTTTGGAAATATATTTTAATCATATAAATAGAACTTCTTTGTGTAGAGATTATAAAAAAGCACCATTTTATGATTCTATTTTATGAAATCATAAAACTAAAGAAGGGTAACAACGGCATTAAAACATTTCTGTGTACACATAGAGTAAATATTAATAATTTGACCTATAGTTTGGTACATTTGCATTTCATCTACTTAAATTCAAAATCTCCTGAATGAAAAAAAAAACTATTCCTTAAAAGTTAATTTTTTGTCTTTCAACAGGTAACCAATAAAAAGGTCTAAAAAGCTGTTTTTAAAACCCTAAACAAAATTTAAAATAACAATAATCGATAGAATAAATTTGTATTTAAAATACACCTTTTTTTAAAACTTGGATTTTATAAGAAAAAGCTTACATTATTATGCTTAATTTTTTTAACTTTTTTATTGTTTTCTATTAAAAATGTGTCTCCATAATTATTTAATTTACAGAACAATCAGGTATTTGCATAAAAATTAGAGTTAGATGCAAAAGCTCTAGAAACAATTCTTTAATTCAATTACTTCATATGTGATTATAGATAAATAATACAAAAAAAAATTGCACTAATTGTGAAGATAGAATGGTTAAGTATTATGCTATACTCAAGGCAATAATGCATGCATATTTTTTATTTGATTAACTGATACATTATATGCAATATTAAACGAGATAGACTTAATTTACATATCAAAGCTTTATTCTTAAGAAAAAAATGTGTAATAAACACATTTCTCCTTTGATTAAAAATCTTAAACCTTTGGTATTTAAAATTTTTTTAAATTGAAGGTTAATAATTTGATAACTGCTTCGTTCAACTACATAAGAAGATAAAAGATATATAAAAAAAGTCTTACCGTACATTTCAATTCTCTAAAGTTTTAAAATAAAATTTAAAAATTAAAATCTTATGGTAATCTTTTCAACTTTAATCTTTTCAACTGCAATTAAAGTTAAAAATTTTAAATTCCAATTTACTTTAAAGTAAAACAAAAAATGCATGCTTACTTATAATTTCAAAGCTCACTATTTTTTTATATCAGTGGCAGTGAAAAAGTAAAAAGCTTGTGAACATTTTTCATAAAGGGCTCGAGGAAGAAGAGTATCTTGCAACGTGTCTGATATTTAAAAACATGATAGAATTTATTTAAATTCTAAGGCTCATTGAGCTTTTAATATAATTTTTCGGTTTTTCTAAAACTTTCCAAGCTTTGATTAAGTAATAAATATAAAAGATTTATGAAAAAAAAAAAAATTGGTGTATATTTTATTTAACATTTCCGAAATCAAATTATTTGGTGTGTAATAAAACCGGTAATGTAACCTGCTGATGAAAGCTTTTAGTCTAATTGGTAAACTAAATAAGAATTTTGCATCATCTTTTTTTAATTTCTAATTTAAATTGAAGTTATTCCGTGTTAATTTTTAATCGTCGTCAAAAGCACTAAAGTTCATTCTTTTTTCATCTGAATTTGTAAGCTTAGTGGTTAAAAATATCATAACGTAGTTTCTGTTTTTTATTGGACATTTTAACCATTAAAATTTATTAAACTTAAAATTATATTTTATTACTTTTATAGAAACAATATACAATTGAGCTTTTCATGACAATATCAACAAATTGATTTTTTACTGCATGTGAAATTTAACTGCATAATAGCTTTTGTTTTCAGAAATTGACTTGTGACATTAGATTTAGCCGAAGAACACACATGATAGTTTTTACAATTTTTCAAAAGTAATAAATGGTTTTATCGACATTCTAAAAGCTTTTAACTTTTATAACACCGTTAGATTCTTAGAATAATTGTTATGTTTTACTAAGTTAATTATGACTTGTTTAGTTTTGGTAAATTGGCTAAGGGTTTTCAAAACTAATATGATTTTTTTGCGCCCCGAACTGTGACCAGCAGTTACTGGGTTGCTACTTCAAATTCTTGTGTGTTGCTCATTTATTATAAGCTTCGTTGCCTCATTCTCTGTTAGAAATTTACAAATCGCAATATGTAAGCTAGAACTAACTGGACAATCTTTTGAATAGCTTGTAAACTGTAATGGTAGTGCCATGAAATGCTATACGTACTGTATTTCATAAGCTACTATGAGTCGTTATCTACAAACTCCTTTGAAGCTACTGCACGAGATGCCAGACCAGCTGGATTCTGCTTTGGTGGAACATGTTGCCGTTGGTCTCGTTTATGTTTGTATATACTCTCCGTAGAACCATTTACAATGAAAGCTGTCCAGCATCTTGGCCGACGAGAAAGTCAATCTAGGACAATTATGGAATCAGTCGTTAATATGAGCGCAGACAATTGGATGGTTAATATGTTTGTATAACTTATTTCACATGCCAGTTTAAGATGACAGCATCCATCAACTTCAGTCTTCGTAAGCTAACCTGCTTTAGTGGAGGCACCTTAATTTGTAAACAAATTGTCGGGCTATGACTCCTTTTTTGGTTTTTGACCGAGAGTATACCACCGCAGCTTATGCCAAATTAATCACATCGTAAAAGCAAGGGATGGATATACTATAGTATGTACAGTGGTACTGCGAAAAATTCTTATGTCCGATATTCTGCCCAAATCATTGTGTTTGTCATTCCATATGGTAAATGTTTCTGCTAGTGGCTGTTTGTCCCAAAAAGATTTCACGAAGTCAGATTGTAGAATTTTGCTTAAATTATTGTCGAAAAATTGACCAGGAACTCGTAAAGAAGATCCGAATACTAATTCAGCTGAAGTAACTTGTAGCTCCTCGCTATAAGTAGTCCTTAGGCCAAGCATAATTGACGAAAGAATTCTAGTCCAATCTGTGAGATTATGACACATAATGGGAGATTTGATGATACGGTGCCATCGTTCGATCATGCCATTACATTTTAGGTTATAACCAGTTGTTCTTTTTTTCTTCTCGAACCCAAGTAATTTAGATGATTCTGAAAAAAGTTGGGACTCGAATTGTCCTCCCTGGTCTGTTACAATAGACACTGGGAATACCGAAACGAGATATCCAATTTAATTAAACAGCAAAAGCGATCGTGGCAGCAGAAATATCTGTGACTGGAATCGCCTCGGGCCAACGTGTATATCGATCAATCATCGTAACACAATATCGCTGATCTTCAGAAGCCGGTAGCGGACCAATGATGTCGAGATGGATTTCCGAAAAACGATGAGAAGTTAATTTAAACATGCCAAGAGGTGATTATGTGTGTCTGGTTATTTAAGATTTTCGACAAGCTATACAATTTTGAGCCATAATTTTTGCATCTCTCTTAATTGAAGGCCAAATAACATTTTTAGTTCAAATTTCAACGGATAGTTTAACGCCTGGATGAAATAAATTATGAAATAATTCAGAAACTATTTTTCTAAAATTTTGAGGAATAAATGGTCTTGATGTAGCTGTCGAAACATCACAATATAATAATTTATTTGAATTGAAAGAAACGGGAAATAGTTTAAATTTTAAATTATTATTTAAAATATCTTGAACCTCTACATAATTGGTCTGCGCATCTGCAATTGCCGAGTAATCAATACTTTTCGGTGAAGAAATTTGATCAATACGAGACAATGCATCTGCTACAACGTTATTAACGCTAGAAATATGTTGTATATCAGTTGTGAACTGGCTGATAAAATCCAGATGTCTAAACTGGTGGAATATGCTGCGATTAGCTCTCTATCGTATGCACTATAACGGTGTTGTGTATCAGTGAGACGCATAAAGAAGAAACTAAGTGGTTGCCAAGAATTTGAAATTAGTTGTTGTACCACTGCACCAATTGCTGTGTCTGAGGCATCAACCATAATTGCCAAATGACCAGATGAAGATGGCCAGACAAGTTGCATTGGATAATTTAGCTTTACAATTTTCGAAAGCTTGTATTGAAGGTTCTGTCCATGTTATTGAAATTTTGCTATTTTTTTGTAACCTTTTAGAAAATCGTTTAATGAAATTTGATCGAAAGCTGCGTGGGGAATAAACCGACGGTAAAAATTTATCATGCCTAAAAATCGTTTTAATTGTTTTACGGTATGCGGACGTTCGAAATTAGTGATTACATTGACTCGATCTTGTGTTGGTAGGATACCGTGACCATTTACATTGTGTCATAAAAAGTTAGCTTGGGTATTGGCGAACATGCATTTATCCAGGTTAATAACTAAACCGAATTTTGATAATCTTCCAAAGATAATTTTGAGGTGAATTAAATGTTCCTCGAACGTTTTTAATTAAAATGTCATAAAATAGAATGCATCAATCGTTGAAATGATTGAGTTGCATTGCGGAGACCAAAATTCATTTTACAGAATTCAAATAATCCGAAAGGTGTTGAAATGGCTGTTTTAGGTATGTCTGAAGGATTAATAGGAATTTGATGATATGCTCTAATTAAATCCAAAGTAGAGAAAATTTGGCACCCATCCAATTGATACGAAAAGTCCAGAAGGTATGGAATTGGCTACCGATCAGGTACTGTGACATTATTTAAGGCTCTGTATTCCCCACAGGCTCGCCAAGTGCCATCTTTTTTCTTAACGAGATGCAATGGACTTGACCACGCACTGTTACTGGGTCTACCCCAGTAAAACCTCATGTGAAACCTCATGTTTAACGGGACTCAAACCAATTGTGTCTTTCGTAATTTCGATGAATTTTGAAAGTAAATTTGTAATTTCTGGGGCCAAATTGGTTTTATTAATGTTGGCTAAAGAATAAAGTCTTAATTTTGAAATATTGACTCGACCGGAAATAGAGAGGTTTACGGATCAATTATCTTCTGTCCTTGCCGAATCGCTGATGGTAAAAACACATTTCTTTATGAAAATTTCCACTATTTGATTGCGACCTATTTCTTGAATTTTGCGAGTCTGAACGATTACAAGAACGGAAACGAGAATTTGTTTTCAATACAGCCAAAATTTCGGAGAATAATTTTATTTTCAACTGTAAAAATTTTGTATTAAAATCCGTTTCCGAAAACGATGACGAACGATTTGTTGTAGAAGAAACGGAAACAGGATTGAAATTTTGCGGCTTAATATTTTCTGAATTTTTAATCTAGAAATTGATTAGGATTTGTTTCTAAAACTGAATCAGCACGTTCTGCCAGATCTGCTAATGCTAAATCATTTTCGAATGGTGTCAAAATTAATTGTACTTGATAGGGTAATCTTTTCAACCAAAGTTGCTCAATAAAACCTTCATTAAAATCAGTACCCTAATCGTGCCAAAAGTTGGGAAGATTTCTGGTCTCCCAAAGTTAAACCATGCAATAATTTATTCAATTGACGTTTCTTCGAATCTTCCATCCATCTAATTACCTCATTTTTAAATGTATTGTATGGAAGTGCTCTTTTGTCTTTCGTTATTTTGTCTGCGAAGGTATCATGTAACCTTGCGTCTAAAGCACCAACAGCATGTGAATACTTGATGGCTTCGGCTCTTACGTTTGATACTCCGAATTGCTCTTCCAAAATTAAAAACCAAACGGTAGGATTCTGCTGGTATAGGCAATTAAAACAGCACTAATTCCCAATAATTAATATTTTCCTTTGGTTTGAATCGTAGGTTGCTTTCATCGATTGGAATGAATTTTGATAGATTCCTGTTCGTTTCGTTAACAATTCAAGAAAATTTTCTATTGTATGAAATTATTTTTCTGTCTTAGTTTAAACCCAAAGACTTCAAGTTCTATCGTCCAACTCTTGCATCTTCCGTAAATTTACTGCAGTTGCTCCTTGGAAGTAATTTAGTATTTTTTTCTCCTTTTGGTTTCGCAGTAAAAAAATACTAACACAGTTACTGTGTAACACACGTAAAATATTTACACCATCACAATAAAACCGAATAATTATTAAACTTTTATAAGCTGCAACTTAAATCCGTGTGTGATAAGTAAACTTTTGGGAAAAAAATGTTTTACTTCATGTAAAGTTCACCTACGTATGTACGACTTTATAATATTGAATAAAATTTCATTTAAAACATTTCCTCTAACATACAAGTCGTCATTTTTTTATATCGTTCAGTAAAAAAAAAAAACGAAAAGTTTTTCATCATTCTCTACACTTTTACTTGAAAGCTTTCGGATATCCGAAAGTGTAAAATTTAGTTTTTGTTTATTATAAAAACATATATTTGTGAATATTTGTTCGAATTTAAATCATCATCGTCGTTGACGTCTTTATTAACTCGTATTTGAGAATGAAAGTCATAAAAAGCATTTCAATTGCCTTGATATATTTAAAAATGGTCAAATTTATCCCAACAAAACAGCAGTTCCGAGTAAATTGATTTGATTATTTTCAAAAGCTTCTTCTTAAATGTCTCATCCTAAAAAATATTTGAATAATTGATTTAGAGCGAATAGATTCATGGTATTGAAACCTAAGTAAATATTGACTGAAAATGTCTGGACTAGATCCTTCAAAAGTTAACTAACCTACATTCATCACTCAAATTGGTTTATAAAAGCCATCTATGAAACCATAAACAATGTAAGTCAACACATTCCTAAAAGCTATATTTCTTCCAAAATAGTTGAGTTAGTTTGGTAAGTAAATTCTGGTGTTGTTTTAATTTGTCTGCCTATTAAAAACTGACCTGTCGGCGTTAATATTGAATCAATATCTTTGTCATTGCTTAGTGGAGCTCAACGGTTTTGAGTTGAGACTCTTCCATTTTTGTAAGCAAGAGGAGATTTCTTGATAATAATTCATATATCTGTTTCTAAGGAGTTCCGTTAAAAGAAACATTCAAATAAATAAATTTTAAGGCAAGTTGTGATCCGATCAATATCAATATCAATATCAATATCAATATCAATATCAATATCAATATCAATATCAATATCAATATCAATATCAATATCAATATCAATATCAATATCAATATCAATATCAATATCAATATCAATATCAATATCAATATCAATATCAATATCAATATCAATATCAATATCAATATCAATATCAATATCAATATCAATATCAATATCAATATCAATATCAATATCAATATCAATATCAATATCAATATCAATATCAATATCAATATCAATATCAATATCAATATCAATATCAATATCAATATCAATATCAATATCAATATCAATATCAATATCAATATCAATATCAATATCAATATCAATATCAATATCAATATCCATATCAATAATATCAATATATTGATATTGATAATATCAATATCGATTGGTTTACCAGTTAGTCGCCATTGAAAGACATTAGGGGTTGTGTTATCTAGTTTTTGCATGACTCTATTCAATTAAATCAGGAACCGCATTGTCGAGAGTGCTGATCCTCGCCTTAAGCCTGCAGTTTGTTTCAATTTGTTTGCGTTTGTATGAAACTCGATTTCCAGCATCCCAATACAATTTTTGTATTAGATCAATTAGTTCGCTTTCAAAGCGCGTGTTAGAAATCAAGAAACGGTAGGTATATTGGAAAATTTCATTCATCAAGCTCTATATTCAGTGATGCTTCGGATTTTACATTGCTTGTAGGTGAGATTCTGTCATTGATGATCATAGCGAGTATTTTGTTGTGATGAGAAGGGAGATATCTCACCAACTCTTAAATTGACAAGCCTTCTCTTCATTTTTGTGGTATTCTGCCAGAACATCATACTTCTTATATTATTGGTTTGAACACCCCAATAAAAGTATAGCCTAATGTCATATTTTTGATGAGGTGATCTTCCAAATATTTCTTAAGCTTTGATTCATCAATTGTTTTGACTTGCCTAGAGTTGTTTTGATTTCCTTCAGTCTCCTCAACATCTTTGAGAATGCCTTATGGATATTTTCTTTGATCATTCCTTGCTATTTAATTTACTTTCCTTTGTTAAAATTAATTTGATTCCTTAATGCTTTGACCAATTGCAAACTTCATTGGACGTCTTCTTGAGTTTGTTTGTTGCATCGGTGACATTACTTACAATTGCCATAATTCCAGTGTCATTTGCAAAGGTGGCTCTTGTTCCTTAATTTGTATTTAGTATAACTCTTTTTTATAGTTAATACATGATTGATCCAAAGACCCTCCCCTGCGGCACACCGGCATAGAACTAAAGAATTTTATTTTGTAAATCTTCAATATTTTTTTGCTGGAACAAGAGTGTTCCAGACCTCTTGCCATCAATTTTATAGGTCAAGCCTATTTGTCCTCATAAGTAAGCCAATGACACTTTTCAGGATTAAACTTAATAAGCTTCTATAACTGTCTGAGTTCAAGGTATTGATTTTCAGAAGTCATTATTTAGCGCTGTTTTCTTAAGTTCTTTGTCAGTAATGGATTTCACCTGTAACTGGATTTCAAGAGAACTGGTTAACGAGTACGGGTACTTCCGTAACCATTTGGCTGTTCGAATTCTGGTGATGGTTCAACTTTTCATTTTGATGCCGTCAGTCTCCGTATAAATCATAGAATTTTTGATTAAGTGTTTAACTCGTTATCTAATCGAATAATTTATTAAAGCTTTTAAGGATACTAAAACTACAGTCGAATGACACACTCATAACCATTCATTAAATCACCACTTAATTAACCTTATTATGATATCTGTATGGTGTCATCAAAATCTCAAAATTAAATCAACTGATTAATTAACCAAAAAGCTCGACACAATGAAATCACATTAAAAAAATTTCTCACGAGCTTTTTTTCTATTTACTTTCGTTTGTTATTCAATTTTATGATTTTTTGCGGCAGATATTAATTATCAATAATCATCATCGTTCGTCGTCATCGTCGTTGTCGTCGAGAAGATGGTAAGAAAATCTTAACAGCAGGAGTTGGTTTTTTTTAAGGTGTCAACATCGAGTTTTGTTTTGCTGTTGGTTTTGTTGTTGTACTTAAGATGATGAAAATTTATTATCAATAAATAAATAAGAAAAAAAAAATATAATTGGGTTAGGGAATAATTTTTACAAATTTTAAAGTACAAATCGACCAAATAATTGTGGTTTTTCTCGGTGTCTCCCATAATTACAACAAGAGGAAATTGAAAATTAATTTTCCAATTTTTTTTTGTTTGTTAATTGTAAAATACAATTTTTTTTATAAATTAACCGAATACAATTGAATTGTAAAAATTAATTAATTTATTTCGTTTTGACGACAACATTTCTAATTTATTATTTTAAATTATATAAAGGGGTTTGTCGAATTATTCTTTAACGGTTGGATGGTGTGTGTGGTAAATTAAATATTAATTAGAACATGTCAACTTAACAGTCATATTATATTAAAAATTTATGTACATTTAGTAAATTTTAATTATAAAATTAATGGGTGGTATTATAAAATTGATAAAATCACAATTTAGTCCCAACAAATTGTTCAACTTTAATTATTAATTTGTTGATATATCTGGCACTGTCTAAGTCGTAAGTTTCATTAAACGACGACTAATATTTAGATTACTATACTTGTGAAGAATAAAGTTAAGACTATATATAATTCTCAGCTGCTAAGGCAATTGTATCCAATTGCTACTTAAATTCGAGCTGACTCAAAATCATAAGTCAGAATCTATATTATTGATCTGATTGGGACCAATGATACCTAAAAAGAGGTTTTGTTGAGTACAACGGAGTTTAATTTAAATCAAATCGCTCAACTATTTCTTAGCTCCTATATTCAATTGTTTAATGTATTTAAACGGCTTTTGTTGCTAGTGAATAATTGATAGGTCGTATGGCTTATGTTGGCTTTATCTCGCGCAATCGCTAGAATCATTAATTTATTCGAAGTTCGTTTAATTTCGTCTGATTTTGTTTTAATTATGACAACCCTTATGATATTACCGTTTCCAGGGTAAACTTTTACAAGATTTCCCAATAGCCACTGATTTACTACAGTACTGGGGCTCTAGATCACTACTAAATATGGTCGATATTAATGGAGATCTTTGGCCTTCTATCCATTTTTTCGGTTGTAACTATGTAGTATTCAATTTGCAACCGTGTTCAAAAATGTTGAGCTATAGTATTTTCACCATTTCCTACTTTGTCAGTTAAGCTGGATTTACATTAGTAATACCATTGAAGTCAGTAACATGTAGAGCACAGACCGGTCTAGAGTTTAGAATAGTTTAGTACCGGTGGTTAAAGTGCACATCTCCTTAAACATTAATATAGTTTTACCAATGACCTTAGATGATATTTAATGAGTTAATATTGTGCCGATTTTACCACAGCTTTGCAAATTCCTCCAAAGTGAGGGGACCTTAAAGGATTAGAATTCAAAGAAATTGATTGACTGGAAGAATAATTACATATAGTTCCTTTTGTCACTATAAATAACTTGGCACACCCTTCTTCTTGCTGTAAACCATTTCAAGTGAGTCTAAAAATGCAACGGTGGTCATGTTACTGACTACTTACAAGTGAATTGCCTTAGTGCACAGCCATATGTTTAGAAATACTTTATAACATTTTTGACCTCGGCATCACCGTTTTACCGTGGATTGATAAAAGACCTGCAAAATCTATACCAACCTTCTAAAATAGGCGTACTAATTTGACTTTGGCGCACGGTAGGCTTCCCATAAATTATTGTAGTAATTTAGTTTTAAATTTTGATCAGACATGGCAATTATTTATTTAAAACTTGCCGAACTAGGGTTTGACCATTGAGAAACTAACAATTTAACACAGCCGTATAAAGTTCAAGTCTAGGTAAAGGGACTTGCTTGATTGGGGCCACTTTTGTTTTGGCGTAGATCAAATGAACAAGCACCATTCCTCCGAATGTTTCTACACTGTTCCATATGTATTTTGACTGGCATTCGAGAATCCGTGAATACACATATTTAGTGTTGGCTCCAGTAATTAATTGTCGACATAAATATCTTGGAAAATAGCAGAAAAAGCAAGCAAAAACTTTGATCGATTATCATCCGCAATTTTTTGAGTACTGGTATGGCGAGAAATGAAGCTAATGAAAATCCGAACGTAATAGTAGTTTGGTAAGAGTGACGAATTGGTTCAAATAATCCTCATTGCGGCTATTCATACTTGCCGATACATATTTTCCACGTCTGCAGCGAAGCAACGACAACGGCCTTTGTTGGATTTTTTTACTTTTCCAATAAATTGGGTCTCACAAAATATTTCTTCTGGGGACAAACTGGTTAAAGAGTTTGGAACCAGTCCTATTTCCCAGAAGCTACGGAGTGTTTTATCCAAATTAAAATTAAACAGCCAGTTTTAAATTGTTTAGTTTTTTGCAATACTGTCCCTTCGACGTTGTCTTAAACTACCCAGGTCTCAGGACATTGCTAAAATGATCAGCATTAATCATGACATCTACTTCGGCTGCTTTGTAAAATTGTGGATCAGCCAGCTGAAGATTGGGAAAATAATATGTTTTGCCCCGCAAATATCATTTCAAGTATTGAAATTTTATGCCGGGTTCAGTGATGTTGACTCGTGTCACTCAGAATAATCTCCTAAAAGAGGTGGTATGTGGATCTTTCGTAATTGAACTTGAGGGAGATTTTGGGTTTCATAAATAATACAATAGCATCATACAATATATCAAAACTCAACATTTTGCAACTCTTTCCAGTCCTCTGTTGATATGTCACCAACTATTGAAACTACAAACCCTGTTTAGCCGCTAGAAAGAAAAAGGGAAATTTAAAGTAGAATCATTTCAAATAACCAATTTATAAACTTATCTTATTCAGCTGCACTTGATGGCTTCACCATAAATAATTTACAATCTAAAATAGAAACTAATATTAGTCAATTTATGTTAAAATTAATTATTGAAAGTTTATAATATTACCTTATATTGTTATTGTTATTAAAATATATTTGACATCCAATGCATACGTCACAAAATATTGATTGACGTTTGCATCATAGTTACATGTAACTTAAGTGGTGTATGATACCAATGTTCGAACATAGATGTCGTATCAGGCATTTATTATTTCATGTAATATCTTTTGTAAAAGTAACAAAAATAAATAAAAACGCTCTCTTGCGCTACAATCGTTCATCGATAAACAACAAAATAAAAATATAAATCAGCTGTAATAAAAACTTTATACGAACCAAAGTACTTGGACTAAACTATTTAAGTAACCCTACTTCGGACATTGCATCCAGCATTTCTATATCAACTTGGGAAGAAGCGTAAAGGTCAGATCTTTAAAACAGGCTTTTAAATAAGATCTCATCGACCTTACCCCGATACAAACCCTTTTTTTCTAGAATTATTACATCCATTTTGATTGTGTAGTATTCGTTGCAATGACGAAGCTTCATTACAACTACTTTCATCTCCGATAGAAGTCTCCCCACTTCGGAGGTTTAAACTGCGAAGAATCCTTGGCGGTAATCTGTTAGTTTTCGAGGAGCTCACAACCGGTAACCAATTAAAGCTTGTCTGAATTCTAGACCGCTAACCCCATTATCCAACGTAATAAATGATAATACAGAGAAAACACAAGGGCAGTTCTTAATAGGAAGACCAATAGTAGCAACGCCAGAGCCTGTCATGACCAACGTGAAAACAGTCACAAGAAAACCAAATATCATTTTAATTCTGGTAACAATTGTGCTCCGAATACCTATCCTCCAAAAAAGACCCAGAGTGGAAGAAGAATTGGCGGTAGTGAGGGATGAACTGGTTTAACCAACAAAATTCAACTATAAGTATCCCAAATTTATCAAGAAATGGTTGGTTTGGTCATAAGCACAAATTTTGATTTCTTCAGATAAGATTTCTTCCATATGATAGTGTGGCTAATATTTAGACATGAAATTTTAGTACAGTTTTCGAAATTCAGGTTCGCGTGCATAGCGACGTTCCATGCTTTGTAATCGTTGAATAGCTGGGATTAAGGAAGATTCGAATGATTTTGTTGAGTTTTTGAAGGGTGGTTTTACAACGTATCTACCTGTACTTGTTAGTTGCAATGATTCAGTGATTTGTTGTTCATAGATTTGTTCTTCTGGAGACAGATTTTGCTCTGACATATTTAGACTTTGACGTGGTCTGACCTGTGGACTCTTCTTCATCTTTACTCGAGTGCAACAGATATTTAAGAACATTTAAGAGGCATTCAAAAACAAAATTCTCTGACTTAGGCAATTTAAACATATTTGACTGGTGTTTGCCTATTCTATTCGTTTCATTGCATCCATTGAATTAAATTCTTAGCAATGGAATAGTGAATGCTTTCCATCGCACAGATCACATTTGTAATTTGATTGTTCAAATATTTCGACCATATGTGGTCATATCGACATTTGCGTGGCGTAGCAAAGTGGCGGTTTTTCCGAGCAATAATCTTTTTAGATATTGGATACTTTGCATTGCGGTTAGAGAGGGGGAGAATCATGAATCGTGGCCAAAAAATGATTGCCACTCGGAATACTCTTCCGAAAATGGTGGAATATTGATTTTGGGTAGGTTAAATTCTGACCATGAGCCAAACCATGTAGCATCGTTGGAAGGATTTAGCATTAATAGACGTACGTGTAGTTGTTCATGTGACGTGTTTAGATAAGCGTCTCTTGCAAATTTGTTTATTTTGGGTGGTTTTCCTTTTTGCGACTGTTTGTCGTTTAAGTGCCGCGAAGTCTGGCTTTTTTAACGGTATTCTTTTATCCACATGCACTTTAACCACTTACACCAGATGTATTAGTTGGTATACTGATGTAATCCAAACTATTAAGTTCATGATTTGAAATTTTGCTGAAACCGATGACAATATGAAAATATCCAAGACAAGTAGAGATAGAACTGAAAAATAATTTAAACAACTTAGCAGATCTCTTACGAAAAATGAGGTTAAATACCGGGACACTAATAATAAAATAATATTTCTAATCCAATTACCTCTTGCGCAAGTGAAATCATTCACCAATTGGCAGTTCCAACAGTTACCAAAAATATGTCAGAATACATTAAACCACTCACGAAATATTTCATCCAAAATAAACAAAAAGGTTCGCTCCAATGACTTCAAAAGGAAAACAAGAAAATAAGATTCAAGAATTAGAAGTTCCATCACTAATAAAACCTAAAGCACAAGATTTAGAAGCAGCAATAAGATGAACAACTCTTAATGGATGGGGTCTCTCCTTTCCTATCACTAAAGCTCATTGACTTATTGTTTTTTAGATTGCGGAATAAATGATCGTTTACTCTCGTGGTTTACGCTCGTGGTAAAATAATTTTTTATAGGCTGCCCAAAACAAAAGACCGCAATTAATTCAGCGGTTGACCAGCACTGATACGCGTATGGAGTTTTGCAGTAAATATTTAATTAGTTAATCGAGACTGCTTCACTTTTATGAATATTTAAATTAATTTGGTGGATATTTGAACCACGTGTAATGATATGTACCATTATGTGCTTAAAACATAAATGGATTATCTGTAATCAACATGACAAATTTTTAGGTATTTCCCTGTTATTAGTTAATTTAATGTTATTTATTATTAATCAGGTTTTATAAACCATTGCTGGCCCATACCGTATTAATCATCCTGCTAATGTATTAATCATCCTGGTTTTCAGGAAATCCTTTTTGATATTCTCATCCAATTGGCATATATTTGTTAAGGTTTGTTAAGTTTGGTATATTTGTTAAGATTTTATTAGTCGCGTTAACGCCCTCCAACCACAGGCGATTAAACATCACATATCAAATATTATATTATTAAAATATTATCAAATATATTATGATATATATTGAATATTTTCATTATTAAATTTCAATTTATAATTAGATTTGGTTATTTCCATTTTTTTATTTTATCAGCACCACGCATACATATTTATGACGTGAGTCTGTGTGTGTGTATGCCTTTAATTTTTAACACAATTACTTCGAATTCTAATAATTTGCATATAAAATAAATAATTTTATAATTCATTAAATTAATTCGTTTCATAATAAAATTCTACTAAAAAAAAAAAAAATTAATAATTTATTTGACTATAGCGATATACTTACTATACATATTTTGTAATTAACGATTGGTGCAAAGTCGCCAATTCTGCGAAACTATCGATGATGATGATGTTTGTTTTATTTTCACATGAGAGATATTTGCCAGAGACTAATTTAAATTTAACGATATATTAAATGGGTTTTAGTTTTTTAGGTGATTCGTCATCCAACATAAAATAGTAATTAATCAACATAAATCAATAACGAGTTTTTGTCTCTCTATAATTGTGTAACTAATTGATGGTGGTCGAGAGATAATAAATCTAATAGTATCGAATAAAATTTTTTAATGGTTTGTAAATTGTTTGGCTATTAATCAAAATAATTTAATTATCCGTTAACGATTGTTGTAATTTTGATAAAATTAGTGGAAAACCTTTTTTGGAAGGACATTAAATTATGTTAAATGAACGGTTAAAATATTTTACCATGTTTTTTCCAATTTCTTACATTTTTCTTAGAATCAACTAGACACCTGCGCCATCAGCACGCGTTTCTATTCTAGTTTCTTCTATAAGTTTGGTATAATCTGAGGACAAAGCAAGACACAAAACGCTACCTTCTGGAACCTCTGCCAATATTTTTTTTGGATTTGAGTATTACCCTTCCTGTCTTATCCGAAAGTAGTAATCAATAATGTAAGATTTTAGCATTTCAAAATATTGTTTTGGCAAATCTCATTGGAGCTTATGTTCTAGACCACGATGCCAAACATTATCAAATATATGTACCTGTTCTATGTTTGAGTGCCTTTCTTGGAACCCAAATTGATGTGCTGGTATAAAAAAGCTGCTTGATTTTTATGATGTTTTGTAGTTTAGCCGTTTCTCAGGGTTTAGAATCATTATAATTTCTGCTTCTTTCAGCTTCTTTTCTCGTGTTCAGGGGCTTTTTTATCTTAGCGGTTTTTTATTTTTTGTTTTGCTTAAAGGTGTTAAATATTCATTATCTGTTTGTCTACTTTGTGGTTTTATTTTGTAAGTGTTTGGCAAACATATTAGCTTTTTGCTATATCGATGCAAGCCCAGGTTCTATCAATCATTTTTATGGTTTGTACTTGCAGTTTAGGGTTTTTCAAACCTTTGGTGGCCTTCCACACGTGTCAGATTTACATGTCAGGTTACTAAGGAATATATTGATTGTCGCCTAAGGAAATTGATGTAAAATGTGATTGGCATGACTTGAACTAAAGCTTGGTTTAGATCTAATTTGGATTTTGTGGTACCTCCCATGCAGTTAAAGGACTGTGTGATAAAATAATGTGGTAATTGATATGTATGCCTGTCTTAGGCGATTGGTAGACACTTATTGTTGTTTACTCTTGATCAAAACAGCAAAGTGTTGTCATCTTCCCTTTATGTGGTTCTTCGTACGTAAGTTAAAATCTAGTGCAAATCTATTCTACACCCGGACAAAAACGAAATCGCATTTCTCGAGTGATTTTGGAATAAATATATCATTAAAATGCTTAAGGGTGATAAACGCTGGTTTGCCCGCGATGATATCACAAAAATTTCGTTATTTCGACAAAGAGTTGGGATTTGAATTTCGTTCCAAAGCGTACGTAATTTTTAGCGCATAGCCTAATGGGTAAATGTAATTATTTACGAATGTTTTGGCCATGATCTATGCTGACATATCGATCATGCAATATGCTTCAGGCCATCGAGTAAATTGGTCGGCACAATTTATAAGAAATTTATATACATTGGCCGGTGAAAGAGAGGTCCCACTATGTCCATGTAAATATGTTCAAATCGACTTGGTGGAAATTCGAATTATCCTAAAGTTCCCTTTAGGACATGTACAATTTTTTTTAGGGTAGAATACTTTTTTAGTAGCGTGCCATAACCGTTGTCAACTGTGAAATAAATAGAGGCAGGTGAATCGAACCACCCCATTTTAGTATTGATTGTCAGCTGAGTTACTGAGTCAACCAGCCGGTTGCGTTTAACGTTGGGCCAAATTTGCTAAGACAATTGGCACCTATGACGGACAATCCACATCTGCTATAGAATGAAAGCGTGAACAAACGTTTGAGTCCGAGATTTACCATGAGCAACTTAGTGCCTTAAATATTAATAATAGTGACATTAGCATCTGATAAAACACCAATATACGATTTTAAATTGAGAAAAAGTGACGATGTAAAACATCATACAGGTAGCGTCGAAAGGTCTGTGTCTATGAAAAATGTATGGTTGTTTAGTTTGTCATGTAACTGAAGACTTTGATTTAGGTTTGAACATGTGGTTTGTTGTTGCAATTATGGTGTCTATTAGTATTTTGGAAGGTATTTATGTCATATTACGAGGCGTAATATAATAGTTTCGTTCCGGCCGAGTTTAGGCCTTAACGCGCGGGCTATGAGTAAATTATGTAGCATGTATATGTAATTGTAACATATACAAGAGATGTCCACCTTGAAACCTTATAGGCACACTCGGATCGCTTTGCTGAATTCCGGTGAAGCCTTTTCCGTCACTAAAACGAGGGTCCTAAAATTTAACCTAAATCACCTAAACCAAGCAAGCTTATATCGTTAGCCAAAGTCAAAGTAGGAAAACCAAAGGAAAAGTTGACTCTTGAGGTGTATTCACCGGTGTAAATTTTATCATCAATCATCTAATAAACATAATTTAGAAAACAAGGACCTGGTATTCCGACTAGTCACCTAATCATTAATTTGTTTTCATGGGCCTACTGATGCTAGCCAACCCAAAGATTAAGACTCATTTTATAAAATTTTTTGACTTTAATGCTAGAGCTGACAAAAATTGGAATTCGATACTCTCCAATTAACTCTGAGCACGTAGGTCTGTCTTTATACTCAAAAAATCAATAGATAAATCCCTAATAGAAGTTAATTATATTTATAGTTTCATCCCGCTACCGAGCAATAGGGGAGCGAAAAACTTAGTAAAATTGCATGGAACAAGAAATTGATCCTTTCAAAGAAAACCACTAAGTAAAATTGTGTCCAAGGAATCAGTGACTTATGGGAGGTAGAAGAACTAAAAGGAAATTACTTCCCAAATTACTGGCTTAAATAGTAAATTCATTACTCTAGTGGATGAAGTTGTCGGTGGCTACTTAGCAGAATACAAGTTTCATTTCTACGGTTGATTATGTCGTAATACTGCAAAATATCACTTGACAAAAATCCTGAAATTCAAATATGCTTACGACTCAATACAATTAAAAAGCGCCATGTCGGGAAGCATAACAGTTGTGATCAATGTAAAGCTGACTCTAAAACGTTCATAAATAAATTTGTTTAATCAATGACTATTAAGATTGGTCCAATATTCCGCAGGCAATCTAAGCCCCCTTTAGTAAAATTATAACTTATAAATTTTTACAGCAGCTTTCTAGAAAATTTAACAAAAAACTAATTTTTGCACTCAAAGGTCGCTAGAAGCGTTTTCAATAATTATACAGAACTCTGGTAATCCGAGAAAACGACGACAAATTTAGACAACTAAGCGTCACTTGTCTCTAACAGTGACAACAGAGAAACAATAATTTGACAAAAAATTGACATTAAGAAAATGATTCGGAGCGACCACTTTGTATGTGCTAAGCAAAATAGGTTAGCTATGCACCTGCCCCAATATGAGAATTCTACTCCAACCTAAGTCTTATAAAGTTTCCGTATTTTGTAAGTGTTTCTGAAAGTGTAAAAGCTGCACCAACTGAGGATTTGTTTATTTATTCAGCCCAAGATATTCTCTTTGTTATGGTAAAGCCGAGAATTTTGAGCATGTCGTAGTCAAACTGGATTCACTAGCCAAGAAGATGATGAATAGCCATCAGTTCGGCCAGAATATTTGTTATGATAGAATTCCACTCTGTTGAAGCCAAATCATTCAATAATTATATTGATATCTTGCGTAAGGCGATCCTGCATTGCTATTTTTTCTGCGCAAACATCGTTTCACGATAAAAAAAGAAGGTACAAAGTATGAGAGCGAAAATAAGCGGTTATCGGCGTCCGAGTATATTGGAATAAGAATTGCTGATAGAAGATCATTGATGAAAAATTGAAAAAGGGTCGGAGAAAAGACGGATATCTGAGGGAATCGTGTGTTCAAAAAATATGAAATGGAAGTTACTCCATCCACCAACTGAGATATGAGATTCACCATATTGAAAAATGCTCCTGTTCCACTGTTCAGTGACAATATTAAATAAGCCACCTGCCGAACGCCCTCTCCCAAATACTGACGATTGGAAATTAAACGGATAGCTTCCCAAAATTTCATCAGCTTGCAATTGATTATGGTCTCAAGTACTTTGGCAAGCACAGAGACGATAGTGATTCAAGACGATTACGATATTAAGGAGTCCAATTAGCAGCTCTAATTTGGCATACGATGTACTTTAGTGGTTTCCCAGATGAAGGGGAAAATTCCAGAAAACACAAATCGGTGGAATAAACAAAGAAGTGGCTTTGACAGGGATTTTCAACAATATTTAAGAACATTTGAGGAGTAGCTTGCGAACCAACTGTCTTGTTAGTATTAATGTTTGCAAAGGCTATAGTAACAACTAATAGGTCTGAATTTAATGCGGTGCATCGACGAGTTGGTTAGAGAGATAATCAGGTTGGTCAGTTAGAATCAACAAAATTAGAGTGTGTACCAAGGTTTGGGCTAGTAGATTAGCATTTCTTGAGTACTACAAAATTATTGACCCCTACTTTCAGAGATGTTATAGATGATTCGGTCTAAGATTTTTTTCTTGACTTTATGAGCAAAGGACCAAAAAGTTCTTCTTTAAGCTTCTTTTTGTGATCCTTCTTGGTTTGTCAAATCATTCGAGTTGCAAGCCACTAATTCTTTTAGTTGATGAGTGTTTTACATATTTGCGGTGAAAGGCTTTATTATTGGTGGTTGCTGTTCTGCAGTCGTGATTATGCCAAAGATTCCCTGATATCTAAGATTTTAGCTTGGAAAAACTGGAAAAAATGAACTGTGAGAATGACAGTCAAAATCCGAATGTCTGCACTATATCGGTATTACCAAAGGCAAAACATTGAGTGCCTTCGTACTTTTGAAAGAACTTGTTCAATTCTAACCAGCCCGCTTATTTATAGTGTCCTAATCGACGTTAAAAAAGGAACATTTACTTGGCATAACTGTGATGTTGGAAATTCCCCAGTAGTTTAGAATTAGAAGTTAAAAACAGATGCAGTAGATGATCTGTACTGCTAACCCGATCTGGTATCCTCGTAGGCTAATCTACGGGCTGGGTTAGTTGGTTTAAGGCTCCAAAAATTTCAACTGCCTCACAAGCCGGTGTAATGAAATATGGAAACCGATAAGTGGAAACTGACAGGTCATCAATTTAAAAATGAGCGGCTCTGTTTGGACTATTTGAGTTTCGATAAAAAACACATAGGAAAAAGAAGTCTTCGGGACATGGATTTCAACCGCTTTAAAGCTGAAATCATTATTCGCACTTTGGCCTAAAAAATTGGAAATAGAAGGAGGTATATCGTTGCGGATATAAATGGTGAACCCTCTTTAGTGAAACCGATTAATTAGGAGTAACTTTTAATACTAGGCCGAAGAATTACCAGAGATCAAAATTTTGTAAAAATTGTAGGTCAACTAACTGATCAAGTTTCCTTGCTGAAAATAATTCTTTCATGATGTACATCAAGTGTTCTTGAATTCCTGGCAAGCATATGTCTCAATCCGTAATC
This sequence comes from Tipula confusa, assembly GCA_963556175.1. Classification (NCBI taxonomy): domain Eukaryota; kingdom Metazoa; phylum Arthropoda; class Insecta; order Diptera; family Tipulidae; genus Tipula; species Tipula confusa. The sequence goes on from OY744475.1 coordinate 81,727,438, forward strand.
GGCAAGATGATTCTCTGTCTCCGAAACTCTTAAATTCCATGTTAGAGTTTATCTTTAATTAAAGCGAAACGCCTCAGGACAAGATCTTTTAAATCTTGTACAACCAGGTTCTGGCATAATTATACAGATGATATCAGCTGTGTATTTGGACTGAGTATCAATGGTGCCAAAGAACTACTAGATCTAATTGTACAACTCTCGGCTTTAGTTGGTTTCAAAATTAATCAGTCTAAAATAAAGAAAAATATATGATAAGACGTTTTAGAGACCATGCCACAAGGGATTTTAGTTGTGATGACCACACATTTAAAGAGGTTTCTTATACCTCGGATCAAAACTGTTCGTTGTTTATTCTACGTCCACTGCTAAAACCTAAATATTTTTCAAATTGATTGATTGACTGATTGATGAGACTGTGAGACCAAGCGCTTGTCAAGTGTTCCGGTTGACGCCAGTCCTATTCCCACCGCCCTTTTACATTAAACAAACGGTAGGATAGGAGGGATTTTCCATATATCTATATTTTTATAAGTATGCATGATAGAAACGACCCGGTTTCAGACACCTCATGATCAAAACGGCACAATTCTTTTCTATTTTTGTGGTGTAGAGAAAGGAAAGGTATATGAGTAATGACACAATTGGTCTGGTTTTCCGGTAGCCAATATTCAAGCTACTGTTAGCATAAGACAATCACAATTTTATTGAACTGCTCTGCATTCTGTTTTCTGTATTCTGTCATCTCTTATCAGCAACTCCAGTGTGGCACCATTCAACTGTACTCTGCAAAAGACAATTCCCTAAAAACAAAATCTATTAATGGGCTAATTTCTGCAAGCCGTAGACGGTAATAAATTGGATTAGATTTTGCTTGAAAATTATAAAAATTATAAAAATTATAATATAAATTTTACAAAATTTGATTAAACAATACAAATTAATTAAATTAACCATTTTATGACCAATACGTCATGAAATCACCAAAAATCTAATTTATATACACTTTATTTGACACAAAACTTTAAAATAAATACAAATTAGATTTTAAAAAAATTGATTAAAATTACAAATCAATTGAATTAACCGTTTTATGACCAATACCATCTAAATATCTTTGAAATACTGACAAATTGAAGTTGTACAACGGTTGATCAGACCTATTGTCATATTTGGGAATGAAAGTTAGACCATGACGGATGAGTATGAGAGATGACTGATGAGAGATGATATATGTCCCCACAACGCAGCTAGGACGACTCTTACCGAGTTATCTTCATTGCAATCTTTGAGAGGAGAACCGTCATTTAGAACAATACGATGAATTAGAATTAACAATAAAGGTCAGCAATAACCTTTTGCTACTTTTGTAATATCCTTTATTGGAGTGAGAGTTAATGGGTACATAATTTCTCCATTTTTGGATCCCTTTCTCATTAGGATTAAACAGAACAAGCTTCAAATATCAAACGTTGAACCTCGATTAGTTGAGTCTCGCGGAACTCGCTCTAAGTGTCGTAACCCTATATATACATGTAGTACAAAAAGGGTTAATTTTTTTTTATTTCAGTATGCTAATAAGATGGTATCGTTCGTAATTTTAATTTGTACAGCCATTAGTATAATTAGTAAACTTACATAAGTTTTTATCTTATATTATTTTAGTTGTGGTAGATTTTTTTGTTGAAATTTTCCATACAAGGATTAAAATATACCCAAGACATTGATTATTTTTTTTTTTGGGAAAATACCAACAATATTTATAAAAAAAATCAGTCCTCCCACCGCTCAGATCACGTAGCATGTCATTTCGTAAACTAAATTAAAAATATATTTTTTTTGGGTTTAAGAGGGACGGGGGTCGATTACTAATTCGTTGAGAAACCCGGAAAAAAAGATTATCAATAGATAAAAATGTTAATTAAGAAAATAAAAATTAATTGTCATACTAATTTCTTAATTGCCATTTAATGTAAATTACTCTAAGTAGAACATCTTTAAAAAGTTTTGTATGTATACACAATACTAACTGTACAATAAACATTAGACAAAAAAAAAAGTTCCAGCCGTATTTAATTGGTTAAACACTTGTTCCGAGGCAAACGCTATTTATATACACAGAAAGCGATGGTGGTGGTGGGTTTATCTGTAAATTAATTTTATTTACACATCCAATTAAGAAATCTTTGTGAGCGCAGAACAGAGTAAATAAAGATGAAAACATTTTCTTGGTAGAGATTTTAAAAAATTTGTATTATGTATGGCGGTAAAACATATTTATGTATTTGGGTCAAAAATATTTGTGCAACACTTTGCAAATTTTATGTATATGAATGTATGGTAAGCCAATTTTATGAATTTTCAACGAAATATTACTTGTCATACCGTATGTGGTTTGTGGCTAGTGAAAATCCCTATATATTTTTGCTCGTATATCCTTCCGTCAACATTGAAACATAAAATACCTAATCTGGAACGTATCTCAACGCCTTGAGCATAATTTTGTTGTATGTTTTTGGATAACAAATTGACTGTACGCTGAATGCTGTCGTACATTGTAAAGTAGAATACAAATTTTTTTTTTTATGTTGTTATCACATACTCGTACTATCAAGTATATAGCTGATTTTCGTTTACTCATGCAGAAAAATAAAAAAAAAAATATTGGAAAAAATGTTTTTGAAGTCTTAAAATTGTTTAGAAGATTATTCATAGAAAGACGTCGACATCCATACGTCGTTCCTATATACGTACTCTCATATACACACAGTAATATGTTTTTGGTGAAATTGAATCATTTTCTCTCGTTTTCGAAATATAATTCGAACAATATTACGATAAATTGGTCGACTAACTTGATTGATGCATTTACGACTAAAACATAACATTTCTTGATGAATTGAATATTTCTTGAATCATTAATTATCTAGGCTTTTATTTTAGGTTTGCATTGATTTTTAGATACAATTGATTGTTTTTATCAATTTTGAAATAATAGAGGCATATGTAGTTTTCACTGTGGAACGTATGTTATTATTCCATTCTAAACTAATTAATTTTAAAATCTCAAATTTAAGACTTTAGATAAACGCACTACAATTTCGCGTGCGTTAATTTGGTCTTCATATTTGTCTTTATTGCATTCTATTAAGAATCATCACACAAGTTCCACATTTACATTCTACATTCAAATAAACTGCTAATATTCAGTAAATTTTAGCAACCTTTAGTAGTATTAATGTAATATAATCTATATAGTTATTTTCCACAGTGAAAACACTTCCTGCTAGATGTGGAACCTATGTTGCTATATTAACAGTAAGACATGTTTTTATCTAATTTTTTTTTTCGTTTAGCTTGTATATTAAAGGTGTTTTGTGGAACTTATTTTTACCATATTTTTAAGAAGTTCAAATATTTCATATAGAAAAAAACAAAATCGAGCTTTGGAACAAAAGCTCAAATGATTCTAAAAAACAATTGAATATTTGTTGCATTATTAGTTACAATAAGGCTTTTTCTTTAGTTTTGCATTAAATTTATATAAAATATGATCTAACTCTGGAATCTGTGCAGCGACTCAAGTGCAAATCAAACGTTTAACCGAAAAATGGTATACCTGACGAATGGGAAAAATTATAGAGATACTCCAAAAGTCGTATGCGGTCAATGGTAATGAGAAAGGTGATGAGGTAATGAGGCATTTTATTAATCAACTATCAATAATACAGGCTACCGCAAAGTCACTCCACCATATGTGAGATATTTCTGATGAGGTATTGTGAGGGTTAAAAGTGTAAAGTGAAAAAACTGAGGAACGTGATTCAAGGCTGATCCAAATATTGTCAATCAAATTGGATTCCATCATGAAACGTGATTGGGCTCAACATAGCTATGGGATGGAGTTTCCGTCTAATGCGGAATTTCTTAGTTTTTTAAACCGATAAAACGATAAGGATAAATATTCCTTAACGCGTTTAAAATGTGACCTGAATCACTATTTGAGCAACTGCGAAGAGTTTTTGCAAATGTCCGTAGATGAAAGGAGAGGCTTCGTCACTGAGAACAGGTTATGTTTTTATTGTATGATGAAGAATCATCAAGCGCAAAACATTAAAGGTATCGATGTCATTTATGTCGAGCAAAACACAATACTACTTTGCACCAGGATGTTCGAAAGACACAAACAAGCGATGATGTGGCATATGCTGCTACAGTTTAGCGATTTACAGTTTATAGTGATTTATAGCGGGTTCTTGTTGCAAGAAATAATTATCAGCGATGATCAGTATTGTTAGATTCTGGAGCCCAAGCATCGTTCGTTTCTGTGTCATTTGCAAAAATACTTGCATTTCCCCGTAAGCACGCGAAGATTTTCATAAAAGGCCACACTTCGGGTATGTAATCGACGAGAGGCATGATGTCAATTAATGTGGAATCCTTATATTCAAAAGATGAATCCATGATCATCGATATGCTAATTGTTCCAAAACTAACAAACTGTCTACCATCATGTGAAGTAAATAAACTCGGTGTCGTAGATATGATTATTGGAGCGACTCCGAGGATTCAATTTGAGAAAATTTAGATCCAATGCTTCTGAATTGCGTGATCAACTTGTATACGAGAAGGGTAAATCTGGATTACATCAAAGAAGTGAATCCCTCCACAAAAATATTGGGCCTTCAATGGGATTTCCAAGACATTCAATTATATTTTGCCGTAAACCTGCCTGAAGAAAAGGTATCGATGAAGCGAACATTAATTTCTAAAGGTTTTTGATCCGCTTGGTCTCTTATCCCGACCGATTATATTTGTCAAGATACTCCAAAAACTGTGGATGAAAAACTTGGATTGGGACGATGAGTTGCCAAACGATATAGCTTTAGTATGGAATCAATTGAAAGCAGAACTTCCGCAATTTAAACAAGTCGGGAAGTTGGAGGGGGACCGAAACCGAACCGGTGGCTTCTTCTACCTGTAGAGGGATCGAAAAGTAACTGATACAAACACATTGGACAAATGGCCTGCGACCTCTGAGGTGATGCAGCTCACAGTAGAGCAAAGGCAATCTGTGGCATGAGTTAGAAAAAAAGTAGGCTGCGTATGTTCGGAAACAAACAGCTTGCCATTGACCCTAAAATGAATATAAGCAAGCTAGGTGGCAAGCGGATGCTAAGTCAAGCGCTAAGTATGCGTAAGAAACTAAAGCAAAGTAGTTCAGTGAAGTTGTTAGTGAGCACAAGAGGTTGCTAGCCGTCATTGATTAAAATCAGAAAGATGACAGCATCAAATTATAGATGGAAGACAGTGTTTAACGGACTAAATTGTATCTTTTTGAAGATTATTGGAGCAAAATTAGGAATCCAGACCATTCTTTAAAATGCGGAATGGTGTCAGGGACGCGTGAGAGAAATAGCTGAAGTAGGCGAGTTGTGGACAAACATAAAAAAATGCTTAAAAGAGCAACAACTCCAATCTTCATACCGGAAACTGGACAGTTGTTAAAATGAAGGCCAAGAGAGGCGTTAGACTACAAAAATGGTAGTCAACAAGGAGTTTCTTCGCTTACAGTTATCGATTTCGGTTTCAGGTTATTAACCCTTAAAATTAATAAAAAAAGATGAGAGAAAGACGAACAAGATCGACCAACGTGCTGACAATCTCACTGTAGAAGGCACGGACGAACGAGCTGTGGTGGTCAAACACTCGAGCAATATTGAAGAGCTCAATTTGGAAAAGGCTCCTTGACAGTGGGCTTCGATGAAGATAACTCATCGCCCTCATCAGGGAATATAACTGTAAGGGGTATGGAAAGCGCAACGTAGAGGCCCGGCAGCTCCCTTTGTATCATGTAGAGAGATAATATAGTTAATCAGAAAAATATTAAGCAAACTTCAACCTATACTACGCAAGGCTTGCTTTGACAGTTTTCTCCTCAAACTAACTAAAACAGGTGAGGATGTATTTCTAATCCAGGAACCTTGAGTTAATAATAATAGGATCTGCGGCCTTCAGAAATGTATAATATATTGTACTCAAATAAGTCTGGAATGGTTGCTTCTATTCTTAAGAAGATTATCTCCATCTATTCAACTTGTATAAATAATTTAATTAAATCTAAAAATTCATTGAGAGGTTTCAGTGATGATTCTTTGAAACTTCTCACTGAAGTCCAGTTCCCAGCGAGGTTCAATGACTCGGCGGCGTATTAAACACAGAGGAAAGAACATTTGTTATGCACAACAGTTAGTAACAGACACATATTGCTAGTAAAATACGGATTTTGTAGCGTTAAAAGGGTTTAAGTTGTTTAAATCAGCTGCTCCGGATTGGATTATTTCAGCAGAAATGCAGAACAACTCAGGCATAATCCTATTATGGTTAGAGGTGATATTTAAAAACTGTTCAATGTTTGTCTTAATTCTTTACGAAATGAATGGAGGTAAAGGTAGTTTTCATCCCAAAAGCGGGAAAATGCTTGCATGAAAGGATCTAAGACCTATAACACACTATCATCCTTTCTATTGAACACTTTGGAAAAGCTGGTAGATGTATATATTCGATTGGATATAAAACCCAGTAATTGGGAAGTGTTTAAACATGCCTATTGTAAAGGCAACACTGTGGACACAGCTCTGCACGCCTTAGTACGTACGATCGAGAGGTCAACTGACTCGCAAGGTATAGTATTTTATGGTAGTGTTTCTCAAGATCGTAGGCGCCTTTAATAATATTAAAATTAATGGAATCATCCATGCATAATGGCTCTATATACTGGTCCGTTCTTATGTACGGATTAAGTATATCTTAGCCAGCACTGTATAAAAGAATTATCAAAAATTAAATTTTTGTTTGCTTGGTCACCAAAGCGATTCACATAGAAGTGGTTACTGACCTAACCACTGATTCATTTATCGCCGCGTTGAAAAGATTTGCAGCCAGAACAAATACGCTGAGTTATATATACTAAGACAACGGGACGAATTTCATTGGAGCAAATCGACGATAAAATGGCATCATATACCTCTATCTGTACCACATTTTGGCGGTTTGTGGGAAGCAGCTTTTAAATCCGTTTAGACCCATCACCGAGTAACTGGTAACTGTCATCTAACAAAAGGTGTTATGAACTCTAGACCATTATGTTAGATGTCAGAAAATGATGGCTCACGGTAAACCGCAACTGACAGTATTTAGATTTTATACTAAAATATTTATCATTAAGTATAGTTATATTACTTCAGCAAGTTTGAAAAATACTACAATATCGTAACATAAGTTCCACATTTTTTAAACTATAATATAAAAAATTTTTATTTATATAAAATTTTGAAATTTATTTATATTTCAAACTAAAAATTAAAAATAATTTAAATTTTAAAAACAAATTGTTGACTACAGTCAATAATATGTTCCATTAATTTTCTGAATTACATAATGGTTAAAAGCTACCTACTGGCTTGGTTTATTCATGCTCCGAATTGAATAACAGGCAAGCAATAATAGTGGAACGTATTTATACTTGAGTTTGAGTTTTTATTTGGTAAAATTTCTCAATTTTGAGGGCCGTGTATATATTAATTTTTTTTAAATAAATTTTTATAAGGTTTACATATTGTGGAACGTATTTTAATTTCGAAGCTATCTTATAGATATTCACTACAATAGTCCTGGGATTAAATGAGACCACGCGAGTTAGTTTACTAGTGATTCTTTATCATTTGGTCAAGTTAACCTTAGCATTGAATGAAGGAAAATAGTATCTTAACATATGTTCCACAAATTTTAATTTAAAAACTGAATCTTTTCATGTATAAAACCTTGAAATTAATTTAAATTTTAGAAACAAATGGATATAGTAAAGATTTGAAAAATATTATGTGTGGAACATAATTTATTCATAATTCATAGTCAAAGTAGAATGCGCATTAAAATTTTGGAAAACAATAATTACAAAATATTTTTGGAATATTTGCTGAAGTTTTAATATCTCCTCATGTCAAATGGAGACGCTAATACTGTTTTGATTTTATCCAACCGAAAGAAAACTTGGTCACAGACCAAGTTAGGTCTTTTAGGATACAAATTTTTCCGATTAACTTTGGGAACGAGATTATTTTAGAGATTTGTTAACAACGCTCGTCTACTTGATGTGTATTGCATTTCAATTATTATTCATTCAGCTAAATTTTTAGTCCCGCTATTTTTAATTGGATGGAGTTACTTACAGAGTAGATTGATTGAATCTATGTGAAATAGTCTGATGCAACTTAAGGTGAACATTATTAAATATGGTTTACGACTCAGATGTTTTGATGACAAAAGAAAAAACAAGCAAATGACAATGAATTAACAAAAAACAAAGACAAAAGAGAAACAAACTCAGATGTTTTGATGTTACATTGTGTGGTGATTAAAAATGTTGAATAAAAATAATGGATTGTGTTGTTCCTATAGGTGTAGGTATGAGGTTCTGCATAGTCGTGCGTAAGTTATCTATCACTGTGTCCTGTGTCGGCAAGGTAGAAAGATGATGTTCGACAAAGAACTCACCAGGAAGTTTAAGCGTTTGTCCGTAGACAAGCTCCGCTGGTGAGAACTTTATATCTTCTTTAACTGTTGCAAGATAAACAAAATTTTTCCTACAGGGTAACATCTTTATTTATATTTGGTCAAAAATACTTAGCTACCACCAACTTACGAGTTGCGCGTTCATCTGGATGTGTAAGGTTATGTAGTGTATCGAAAACTGTTCGTCATAATATCTGTGCGATGTAAGGGCGGTTGCTGCCCGTCGACGTTTTGCAGTATATTTCAAAACCTGGGAGTTTAAATAGCTGTAGTTGCATAGTAGAACCAGCATGACAGCCGGAACCAGAAAGTAATTTCTAAAGATCTAAGTCATTTTGTAGGGCTTTGATAAAATTGAGTGGCGACTCGTTTTTGTGGTTGAGTGGTGATCGACGGTAGATGTTTCGTTGTCCACTGTGCGGGACAGTGTGTTGGCAACATCGTTAGGTTAACCTTTCACATGTCTAATGTCCGTGGTAAATTGGCTAATGTAATCAAATCATTGGCTAATGTAATCAAAGTGACTGTCTTGGATTTCTTTACATTTTTGACTGAATGGCTTTTGTCAGAGGTTTATGGTCGGTATATTTGGTGAAGTCACGACCTTCGGCAAAGTATCTAAAGTGCTTTACAGCGAGATACATTGCGAGCAATTCCCAGTCGAATGCTGAATACTTTCGTTCAGCATCCGATAACTTCTTTGAGAAGAATTCTAGTGGCTGCCAACAATCTGTATTATTTTGTGGAAGAACAGCTCCAAAGCATCCGTCGTGAGCTCAAAGCATCCGTCGATATACTGAAGCTTCCGTTGTTCAGTGGATACGCTAAAAGGGTAATTTTGCCCAATTGAATTTAAAGATTGTTGAATGCCTCGTGACATTCAATCGGTCAAAAAAATTGCTTGGGAGTTTTTGTTTTTCTAAGTAGAATCGCCAAATGAGAATGGATTGGGGCTAATGTTTCAGCTATAGTTTCGATATAAACCTATTATACTAATTTATCATACCGATGAACTGCTGTATTCTTTTAACCGTTGTTGGAACTGGGAGTTGCGTGATGGCATTAATTCGCTCCTCTGAGTGTAGAATACCATCAGGCGAAATTTTGTGGTTGAGAAAATCAAAAGTTGAGACGCCAAATACGCATTTGGAAACCTTTTATATGCACGTCGAAATCGGCAAAACACTGAAATAATTGTTTCAGGTAGGGTTTTGTGCTCATTTTCACTGTTCGATGCCACTAAAATGTCGTCAATGTAAAAAAAAGCGAAATTAAAGTCGTGGACCACTTCGTTTATGAATCGCTGAAAAGTTTGTGCGACGTTGCATAAACCAAAGGGCATTCGCGTAAACTCATATAGTCTAAAAGGTGTTATAAATGTCGTCTTATGCACGTCTTCAGTTGCCACGAGAATAAGGTGGTACGCTCTGACAATATCGATTTTGGAGAAAATTGTACAGCCATGCAAGTGCATGGAGAAACTCTGTATGTGGGGAATAGGATAACGCTCCGGTATGGTTACCGCATTAAAACGTCGAAAATCGCCACATGGTCTCCAATCAAGGTCTTTCTTCCTAACCAGGTCTGCAAGGTAGTCTACATGGTTTTGTCATTGGCAAGTGCCCAGATGTGAGAATATGGTGAACCACGTTATACTTTAATGGAAAATTATAGTTTGGCTCAGCAGTGTTTGAAGGAAAGTTTTTCAGAAGTGTTCCGTAACCATTAGTTATGGAGTATTGAATTGGTACCATGGCATTGATTGAGTCACTGAATCAACCAGCTTTCTATTTCTTAGATCGACCAAGAGGGCAAATTTGCTCAAAAAATCGGCGCCAATTATCGGACGTTTCACATTAACAATAATAAAAGCGTGGGTGAAATTTCGTTTTAGTCCTAGATCTACCTGATCCATTGGCTGCCGATAAAACTAGATCGGATTTAGGAAGTGAAGAATTCAAATTTAAAAAGTACGATGTTAACAAACGTCGTACCGGGAGTACCGAAAGGTCAGCTCCCGTGTCTATTAGAAAAGTCAAGTTATTTTGTTTATCAGTGATAAACAGACGATTTTGTTTTCGCGTCGTGGTGAGTGCCGTGTCGATAGAACGACTGTTTATAGGATGTTTGGATGCATATCAGTATTTTGTGATTTTTTACTGTAGAGTAATTATATGGAGGTATGTAATTTCGCGCCGTCGCACCAAACTAGTGGTGGATGCGGCACAAGCCGTTCCAATTTCGAGAGCGTTGCCGATTAGTATTTTTTACCTTATTTGTTGTGCGCCGCATGATGATTATCGGATGCGGGAGTGTGTTCGAGGGGAAAAGCGTCGAGTTGGTGAACTGAAAAACGCCAGGTGGGACAACCTAGTTCGAGTCTGGCTAGGCGGTCTTCGATCGAGATACTCGATCGTTTGTATGGGACGGCGAGTTCTCTTGCGGCCTCGGTATGAATTTTGTTGGGAAATTTCTTGCACCACCATGTTTATAGTTAAAGTAGGATTGCTGGTAGACTGTGTTGACGAGATTGCCTCGTGCATTCTGTCTGCCATTTGTGTCAGTATGTCTAAATTACTTTAGTACCGGTTAAAGTGCGGATGTTTCGTTTCACCTCGGATGGCCTGCCGTCGCCTAGACATTGACCTGACAAAAGTGCATCGAGCTGTTGTTCGTCCGAAGGTGCTTGTCGCTTTAGTAAGAGGTTTTAAGGTATTGGTAGTGGTTAGTCGTAGGAGGATTTGCTAGTAGGTCAGCTATCATGTTGCAAATCTCTGGTGTTAGTGCAGAAAAAGTATGCAGATATTTCTGTTTGGCTGACTTAATTTGCTGAATATCAAATTGGATTTCTGCGAGCTGAAACCAACTGATAGGTGTTCGAGTCCAAAATGGCTGTAGTTTAACTTACCCGAGACTGCAATTTCGTGCAATTTCGAGGCTGCAATGTGATTTTGATGAGTGGTCTGGGATTGTCCTTAACGATTAGCAGGCTATTAGCAGGGCGACTATAAAGAGCCAATATATAAATACAAACTTTTGATTCGCACGGTACACTGGTTGGATTTTACATTGTACATATACACAATGTAACGGCATCTACGGTTCAAAACTGCATTCAATGAGTAAAAGTTTATCCTATATTTAGACAATCAAATTAAAGTTTCAAAAAACTTTACACATAAAACGTCATGTTAAGATAACATGAGCACATAAATGAAGGAAAAATCAAAAGCTTAAAAGCTTTTTCTACTCTCGTACATCAACAAACAAATTTATGGTACATCTTAAATGTTAGTTTAGCACATAAATTCCAACACACACACACACACATATTCCAACAGATGAGTGTATCATTTCGATTTTAATACGCCATGAAAATCGTAAAAAAAGGATATTTCGTTAAGAACGTGCGGCGTTTACAACATTTTCGTGGAATGCAATTAAAATTCATTAAGCTAAGAATTAAGTGAAAGAAAACAATTTTCTATATAAACATTCCCACTCGGAAAATTCTTACAACGTTTGTTGATTTTACGAAAATATATAAAATTATGTTTATGTTGTGTTATGTAAATTAGGATGATATTTACATTTTTTTTTGTGTGTTACATCGAACCATGATTGGTAAAACTGTATCTACGTTAAAATATACACATAACACGAGTAAAAGACGTACGAGTAGAAACATCCGGTGAGATGAGTTTTTGTTTAAAGTTTTGTGTTTCTATAATGATAAAAGTTATTCTATAAACTCCCTGGATTTTTGATAACAAATAGGACTAAATGTCCTTTTTTCATATTACAATACGATCAATATGTGTATATAGTGTCTTTAGTTATAGAACCTTTTTTATTTTTTTTAGTCTCTACAAGATAGTATCTTATTTCTCATTAATTTACTTTATTTATCAGTATGCCTTAAATATTTTTGGGAGTCTGGACTATTTAAATTGTTCGGTGCTGAAATAATTTTTTATTTCAGCAGCGCTCGGTTAGTCCTAAAGAATTATTTTGTAAAATCCAAGCAAATGGTAGTGAATCGAAAGAAGTCACGTTGATGAACTTGTTGTAGTTCAGATCGTAAGCTGTTAGAAAGAAAATGTGAAAGAGTAGCTGAAAAAATATTGAAAGAAAGTCAATATGGCAAGAAGAACATTAAAATTTTAGACCAAATTCACTTTTGTTCGATGTGGCCTCCGTTTGCCATAACTATGATCTTGAGTTGGTCGAAAAAGGCATTGCACGCTGCACGAATGTGAGCTTCCAGAATGCGCTACCACCCTCGACACTTTGATATTTTTTAGTGGAACCTTGTTCTGTAAAATTCATTCGGAGAATTCGAAAGACATTGTGTTGAAGAAATAAAGTATGGGAAGTTGTTTTTCAACCAATTTCCAATTTTGAAACTTTGAATTTTTGGTTGACGAACCCTATATGGTGCAGAATATTTTTAGAATGTTCAAGGTCTGCAGCCAAAATATTAGCGTGCCCTTAGGCTTAAGCATAGTTTTCAAAATAATTTCGTGATAAACAGTTGCGATTAACTTCACGCTACTGTTAAAAAATGTTAAAAAAAACTAGTAAAGTGCCTACTTTCTGGTGGTAGTTGCGTAGGGCCCCTCTGGCAAATAAAATCGGCCATATTATTTGCTTACATGTTGCTCAATGTGAAATGGAGCCTTATCCGAAATATTCGGTAGCAAATCGCTTGCGTGCAAACAGAGCACTTTATTTGCTTTATCCTTTATTTTTTATGTTCAGTAGTAAGATCATGTGCCTTTTCAATGAGAAAATCCAAGACAACCTTATTTTTTAGCTTGCTTTACATTAGTTCCAACTACCAAAATTGTTGTGTCATCAAATTTCAGTTTTTTACATAAGTATTAATTATTAAGCTCGGTTTTATTAGCTGCAGTTCGAGTTATTTGCCAGAACTTACGTGCTTTACGTTTTTTAGCCACCACAGTTTTCTTACTTCAAGTGGATAATGGTTAAAAAATAATGGTTCCAGTGGAGTGCCCTGCCACGCTGCTTGCTGTATATTTTCAATTAGCCTGCTAATTTCCTCTTCAACGTGTATAGATCTTCTTATTGGCACTTGAAATTTGATAGTTTCATTGATTAGTTCACGAAAAAGGTTTCAATTGGTATTCCTGTTGTAAAATCTTGGCGATATTTCTTTTTGAATAATAGTTTCGCTTAATGTCATGATAACAAGAGATTGATCTGATGTACGCTCTTCATTATTTTCCATTCGTATGCAGTTATCAGATATTTATTTTGTTACATAGAAATCTATAAGATTAGGAGTTTTGTTTAAATCTGTTGGCCAGTAAGCACCTTTTTTGCGTTGAATTCTTAATTTTAAGTAACTTTTGCATATGGTCCGTTACCTCGCAGATTGTATAATCCCTTATTATTCGGTTGGTTTGTTGTACCAGGGTTTCTATGATATTGCTCAGGATTTCTTGCACGGTTTCTAATTTTTTGCAATTCTTTAGCTACTTCACAATCACTATAATTTGTGGGGTGCTGTCCTCTACAATTTATGAATGTTGCTGTAGTGTTTCTGTCTAATGTACACATGCTCGTAAGATGCTTACCAACACATTTGACACATCTTGCGCATCACGCCCACAATATTTCTGGGTATGATTATAACTTTAAAATTTTCTGCATTGAACTATCTTTGAAGTATTCTTCCTTATTGGCTCATTGCCCGAATATTATATATCTTTTGGATGCTTTCTTTATTGCCAAACGTAAGCATAAAGAGCTTACCGCAGTTCGCGGCTTCCTTTATCGTTTTCAGTTCTATTCTTTTTGATCACATTGAGAGCATCCTGAATATCTACCCAACTATTATGTCATTGCTTTCACAGGTATGGTGTAGTCCTCTAGCCATATCTTTAATTGGTCTAGCTTGCTTATCTTCAAAATTATACCACTGAAACTTGTCAGCGCTAAACTTCATGGTAAGTATACGATATGTTTCTGGATTTGGTACATTCACCTTCCAGACATCGTTGTTTAATGCTACTAGTTTGTAATCTTTATCCGTGACAGTTTTCATCAAGGCATTGATAGTAGCGTATAGTATTGGACACTAACTATATTAATAGGTGGCAGAATTATTTTCTCTACAGTTTAGGAACTGTATTGATCTGAGTAGTTGAATTACCCGATACAGATGTCCGGGTTACTACTTACTTGCTCAATATTTTCTGGTTGCTTTTGATTTTCTTTATGCTGAGTTTTATTATTACTCGTGTTGGGTGCTGATTTTCTTTCCTTTGTGGGCTTGCTTTTTTCAATGCCCAAGCACTTTCTCTTGGTGATTCGTCTTCGTCAGTAATTTCCACATTTATTGTTACTCTTTTTTTAGGTTTTTTTGTCACGAGTGAGAATCACTTTCAGATTTCTTATTCGGATGAATTTCTCGCTCGAGTTCTCCCTCATCTGTGTGGTATTCGATAGCATGCTTATTGTTTGCATGTCGACCCGCATGAATGATGTGTTTTAGGTCTTCATAACTTCGTTATTCAGCTTTGACACCATTTCTTCTAAAGTCTTTAGATTTGCATAGATATTTCTGTTTTCACTCTCTATGGTTTTTTTGATGGTTATTGATTATGTTTTCTAATATCTCCTATTCAATTAGGTTTCTGAATTGTTGGAAATCTCCAAGATTTTGTTAACCCTCAAATATGGGTTCTCGTTTTCCCTTGTAAAATTTGCTATTACTGGAGCCAAGTTTGCCACAGCAGTAGCAGTGCTTGTTGTATTATCGGTTTCAGCTGCCAAGTTCATCACTGCTGAAACTTCGCGGTCATTGGATAACGACGATTAAAAAGCCCGTTTGCACACTCTCTCCAGTCGCCGGCACTGGATCCCCGTTCCCTGCACCGTACGTTTCTTCCTTATCTATTTTCTCCATGATAATAGATAAGGAAGAAACTTGTTCTGGGTTGCCCACAGTTAATTTTACCGGAATTAAGAACTGTTTTGTTTGCCCAGTTCTCTCTGAAGAGAATAACAGTCAGAAATTTAACTTCGAGGTATGATGTCGGGGTGGTATAGTCAATCGCTTTGGGGATAACCTTACTCATTAGAATAGGTGAGTGTCCCTTATTACTTCAGGTTTACAGGGAAATTGATTTAAGCCTAATAGCTGTACACGCAGCCATTTGTCTAGCTAAAATATCAAAAGGAACTAGATGAAGGAGAATATCTAATGCCTGAGTTGGAGTGGTTCTGAGACCACCAATAATACACAGGCAGGCAGTTCTTTAAACCTTCATCAGCAGTTTTTGGTTTGTGACTATATTTAGAGCTGGCCACCAAACTTTAACTCCCTACAGTAGAACAAGTCTAACTACAGAGATGTACAGCCATTGTATGATGCGAGGGTTTAGACTTCATCCTTTTCCAATGGCATTTTTACAGGAGTTTAGCGATATTGTAGCTTTCTTTACCCTGTCCAATATATTAGGTTTCCAGCTTAGTTTTCTGTCCACAATAAGACTCAGGAATTTCACTTTATCTGGGATATTCAAACCAACTCCGTTAAGAGTGGGTGGGTTGAAGAAAATAAGTATGTACTTCCTAGAAAAAAAACGGCTAATTCAGTTTTAAGTGGATTAACACTTAGACCGCACCTATTGGTCCATTTGGTAAGGATACCAAAAGCATTTTGCATAAGATCTTTGAGGGTATTTGCCGAAAGCAGCGAAGGTCATTTATAACCAAGATCCAATAAAGGGAGATAATACACCCTGCGGTGTACCTCTACTCACAAATTTCTGGAAGGATGCGTCTCCAAGATTAGCCAAAATGACCCTGCCCCTGAGCATTCCATCAATCCAGCATCCAAGCGACACATCCAGCCCCAAATCTGAAAGTGCCTGTGTGATCGCCTCTGGTTTGATATAGTTAAAGACTCCTTTTATATAACAGAAGGTCACCAAAAAGAATTCATTATATTCGTGCGCTATTTCAATAGTGCCTAAGAGGGAATACAGTGCAGTTTCTACTGATTTTCCCTGGTAGTATGTACGCTGAGATGCTACTTACTTTATCGGCTCGATTGAGCCTCTAATATAAGCTTCTATCTGTCTCTCTAGAGTTTTCAAGAAGTACCAAGATAAGCTAATAGGCCTATTATCTTTTGGATCGCAATGAGAGCGTTTTTCCGCCTCATGTATAAAAATGACATTTATTTCAGTCCATTTGTTTGGAACATGCCATAGTTTCAGGTTACTTCCTTTAAAAATCACTTCAAGCCAGGGAACCATTAAGTCACTGGTTTGTTGGATGTCGGCATGAATAATGCCATCCGGACCTGCCCACTTAAAAGGTTTAAAACTGTTAACCGACAACAAAATGTTCCTCCTTTTAACAATTTCCCTACCGAGACCCATAGCATTTATTTTTTTAAGCAGAACACTCGGAGATTCGGAACATCCTGGGAAATTAGTTTCCAGTAGGAGCTCCAGAGATTCCATCCCCGTTGTAGTCCAGACACCATTCGGTCGTTGTAGATAACTTGGAATGGAAGGACAAGTAGTTATAATGTTACGTATCCTAGCCTGCTTCAGAGGCCTCCTGTATGTTATCACAGAATAGTCTCCAAGCTTTGCTTTTGGAACTTCTTAATTCGTATTTATATTATTTAAGGACTTCCTTATAGGAGTCCCAGTCCACGCCAGCCTTTGGTCTCTTTGCAATTTTGAAGAGCTTTTTGCACTTCAGCTGTGTTATTTGAAGCTCCCTGGATCACCATGGCGGGCATGATTTGCCCTTAGGCCTACTAATTGAAAACGAGCCTAATATAGCTTCATTGAAAGCATTGGACACCTTGACGACCAAGGCATCCAATTCCTGTGTAGATTCATGAAATTAAGAGACCAATTCTGTTAAAGAGTTATGTGGAACTAATCTAGATGTTTTCCAGTTGGTCCTTCTTCTATTCCTAAAGGTTGGAGTTTTTAAATATTTCAAATCTAATCCAAATTGTAGATAGCAATGATCAGAAAAGGAGTTTTCTTCGGACACTTTCCAATTAACTAATTTATTTGACATGAGGTTTGAAACAAGGGTAATGTCCAAAACTTCGTGTCTATTACTGGTTAAAAAAATTGGCTTTCCGCCTATATTACAGCTAGAAAGGTTAGTACTTTGAATGTAATCAAGGAGTGACTCACCTCTCTCGTTCGTATCGGTGCTTCCCTAGATCGTGTAGTGTTGAATACAAGAAGTGCAAGAAGTGAAATCCGTGAAAGAAGTGCATTCATTTTGTAAAAGCTGATTATCATTTAGACGGGCGTTAGACTATGGGCATTAAACTGGTTTAAAAAATTTTATGAAACATCTTATACAGGACATAATATTGTTATACCGTTGTTGGCAACAATGGTAAGGACCAGCAATGGGCTTTAAAAAAAAGTATACTAGCGTTTTTATTAAAACTTTCCAATACTGCGAAAATTGTTTTAAGCCAAAATTTATATTTTTCAGAACTCTAAAACCAGCTTAGAAATAATTTTTTTGGCAGTTCTTGCGAATAACGGAGAACTTTTGGGGTTGTTAATTGTGGCCAACACGCCCAATTCTACCAGTAGTTTAGGTTTAGATGCAAATACACTCAAACCTATCCTTCTTTGATCCTTTCGACGAAGTCTTAATTTTATCCATAATGAATGCGTGTTTCATAACAAAATTTTTCGAAAGCTTTTTTTTCATCACTCTATTAGGATCTTTATAAGGTGATGTGTAGCCGGTCCTTGGTCACACGTCAGTTTTGTTGGAAAAATATGAAATTTTAAAGGTTTTTTGGGTTCATTACGCATTATAGATTGTATAATCTAACAGCCAGCATAAGCTAACGTGTTGCTCGAATTCATGGATGAAAGAGCTTTACAGCCATTAAGTGTATAAACAGAACTTCTCATCTGGCTATTCCAAAAAACCTAATGCAACATAATTTTGAAATTTAAATATTTGAAGGGTGCATTTATTGTGAAGATGTCCTTTGACCTAATTTCATTAAGAATTTTAAATTAAGAAATAATTTTTTGCTTTTTATAACGTTGGTTACCCTTCTTTAATTTGTTTTATTTTTACCAACATACAATACATATATACATAAATGAAGACTAAATATGTTGTACAGTAGTCGTGCATCATATTATTAATTTAGATGAGAATGCGTTTATGAAATAGTTTTTATGTAAAAATCCGTTTTTTCATCATAGTCGAGTGCACAAATATTTCATAGAACATTCCACAGCCATGGATATATATGCATGAATTGTTTTTGTATTTAGGAGTTTTAATCAATTTTTGATCAAAGGCAGAAGCAAACAATATAAACATTTTTAAAAAACCAATTTACTTATATGTTGGATACACTTACATGTTATGTTTTTGTGTTTATCTCTCCATTTGTTCCGTTTTTATCTCTCCATTTGTTTATCTCTCCATTTGTTCCAGCAAAGTCTTCACCAGTTCGAAAAAAGGGTATTTGATACCGCACTCGTTCTTTTGGTAAATCGTTCATTAACTGCTTTGCTTGTTGATTGTGACGAACACAAATAACGCAACCGTGTATATTACCTTACGTACTGAATTCTGGCATCGAACTATCCACAATTTTTGTCGCATTATATTGAACAATAGAGTGAGTCCTGCATGACACTGCATAAAATGTTCTTCTCTGACCATTGCCTTTATGATTGGATAGGACAAAATAATCGGATGCTTCGTCTCGTAGGATGTGATAGAATTTTGTATTCTGCCGCCAACAAGTATAACACCATCTTTGTCCAGGAATGGGCTCAGCGAAACTATTTGGCTAGTGGATTTCACTGCTTTCCTACAACTTAATTACTACAAGTCTTGGGGGTATTCCTTCCTTTGGATCCATTTGTAAATTTTAATTGTCTAATCTTAAATTTTTGCCACCGTCAGAATTTTCTTCAAATGGGTAATTTGTACCTGCCCCCTTTTTTTAAACGACAGTACTGAATGAACCTTAGTATCTATGCCACTATTTTAGTGATTCTGTAGAACGTAGAAAATCATTTAAGGAATTGATCGCCCATATCGAAAGTTGAACCTGCTGTGTGTGAAATGACAGATTTCGGTTTTTTCTCTTTCTATATCTTCTGACTTACTATCGGTTGTTACTTCAACTATTTCCCAGGGCGGGCCATGTCTTGGATGGGATCCAATCCAATGCAACACTATGGTTGCGTCAGTCCAAGCGTGCACTCCACATTCTTGTAGTTTTTAATTTTCTATAGTTGACTTTAATAGCTTCGATAATAATAATGCTGCATTGAGTTCCAATTCTGGAATCGAGATTTGTTGCAGGGGTGCCACCTTGGTTTTTGCGGCTACAAGGTTGACTATGAACGATTCGTCTACTTGTTGTGTTTGGGCAACAATATTTTAATCTTAACTTTAGATGGTAACAGCCATGCTAACGGACCAAACATCCGAAATGATTCGGAGAGAATTTTCCAGTTACCGGGATACTAGAATACAACTATTTTAAATGAAAATGTATCATGCTGTGGATTCCATTGCAAGCCAAGAACCTTCATGGTAGTTGATTCATCCACCGTGCAGCCGCCAATAGCCCTGTCGCTAATTGGTATATGATCTAATAATTCTTCGTTATTTGACATCCACTTTCGTAATTAAAATCATGCCCTTTTTAATGTTCCGATTAATTTTTTGCTCAAGGCTGTTGCAGTTTTGATGTTATCTGTTCCAGTCATGACATCGTCTATGTAGAAATCTTCAGCAATCACTCGTGATAATTCTCTTTTGTCAGCATCTATCGATATTATTTTCAGGACTCTGGTGGCAAGAAAAGGTGCGCTCGAGATGCCATACGTAAAGGTCAATAAACGATAATGCTTGATTGGTTCAGATTCATGTTCTCGCCATACTATGCGTTGAAAATTGACGTGCTTTGGGTTTATGCATATTTGGCGGTACTTCTTCTCGATGTCCACTACGAAAACAATGGCATACATCCTAAACCTCATGATTATGGATAGAAATTCCTTAAACTCGGAATTCCTTCGGAATTATCATTCCATGGCCTTTAACCGAGCTACCGCTAATGAAGTTGATTCTCCTAGCGAAGCGTCCACATCTTTAAATAGTAATTGCACCTTAAATCATCCGTTACTCGACGAAAATAGTTTTGCTGGAAATGATTTTCACATTGTTGTTTCTCTACAGTGAGTGTTTGGGATGAGAATAGTTCTTCAGATTCCCAGAAATTACGAAGCGATCGATCAATATCTATTAAGGCTTTGACTGTGATTCGTTAGTTTGTATCAAATCAAGACGTGACTACGATTTCTGTCAGGCCTCGTGAGACTGCTGCTGAAGTCAAAACTATTCCTGAGACTGTAATTTGTGCGTTTTTCCGATCCATTTTAAGTCGTTGCATGCACGCCTCAGATATAAAAGACACCTGTGACCCGGACTCTAATAGAGCTCGACACTTTTTGATCTTTCCATTTAAACCCATTATTAAAACTTGAGCAGTGGGTAAGAATGTTACTGGGAGACGCAATGTTCGATTGTCGTTAGATTTACTGTGTGTGTACAAGGCTTTTTTTTGGTGGCTGTGAATTTGAATTGTCTGCCTCATCTCCCGGTAGTTCTCTTTAAGGAAGGGAAAATAGCATTTAAAGTCATCTTATGTCTGAGAAAGTCAAAGATATGAATACGAAATACGAATTAGGAACTCTTAATTAAAAGGTAAAGATTTGCTTTGTGGGAGGCTGATCAAGAAAAAGTTCGTATTGATTTTTATTATGCGATGTCGTCTAATGTGGTCGATATTGCAAAAATTCGATAGAAACTTTAAATGAATTCTTTTCGAATTCTCTATATGAGGCCAAATGAAAATGTAATTGAGATCCGGCTGCGTTCGACGGGGTAGTTGTAGTTTAGCTCGGAACATAATGGCCTTTTTATACAACTGTAGACAATTTTTTTAAGCTTGGGTCCTAATTTACTGAAAAATATTATAGATAAATACAAAATCGAGCCAACTCAAAATCGAGCCAAGCTGGCACGTCTTCCATCTATACTAACTCAATATGCGGTTTTCCCTGGAATTTCTTTGGTTAATTTACTGTTTGAATCAACCGATGAATCGATTGAATTGAATTCTGCCATAAGACATTTTTCGGGAATTGGTTTAATGTATTTCTTTTGGTCCAAGCTAATTATTCCAGTATTTTTATCTCAAGTTGTTTGCATTTCGAAATAGCTGCTTTCCCGGTACAAATATTTCATGCTGAAATTCTTGGTCAAATTAGGTATAAGAATTATTACAACCGTTAACCATTAACCGATCTAAAAATTCCAAAAAATTTAATTTTGGTTCCCATCGCTTAGGCTCAAAAAGAGCTCCAGCCCTCTCGTCTTAATCTTTAACACAATTCGCGTTTCCATTTACATCAGTCAACAGATTACCCATGCCGCACGATTCAACTTTTATTGTGTTGTTGTTTGTCGTTGTTATGTCAAAATCTAAATACTAATCGCCACGATATCAAAAATAATTTTCGATATCAAAAATACTACGCTGAATAATGCACCAGATTTGCCATAGGAACCTTCCATTCAACAAGTCTTCTTAAAACAATTTGATTTTAATGGTGTCACTGGTTAGTTTATGCTCAATATTATTGACGGCAGTTACATGTCTGTTAAGCCGTCAAACAAAAAATATGCAACCCATTCGTCGCCTAATTTCAAGTCAACCCCATTTATTTTCTGTGTCGATCTGATGATTTTGCCAAAATATACTTGCACGGAATCGAATTTATTGACTTTTGGCCAACTAAACTGTTGAAGTCAACTCGGCGATACCTACTTTTATCTTCAAAAATCATCTCCAACTTAGCCTGTTTTTTTTGACTGTTTTGGCATATTGAATATGATTAAAATTTGCCGGTTCTACAGAAAGTACTAAACTCGTTCGCACCTGTGTATTTTTCCTCGCACGGCTCTTATAAATACGTATGCCTATAAATTTCTAAATGCTAAAAATTTCCTCTAGTCTAAAAATTTAAATTTATTTATGTTCTATAAGGATTCACTAGCCAGCTAGCTGCTCATATATTCTAAAAAATCATTAAAATTGGCCTACAAGAGAAGCATTATAGAACAATTTTAATGGTTAATTTATAGGGCTTAGTAAGAGTTTCTAGTCGATCATTAAAAAAACTTAAAATGACCTTGAAATAACCTTTAAAAATAAGTCAAACTAACACATACTTCCCTTCGAAATCTAAGAAGCTTTCTTTAGAGTAAGTTTTTTACTTAAAGAAAATGCCCTTCCACCTATTTCGTAGAAAAAATTGTAAACATAAAAATTCTACCCACATCACTATACTTCTGGTGATATGTACTCCACAAATATTTTCTTAAATCAAACACGTTAAACACTTTACGACACAAGAAAATCGAATGGATTAAAAAACGAACTACAATCCTATGTAATAACAATAATACAATAGTTAAACTTTCTATTAAAGCTTTTTCATTTTTTTTTTTCAAATAAATCATAATAGTGGTAGTACGAGTATAGTAATAATAAAAAGTTCAATTCAATAAAAACAACAACAAAATTAAATGACAATGGAAGCTTTAAAGTACTGAGAAGTTACATAAAAGAAATAACAAACAGATAACTTATAAAAATAGATTATGGTTTAACAATGATTATTATTTATATTATACAACAACAAAAAAGTTAATAACTAAAGCTCTATTATTAACTACTGTGTATACAGTAAACTACCGTTGGACATTTTTATTTGTTTATGATTTATGGAATGACAAAATGTATTATTGTTGTAATTTTAAGCTCCGTTTAGACTATCACCCTCTTTCTATATTGACAGTATTTATTAGGCAAATGTACAGAACTATGCAGTGGTTTCGGTATAGGTATCTTTATTTGTACCAACGGCACTTATTAAAAAAGGTGGTTCTAGACTCTACACAAAATCAAGAAGAACTACACAAAAATATACCTGGTTAATTTTTAGTATTTATCTGAAACATTGCCTCGCCTCATCATCTTTCAATTAAAGTGCTCAAAATGATGGCTTTAAATGCACTTACCGGTGCGCTTTAAAAATGATTGTATATTTCCTGATTCTAACATTCGTTGGTTCTAGGTTGCAAATTTGGTTATAAATATTGATCCGATGAGTTTTTTTGCCATTTATTTTACACTGTCGTTGTAATATGAAAAATATTATTTAAAATTCGGTGTCTTGAATCCTAAGACATTACCAGCTAGTCGATCAGCTATATGATGGCTAAAAGTATAAGCACATTTTTTTTTTGTATTTGAATTTACAGCTTGGTGAAAACTGAATTTAAAAAACGAGAACAAAAAACTTTTTATGTTTATGTTTTTTTTTTTTAAACAAAGGAAATTTATAGTTTACTAAGTTTTTACAATTATAAATTTTTTAACCAAACAAGTGGATTTTGTAACCAACTATTCTTTTGAGTTAGTTAATTTTAAATAATTAAAATTAAAACAATAAAGACGCCCATGGTATGAAGGACGCTACAAATTCATGTATTAATAAACTGCCTCGTACTAGTGGTAGTTGGTCCATTAGTTTATTCGAAACTTCTGTTTTATGTCCGTGACATAATTCGCACTTGACAAATTAATAACACTGACGGAAGATACAAAACTTCAAGACGACATCCTATACCCTTAAAATACCATCGTTATCTTGAAATGCTGAACCAAACTTTTTGACCGTATCGTCGAGGTGTCTTTCTCATATCATTAAGCTTTGTTTGGTTTCTTTGACATCACGTGACTGATGATTTGTAAATAAATAACAGTTCCATGTCATTCGCTGTATTGTCTCTGCTCACTACGAGAGCCATATCTCCGTTGTCGGTGTCAATGTTATTCATTTTGGGCTTGAAAGCAGTTTTAATAAGTTGAAATCACAAAAGGCCATGTCATTTAAACTACTTTTTTTTAATTTACCAGGATTAACACCTCTCGAAACTAGATCAGAAGGATAATCGGTTGACTTTACATAGACCTACATATTCTGTGGACTTAGTCTAGGAATTTCGGATAATATTTCCGCAACAAACGGTTTCTATTCACTCTGCTGAGTGGCCGAGAAGATATAGTAATTATATCGAAGAGTTTGTCCTAGCTTTTATTTTCCCCACTGAAAATCGGAAAAAGCCTAAGTAGTTGAAATTGCTTTAAGTAATTCAATAAAGAAAAATCTCGGAATAGTTATCGTCCGATTAGGAGCCACCTTAAATACTCTGTTATTATGTTTGTTATAGTCTTACTCGCGGAAACTTTGCACTTTGTATACGCTATTGTTCGATAAATCACCTTGGTGGTACCGCAATATTCGTGCACTTTTTTAATTATGACATCAAACAAAGTTATCCATTGAATATGAGTGCACTAAGTACATCGAATTTTATTTTAAATGGTTTAAAATATTCACATTATTGGTGTCATTTTAGTCGCCTTTAGATGACATTACAAATGGAGTTGCATCATTTTGTACTAATTTTGGAGATAAAGCTTGTGAAACAAGTAAGTTCGTCATTACCAAATAAATTAAAGGACCTATCTCATCGGAAATAAATTAATGACATTAAGAATAGTAAGAATAGTAACCTAAACGGCTCGTTTGTACATATATTGCTAATTTGAATAAACGTAGTTTCAAAGTTTTTTTTGCTGTTATAGTACAGCAAACTGACGCAAATTAAAAATGTTAAAATTCTGTATTTGATTTGTAGTGTTCAAAGTTTTGAAGGTGGCTACCAATATCAAGGTTTCTGATGCGTTGATACAATGGAAAACCGGCGACATCCGTGAAAGTATCTTTATTGAGCAACGCTTCTACTTTTTGAGCGATTGTTCGATCTGGAATTTCTGCCGAAATTATTTGATCAACTTCTTCTGGGAGGGATTTGTACTGGCACCTGGTTGTCACGTGTTCTTCTTCACTGTCCATAAAATATATTTGGAGAAACGTCGGGTCCTCATTCGGCATCGGCACCAATGAATTAATGTTATGGTATATAAACTGGCCTTGTATTTCGAATATAGACTAAAAATTGTGCCCATTGGATCTGTAAACGTGAATTTTTGTTGCTTCAAACGACGTCATCTGCGTGACAATACTAGCATTCTTTGTTTATTGCACCTGATGCCAATTTTAGAATAAGCTGAATAATCGATGTCTGGTGCAAAATCAAAACAAACGAATGATACACGTGTTAATGCGCGGCTCATTTGCCTTCTTTGTCGATCTTGTACTTTGAATGTGTATATATTATTTTGACGCGTCCCTTTTGCTCATAAAATTTTTTGCCGTAAACATTCGTTGCGATGTAATTGAGATTCTTGCGAACATCTCTTTAATCTCATGTGGTTAATGGCTGAAACAAAACACTATCGCTTAAGACCTATTAATGTGTGGTTTCGTCATGCAGTCAAGTCTATGGGAAATTATGATTCATCTCATAATGTTTGTGATAGCAGCCGATATTGAGAATATCACCAGATAAATATTAGACAGACGGTTATATGATATACTATTTTAACAGCAACGGCTTAAAAGATTCTTTAATAAAACCACAGGCTTGTTTCTGTTCCACTACAAACAACTTGTTTAATTCAACAATTAGACTAAAACTTATACTATTTTCTTTAAAGCCATTTTACAAGAGAAACCAATATGGCTGCAAATTTTTAGCAATACTCCTTATGTCGAACTATTGCCAAAGGAATATTCATAAAAAGCCTAGATGACTTAGCTAGATAGAGAATAAAAATTTCAAAAATTTGTTGGGGCAGATATTCTAGAACAAGTTCGCGATCAAATACTCATGATCAACATGAAGAAACCTAATTTAATTCCTGATCTTGTAGTTGAATAGAACTCTGTAAATGTAGTCACTGTCTCGTTTGGGCCACATATCGAGCGCATGGCTTTTCTCCCAAATGTTATCAGCCAGTAAAAATTTTATTTGTCGTTATTTTCAAGGTATTTAGATTTTAGCAGTGATCGTATGGCATATAAAGCATGGTTTTCAGTGGTAGAAAGTGCTTTTAGATTACAAAGTATTGGAGGCAAACCATTTCCTTGTTGCACTCCAAAGCTAACTGCAAAACTGCAAAAACACTTTTGTAACAGTAAACTACGTATTATATTGTAAGCCACCAGGAATATTTTCTAGAAAACTCTCAACTGCCGTTTTATTATACACTCGATTGGGAAATTCTTGAATTCTACATCTAGCAATCAAACATTTCCCGACCTCAGATTTTTTTAATTGACTAATGCCAATCGTTTTACTTCAATGGGATTCATATAAGGTTCATATAAATTCATACTTTGACTTCGAAAATATTTCTTCGTATATCGATTAAAAATCAACACCACATCATGTCATTACTCGGCTAAAACCAACAGAATCTTTTGCTGTTCAACTAAAAAAAATTTCAGACTTAATTTTGGCCAAATATAAACCTACATATAAACAAAAAATTCGAAATTATAGCTAAAAGTTTTGGGCATACTAAGGATTCCTATGAACTGAAAACCATTCTATTCACATAAAAGGGTTGATACCAAAATACCAAATAGGATTTTTGTACTTTTGCCGTATCATTTACGGCTAAATAAGTTTGTAGTAAATGTAATCATCTTAGTAACAAATTTTTATAACATTTTCATATTAGAGCAGGAGTGAATGGTGAAGTAAAATAAAACGAGAAGATACCAACATCTCAACACCAACTTAAAAAAATAGCAAACATATTTTTTGGAAAAAATATTTGGAATCTTTGTGCTCAAAATTTGTAAGCTACACATCCTACTTTTTGCATCGTTCAAGTGAACAGAAAGGAAATAAATCATTCGGAATTATAAGGTTAAAGGATAAAAAGCTTTAAATTGCACATAATATAGGTTTGACAAGTTAAGATTGACTAGATTCTGGGTTTTTTTAAAAATATTTATTGAAACTAGTCTTTTCAGACTAACCATCAATTTACATCTGAATTCTTAAAAACTAAACTATAATGAGGTCACTGTTGATCCAGCGATGCTCCAATGCCTGTTTGCTAATAGGTAACTGCCCATATAGTGACGATCTCGAAGGGTTTGGTTCTCTTTAGTCTTCTAACCCAGTGTTCATTATTCAGTAGCCGAGAGGCTTCCGCATTAACATGTTGCAATAGCCTCGATTCATGTTTTGTTGCAAATATTTTTATTTCGTGTTTTACATCCGGTATCGCCAAATCTCGATGCAAATCCTTTTTATGAATGTACCAGGGTGCATTGACTATACTCCGAAGTACCTTATTCTGGAAGTTTTGTTTAGGTTTGATGTTAGCATTTTTAATACAGCCCCAAAGCTATAAATACCATATAGCCAGACTGGTTTTAGGATTTGATTGTAAATCAATATTTTGTTGTCTGTGTTTAATCTTGACCTTCGTCCAATTAGCCAGTACAATTGTCTATATTTAAGATCAAGCTCCTTTCTTTTCTTCTTCACATGCTCTTTCCATTTGATCTTAACGTTTAGTGTCATACCCAAGTATTTGGTGAAGTTCTCGTATGGCACCATGACATCGTTTATGCTGATTGGCCGCGGATTAACCAATAGTTTGTTCGTAAAGTTGACATGCGCAGATTTTAATTCATTAAGTTTGATTTTCCATCGCTTGGTCCATTGGTGAATTTCTTCACTTGCATATTGAAGTTTATTCACCGTCTCTTCGACAGTTTGCGCTGTTGCTAGTATAGCGGTGTCGTCAGCAAACGTTGCTATGCTTACATGATCGGACTGTGGTATATCAACAATAATGAAAAGATATTTCTTTGTAGATGATCTGCTTTCAGGAGCGGATACATTAAAAGAAGCATCAGAAGCCCAATCACAACTCATACAACTGCTAAAGGCAGGAGGTTTTAATCTAAGAAAATGGGCAAGTAACAACCAGGAATTGATAATACATCTACCTACAAGCGCTCGAGAAGATGGGCTATGCTCAATAAACATCGATCAAACAATTAAGACGCTCGGTTTAACTTACAATCCAGTTTTCGACATTTTTTGATTTAAAATATCATTGTCCAAAAAAAATATAAAGGAACCAACTAAAAGAAACATATTAGCAGATGTAGCCAAACTATTCAAACCATTAGGATGGTTTGCACTTATCATCGTCCAAGCAAAATTATTAATGCAGAATCTATGGATAGCTGGTGTCGGATGGGATGAAACTCTAAGTATTGAACTACAACAACAATGGAGTCAATTCAAAGAAAATTTGAATGAAGTTGAAAATATTACCATAAGCAGATGGATAGAACACAGGCAGCATGGAGAAAGTGAACTACATGGATTCAGCAATGCGTCAGAAAAGGCATTTGCAGCAGTCGTATACTACAGAACAACAAATTCCCAAGGATCTCCGGTCGTTTATCTAATAGCCGCAAAAACCAAAGTCGCTCATATAAAAAACAGGATATCAGTACCAAGGTTACAATTATGCGGTGCCGTACTATTGGCGAAGTTGTTAAAAACAGTTCAAGATGCCATGAATTTCAAACACACTACTACCTATGCGTGGTAGGATTCGATGATAACGCTTGGATGGATAAAAGGCGATCCCAGTAAATACAAAACTTTTGTGGGTAACAGAATAGCTGAAATTCAGTCACTTATGCAACCAAGTCAATGGCATTATGTAATATCCGACCAAAACCCTGCAGATGTAGCTTCACGTGGAATTAAAGCACGACAATTGCGAAACCATAAACTTTGGTGGAAAGGACCAACTTGGTTAAAGAGCTCAAATTACCCACTAGCGCTTGAACCAACTGAAGAAGCAGCCAAAGAAGAACTAAAAACAAATTGCTTATTTATCAACGCACTTCCTCAAACAGAGTTCATAGATTTTTCACGATTTTCATCATCTCTTAAAATCAAAAGAACTATAGCGTACTGCTATAGATTTATTACTATCCTTAAAAATACAACTAGTTCCTGGAGAGATGCCAAGTTTTCTGACAGTAGACGAACTAACCTTGCAATACAAGATTTGGAATTAGCCAAAGACATTAAACTCCTCAAAACAACGATCAAAGCCAAAAGGAGCAGCAAACTGTCATCACTAAATCCATTTATAGACAAAGATGGTTTGTTGAGGGTTGGCGGTAGATTACAAAAATCTCACCTAAATTATGATCAAAAGCATCAACTGATTCTACCAAAACATCATATTTACTCAACCCTCATCACAAATGAAGCAGACCATCTTGTATTACACGGAGGCGTACAAGCAACTTTAGCACAATTACGTTCAAAATATTGGATTTTGAATGGCAAACGTCTAGTACGCACAACATTCCACAATTGTGTAAAATGTTTGCGATTCAGAAGAGCAGCATCAGAACAATTAATGGGTATGCTACGGGAAGCTAGAGTCATTCCATCTGCCCCTTTCTCCAATACGGCCATTGATTACGCGGGTCCTTTCGCAATCCGTGAATCCAAGGGAAGGGAAAACAAGTCCTACAAGGGATATATAGCATTATTCATTTGCTTCGCTACTAAAGCAATTCACTTGGAGCTGGTGAGTGATCTAACAACAGTAGCGTTCCTGGCAGCATTCAGAAGATTTACCTCAAGAAGGGGAACGCCTTTGAACATATACAGTGACAACGGTACCAACTTCGTTGGAGCTCGGAATGCACTAAGTAAGGAGTTACAGGTGGCTATACAACTAGCAAACAACAATGCAGCTCAGAAAGAAGCTAACCATGGAACAAACTGGCATTTAATCCCGCCCGGTAGTCCCCATTTCGGGGGCATTTGGGAGTCTGGAGTGAAATCAACGAAAGGCCACTTAAAAAAAGTTATCGGTGAAACAACATTAACCTTCGAGGAGTTCAGCACTGTGCTAGCACAAATTGAAGCATGTTTAAACTTCAGGTCGATTCTTCCACTGTCGAATGATTTAGATGACTTTGATGCTTTGACACCTGGACATTTCTTAATCGGGAGGCCACTGATATCACCCCCTGACTCAGACAGAACCAACATAAATCCAAAACAGAGGTGGACCTTGCTTTCAAAAATGATTCAAGGATTTTGGAAAATATGGTCAAAAGAATACTTAAACAGTCTACAGCAAAGGTAAAAATGGAAAGAACCAAAAGAAAACTACAGAATTGTTCAACTAGTTCTAGTAAAGGATGAACACCTCCAACCTACAAAATGGACAATGGGAAGGATAACAGACACACATCCAGGGTCAGATGGTCTAACTAGAGTGGTATCAATTAAAGGTCCAAAAAACACCACCTTCAAGAGACCAATTACAAAGATAAGTCCCTTTCCAACTGAGGATAATCAAGAACAAATAACCAAATCAGATGAGGATGGTAAAACAAATAAGAACAAAGTAGAACAACTTAAAGTCTGCAGGTCTCAAGTTAACACACATACACGCACCAATATGATCTATGCACCACTATGCAATCACGTATGGGCTCGTTGCGCTTGCACTCATAGGCATAGTCTTTGTGGTAATCAAAAGAAGAATTAATAAAAACAAAAATAAACCAGCTAGAGTTATTCCTCTAGAAGCGCTGGTATAAAGTACGATAATTTTCACATCTTGGCCGGGGAGAATGTTACAACAACAACATCAATGGAATAAATTTGTAACATGCATAACAACGAAACTCATATTCATTTACATCCGTTAAATGCATATACAGTATTATTCATGTTCATGTACATCCGTTAAATACTGATGACATATGGACATATCGGTTTACATTTATTTGTACTTTTTTTGTTACATAAAGAAAATGAATATTTTAAGAAATGTTAGTTATTACACAAAAGTCAACGTGTTTCTGTCAAGCCCTGACCAACAGCAAGTGAGAATTATTCTACAATCAAATTCATGTTTTGGCCAGTTAACACGGCCAAACACTTGTATAAAGTAGATATAGAAGTGGGCCCAGAACACTGCCTTGTGGGACTCCTGCCCTCACCTCTCTCAGTTCAGAAAACTCATCTTCTTGTCTTACTCTGAAAAGTCTTTCAGATAAGACTACTTCTAAAGGTTAACATATGGTCCCGGAAGCAATACTTTCAGTTTATGTATTAATCCCTCATGCCATACCTTATCGAAAGCTGCTGCCACGTCCAGAAATAAGGTAGAACAAATTTGTTTATCTTCTAACGCCTTTTCTATCCTGTAATTCTGTGAACCTGGACAATTGTTGAATGTTTACATCTGAATCCAAATTGGTGATCCGGTATTAGGTTTCTACTTTTTATTATTGGTGTCATTCTTTTCAGAAGAAGTCTCTCCATTAGCTTTGAGATAATAGGAAGCAGAGATATCGGACGATATGATTGAGCTTCATTTGGTTTCGCTGGTTTCGGTAGCATAATAACTTCTGCAACTTTCTAGGCAGAAGGAACATGCCGTAATCTA
The DNA here is from genome assembly GCA_963556175.1 of Tipula confusa. Lineage (NCBI taxonomy): Eukaryota > Metazoa > Arthropoda > Insecta > Diptera > Tipulidae > Tipula > Tipula confusa. The sequence goes on from OY744475.1 coordinate 81,759,599, forward strand.
ATAACAGCATTAAACAAATGGGTTAGTTGAACATTAGCTTTCTTTGGTAGTTGCTTTAGAATTTCTCCTGTTAAAAGATCATATCCAGGAGCCTTTCCGGTCTTCAGATTGAATTTTATTTCCATATTAAATTCTTTCTGGGTTATTAGAGGGATTCTACCCCCATAGTCGTTGCTTCCATTATTGATTATAATATCCGATTCGATCTCATTCGGTTGGAAAATACCAGCCAGGTGATCAGCAAACACTTCAGCTTTTGATTTGTTATCCCTGGCGCTTAATGTAGGGATCACTAGGATGGACATGGACCTCATATCAGTTTACTCATCTTTTTGATAACATTCAGTCTATTTTAACAATTATTAGTTAAATTCTTCATGTGGGTTTTAAAACTAAAACGTAGATCGACCTGGATTCTCGATAATAGTTAAATTGACTATTATGACAAAACCTTCTGCAAATTGCAGAACGTCATGGTTTTCTGAAAAGAGCAAATTAAAAGAGCATTCAATTGACACCTACCAATCCCTTCCACTGACAATTAACTTAAGTGCATTCTTAAGATAAGGAAAATTAAGTTTAAAGAACCTGATATAGTTATCTATATATTCCCAGTTCTATCCCACAAAAATATTTCAACCAAAGTTGCCTTTGCTTTAAAATTCAAATTTCCAATTGTTTTGTAACTCACTCGATTCGTTCCTAGGGTCGTTTACTTTGATATTTCTCCTTTCTGCTCTATGGCATATCTGCTAAATTTATCTGCTAAATTTATCCCATAACGGCCTTGGTTGTGATTCCATGTGTTATTTAAGACACAGAGTCACAGAGACTCCTTTGGCTTTACAGATAGCATTGCTTAACCTTACGTTCGCTTTGTAATACATATAATTGTTTCTTTAAGAGCAGTTGTTGAACTGCAAAGCTATCCGTTACTTTTTATATCAATACTAGATCCCTCTGTTCTACCACCAATTCGCATTTTTTCTATTGTGCCTACTTGCGTAGTGCACTCTCTCTCTATTTGACGCTCATATTGATCGACACCATTCGTTTAATTTTCTTTAAGATTCCAGAGATGCTAAGCATCTCTGTTGTCCTTCCTTTATTCAGTATTACAAAATTGGAATCCAAAACGAGGTCAGCTAACAAGTTTCTACATGCATCATTATGTCGCTATATTTGCATTTATATCGGCCTCCAAAATCATGCTTCTGACATATACATAATAACAGTTAGCAAGTTTTATCCAGATTCCAAGTTTTGACAGCGATGGTCTTAAAATATTCAAAGCAAGAAACCACAATCGGTTTTAACATTAGGTACTCCTGCGTTAAAATTGCAACACCGTCAAAGCCATTAGCTCTCGTGATCATCTCTGGGATGTTTAAAATATAATTTTGTTAGCACCATTGTTATACCTTTTTAAAGCCAGTTACTTCTTAGACCATTTTTGTAGCAAGTAGGAGGGTCTAATGAAATTTGGTAGTCTTCGATTTTGTTTCTTTCAGTATTTCATTATACATTATAGTGTATGTTGCCGTTCTAATTTATTTGTACTACGCCGCCGATCTATATATACTCTGTATATACGAAATAATATTTCTTGGAAAAGTATAAACACAACTCAAAAGATGTTAAAATTCTATTAGACAATAAGTTTTCTTAGCAAGTATAACTTTCATAAGTAAAAGTTTTATGATACTCGAGTTTTAGTAAAAAAAAAACTATAAACTGTAAACTGTTACAAAATACACTTCATGCATACGAAAATTGATTAAGTCGTTAACATTATATGTATAGTTGAAAAGCATTTCGCATATCATATAATAAAGTTCATGTAAAATAAGTACGTGGCTCAATTATATTATAAACTCGTAAATAGATTAAACGTCTCACCTGTTGATGTTTAAACGAAATCACCTTAGAAAATAATTTCCTTATATTACAAATCGACAATACGACAAAATGGTATATTGAAATTCAATTTACACCAAATTCTATTCAAATCGGATTTCTATTCAAATCTGCATACAACCTCAAATTACATTATCTACCATCAAATATTTATACCGATAGTTTTGAAAATATGTCGTTCTTTTTTTTCAAAAAGATATGAGAGCATGCTATTGTTGTATACAAAATATACACAAGTTGAAAAGATTCTTCGACGGTACAAAATTAATCTGGGTTGATCAAATTATTTAAGTCAAAAAAAAAAAAAATACTTTAAAGTACGATGTGAAAAGGTACAACACAACACAACAAACAAAAAAAGGTAAAATGAAAATCATGAAAATGAGGAAAATTAAGTTGGTTACTTCACATTATTGATGTCGATTTTGTGATACTATTTTCGTAATAATAAATGTATGTATTATGGTGTACAGAACGTACGTTGATATATGGATTGTATATGATGTCAAGAAGTCATTTAAAAATCGATAAAAAAAAGGTGAAAATATGTTATGTTACGAATTGATGCGAATTGGTGATATATTAATCATTGGCATATGCCTAGCGTAGATATCAACATAAAAATTAATCAAATGTTTTTAGACTTTAAATGGCATAGTTATAATTCCGTTCATAATGAGTTCAGTGCAGACTTTATTTGCTTAAAGTGTAGCTTAGGCTAATACCATCAACTTACTAGCGTACAAACTTAAAGCTCCTGAATATTTCAAAAATATAAGTTTCAAACCAATGTAATCTCGTTAGGAGGACATTTGGTCCTTATCCACCCTAATTTCACTAAGGGGTCAAACTTATTTGGTTTTGGAACAATTGTGACACTAAAGGAACTGGTACACGAAAACAATCCAATACTCTACAAGCCATAAAAACCAAGTATAAAGAACCATGACAGCTGTTACAATTTATCAAAGGGAATGATAACTTGTAAAATCTTATTCTAATGGTGAGTTTTGGTAATTAAATTACCAAAACTCACCATTTCGTTTTTGAAAATTATAACGAATTCGCCACTTCTCGTGTTAAGTTTGAGAACTCGATTCATAAAAATATTTCACTGGCCAATGTTCAAATGTTTGATTTCTAGAGCAACCGTCGTTTTTTCTTTTTAACATCTTCTTTCCATTTAAATGTGGCATCTAGCGTCATCCCTAGATATTTTGCTGTATTTGCATAAGGGACTTGTTTAGAGTTTATTACGATTGGTACACTAACATAGTTTGTTTTATTAGTAAACTTCACATGAACCGATTTTGTTTCATTAAGCTTAATCCTTCATTTTTGCATCCAGTTACTAACTGTGCTAATCGATTTTGTAATTTTTCTGTAGCTTGCATTACATTGGTCCCAATTACTGTCAAAATTGCTGTGTCATCAGCAAATGTAGCTAGGGTTGTTTCTTTCATTAGTCATATGTGTACGGGAGGTATAAATAAAATGCCTGATGGTTATGAAAGATTTTAGAATTTCATAATACTATTTGGAAAGTTATACTGTAATCCTTTGTGCCATACACAATCAAATACTTGCGATACATCCAAGAATAGGTTTGAACATTTCTTTTTCGTTTCTAGAGTATGTTCTATAAAATCTGTGGTTCTGTGAACTCTTCAGAAGTAGTTTTTCAAATATCTTCGATATAGTAGAGAGTAGAGATATTGGTCTAAATGACTTTTTATCGTTACTGTTTTTGTTTGGCTTTAAAATCATGATCACTTCTGCTAACTTCCACTGCCTTGGAACGTATCTTAGCATTGATTATGTGCAGAAGTTTGTGTATTGCTTTGTCTGGTAGTTATTTTATGATTTGTTCAGTTATTAAATCATAACCAGGAGCTTTTTTCGGATTTAAATTTTTTTTAAATTTTATAATTTTTTACAGTAAATTTGTTCGTAGATGGTCTCGGCAGTGGTTGAAACGTTTCTTCGAGGTGCGTCGCAAACAGATCCGCCTTTTGCTTACCGTTATCATTTCTAATAGGTGCTGTTGAATATGCTTTTTGTCTGTTGATCGATTTTGTTGTTTTCCATAAGGAGTATTCAGTATCTTTTTGACCAGTAAGTGATGATATATATGATTTTATTAAGTTCACCAGAAACGTGCTTTACGTTTCTTAGCCACCGCAGTTCTCTTACTTCAAGTAGATAATTTGTACTTCTAACACCTCTTTGTTTGCAGGTTCGCTGCTTGCTGTATATTTTCAATTAGTTTGCCAATTTCTTCTTCAACGTGCATAGATTTTCTTATTGGAATTTGAAGTCTGATATTTTCATTGATCAGTTCACGAAATAGGTTCCAATGTTGTAAAATCTTGGTGATATTTCTTTTTGAATAATAATTTCGCTTAATGTCATGATAACAGGAGAGTGATTTGATGTAAGCTCTTCATTATTTTCCATTCGTATGTAGGTGTCAGATATTCCTTTATTACACAGAATTCTATAAGGTCAGGAGTATTGTTTAAATCTGTTGGTCAATAAGTAGGTGCGCCACTAGATTGAAAGTCGAATTTAAATTTTTTGGCGGCTTTAAACAGTTCTCTTCCTTTTAGTGTTGTAATTCTGGAGCCCCAAAAAGTGTTTTTTGCATTGAAATCCTCGCCTATAATGAACCATGGTCCCAAAGAATGAAACAGTTCTTCGTATTCTTCTTTTTTTAAGTTATAGCGTGGTGGACAGTATATAGCTGAGATACTTACATCTTTGTTTTTAGTTTGAATTATGATTGTTGTCAAGTGACTTGCAGGGATTTAGTTTCAACATTCAGTTCTTCATGGTGTTTATATTGGAGGGAGTCATCTGGGTTATTTCTTTTAAAATTAACCAATCAGTACCTACCCTGACGATCAGTGGTTATACTTTTGGCTTTTTCCAGGATGCAGCGCAAGGAGCTTGTACAATCGTCGCATCCCTAATAATAATAAAGATAAATAGAAATTAAGTCAAATGTTACTTATCTTAAAATGTAAAATATGTACAACGTTTCATAAGCTTCATGAATACAATCGCATCAATGCATTATCATTGATCCAAAAAAAAAAAAAGATTTGTAGACTTTATGAAAAAGGTGCTTTAATTATTTGTATGCTGGTCATAGCAAATTCCGTCCCTCAAGACGTTCGACTAATATTATGATTCCACCAATTCATTATTATTCAAAGGATTGCCGCGAAATATTGACATCTACATCACAAGATCTAGTGACTGTGCAGTCAACTGATGGAGTAAATACTACTCTGGTGAATTAAATCCGTAACATCAAGTATTTCCTCAACTAGTCACGTCTCTGAAATAGTGTGCAATTTCATCAAGCCATACTGCCTACAGCTATAGCTAGCCCATGGGACAAACATGGCAGAATCGATGCACTAATTATAGACCAATTCAATTAAAATCTGCCCAAAATAAGTCAACAAGTGTTTGAACAAATACCCGAGTACAACACTGTAAAACCTTTGCAGATCCACCATCAGGTGAATTATTTATGTCCTAATTGTTCCATGATCGAAGTGCAAATAGTTGCTGCAAAAGCAAATATAGCAACCATCAAAACTATATCTTTTCCCCTGTTTGAATTGTGTAGACAGGTCTCACTAGCCAAGTTCATAAGTAGGATTTCATTAATTAGTAGGATTTAAACAATAATCAAGTTTTTCTCTGGGTAGGCTCAGAGCTTTGGTTATCTCAGCACCCACCTTAATGGTAAACGTTCATAGCAAATCGATGTACTAACGTTAGGGACTTGGTCCTAAATGCTTTTTAGCAGCACGTAAAGTCAAGAGGTATCTCTGCAGATTATGGATCGAGAGGTTTCCCACCTAATTAGCTACTACTACATGAATTATGGTGGAGTGGCCCGAAATGGTTGTGAAATTTTTTTTTGTGAAAATGGTTTATAGATAGAGTCGTTGTTATATTGGAAAAATTCTGATCTTTCGCTCAGTTAAAAAATCCGATCATCATCCTTTGTCGTCACATAATGAGAATTGATTCTCCGAAATTGTTACATGATACTCATTTTCCCAGCATGAAATGTATCCCAGCTGCGGTTTTGATAAATGTGAGTTATCAATTTTGATGATTAACCAAAATTCAGAAGATTGCTAGAAAGATGATAACAAATTGTACAGTATGCTGAAAATTTAATGCTAAACCACGATCACAACAAATGGAAGAATTACCTGGATCAAGAATTACAACAGCTGGTTTATTTCATTATACAAGAGTAGACTATGCCGGCCTACTTACCATTAACTCCAAGGAAGGGAGAAAACTTTAAAGTCATATGTCGTAGTGTTAATTAGCATGTCAATCAAAGCCATACATCTCGAGCTTGTCACTGAAGCTACTTCCTATTCTTTTATAAATGCACTAAAGCAAATTGTAAGCAGGAAAGGCTTGCCAAACGAGATTTACAGCGAAAATGGTACAAATTTTATGGGAGCAAAATTTAAATTTCAAGAAGCCGAAATCGCTTTCGTAGCGTTAAGCAGTCAGCAAGAATTACAAGAATTTGTATCCGAAAATAGTAATAAATTGAAATTTATGCCACGTGCATCACCAAACTTCGGTGGTCTGAGGGAGTCAGTGGTCAAGATGATGAAACGCCACTTATGAAGTACTTTTGACACCAGCAAATTTTTTAAAAATACGAAATCTGATATTTCCTACGTGTAACTATGGTGCGTCTAACTATGTATTCCTGAAGTGGGAATAGGAACAAAATTTAAATCGTAATATGATACGCGTGGAAATTGTAAACGATTGACAGGTGCGATGGGATAATTATCCACAAGAACGTTGAACTTATCGATTAATCCTTTTGGTGAAGTAATGGACAAATAGGAGTTATGGAGAGGGGTATTACTAACTGAGTCAATTCATAACGGGACATAGTTGTTTTCGTGTTTATCTATATAAGTTCAAGCTTAATAATTCTTCATACTCTCTTCAGTAAAACTGAGAATGTAGAGCACGTGTTTTTTGAATGTCCGCGCTTGAGCAATGAAAGATTGATCCTATTTAAGTTTGCGGGAGTTATCAAAGACCGCACGATACATTATTAAGAAAAATTATAAAGAAACTACGACACTTAGAGAGGATTAGATAAGGACCCTATAATTACTAAAAATGATGGCAGTTTAAGCTGAGTCAGTGCTTGATACTTATCGGTAGTTCTACGAAGCCAAATGTTAAAGGAAATGGGTCGTTAGGATTTAGTAATTATATATCTGACACTTTTGCAAGATTATGATGGTCTCTTGTAAGGTAACAGATATAATTTAATGCTTTACTGAAGTCTGTAAGAATTAAATTTTTATGGTGGTGTTTTTTAGCTTCATTGGTATTTAACCTTACAGTACTTACTTTACTAGTAAATTCTATTAAATTAAGTGATTTAGATCAACTGAATATGAATCTATGTAGAGCGGTAGATAAATGGCGCACCAATGTAACTAAGTCAATTATTTTTGTAATGTATGATGATGTTAAAATCTCACTGCAACACGTAACAACATATTTTGTTCCAGATTTGAAGATTGGTGTAATTTTTCTAGATTTTCAATTTACACGTAGGTTGTTAGAGAGTGGTTGTAGAGAATTTGCAACGGGCATTTTAACTATTCGCAAACTATTAGCATTTTCTATAAAAATTCTTTAGATTCCTGTGGTGGATTCTATTTTAGTCAATGAAAATTACTTAACAGATGATGAAATACTTGCGCGAGAAACAAATTGGATCCTGAAAAAAGAAGAAAACCAAAAAAATCATAAAGCTTAATGGTCAAAATTGAAAAGCGGAACAAAGCCCTGAGTCACAGGATCTAGGCATAATGATAAAGTCCCAACAGATAACATAATGTCTGGAAAATAATGTAACCGCTACTCTCTCTGGAAAGAAGCCAAACCATTAAAAAGACTCTAAATGCATGACCCACTACTAATCCAAGATGGTGGACTAGGGACCTGAATATTTGTAGAGCAACTGTCGAATATCTTTAAAAGATATCCACAGAACTCATTAACAATGGTGTATATAGGCAGTAAACGTTCCATACCGAGTCTTGAAGAGACTTTTTTAACTATTTGTGACAAAGTAGCGGAACTTGTAAGAGGGCAGTCCAACGAACTTTGGTTTACACATAATTCGGAAACCGATACAAGATGTATTTAATTTAACTTAAATTTAATAATTTTTGGCCAATGGTAAGAATCAAACTCGGGCTCGTTATACATGGTAAGCAAAGTAAGCAACCATCGCAATTCAAGCAATGAGAGGCCAACATAACTCTCACAAGAAAAGAGAACGAACAAGAAATTTATTTTGTTACCTTTAATGAACTAAAGAACATGTGCATGCATAATCTCAGTAATAAAAAAGCATCAGGCTATAATCTTATTACTGGGAAAGTGGTGAAATAATTTCCAGATGTTGCTTTTAAATAATATACTATTCATTGTAAATACCTGAAGTACTGGAATACACAGAATACTTCAAGAATACTTCAGATATTTAAGCCATTGCCTGTGTAGTTAAAACTTTTATAAAAATTACTTTTTACAAACCTAGACATAAGACTAGGACAGATATAATTGTAGAAAGAAAACTTCCGAATCAGAAATAAACTTTCGACAATTGAACAGGTACATCGCATAACCGATTTAGTGCAGATGCGTTGAAAAAAAAATTTTTTTTTGCAGTTTTTTTGGACGTAACTCACGCATTCGATGAGGTTTAGGATGAAGGACACACTTGCGGACCATGGTGCTTGCAGTCAATAAAACAGTGGAAGAAACCACAAACCAGTTACAGAATGCACTTAATAAAGTAACATATTGGACACAGCACTGACGAATTGTGTTCAACGAGGCCCAGTCATACAAATTGTACACATATACAAATATAACTAAGTACTTAAGAATTAACCTAGATGCCAAACTCAAATGGTACGAGCACTTTAATAAATGTGCAAATAATACAATAATTTGTGTATACCAAATTCTGACAGTGAATGCGTCGCGGTTTGTACATAACAGAGATTTTCACTGTGATTTAGGGATTAGCCTTGTGCCAGACGATAATGTAAAATATGCAAACACGCGTAATCGCAGTAATAGATCAAGCAAATCTCGTCAATCTAACAGATTGGTTATAACTATAAGGGACGATTTTTTAATGAGGTTTGAAAGACACACAGTTTTTGGCTATTTTCATACCATTACAAAAAAAATGTTGCCTCTTTAAGAAGTAGAAATGTCATTAGCAAAACCTACCATTTTTCCGTTGATAATATAATGAAAAATAGATTTGACCCAGATCAACAAACAAAAAGACAGAGAGTTAGGATCGGCAGTGTCAAAAGATTTAGTTAAAGGTCAATGAAATCAACACGCATCAGCCAAAATAATGTTTGACATTAAAATCATCCATTTCACGTTCAGTACTCCAACCTTCTCTGAAAGGTTGGTTTTAATGCTTAAAGCTTTGGATTGTAATATATTATCAGTTAGTTGGATTAGTTCTTGTTTATATTCCAGATCTAAGATTGTGAGGATTAGTAGTTTTTCATCGAGGGTGATTGAAGGTACTTCGAGAGTTTGAGCTACTCGGATAATATAATTTAAGTTAAAAGCGCCATGTAACAAGCCATCAGTTATCTTTCACTCTCATTCATGACACGGATCTGATCAACACCTTGTACAACTTCAGCATATCGATGTATGCAAGATATTTCGACCTTAGCAATAGACATGGGATATACAAAGCACGGTTACCAGCGGAAAGATGTTTTTCTATATCCTCATCATATCATGAATGACAAGGCATTCAAGGTATCGGAGGGCCATTACTCTTTCAAATGGATGGTCACCGCTGCTAATATTTATTGCGTCTTGGTCTCAAAAACCATAGATCACTTATTTTGTGGTGAAGTCAGTAATGTTGAGACCAACGGAAGCCAACGGATGATGAGACCAACGGAAGTGGGTCAAAGTAAAATTAGAAATACAAAAGTAAATCTCCAATTTGGAGTTCAACAAGGACAAAACCCTGGTCCCAAAACAGTTTGCAATGAAAAAAAAATGCCAAGGGTCACCAGACAGCAAATAACTAACAAACAAACATTTACACTCGTCAGTTAAACTTTAATTTAACCGTTCAAGATAATATGTTAGTTCATTATGTTAAAACAATTTAAAATAGAAGTAAACATTAAAATTATGTTTACGTTATGTTTATAGACATACACACAAAACCTTATTCCCAAAAGGCTTGTCTTTTACTTCGTAATTTTTTTTTTGTTTTAAATATGATATCCTTTTTTTTTGTGTCTGTTAATGGATATATGAATGTTTATCTTACGCTTTTCTTTTTAAAAAAGTTTTTCAGTTTAAAGTGAAAACAGGAAGAAAAAGTAAACATAATAATTATTTTAAATAAAAATAAACTTTTCGTTTTATAAATTGTTTGCCCATATAATATACGAGCATATACGTCTATAGACAAAAAAGTCGGAAAAATGTTCAGCACCAAAATAAAATGTCGTTAAAAATTTTCTTTTTTGCGAGCGTTAAAGAGTGAAATTCCTTAGAAAATTGTTATATGTGCTTTAAAAATCAGTTTGTAATCTCGAATATGATCAGGACATTTTTTTTGTACAAGAAACGGGAATTTACATAAAAAAAATACTGTACATAGTTTAGGTAAAATCAACATTTTGATTTTAAATTTCTACAAATTCGACTGTCGAAATATATTCAAACTGTGTGCATCGCTGGAAGAAATTTATAATATATCCAGTCCAGATGGTTCCGGTGTACTCATTTTGAGAATGACTATTGCAATACAATTACCCTTTATTTTGAAAGCTGCCAAACTAAGTGCTATAAATACCTGAATACGGATTGCAGACTTGATACTGCCCTGATCGTCAATCATTAAAGCGCTAGCAAATAAATTTTGTTTTCAACTTAAACTGTTTTTCAATAAATAGAATCCTGATGAATGAAACATTTTCATAATTCCACAATTTTAAGGAAAAGAACTAATATCGGTTGCTCGTGTTTTTCACGGGATGACATTGAAATTTTGAAAATTTGGTGAAAAAAATTTCGTCGCTATTTCTAAAAAACCATGGTGCGTTGACGATGTTTCTTAGCACTTTATTTTGGAATCGTTGAATAATATCTATGTTGCTCTGCTTGGTATATTCTCACAGCTGGACACCATAAGTCCAAACAGGCTTCAATATTTGCTTAAAAAGCAGATGCTTATTAGGGATTGATAGATGAGAGTTTCTTCCCAGTAACCAATACATTTTATTGTATTTTAAGCCATGAGCTTTCCAGAGAAGCTTAGCGTCTAATGTCATACCAAGATATTTGGCAGTGTTTGCATGGATATTTCTTGATTATTTAAATATACTGGTTTTGTGTACTAATCTCTTGTTCGTAAAGTCGCAGATTTATTTTCATTTAATTTTATGCTCCATTTTTTTGTCCAGTTATGTACTTGTTCTATGGCGGTTTGTAATTTCACTGTTATATCCTAATTATTACCACCTACTGCTGGTAAAGGTACCACCTACACTGTTATATCCTAATTATTACCACCTACTAATTATTACCACTCTCGATAGCTGTGTCATCGGCGAAAGTGGCTATCATATTGTTTTTTGGGATTGGAACATCTCGGATATATAGTAACTACAGAAGTGGCCCAAGTACACTCCCTTAGAATATTCATCGTCTTGTTTAAGCCTGAAATATCTTTCCGTTACATATGATTGCAATATTATGCTGTAGATTTAGCCATCATGCCAAACCTTGTCAAAGGGCTGCGCTACGTCAAGGAATACTGCGGAACAGACTTTTTTCTCTTCTAAAGTCTTCTCAATTATATTGGTTATTCTATGTACTTGATCAATAGTTGAGTGCTCACTGCGAAAACCAAATTGGTGATTCGGAATTAGGTTTTTTTTTTCAATTATTAGTTTGAGTTTTTTTAAAATTAACTTTTCAAAGAGTTTAGACATTATCGGCAGCAACGATATGGGTCTATATGATGGTATTAAATGTTGCGGTTTCCCTGGTTTAGGAATCATGAAAAGTCACTTTCAAAAGTGGCACATATTTTAACTTGAATGTAGCGTTTACGATATTAATTAACTTTACCGTAGCTTTTGTCGGTAGCTGCTTTATTATTTCTCCAGTAATCAGATCAAACCCTGGTGCTTTCTTTAAGTTTAAATTGTTTTTAATTTCGTTTGCTACTTCAGTAGATGATGAAGGTATGATCTCTTCGAGAATTTGTGTTATGTTTTCATCCAATGTTTCTCGTAATTGGCATTCATGAGGTTGACATATATTTTCAAGTTGATGAGCAATACTTTCTGCTTTTTCTTTGTTTTTCCTTACACATGTTCCATCCATTTTCTTGGGGTACCGGTCGAAACTGGATATTTTACAACTAGATTTGATGAAACAGGATAATTCAAAACTGGATATTTTAAAACGAGATAAGGTACAAAAAGAGATATGGTACAAAACTGGATATTTCAAAACAGGATATTTCGACATGTGATTTAAACTTAAAATGATTTTTTAGAAAAGTTCTGGAATATGGCCAATTAGGAAGGAACTCGGCGAGTTCTAAACCGATTATGATGAAATTCGATATGTAGAAAGAAAATGGGACTTTAAAATGATTTTTTGGGAAAGTTCTGGAATATGGCCAGCGAGGAAGGAACTCGTCGAATTCTTTCAACAATATGTATGTATTATATTATGTACATGATTTTTAATGTAATGTTCATTATAGAGCTCGATCTTGTTTATATTAAATAATCAAATAATCCCGCTTTTAACTGAAAATGATTTTATAATTTATTTTCTTTTTCTTTAATTTTTTAATTAATTTTTCTCACATAGATTCTCTAAAGTGAAGAAAAGTTATATTAAGTAGAAAAATAAAAAAATTGATGAAGATAAATTTTACTGACAGTAAACTCGATCAAGTCAATGATTATTTTAATAAGATGAGAAATGCAGCAATTAAAAAAAAACATTAAGTGAAGGAAAATTCTGTTTCTCTCCTTAGAAATATTCAAGTATGGAACCGTACTGGCCTTATTCCAAAACTTTCCTAAAAAATCATTTTAAATTAACATTTTTATCCTACATATCGAATTTCATCAAAATCGGTTAAGAAATCACCTAATTGGCCATATTCCAGAACTTTCCTAAAAAATCATTTTAAGTTTAAATCACATGTCGAAATATTCTGTTTTGAAATATCCAGTTTTGTACCATATCTCGTTTTGTCAAATCCTATTTTGAAATATCCAGTTTTAAAATGTCCAGTTCTGAGCGGTCCCCATTTTCTTGATAGGATGAATCGGTATTATTGGTCTTTTCAGAGGTTTTGTTGCTTTTCAGAGCGAATAATCCGTTTTACTGTCATTCGTCAACTTACTTAAGTGGAAATTAACTGACTCATTTTGTAACTTCTGAATTTCTCTTGTTAATTGCTGAGTTTGACTGTTTAGTATTTTTTTTTGTCTTGTGGAGCTCTAGTTTGGTGCCACTTTTTTCAGGATTTGATTTACCCCTAAGGAGATTTCTAATTTCGATTGGATATTTATTTCCTTTCAGGCTTGATTAGATTTCTGGAGTACTTTCCCAGAAAAAGAATTCCGTTTTTAAAGAAACATTCAAACGTATATTCTTTGATTTAGGTGTACTCTGTAATTTTCCTAGTCCGTACATTTGTTGGTTAATACTGGATTATTCCCTTTTTGGATGACTTGTTTAGAGTTAGAACTATTGGTGAATAATCTTAGCTCATATCTTGGGTTTCTTCGAGTTTCACGAAATTATTAGAAATGTTTTTGGTTATAAAAAAGTCGAACAGGTTAGGTATTTTTTCTGGATCAGTTGGCCAATATGTTGGTTTTCCTGTTGAAATGGATTCATATCAATTTTCTTTAATGGCAATCAGTAATCCTTTTCCCTAAGTTGTACTCAATCTACAACCCCAGTAAGTATTCTTCGCATTCAAGTCACCACCAATTATGGATCTTTTTCCCAGACGCTTGAAAAACCTTAAGTATTGTTTGTTTTTTTTTGTGCTTCAACCCTGCAATCTTAGTTCTCAACTCTTTCGCGGTTAATTTTTAACGTACTATTTTTAATGGCTACATCGCTTGCATCGGTAGTAACGATAAATTTCTTGGAAAAATCTGGATACGCAAGGATAGGAGGATTAATCAATATTTTCTTCAATTTGTCAAAAGAATCTTTACAACAGGCTGACCAATCAAAGGTAACATTTTTTTTAAGGAGCGCTGTAAGTGGTTCTGCAATATCAGAAAGATTTTTAATGGAGCGTCTGTAGTAACCGCATAATCCTAAAAATGATTTTATTTCCTTTGGATTTTTTGGTCTTGGATATTCTTTGATTGCATTGATTTTCGATGGATCTGGTTTAATTCCAACGTCAGATATAATGTGTACCAAGTAACTGATTTCTTTATTTAAAAATTTACATTTTGAAGGTTGTAATTTTAGATGATTCTTTCGTAAGCAAGAAAAAATATTTTCTAATTTAGCATTGTGGTCATCCAAATTGTAGCCATATATAGCAATATCATCAAGATATACGAAGCATTTTAATCCAGTCAGGCCAGACAAAACCGAATTCATCATACGCTGAAAGGTTGCTGGTGCGCCTTTTAATCCAAATGGTATTCTATTAAAGTGGTAATGCCCTGAATTAGTGCTAAATGCAGTTTTTTGTTTATCTACTTCATGCATTAGGACTTGATGATACCCATCGGCTAGATCTAATGTCGAAAAATAGTTAGATCTACCAAGTTGGTCTAAAATATCTGCGATATTTGGCAATGGAAATGTATCGGAAATCGTGATGTCATTGAGTGACATAAAGGTGATAAACGTTCTGCAACGTTTATTACCTTTATCTGACTTTTTTGGGACAACTAGTAATGGCGAGTTCCAAGAGCTATGCGAATGCTCTATAATGTCATTTTCCAACATATTCTTGACTTGTTTATTTATTTCTTCTTTAGTCGTATGTGGTAATCGATATGGTTTTATATTAACCGTCCGAGCATTTGGAATTAAGGGAGTTTCATGTGAAACTGTATCAGTACAAGTTAATTTATCACCCTGTAGTAAAAAAATATCATTAAAAGATCGACAAATCTTCATCAGGGAATCACGTTCCTCCTGATTCAAGTGATTTGTTTCAATGCTGTTTTCTAATAATATTAATCTTCGCACGATTGGATTATTCTAATTTTGCATTTCAATAATCTGATATTTTTCTAGAGCTTGTGGACAAATATTTAAATCGTTTACTTCAACAGGAAACTCATTTGTATTTAAAATTGCTAGAGGAAATTGCGAATTGTTTGTTTGAATGATAGTATTGCCTACGTATACACCTGGTAACAATTCAGCTGAAGGACAAAAATAACTTGTAACCTTTGGAAGCAAGTGACAAACACTAATAATTTTTTCGATTCTCGGCAGAATAATATTGTTTGTCATGAATTGCGAGCAAAGTGGTATCATTTTTGATTTGGTCGAACTTATGGGAATTTCTAGAACTTTTAGAGAATAATCGATTTTTCAATTATTTGAATCAAAAAAATCTTTTCCTAAAATGCCCATAGATTTTATTGGAAATTGATCATCTACTATGTGAAATTTATGTGGAATTATATCGATATCACTTATTGCTATATTAGCTTGACACAAAGCCAAAGTATGAACTTGGGTTAGATTTATTCCAGTAATGGAAAAATTTAAAATATATGTTATCCCAATTTTAAATTGGGATAACATATGGTTCCTTTTTTAATAAATTCTTTTTTTATTACGCTTATGTCGGCAATGTGATTGGTTTGATTGATATCGGAATTTTGTGTGTAGTCATTTGAACACAATTTTAAAGATTCTCCACTCGAACAGCTGTGTTCAATCCGGTCTGTGCGAGTGGCTTGTCGTTTCCCGTTTTTGTAACTTCATTAATCGATTGAATGTTATTTGTAGGTCG
This sequence comes from Tipula confusa, assembly GCA_963556175.1. Classification (NCBI taxonomy): domain Eukaryota; kingdom Metazoa; phylum Arthropoda; class Insecta; order Diptera; family Tipulidae; genus Tipula; species Tipula confusa. The sequence continues at coordinate 81,775,653 of OY744475.1, forward strand.
ATTAGCTTCAGCAAACTTCCGCTTACGGCAATCCTTTATATGATGTCCTATTCTTTTACAGTATTCGCAATTTATGGATACATTATGAAAAGGTCTCGAAATTTGATTTTGATTTAAAACGGTACTAGACAAGTTTGGTGAAAACGATTTATTAGTATTTTCATAAACTCTATAACCAGTTTGAGAATTTCGTTGATTAGTTGTATTTCTACGAAAACAGGTTACAGCTGAATGCCCGATTTTTTTGCATATTTGGCAAGATGTTCGATAATCTGGTTTCAAAGTATCTGCTTTTGAAAGGCTTACGGTTGCAATTTTATAATTTAAGGTTGCTTCTTCTTCTAATGCCTTGGAAATTGCATCTTTGAGATTTGTAAATCGACAAGCTTTTATTATGACTTGTAGCGATTCTTTAAGCCTATCTTCAAAAGATTTTAACGCTGTTGTTGCGTTAAGATTTTGTATAATTTTTAAAGATTCTACTCCTTCTCGTGTAATGCACGCATTATTTAAATCGTGTAATAATTATTCAATTCTACGCACAACACTTTTAACATCTTCGTTTGGGAGTTGTTTTGCCCTAACAAGTTCTACTTGTAAATACTCAATTGGTCGAGTTTCGGAAAATTGAGTTGTTAATTCTGATTTAATTTCTGCATATGATTTAAATTCTTTAAATCTCATTACGTTATAGGCACTATCTTGTAATTTGAGTAGGATAATTTCGATAAGATTGTCTTCATTAAACTCTTTATTTAATTTTTTATGTACCATATCACAAGAAGAAATAAATTTATATAATTATGTGGGAGAACCATCATACTCGGGAATTATTTTAAAAACTAAGTTTAGATCAAGCGCCATTTTATTTTTAAAGTTAGATGAATTGCAATTTATTTGTTTGAAATTAGCGTCATAGTCGAGAGAATCCCGTTTAAGTGTAATATGATGAGATGAAAACTTAATATTGGAATGGTCAGTATTCGGAAAAATTTCATCTGCATTCAAATTTTGCAGATAATATAGGTTACAAATTTTTTCAGACGTAGAAGAATTATTATTGTTAGCATCTTCAAAATTTTCCACTTTACTTACGGTTTTTGTTTTTTCAATATTTGTAACTGTTGCGACGACGTTTTTTGATATCGATTTACTATCACTAGTCGGATTGTTTGTTATTGTACCGTCTCGATTTCTTAATTGCCTTTGAGTAATTTCCTGTTCTTTACAACCGAAGCTCATTAAATATGAACTTTAATTTATTCTTAACAAAAATATGAAATTATTTAGTAGAAAATACTGAAGATTATAAAATAAATTTTTTTTTTCGAGTGTAGTGATATATGATGATTATGATTTATGATAAAGTTGCAGGAAACACTGATGTATTAGGTACAGCTGAATTTGCATGTGTCGTATATCGATGTAATTGTAATTTTATCCACTGTTTTTTTTTAAGCTGATAATTATACTGCTGAGGAACGTGTAAATGTCGTTCGTAGATTTACAGATGAATATAAAACGTAATGAAAGTTGTACTGTAAGCCGAAGTACATGAGGTTGAAAATTTTGTCAATTAGTTTTTGTATATACAGTATACGATATTCAGAATACTGTATATCGCTGATAGGTTATGATGAATATAGCCGAAAATTTGTATTACAGTTGAACTTGATTATATTGTTATACCAATGATGAATGATGATATAATTAATTAGAAATTGGTACAACAAAAACAACGCAAATATCTGCTCCAATTTTGTAGTAAATGTTTATGTATATTGATATGTATATGATTTCTTTATAAACACAAAATTCGATGGTAATATACATAACAGTATAGCTCCATAATATACTATGTTTATAAATTAATTAGCGATCCACATGTAATTCACTTTTTTTTTTGTATTCCGCTGCCACCATTTGTAATGAATCACATTCGCGAATTAGGAAAATAGGTATATTTTAATATTAATTTAATTTTTTAAATTTAATTTATATACGCATTTCTTTTATTTAATTTTTTATATTATTGTTTATGTCCACTATCTAGTGTTGATTTGGTCAATATTCGTGACTGACTAACTACCTATCGTTTTTTGTTTTACACGAGTAGACAATAATTTATATATAATAAGTCAGGGGTTTACAACACCTACCTTACGCCGTCACCAGCCAAATCGAGGGTGCAAGAATACAGGGTCGCTTGTTTTAAATCCATCTGCACATTGCATTGCTCTAGCCAGCCTCTACAGACATTGACGAAGGTTCGGCCCTTGGATTCTGCACTCCAACAGGGGGTCATAGTTGTGTTCATCGTTGTCACCGATCGTAATTAGGTGATGAAAAATCCCTTTTCCAATCCTCTTCTATTGGGATTCGAACCCGGTACCTCCCGTCCCAAACACCGCAGCATTAACCACTGTGCTAATTGCTCGGTTTTTTGTATTTTAGAACCCAGTTGTTCAGTAAAGTGAAATATTTTCAAAAACTTATCAACCTGTTTTGGAGGGTTAAAAATGTAATCTCTTTTTTATATAAACTCCCGGTTATTCCCATCCGAGGTAATTTAACTACGAGGTGTGTTTTACACTGTAAAATTTATATGGCTAGTTATATTGTAGTTCAAGAAATGAGATGAATCAGTCGACTAAAGATATATATATATATATATATATATATATATATATATATATATATATATATATATATATATATATATATATATATATATATATATATATATGCGAGTCAATGGGAAAGTTGAATATTTTCACGGTTTTCGATTCTTCAACTGATGATTTTACACATCTGGATACTTTTGACTCTAAATTTTTAATATTCTAAACAAGTTTTCACAGTATCGAGACAATATTAACTTGTCACTCCTTTTAGGTAAAAACTAAAGCTTTTCATCTCTTAAACTTATAATTCCGAATGATTAAATGCCCAAGTTTCCTTCTGTTCACTTGAACGATTCAAAAAATATGATGTGTAGTTTACAAATTTTGAGCATCAAGATTCGGTTTGAGGTGCTGATACCTCGTTCGATTTTACTACACCATGGTTCCTGCTCTAATATGAGAATGTTATATAAATTTGTTACTAAGATGATTATATTTACTTCAAACTTATTTAGCCGTAAGGTAATGCGACAAAAGTAAAAAGTCCTATTTGGTATTTTGGTATCAACCCTTTTGTATGAATAGAATGGTTTTCAGTTCACAGAACACCTTAGTATGTCCAAAAACTTTTAGCAAAAAATTTCCAATTTTTTATATTCATATACAGTTTCACATTAAGGCGAATTTTTATCTGAATTTTTTTTTCAGTTGAACAGACGAAAATTCTGTTGGCTTTTGACGATGGTTTAAACTTTTGATTATGGTATCAATCACCTCAATAGGACCGTAATGCGTTTTATTCTACTATCATAAAAATTTTATAAATTTTTGGGCTAACCCCAAAAAATTTATGAATATTTTACTGCGGTATTTTTCTAGATAAATTTGTGTAAAAACAATTAATTAACACTAAAATTAAATGAAATAACCGTTTAACTAACAAAATATACGTTCACTCAGTAAATTGTGGTTCGATTGTTATAAACACTTGTCACATATCGTTTGAAGGTTGCTACGTTCTAAAAATCATAAAGATTTTTCATCAAAGGCGCCATCTTTTGTGTATGACAAAAATTTTTGCAACTAGAAAATCTTGTCATGGTCTTGTCATTTATCTGTGTTGATTTTAGACGAAATTTACTTTGATAATTTTTGAATACCACATTTGGTTTCGACCCAAAAAAATTGATATTTTTATTTGTCTAAATAGTAATTATAAATCAACGATGCTGAATCCAATTTCATGCAATCCAAATGTTAAAAGGATTCCCAAGAAATTTGTATGTATTTCAATTCCAAAGAATTTTATTTTGTTGGCAAAAAGTTAAATATTAAAGCGATTCAATTCAAAACCAAAATTCAACTTTTTTGTATATTTCCCTAAATTAATAATTAAGATTATTATTATTCTTAATGTTAACATTATGATATCATCTTTAAAAGAAACGTCAAATAATATATTAATCGTTTAAAACCAATATATACCGCAGTCCTATTTTGCAAGGGGTAACGATTTTACGATTGCTTAAAGCTATAAACGGTTTTTCTTATCTGGATGAATCACCAGCGCGTTATATAATCACTGTACCAGCATTAAATCGGAAAAAAATTCGATACAGTAATTCTGTTTTCGCCAATAAATTTTATTTTCTTATCTGCAAACTCTCGCTCTCTACATTATGTACCCATATATTATGTATAGTATAGCGCACATAGTATATAATTTCTAATAAGAAAAGCATTTAATGTTGATGTTTTAAATAAAATAGAAAAACCTATTTTTAATGGGAAGTAATTGTTTTTCTTTATTTTTTATATATATATGTGTTGGAAAATCGGAAAAACATATGATTTTTCACGAGTGAAACGATTTATGTTACAACGAAATATAAACATGTATTATATGTACAGTATGATCTGTAGAATACTTTACAGGTTTTACAAGTCAAGCAACAAGGTAATGCTAAAAACACAAAAGCAAGACTCATCAATTGCAGGATTCATCAACTGTAGATAAAGAGGTGGCTGCAACAAATACAATTGGCCTTCATTCCGTTCAAAATCGACATCTTCTTGTCATTCCTGGCTGAGCGAGCTAGTAACGTGCACGAGCAATGAAGCAAGCTCAAATATAAATCTCTTTTAGAACTAAACGTCCAATTCTTGGCATCGTTGCAATTTTTAGTCGACCGAGGTTCTAGTAAGACTAGGCAAAAACCACTTCTTGAGGCAGCAAATAATTTTACTTGTTATTATATCATCAACGTTTCGGTCCCAAAGCTCTTTAATGTAAACATGGCTGTCAATTAATTCTCAAAAGTTCGTCTAATATTGCATGAACATGAATACTCCAGAATCGTCTTCGTAGATATTGTAGCATTTCTTGGATACCACCATATAGGGTGACAGTGTGCGCGTGATTAATAAGCAACCGAACCAATATACATTCCTTCGGTAAAATCATCGGATGACGCTGATGTATCGAATATCAGCGTAAGTCCGCTGGCCGCCGACACGTAGAATCTCCTTGTCATCCAAGAATGGAATGAGTGCAAGCAATTTGCTGTTTATGTCAACACTACAACGAGATTTAAACGAATTAATTTCAGTAATGTAGGCGTTACCTTGTGCTTCGCGTATGTGCAGAAGCAGCGATTCCTCCATCTTGATGCCACTATGAACTTCGTTCGCCAATATTCCCGCCCAGATGGTCTAAAACTCAATATGAGCGCTGTTGTATCATAGCAATTTTTTAAAAGTCCCAAATCGTTCGAGGAGAGGGATCTGATCTCCTTTTTTGACGCATGTACTGATCTTCCACCTGGGTTGTGTACCGAGTAATGTTCGGAACGGTTTGGGATTTCATCAGCATAAGCTATCATACAAAGGTCCTCACCTTTCCACCATAGGGGATATTCTTCTAGCGCGGAGGGGGATATTTCGCGACTAGCACAATCTACTGGATTGTGTTCTGTGCGAATGTGTCGCCATCGAAGGACGTTGGAATTTTGTTAAATATATTCTATTAGATTTGAACGGTACTGCTTTAAAGACGCCGCTGGCTTGTGTAGCCAGCATAAAACTGATTATTCAGTAGCTGTCTATTGCACATTGTCACAGTGTTCGAATAGCGAGGTATGGTGAACATGCCACACCGTAAATAATGGTTTTTAATTGATATGTTTGTAGCGGCTCTGTTGGTTATTCCCGCCATAATACCTGCTGCCATCGTCGGTGGCGCAGTTACAGAAACGAAATATGATATTCACAAGCACGTTTTGTTGTTGTAGACCAACCAGTTGTGTATCATTGAATGACACACCGTTACTTGAGTCTTGGCTGAAGTGTTGAATACCACTCTAAACTTCTCGATGACCGCATGATGCCGAATATAATATGATTGGGAAGGATCTCGTCGAGAATCGGGCACCGCTTCCATATGATTTATTGCAATATATTCCCGCATAAACTCTACATACTTGGTTCGTAAATCGGAATCGCAACACAGTCTTCGTTCCAACTGATGAAACTGTCGTAGCGCTAGCTGATGAGAATTCCCAAGCACTCGGGCATCCGAGCGAAATGGAATCTGTACACTGTAGTGACCTTTGGCGTTGCGGCTGACAGTGTTTACCAAAATTTTGTCACATATATCTATAGCGGGACTTCCTTCGGTTACGCGTTCTTCGAATTTCCCGAACTTATACGAAGTAGTTGATCGAGTTGATGCTCACCGACACATCTCTTAACTGTAAAGGTGTGCAGTGATCGATCCGAGGATGTATTTGTTATGACAGGTTCAAATACAATCCATCCGAAATGTGAACGTATCGCACATGGGTCCAATATAAATGCTTTTGCAGTGGCAAGCAGAACGACACTGTTTGCATGGAGTATAACGGATCGAATGTGATCGGCTAGTCATGCCTTATGATCGAAGATCACCGATGGCTTATCTGGTAATGTGCCAGGCCTTGATTGAATTCCAGCCGATAACAGCGCTTAAGATGATTGTGGCTCAACAGCAGTTTTGTCTGATGTCGCCTTACATAATAGAGTGTTATGCTTTTGCCAACAAAGTGCACACATGCCGGATGAACATTCAGCCTGAGTATGATGTCGCTTCTAACAATTGAAACATATCCTGAGACTTTTCCCTACCTCCCAGCGCCGAGGTATGTTCATATTCCGAAAAGCTTGACATCTATAAATGCGATGTGAGCCCGAGCAACTTGGGTGCTGCGGGCGATGCTCGAGTTGAAGCAGGAAGCGATGGTGGGTTTGTCGCGAATCTCTCGCTGAAATGGATGTCTTCCGATGGTTTGTTGTACATTGTTCCGAGGAGTCGTTGAACGCATGTTCAATGCCCGTCGCTCAAAGTAAACAAGCATATCGTCGAGTTTTTCTAATTATTGAACAGGTCCTTGAACATAAACCAGTTCTCTGGCCTTCCATCAAAAGTTGGAATAGACAATGGATCCAACCGCATGTCTACTGTTTGAACATGGTTACTCTTGGTCTCCCGATCAGGTTCACAATCCGAAAGTGATCAACGCAATTTTATACACACTTGGTCATATGCTGCTTCAGTTTCGGTAAATAGTTGGTCGTGAGCAGCGATCGCATCTGCATCAGCTTCACCAACCAAAACCATATGGTTTGGCAGAACTTTATTTTTTTATTCCTTTTATATTTTCAATTTCTTCACTTTTGGCTTGCGATGCACATGTGGCGTCGTCGTGTTATAACCAAGGACTGACTTAGTCAAAACAAAAAACGGAATTAGAAAACGGTTACAATCTATTAAAAAAGAGAAAGGGAAATGGGTACGTTTTATGGTAGAATTAATACCGTCACCCACCGCCAATTGCTAGTCGTGTGAAGTGGTCGATCTCGTACAATCATCGTTAATACTCTCTCACGCAGTAATCAAATTCCTATCCTGAAAAGTATTGATTATGCTTTCGGCGTAGATGCTCAGTGCTTCCTTCAATTTAAAATTTTTCTTCTATTGCAAAACTATTTCTCCTACACCTAGGCCATTCATTTCGCTAAATTTCCGAAAGCAAGTTTTTGATGTGTTTCATAAATTTACTCATCCTGGCGCCAAAGTTTCTATTAACCTATTGACACAAAAGATCATTTGACCATATATTAATAAATACGTTAAAAAAATTACCCAAAACTGTGTAGCATGCTAAAATGTTGAGATCCGAAACACCAAATCTCCACTCAGTACTTATAAATTAACTTCTCAAGGCATGCTATTTTTTAATATCCGCTAAACTAGATTCGGATGCGCGGCTCGAGTTGCAAAAACCTTTTCGGATCCTGTGAACGATTAAATTGTACATACTTTGTAACGAATTTCAGGAGACACTTTGACGATATTCGTCCTGTACCGCCTTCTCGTCAAGGTACGGACAACATTATTATTAGTATAGATCTGTATACTTGCTCGCACGTTTTTTTACGGAATAATGTAAAACGCAGATCACTGCAGCCACCTAATACTGGATATTTGGATATAGACTGTTTTCCAAAATTTTTCACTTTAGACTTGAACGGATGACACGCCAAAATTTCAATCGAAAAACCTGGCTATTTTGACTATTAACCTATTTCGGCTAACGGACCTAAATTACTTATCGTAGAGTCGTAAGTTAGCAAACAAGCTTAACTAGACTTTTTGCTGGAATCCGCAAAAATTTTGCGATCTGGCCATGTTCCCGGGATTCCTAACAGTGTTACTAAATAATTTCGATAGATCTTCGATTTCTCTGGGTGGGGAGTGTTTGTGGCGTCCTTCATACCCTAGTTGCGTCTGAAATACAATATTGATAGGTAAAGTTCTTTCAGTACAAATTTCTGTATAAATAAATAAAAAGGCAAATAATTCAAAGGGCTATCAGAAACACTTCCTAAATTATATTGGTAAACTAGCTTTGCTACAGATTTCTTTTTATCCAGATTACGCTATTATTTATTACCATTTGTGCCTCGTAAATTGTTTCCTCCCAATCCTCATATTTCGCTTCAGAACTATGACCATGACTAATTTCTCCGTCCATTGGCTCTAGGTAATCTATATGCTACCATCACACACTGTGTAAGTTGAGTTTCACTGTTAGATTCCATTTGGCAAAATTGCAGATCCAAATGTCTATGGTTCTTTCCACTGGATGCCAATGATACACACACATACTTAATGCATTGATTGACATATTGAGAAAAAAAATCTCTCTTTTTGGGAAAATAATAGGAGTCCTTTAGTGTGACTAGTATTATGACTATACAAAAATGGGTTACTTACTCCTGAGAGTAGAGTCCCTTACAATAATAATCCTTTAACACTTCGGAACTCGAAAGTTGTATCTCTTCGTCTTCTAATTTATCTCTGATTGACAACATTTTAGCTCTAACTCTGACTAAATGTGCCGAGCAACATGTGAAAGGCTTTGGGGACTATTAAAAACGTTAAATTAATAAAAAATATTGGGGAAATTATAAATGATAGTGGAAGTTTTATTAGGGCCAATGAACAAATTTTTAAAGGATTATGCAAATTTCCGAACAAGGTTAAAATAATTTTTAAAGAAAATGTACAACCATGTTCTAAAACCAAACGGCTCATTGAGGTTATGCCTTGATCCAAAATTTCTGAATGAGGTTTTAAAACAAGACTTTTACGAAATACCTAAATAAGAAGATCTGACAGCTAAATTAACCGATGCAACCCTATTTACGGTACTGGACATTAAAGATGGATTTTATCAAATTGAACTGGACCATGAATCGAAAAAACTTTGTGCGTTTAGCTCACCGTATGGGACTTATAATTTTAAACGATTACCCTTTGGGATTAATATAGCTCCGGAAACTTTTTAAAGGCTAAATGGGAGAAATTTTGGAAATATTCCAGGTACATTCATGTATTTATAATGGGACGATATGAAAAGGAAAATGATTAGAACGAGGCGTAGCGAGAGCCAAAACATTGAATATTGCGTTTAATCATGACAAGGTGCAATATAAAGTGAAAGAAGTAAAATTTCTAGGCCATATTTTTGGCAAAAATGGTGTCAGTTGTGACCCAAACCGGATCAAAACCAATTTTCTGGTTTCAAACACGTGAGAAGTGTATCAAAATATTAAAAAAAATGATTATTCAGACACCTATTTTGCAATCATTTGATATCCAAACCCCTTAGCTTATGTCTCACTAAGCTTAAATGTCACAGAGAAAGCATATGCTCAGGTCGAAAAAGAACTTCTAGCGATAATTTATGCGTGCGTAAACTTCCATAATCATATGGAATTCTTGTAATGAGAAATGAGATATACACAAAGTGAACTCGTCTAAGGCTTCAGCGCATGATATCGAACTTGTGAAAACACGATTTGCTACTTAAGTATGAACCAAGTAACGAATTGCATATTGCAGACTATTTATCACGCAGCTTCTTAACGGACGAGCCAGCGAGAGAATTTCAAGAATTTGAGGGAATGCTTCATACTATAATATTTTAGATGAAAAGAAAGGAAAGTTGATTAAAGAGACTGGAGGGATATAGCTTTATCAAATTTATTACCCGTGTGTAAAGATGGTTAGCTGAATTCAAAAAACCAACCTTAGAAATGTGGTTAAGCCATTTTGGAAATCTCACGGAGGAATAACAAAAACCAAACAAAGAGCTAGGCACATAATATATTGGTCCGGTATTGATACAGACGTTCAAAATTTTATAGATAAATGTCAAATCTGAGAAAAATTTCAAAATTGAAATGCCAAGGAGCCATTAATTTCACTTAAAATTCCAGAACTTTCATTTTATAAAATAGCTTGTGATATTATGCAAGTGGAAAGTGATGACTCTTTAGTCATAACTGATTACTATTCAAAATGGATTGAGGCACGGCTGTTAAAAAATAAACGGGCCTCGGAAATTATCATCAATCTCAAAACTATTTTTGCTACTCATGGGATACCTAAAACCATGATATGCGACAATATGTCTTTTGTATCACAATAAATGTTTGAATTCAGCAAAAAGTAGGAATTTGATATAAAAACCTTAAGTTGAACATATCCACAGTCGAACAGGCAAGCTGAAAAAGCAGTCCACATAGCAAAAAATCTTATTAAAAAACAATTGAAGATAATGGGGATATCCAGTATGCCCTTTTAGAGTCTAGGAACCATCCGGTCACAAAGAGTCACAAACACGTAACTAACGTTGTCCGGTCACAAACACGCAACTAAGTACCAATGAGAGAGAGTATAGATATGAGAGAGAAAATATAGATTCAAAAATGTTACATAACACCAAAATTAAATGAAATAACCGTTAAACTGACAAAATACGTCTAATCATAAACTAAAAACTATTTTACAGGCGTAGCATAAGGAATATATAGAAAATAAAACAAATATTTGTTTATACAGTGCAACATCTGAAAAATGATAAAATAAAAAAATACTACAGTGGCGCAGCTTATCCTTTCCCAAATGGTGGATTCTTTGCAATAACCTAACACTGCAGCTGGGTTTGTATTTTTACCTCTCTAACCTAGATACTTTTTTGTGTTTATTTTGTTACTCCGGAATCTATACACCTCAACCACGAGGTTTTCTATTTTCGTTTCTTTGGCTTACGTTTGCATTTTTCTTTCCTTCGATATATATCTTAAAGTTTCCTCGACGTTTCTGTAGTATAACACCTCACAAATCTACAACAAAGCAAAATCCCCCTACGACTCCGATTTCACATTTAAATTTTTCTTCTAATAGATCTCTGATCATTACTTTAGCACCCTTATGGGCATTGGACAATTAGTTGCCTTCACTCTTCCCTTACCGCAATAAATTCTTTCTCTATAGTATATATAGTATGTAATCCTCTTTCACCGGTGGATATAATTTAAAAAATAATTTTTCCATCTGCGTTAAAAAGCTAGTGACCGTTTTCCTGACTGTTGAATTCTCAGTAAAATTTCTTCGCTCATAATCGAATCATAATCCTTGGGAATAAAACTTTTTGGTCTCGAAATTATTATTTTTTTAAAAGTCTCAACCTCAATTTGGAACATCGTCTGAAAAGTATCCTCCAGATCATACTATAAATATATGTGAGTGTATACTGTGTATGTATATATTAGAATCGTACATTGATTCAGTTATTTAAAAGGCTTTAGGGATAAATAATAGATTTTGGTTAAAATGAAAAACAAAAAGGAAAATAAAAATCGAAACAGGAGGAAAATATCAAAAAAATTGCAAATCGAAATTAAACACCAACAAAGGGGTTTACCTTTTTATTTTAGTTTTTCCGCAGTATGCTCTTAAATGACCTATGTATGTGTGTACAGTGTATTTTACCGCAAAAAGTTGGTTAAAGCAGTGATTAACGATCTTGGGGCAAATTATCGAAATAAACACACTGTTATGTGTTATTTGAAACTTATGTCTGCATTTTTTGTTGTATTTTTGGTAGGTACATAGATTTAATTGAATTCCATTTGTTATTTTTGATTTTGGGTTCTAGATACCTTGAATTGCTTGTAATTTAAATGCTTTGTTTGTTTAGTGTGCGCTCATGCCTGTAATTTAAGGTAAAAAAATATATAGGAACATTGTATGCTGCGGTGGGAGTTAATATGTTGATTAATAAATCTAATTTTATTGTTCACACCCAATAAATATAAAGTTATATGTATTTAACCCATATCAATCCATGGGTTGTGTCCCATAAGTATTCATTTTTGTGTACGCGTTGTACGGAAGAACACAAATATGTTATAGGAATGAGGTATGGATGACAAAAGGAAATGAATGAAAAAATAATTCTACATAAGGAAAATGTTTGTTATATGGTTAAGTAAAATATGTACTCGTTTCTTGCGCTAAGATAAATGTTAGGTTAACTTTTTTAATCTTTCCAACATTTAAGCTATCATATCAAAAAAAAAAATAGAATGATAGTTTACGATCTAAAAGAATACAACTAAAAAAAATAGGATTACAAATAGAAAATTGCCGTGGGTGCACTTTGTTGGAATGTTTAATTGATTTTTATCTCCAATTTAGGAGCATGGAGCGGCTACTAGGCTTGGTTATCTCACTCTATTGGAGGCTACTTCTTATTGAAGGTGCTTGCAGTTGTAGTTGTGTTGACTTTAAATATTTCAATGGCTATGTAGTCTGTTAAAGCAGTTTTATTGTTCTTCAGCTTCTCTATGATACTTTTAACTTCCTGGTTCATTGGTGAATGGATGTTGCTAGATTCGCTGGTGTTAACTATTAACTGTGCTTCATCAGTTTTTAAGATAAAACCAGAAGGATCTTTTATAGTTGGTTAGTCGATAATTTTGTAAGAGACCTTTCTTACACTGACCGTTCTTGTAGTGCTCGCATGTTTCGATTTGCTTCCTCAGCAGCTTTTGTTTCAAATAATAATCTGACTTCATTAAGACCTAGTATTTCTACGTTATAACGTTTCATTTCCTTTTCCACTTTGATGTTTCTGTAAGAGTTCAAGTTTTCTAATTCCCGATTCGTGAGTGATTGGTTCATTCAATCCTAGGCAGGATTCCAAAGCTCTATTTGTTCTGGTAAATAAATTTCTTCAATAAACAAAGGACGAGTAGTTCATGGTGTATCTTAAAGCAAATTAAGTATCTTAGATTTTTGCCGTATATTGAAAAGTGGCGAACCGATAAATCCACCTAAATGGTATTTGGCGGTTCTTTTTTACTTAAATATGGCCTTGAGACGAGTTTAAAAGACATTGCATGCTACATGAATGTGAATCTTTGAAATGCCCTGCTATTCTGAGGCATTTCAAAGATTCACATTGCCTATTTTATTCTTGATCTTTAAAATGCCCCAGAAAGAGAAGTCTATCGGATTTGCACATGGATAGTTTGCCAGAATTTGAAGTCCAGGGTCTGCAGCCAAAATTTTTTCGCCTTGCCTATAGCTTAAACATAGCTTTCAAAATTGTTTCTTGATAACACACAATTTACGTTATCTTCACGAGGGGAGAGCGTTAATCGGAAAATAATCGGCTGGGGCTTGCTTTTTAGTGATCTTCGTTGTTTTGTTTGTTTATATGTTACTCGATTTGAAATGGAGCGCAACATCAGATAAGACGATATTCGGCAGCAAGCCACTTGCGATCAAACGAAGCTATTCCTTTGGTCTATTTAGTCTATTTTCTGTTTCGGAGTAAGGTCGTGTGCTTTTTGGAATTTCAAAGGTTTCAGTCCAACCTCAGTTTTCAGAATGTGTTGAATCCTTTCTCTGATTATGTTCAGCTCAGAATTTGAATTTGATTTCATTTAAATTTCATGTTTGGAATTTATTATTTCCGAACGAGATAAAAAGCTTCTGAATCTGACTAAATACGGACATCAAAAAAATTAAAAAGTTAAGGCTGATACCTTTGCAGGATTTGGTTTTAACATTATTAGACTAAAATTATCTTTCTAGTGCTTTCTAATTTTGGTTAATCTACATAGAGACGTCGACTTTAACTTTAAGTTTTGGGTAATTGAGGAAGTTGAAAAAATCGTTCCTTATAGCGAAGAAGAGACATTTTGTATGGACCACTATCAAAGAACCATTAGAAGATCGGTAGATGGAAGATATATCGTAAGACTTCCATTTAAAACAGAGTTACCGCAGTTTAGGAATTCCAAACTTATGGCAATCAAAAGATTTGGCAATTTAGAAAGAAGGTTTGCAAATGATGGTTCATTTAAAAGGAAGTATTTAGACCTGAAACATATGGAGGTCTCGAGTGATACTGATGTTGGTGGATAGTATTTGTCGCATCATGGAGTTATAAAATATAGCAGTACAATAACTACATTGGGTGTTGTATTCGCTGGATCAGCCACAACTATTCAAGAAGTTCATTTAATGACCAGTTAGCGGTAGAACCAGTCGCGTAATCTAGTTTTATGGAACTAATTCTCAGATTTCGCAGACATAAAATAATATTTACCGCAGACATTGAAAAAATGTTTAGACAAATCTGGGTCAATTCAAAAGTCTGTGGTTACCAAAAGATTATATGGAGAAAGGAACCACATGAAGAGCTGACATCCTACAAGCTGCTAACTTTAACATATGGCACAACGTCAGCTCCATTCTTGGCAACACGAACATTAAATCAACTAGCATCAGGATACGAAGTGGAATACCCTGAAGCGGCAGAATTGGTAAGACATGACTTTTACGAAGATGACAAATGTTCGGGACAAATAATCTAGAGGATGTTGAAAGAATCGTAAAAGATTTGATTGTGATGCTGAAAAAAGGAGAATTGCATCTTCGTAAGTGGACTACCAATTATCCTGAACTATTACTAAGTAAACCGGACATTAATTGAGATGCTAATTTTCAAGGCAAGAGTCAAGCAGTATCAGTGCTTGGTAGTAGGTACCCCCCGGTTTGCGTCATTTTCCAATTAAAAGTAACCTTGATAGACCAAAAACTAACCAAACGCTACATATGTCATAAGATTGAAAGGTTGTCACCCGCAATCATTAAAATAAAAATATTGTTTCAGCAGCTTTGGTTACAAGGAGTTGGTTGGGACGAGGGCATACCAGATTCAATCAATAAAAGCTATGCAACCATAAGATCAAAACTCTTTAGATTGGAAGATATCCGTATAGAAAGTTGGTTGTACACAGAAGGACAAGAGATAGAACTGCATGGATTTGCGGATGCATCAGACTTGGCATATGCAGCGGTGATCTACAGCAGAGTAAAAATCTCAAATCGTTACGAAATAAACCTTGTAACTGCAAAAACAAAAGTAGCACCTTTTAAAACAGTTAGCATTCTCCGACTAGAACTCTCTGCAGTAGTGGTTACCGAAACCGGAAGTGGAATAGCCAAAACACAATGTAAAGATGCTACTTCCAGAAGAAGCACTAAAGGAGCAGAAACTGAACTTCGTGGTCCTAATTAGTAAGGAAGATAGTAGTAATTGGCTGGACAGCCTCGTTGCCCACTGTTCAAAATTCTCAAAAGTGCTACTAGTAATTGCTCGAATTTTATTACTTTTTCGAAGTAATTCGTCACGCAAAATAGCCATAAGATTAGAATTCTCAAATTATTATAACCAGGTGAAACTTGATGCCTTTAATTTTATGATTCGGCGGATACAATTGAGAAGTTTTCCTGCTGAATTAAATACCCTTACAAGCAATAAGCCAATTAACACGAACTCCAAATTTTAATCTCATTTTCCATTTGTAGATAGTTATGGTTTATTATGAGTTGGAGGCAGGTTAACTAACGAAAATTTGACCCACAAGATGAAGCATTCTATCATATTACCAGCAAAAAATAGGGTGACTGCTCTGATAATGAGAGATGAACATCTTAAGCTCTAAAAAGTATAGCATTTTAAGATGTAAAGATCAAGTTCGAGGAGTTATTGGTCGTTGCGTAAGATGCATTCGGTTAAAGGCACAGCAACAACAACAACTGGAGTGGATTATGCAGGGCCAATATTAACAAGAGTATCAAGGTTGAGTGCTGCTAAAACCATCAAAGCTTACATAGCTCTTTTTGTGTGTATGGTGTAATTTCAGATAGCGTCTGTTCTTTAAAGGTTAGAGGTAACAGGAATCTTACTCAGTCATATATAGGTTTAAAATGCAATAGAAGGGATACGTCGATCAAAAAACCATCTTACAAGGTAAAGGCAATGAAACCAGAAAACAAATGAAAGTAAACCCTAGGTTGTACATCAACTATCATGTTGGCTAATCTACCCTCCCACAATGCTAGCTCAATGGATTCCTGGGGAAGCTGCTCATGTCTATATCCATTTTAAAGAAAAAATTATAATCTTACATAATATTCGAGATAATTTCTCATGTGGCCGAGGAAATTGTAAATGACTACCAAGGAGGATGCCTCCAGAATCGGTCAGTTACTTGTATAATGCGCACGTTCAGGAAAAAATCGGCAATAGTGATTTCGTAGAACGAGTCATTAGACGTTGATTTGGTGAACCTACCACATTGTCTTGTGGAGCATTACGAGAGTTTAGTAATGCCAAATATACATCGATCTGTCTTTTACACATTTGTTCGCATATTTTTAGCAATTTGTACGTAACGTTCTGATAACTCGTTGGAACGTGGGTAATGTGGACTGGATTTTTGATGTAGATTTTTTTTCACGATGGATATTTTGTAGAACCCTGATTTTTTAAGCTTTGGGTACGATGATTTTGAACCCTTTGAATAAGATTCCCTCGTAATAAACAATTTCGTCCCTGAATTTCCAATAACTTCTATAGTTAACTGTGATACCTCTTTTTCTCATTATTGGTTCAACCATTCATAACTACACTTAATAATTATCACTTTCAGTTGATGATATAAAATGTTGACGTACCGATTTTGTCATATTTAGAACATGACTAACTTTTAGTTCTTCCTCATCTGAACCTACTGTACTATGACAATCTCCCGTCTTAATGTATCCGCTATATGAAATAATTTCCCTTTTTTATTCGTAATCTTAGGTGCGTACTGGATTGGCTTCTTGAAAATGATTTCCAGTGGCTTGTGGTTACTTTCAATTCCCAATTTTTTTTCCATAAACGTAGTCATGAAATTAACATTACTTGTACAGTGACATTACTGATCAAGCTTTTTCTCCAAGAGATGGCATTCTCGTGGATGCCATCGCACTCTGCATCAATTGACAAGTCTATTAGATACAATTAACAATCATGAACTTCTTCTTTTATAAAAATAAAACCTGATATAGGTTATTAGGGAAGTAAAATCCCACTTCTTTACATTTTGAACGAATTTGTTATAATTCGTACCTATTTTATTTGTTCGCTGGAACAGATGATCAATCGCTCATAAATCTTAGTGAAGCCTCTATATATAAATGATTAATACTAAATGTAGTAGTACTGTCATCTAGTGTGTACTAGTTATACTAATTTTACTGAGGTTACATGGAAATGGAATATAATATTGAGCTACTTAAATTTTGACTAATAAAAACAGTCAAATAAAATTCTCCCGACTTAATTCTCGGACATTCTCCCGACCTTAAGGGTATACTACCCTTAAAATTTTTCAATTGGAATTAAACCAATTTGTTTAATGGTCGTTTGTATTCGTTGTTGGCGGTTTTTACTTGTCGCGACTCTGACGAGACCATCATCGTCTGGATGAACCTCCTTAATTCGACCAATCATTCACTTGCAAGGAGGTAAGAATTGTTCTTTAAGCATAACTAGGTCACCAATTTTCAAATTATGTGTTGTGCATTTTCATTTTGTTCGCTGATGCAGATTGTTCAGATATTCTATACTGAACTGCTTCCAAAAGGTAATTGTTCGTTGTTGAATTGTGGCCCATATCTTTGAAAATTTAATCGTAGAATCTTCTTCGTACGGTACTGGTGGATTGGTTATGGGTGCGCCGATTAATAAATGACCCATTGTAAGCGGTCGAGAGTTTATGATCGCTTCTATGTTGCATGATAATGTGGTCAGCTCTTCATACGTAAAATTTATGTTTACCACCGATTCCCAAATGCCGGCAAAATGCGGTGGAAGAGGTGGTGTGTAGTGCCAAGTAATATTATTTTGTGATAGATATGTACCAATTTCCTGAATAAATCTATTTAGATGTTAATTTTTGAATTTCATTTAGGTGACGATTTACAGTTTTGTACATTTGTTGCAGTTTTCTGCCAACTCCCACGAAATTAGTGTCCCATTGTCACTATACATGTTGGAAAAAAGACCTCGTCTTGAAGTAAATCGCCGTAATGCCGCAATAAATCCATCAGTGGTACAATCAGTGCCAACTTCTATATGAATCGCCTTAGTCACGAGACAGATGAAGATTGCAATGCAACCCTTATACATTTTGGCATCGCGATCTTTTTTATTTGCCAGTGTGATTGCTCCAGTAAAATCAACGCCGGTAGTTTCAAAGGGTCTTGCAGGACTACTCTACTTTATAGGAAGTTTTCCCATCAGCTGTAATCGTGAATGATCTTTGTATCTCGCGCATGTTACACAATGTCTCACAATCTGGTTAACTGTACTTCTACCATTGATGATCCAGAATTTGTACCTTAAAATATGAAATGTTAGAGAAGGACCAGGATGTAGAAATTTTAAGTGAATAAATTCGACAATTATTTTGCTGAGGATGGATTTTTTGTGCAAAATAATTGGATGTTTTGTTGCAAACGTGAAACTCGCTTTTTCCAATCTGCCACCGACTCTTAAAACTCCATTTCTAATGTCAAGCTTTTATTTAATCGCTTGATATCTTCTTTGAAATAGCCTTGCTGAACATATTGAATAATGATGTCGTCCGCACGTGAAAGTTCAGTTGAAGTTAAGTAGATGTGTATAGGAGACTAATCGCAGGTTTGCCAAGGTTTTTGGTATATTCAGCAATGAAATTGTTCATAAATCGATGCACTCTTGCTACTACTCTATTCATTTTGTGTAAGATGAAAATTTATTAAGTAATTTCGGTAAGAAAGTTTGTTTTATTTCTGCGTGGAGTGTAGTGGTGTGTTTCTTTCGCATTTCTAAAGTAACTGCGTCACTGGTCGCTGTAAATTGTTTTCTTTTGGCCACATTGCTTGTGGTGGCTTCAGTCATATCGGTCCTTACCACCAAGACTTATGTTCTCTTAACTGGGATGGTAACAAACCTCGAGTTGCAATGTCAGCAGGATTATCACTGGACCTAACATGCGATCATTTTTCTCTTGGGCATAGAGTAAGAATTTGAGATGTTCTATTACTAATGAATGATGTCCATTTGCTGGGGTGACCGCTCAGTCAAGATAACACAATCGACGAGTCTGTCCATGCAAATATAGTATAATTCATATGCTGCATTGAGTCCATTACCGCCATTTTTTTTAACAGTGTTACCCCCAAAACTGCTGCGCATAATTCCAATCTTGGTAAGGATTTTTGTTGAATGGGAGCCACCTTTGTTTTTGCCGTCATAAGGCTGACTCGAATGATGTTGTCTGGACAAATGCTCCTACAATACACCGCTGCTGCGTATGCCTTTTCACTAGCGTGTACAAAAACATGGAATTCCACATTTCCCAAATATTTAATCAGCTTTTGTAGCCATAATTATAGAAAAATAATTTTTACTATAACAGTTGTAGGAGATAACCATCCCAATGGATCGTAAATTGTAGATGAATCAGATAACAGACCACGTTTGGTTGCTGAGGTCATTTTGGTATTTTGAACTTTAAACGAGAAATAGTCACATTGAGGAAACCACTGTAAGCCGAGGATTTTTATCGCATTTTTTCAAATTTTGGAATTATTTGCACTCCATTTTTCAGATTGAATCCAGCTGATTGCACTACGTCACTTATATCCTTTTTTAATTTTAGCATTACATCGATAGAATCGCATCCAGTCAGTAAATTATCGGCATAGAAGTCCGTTCTAATTATTTGAGCTGCTAGAGGATAGCCATTAATATTATCGAAAGACAATTGTAGTAAACATCTGGTTGCTAAAAATGGAGCAGAAATTTTATTTTATTCAGAAATTTAATTTGCGAGGAATGAAACTTGGACGAGGCAAATTCCAACGGTAGTTTCTCCAAAATAAATGTCTCGGCATTAATCGCTGAATTGGAAAATCGAGACATGACTTTTAAATTAACCACTCCTTTGGTGACAATGCTTCAAGATGCCAGTCTCGATGTTGGGATTTATGCTCTTTTCTTCGCTAAACACAAATTGCTGTAGGCAGTATTGCCTGTACATTTATATTTACCAGGTTAGTGTACAATGTAAATTCACCATTTGTTTTGGGTTGGTAAGTTACTGCATCGCTCTGCACGTTAGCGATTTGTGGATTTGATTTTGGTTACAAATAGAATTTGTTTGTAACAAAACGTTGTGTTTTCTCCTGCACTTGAAACATCTCAAATTTAACTTGCACATATCATATCGATGACCACCTCTCATGCAATTAAAGCACAGCTTCTTCTCCGCAAATAAATCTCAACGAGATGAAACGTCTATAGGGCTATAGGACGTTGTCGCATTTGTGAAGCAAATGTTATTGATCGCATAGCTGACACGTAGCTGCTGCCAAAATGTTTGTATTGGTGATTGACCAGATTGCACGATTTTTTCTGTACTGGCTCGGATGACGTAAACTCCTCAAGTACTTTCATAGTTTGCATCCGAGATTGTCACGTGCTTTACTATGTTCGCTGCTTCTTCACCTAGAAGTCCTTTCAGACACTTAAATTTATGAAGTCTCGACAATGATTCATTGTTTTGGATAGTGGCTTCAAACAAATCCTTAAACGATGGGAAGTCCTCATAATTTCCGTAAAACGGAGGAATTGAAATTTTTGGCAGTTTAATCTCTTCTCGTCCTGTACCTAGTGCAAAACTTCTGTCTTGCAACTTGTTGAAATACTATTGCTGCTATTAGATAAACGTCTTCATCGTCGAACTAAACTGCTGATGTAAATCCTTAAACATGTTGTTTCGCTTGCTAGGTTTCGTTCTTAATTTTGCTTTTAAATAAACGATCCTCAACGTCTTTGAATTCACCGTAGGCCTTTTCTAGTAATTCTAAACGGATGCTAATGTTTTCAGCGGCAGTTTCATCATTTATATTTCCGCCATAAATCTCAAGTCGCATAAAAGTACCTTTAATATTTCCGCGTTTCCGGCGTAACGCATCAATAATCTTTTGCTCTTGAACCACCATATTGCACTAGGTTTCACTCGTTAGAGTACACCATAAAGACTTACTTCGAATTTTAACAGTTTGGTGTCCATAATTTGTCGCAACGTGGTTACTCGTGTTTTTATTTTCTCTATATCCGGCTCGAAGGGCCATAAACAAATTTGTTATAATTCGTACCTATTTTATTTGTTCGCTGGAACAGATGAAGTAAACACGCTTATTTATACTCTCAAATTTATTTTATAATTTTAACAATGTACCACGGTAGTTATATTTCTTATGAATGATAATACAATAAAAAAAAACTGGTTATCAATCGCTCATAAAACTTAGTGAGGCCTCTATATATAAATGACTAATACTAAATGTAGCAGTACTGTCATCTAGTGTCTACTAGTTAAACACATTTTTCTGAGGTAACATGGAAATGGAATATAATATTGAGCTACTTTAATTTTGACTAATAATAACAGTCAAATAACAAGTTTAAATTTAATAACAAGTATTTTCTGACACATTTATTGCCTTTTTTTGTTCTCGATTGAATGACACCTTGGAGCCGGTTCTCTAGTGTATCAAATAATATTAATAATAAGACGCTTTTTACAGGCCATTGCTGGCCCCTACCATATTAACATTCTGGCTCCATCGGATTCGATCCCGAGATTGTTCTTCGTTTTGTTCTAGACAATCTGAAGAAGAAAAGTCGCTGTTCTTTTATTTCATGAACGAGACCTGAAATTTTCAATAAATTCATGATCTCGTGGTTGTATTAAACTCGGTAAATGTCGTCATCGTCGCGTTTAGCTCGAATGTTATTACTCATCTCTCATACTCTCTCGTTAGGGTCCAGCTCTCACACCCATACATAACAACGAGTAGAAACCACGGTTTTTCGTTAAGGTATACAAAAGTGAAGTTAATTAAAATATCATAATAAATTCTTTATTAACGAACTTTTAGTTGTTCCTGACTCGGTGTACCATAACTATATAAAAATAACTATTCTAGTTTTTTTATTTCTTTTGGACTGCTCTAAACTAAAAAACGTATCCTAAAAACCCATAAAATTTGAATCATCGGTTTTGTTAATTCATACAAGTTGTCGAATGTCACCAATCAAAACTAAACAACTTTATGTTGGTTATTTATATCTACCATGCATATGCATACCAAACAATAAAAATAAACTTAAGTATGCACTTAACTTACATAAATAAACCGAGCACATAAAAGTATACTCAATCCCGATTAAAGTTTTTTTTACGGAAAGCAAAAACTAAAAATGTTCCAAATTCTATATCAAGCAAATTTATTTTGCATAAAACGAATATCATGCTTCGTAATAACAACACCAACAACAACAACAACATAAAAGTTTATTCTATCAACAATTTTTATCAATTTAAGAAAAAATTTAAGTAAAATTCTTTCCAAACCAAACGAAAACTTTTTTTTTTTTTTTTTTGGTTCAAAACTTTTAGCAACCAAATCACAAACATTGTGTTTGGGACATCAACCCAACATAGTGTACTACTGCACGAAATTTGGGGAAGAGAAAAACGAGACGTTTTCGAACAAGTGTATCATTGTTATGACAAAATCAAAACACAAGACGAAATAAAAAAAAAAAAAGCTCAAAACTTCTGTTGACTTTGTGTTTGTCGACAGATAAACATACATATACGAAAAAAAAAAGATACTGTCTCTATTGTATGCTGTGTTGGGTGTATGTGTCTTTATATATTTTGGGGAGACAATTTCCATTTTTTTTTTTTGTTAACCAATTTTCCAAAGTCGATTATTAGATTAGGGTAATTCTTATATTATCATCACCTTTTTAATATTATTAGATGCTTAATTTGTTACATAAGCTTATTTCTATACGTAATACATAAAAACAGACAGATACTGTGTGTATGTGTGTGGGAGGGATCTTGTTTATATATAGATAGATATATGTGTGTCACATTATGTTATTTGGATTAAAATTATAAAGTTTATCGAGAGCACACGAGTTAAGGAAGAAAACAAAGTAAAAAAAAAAATTGAAATCTGTCTGCCATACATATAAAACAAACAGATATGCGATATTTAAATTAAGCCGTCAGCATAATTTGCGTATATAAATTTTATTACGATTATATTATGATACGCCAACACATAATATATTTAGTGCTATCGATACTATTGTGTAGTGTATTAGTGAAATTATGCTGAAGGTGAAAAACTTCCAATCGAACTTTGACTATTCCATAAACTTGGGGCGAAAAACAGCGCGCGGCCGAATCGATTGAAATTTTTTTTTTGGTACGATAAGAAATTTGTATTCAATTTCGATTTGTAAATATGGTAAAGTCGTCTCCGATATCATAAAATACACATAAAATCATATTATTAATGGTTCATAAATTTTGTGTTCTATAAATTATACATTAAAATGGAATAAGTACATAAGGATGATTATACTGTCATGTCTGATTGTGATCGATTTCAAACTAACTATACAATTTTACCCTATAGACACACCTTGGAAATAAATTTATATTATTTGAATTTAATTCACCAAAAATGATTTATTTATTTTTTTTGCCGCATCGTCTCGAAATATTTGTTATAAAGGCTTTAAGTTTATTTTAAAGTGACACAATAATGGCCTACTCCCAATTTTACACTTTTCTGAACGTTACAAGCGATACTTTGTGGAACTATCTATTTGTCCTAATTCGATTAGTGTGGCAAAGCAAAGGTTTATGGCTTATCTTTAGGAAAGGAAATGGCTTAAAATGACAAAGCATTCTTTTACACATATATTGGACAGAAACACTTCTCTGGGAAAAGAAATTACTGAAGGATTTCGTCTGAATTATCGATCAGACACTGATCAATTTTTTTTGCTGATCATAATTCTTTCTAAGTATGATGAAAAATCTCGTGTTGTATATCAAGTGTTCTTGATTTTTCAGGAGGCCATTAAAAATGAAATAGATAAGGTTAGAATGGCTGTTAACGCACACTTAGACCGGTGACGGTCCATTGTGATACCAAAATCCTACTCCTCTTTCACCTTCATTGGAACCATTCAGAGCTACTTATGTAGCGTAAAATATCTCGCATATCGCAGTTCTCGAGATCCATAAGGCCTACGAAACAATACTTACCTAGATATTTGTACCTCCTGTAAGCTAGCGCCGGGCATGAGCAGAGGAAGTGGCTCACAGTCTATTCCTCCTCCTCATCCAGACAGCTTCTACACAACTCATTTACCATTGACACAAGCTTCCTCGCATGCTCCCCAATAAGACAGTGTCCTGTGAGCACCCCACGACTATACTTAAGTCAGGTCTACGTAGGGATAGAGCAGTGTTTTGTAGAGCTTCAAGTCCAGTTTCGGCCAGATTTGCCACGCTAAATTGCATGTTATGGTGTTATTCCACCTCTTCTGTGCCGAGGCTATCGCCTCATTTTTAACGCCATAAAAAGCGCTGCTACAGGCCTCCCCAGATTTTCCCTTTCCGGTTTCAATTGGAGAGTTGTACCTTTCTTTGCCAGTTCATCAGCCCTGCAGTTTCCCAGAACGTTCGAGTGACCAGGGACCCAGACTATCTGGATATTGAAATGCTCGCTCATCGTTAAGAAATGAGTGGAATTTTAATGCTACCGCGGACGTCAGAGAAATTGATTCCAGCGATTTGATTGCCGCCTGACTGCCCACATATATTGTTATATCCCTTGTGGATATGACATTATGCATCAACCAAGTCAGCGTTTCCTCAATCGCTCCCCATCTGCCTGGTACAACTGCAGTGATCAAGAAGACGAACGGATATACTCACATTTAATTTGTCACAATAGACTCCATCTCCAACTTTGCCGTCTAATTTGGAGCCGTCTGTTTAGAATTGTATACTTCCAGTTTCCGCTGTTGACCTGTTCTGCCAGGATTCCCTTGAGCGGATAAGGGTCCGGAAGCCTTTTTCAAAGCAAACAATCGGTATTGTGTAGTCACTATTTGCCAAGACCTCCTTAAGCGAACTGCCAATCGTCGAGTGGCCCGTCTGTAGTCATTTCCACTCAAAAACGGCAGAGAGTCGTGCAGCCGTAGTTGCCGCTCTCTGTTTACCAAAGATGTCAACAGGAAGAAGGCAGAGCACGTGTAGGGGTTGTCCTCAGTGCCCCGCTTATAAGCAAGCAGGCCGTTCTTTGTACCTTCTCCATCATTTTTTATAAGTTTTCTTGTCTAGTGCTGGCCACCAAACACTCACCCCATACATCAGAATCGGTCTGACTACAGCGGTGAAGAGCCAGTGTACCAGCTCTGGTTTTAGACCCCATCTCCTACCGACGGCATTTCTACATGAGTACAGAGCCATGGTAGACTTCTTTACTCTAAAATATTAGGCTTCCAATTTAGCCTACTGTCCAAAATAATGCCCAGAAATCTTGCCTTATCAGTAAAGGCCAGTGCCGTGCCTTTTAAGATAGGAAGGACGACTACCGGAATTTCATATTTCTTGGTGAAGAGTACAAGCTCTGTTTTGGATGGATTTCTACCCAGCCCACATTTGCTGGCCCACTTTTCAATGATTAAGAGCGCGTGTTGACTTCCATGACTTCCCTAATCGTGCTTTGGTACCTACCCGAGATCACGATCGCTACCTTATCTGCATACGCTTTCACTCCTATTCCCTCTCTCTCCAGTACCAAAAGTAACCCGTTGATTACTATGTTCCAGAGAAGAGGTGTTAGGACACCACCTTGCGGAGTTCCTCTAACTACTCGCCTCCTACTATCTCCGCGTTAACAATCCTGCATTCCAGCATTTGATTTATCAACCTCCTTAAGGGGTAGTCGACATCTAAGAAAGACAGTCCTTCCTGAACTGCCTCCGATATGACATAGTTAAAGGCGCCTTCTATATCGAGGGAGGCTACCATACAGTACTCTTTCGAGTGGATTGATTTCTCAATTATTTGCACCAGGAAATGCAGAGCCTTGTTCATAGATTTCCCTTTCCCGTACGCTTGCTGAGAAGTCGCCCAATTACTGGGTTTTATTTTTGCACGTAAGTACATGTCAATCAGTTTTTTCAATGTTTTCAACAGAAAGGATGATATAATTCTTAGATTCTTTGGATAGGCCTGAGAACTCTTCCTCGTTTTCGGGATAAAAATCACCCTAACCTCCGTTCATTTCCTAGGAATATAATTCAGCTTTAAACAACCCCTGAAGATCACCTCTAGCCATGGGAGAATGCTAAACGAGTGTTTTTGTAATTCCACTGGGATGATACCGTCCGAGCCTGCTGATGTATAGGGTCTAAAGTCATTTGGCGCTCATAGGATCCGGTTTTTGAACACGATTTCCTCCGGGCATCCCGACGATAATTTTTCTCTATTCCTACCAAGCTCCGTCGGCACATCCACGCTACCTGGGAAATGGGTTTTTAATAAGAGCGCCAATGATTCTCCCCACTAGACGTTGTCCACAGCTCAACTGGTTTACTTAAGTAACTAGCGCTCATTGGGCTCGTAGATAACATTTTCCTGAGGCGTGAGGTCTTCGAAAAACCTTCAATTTTATCACAGAATAGTCTCCAATACCTCCTCTGCGCCATCCTTAATTCCTTTTTATACTTTTTAAGGCGCTCCTTATAGGAGTCCCAATCCTGAGCTTCCCTAGAGCCTTTTGATCCGTTTAATGCTTTTCTACACCCTATGAAGGAAGGAAGGATTCCCAAATCTCTGTACCACCATACCGGTTTCTTCTTCCCCTTAGATATTCTCTTGGGGAAAGCAGTGTCCAAGGACAAGTTATAGGCGCGTGATTTCCTCTACCAGGAAATTCAGCTCCTTCTCTAAGGCTGGGGGCTTTGGAACATCGGTTGGTAAGAGTCGTACTAACACTTCCCTGTATTTGTTCCAGTAAGTCCTTCTAGGATTCCTGAAGGCTTTCCGGATAACAGTGTGAATGTCAATATTAAACGTCACGTACCGATGGTTCAAAAAGGAGAGTTCCTTCGCCACCCTCCATTCTTTGACCATATGTGTAATGGAGTCTGATGCAAAGGTAACATCCAGTACCTCCTCCCTGTTTCTGATAATATAAGTTGGCTCCTGCCCCACCCCACATTACACAAGGTTAGTCCCGAATAAGTAATCAAATTTGATCTTGTCCCGATTTGGTTAGTCTGAGGATCACGGCCGCCCAAGCAGACTTAGAATAGTGAAGATTAATCTGAACCATGCTACGCATAAATAGATTAACTTACTTTCCTTCATATACACTCCGCTGTTGCGACAGGTTTTTCTCTTTCGGCCTTTGGTGGGACGTCAACAGTTTTGATGCTCCCTTCAGGTCCACCTTGTTGTCTCTTTTTGTCACCCTTCTCCCCCATCGACTCGAGACGATATTCCTCGACCGAGTCCAGCGATAGGCGTTAATTGCTCTATTCCTGAACTCCCAAAGTCCCGTAAGTTAGAACCTTCGTCTCTTTGTTCCTCTTCCATTGGTAGGTCTTCCAATAGCTTCCTTATCCCATTTAAACACCTTTAGGGTAATCGACCCGAAGCCGATTAGCCCCTTTGTCTTAGCTAGAGGGACTAGGGACTCTTTGTTCACCACTAAAATGGATTACCTAGATCCTCCCTTCGCCTCCTCCTGTTTAATGATCTTTCCATTGTTCGTCGGAAGATCAACATCAAAAAAGGAATAATAAATACCACATGACAACATCGTCAGTCCACATGGTTCTGACATATGCAAATAATATCTGTGTATAATTGGACTGAATGGCACTTTGGTTTAAATTTGTCTTATACTTCAGCGTTTTTTGGGCTCATGTTAACCCCGATTCCTGAAATGTAATGATAATTCACCGAGAAATTGGCGCAGTGGTTAAAGCTGCGGTGTTTGGGACGGGAGGTACCGGGTTCGAATCCCAACGGGGGAGGGTTGCAAAAGGGATTTTTCATCACTTGATTACGATCGGTGATGACGATGAACACAACTATGACCCCCCGTTGGAGTGCAGAGTTCATGGGCCGAACCATCGTCCATGCCAGTACAGGCTGGCTGGAGCAATGCAATGTGCAGATGGATATTTGAAACGCGAACCTGTATTCGCGCGTCCTTGATTTGGCTAGTAATGGCGTAAAGTAGGACGTTAATTAACCGCGAAAGAGTTGGGTGAGCTTCGGCCCCAAAACAGATTGCATAGAAATAAACAAACAAACAATGATAATTCGATTTTTTTCGTAATTAAGGAAATGTGACTCTTAGTCTATCTTACCTGCTAGTAATCTAGGATTATTTAATTTCGACTGCAGCAAGCTCCAGGCCATTTCATAATTATCTGATAAATATTGATAAAAGTTGGCTGATTAGTTGAACTACACTTTTCTGTAACTGCAATTTGATATGACATTTTCACATTAATGAATAGCTGGTTGTTTTGGTGGATGCGAGCTCCGTAAATATATCACTGAAGAAGCTCCACTCCTCATATTCTCCATTAAATGTTGGAAGTTTAACTTTTGGCAGTTTTACTTTTGTTGTTCCGACTGAGGTTTTTGATTTGGGCTGGTTTTCTTCTAACCACACTACCATGGAGTCCACCTTATCCTTAAACATTCCATTCTATAGTAATCTTTCAAGGAGTAATCTGATTTCTGCTTCCTCTTCCGGTTCTCCAATGAAGCAAAGTGAATCAATCTGTTCCAAAATATCTTGCCTCTTAAACCACCTTTTGTTTTTGTTATCGTCATTAGTTTGCACTTGAAATTGGCAGTCATTTTGCTCTTTTTGTTTCCTCATTTGTGATTCTTGATTCCTCCGATTGTAATGTATGCGCTGCTGAATAATCTAAATGTGGTTGCAGCTTTGAGAATGCTAAAAAATTGTAGGTTCGAATCCACTACCACCTTATTCAAACACCGCACTTATGTATATAGGGTATAGAGTATATAGCGGGAATCTTTTGTTAACCCCATAAAGATTATGCAACTTCATATTTAAAAAAAATCAATAGTCGTTTCGTTCCCTTTAATATCCTGTAGGCTTTAAACTTATAAACATGAACAAAACTGTCAAAAAGTAAAAAAAAAAAAAAAAATTGAAAACTCGTTATCTTATTAAAATTTTATTGTTTACGTCAAAAAAAAAATTTTTTCATACAAAATAAACTTGGTACACGCGAAAAATTTTTTCATATCTTCAACTCATTGTTCGTAACAGATGATCGTACAGGACGACATGATCGTATTTTTTTGAATAAATTATAATACGTTTTGTATTGCTTCCAGGCGATGGGGCCATCGGATCTACCACAATTATTTTTCGATCATGACGGTTGGTAAAAATCAATCCGTTTAGTGGATCCATTATAGGCTAGAATAAAAAAAAAAACGAAATCATTAAAATGTTGTAACTTAATCGACTGCGGTGCATGCATATAGCTGACGATATCGCATATAAAATATTTACAGTATAATTTTACTATTCTACATACGATAAAATGTGTATAGGATTTAAAGTTTAGTCGTACTCTACTCATGCAAAAAATTTTATGTAGCTATATATATGAATTTTTTATGACACATTTAGGTGATGATAGTTCTCTGTATGTTCTGACGTAATTTATGCTTTTATTTGTTCTGTTTTGCTGGCGTTAGACAACAATAAAAAATAAAAAACAAAACGACAAGGAAACTGAGTAATGCATTTGGAAAGTTGTATTGTTTTGTTGCAAGAACTTAAACTTTAACAAGATATAATGGTTTTATTATGTAGTTATAAAACTACAAAATTTTACTCGACTGTATACATAATCTGCTTTAGTGTCGTACAGTTCATATGGATTATCATTCGTTTTACGCGACGCTGAGTGAAAAAAAAACTTTAATTAAAAATCATGGTAAAAGGTGAACGATTTTGAAGGCAAAAAACGCAAGAATGATGCAAGGTTAAAATGCAACACATTAGCAATACTAAGAAATTGCAGCACCAAAGCGAGGATGTCACAAATCAAACGTCATAATAACAAGCCTTTGACTCAAATCGGGATAGCTTATGCAGTGTGCTCTGCCATGTCTGACGGAAAAAAGATCTCTATCCCCAATACTCTTGAATCTCATGTTAGAATGTTTCTTTCGTAAAAGTGTCCTCAGGACATCATCTTGTGCCGGCATATGCAGATGATATCGGTGTAATTGACTTGACTGGCAATGGTGTCAGAAAACAGTTGTATGATTTTACGCGTCTTTTTGCATGCAACCGTCCTTTGTATTCTCTACGCCCCCCCCTGCTAAAGTCAAAACATTTTGCAAATTCCGACCAAGAGAAGTTGTTCAATGTGTTTAAGGTGTTGGTGTCCTGCTGTCATGTATATAAGAAGATTTGACCCTGACAGATAAGTATGAAAGATAAAAAGTCAGGAATCTATGGCTCAAGACGGACGCTGCAAGTGAACAATTACGACGACCTAATTTTTATCATTTATGCTATTTTTAAAGAGGTAAATATCAAAGTGAGACTAACCATGGTTTGGATTCCCTACGTCTCCTGACTACAATAGATGGCTGCTGATATTTACAAGAGAGTCATATCTATTATATGGGTACCGATCGAAATTTTATAACTGGATTTGACGAAACAGGGTAATTCAAAACTGGCTATTTTAAAACGAGATAAGGTACAAAACGAGATATGGCACAAAACTGGATATTTCAGAATTGGATATTTCAAAACGAGATAAGGTAATTTCCCAAAAAATATTTAAAATCCCATTTTCATCCTACATATCGAATTTCATCATGATCGGTTAAGAACTCACCGAGTTCCTTCCTAATTGGCCATATTCCAGAACTTTCCTAAAAAATCATTTTAAGCTTAAATCACATGTCGAAATATCCTGTTTTGAATTATCCAGTTTTGTACCATATGTCGTTTTGTACCTTATATCGTATTGAAATATCCAATTTTGAAATATCCAGTTTTGTACCTTATCTCGTTTTGTCAAATCCTTTTTTGAAATATCCAGTTTTAAAATGTCCAGTTCTGAGCGGTTCCTCTATTATATGTATTGCCTTAAACATGACTTTAATGGAACATAACGAATTCTTTTTAGAGTCAGCAAGAGTGCTTCTTATTTTGCTAAACGCTACTTGGCAGTCTTCTGGCTGCCAAAAGTGCTTTTTTTAAATTATAAAATCCTCTGCATTACGAGAGATCTATAAACTAGTAATCTCGAATCTAAAGTAATATCTTAGGTCTAAGTTATTAATTTAAAGGGAGAGTTTATACAACTGTCAATTCGACTTTATTTGATTAGTATATGGCAAAGTGAAGTAATGCCTAAGGAATAAAAACTGGGGAGGTTATTTGGAAATCATAAGAAGTATCTCGTTTAAAAATTTCAAATTATTGTGGCATACATCTCTTTTTACGAGAGAGCTTAAAATGTACATACTATTTAAATGTTGAGGTAGAAATCTCCTTGCTATCGGTGTCTCCACTTGGAAAGGAAATAACAAAAAACATTTGATTCAAATGGTCAATCACTGATGTAGTTTTTTCACTCAAATAAATATTACAGATATTTTTGGATTACAATGAACCATTTCCAACAAAGGAGTAGCGGTTTCCCGTTTACGATCTAGTAATATAAGCTTTTGGTTCACGTAGTCCTAGCAGGGTTACTTTTTTCTTCTATAAAGTCTTCTATATAAAATCATCTTTTTATATTCTTTTACTTAGATGAACTTTTGAACTTGCAATCGTATCCGACCTATTGAATAAAGCAGGGTTGACAATAAAAGTCGAAAAAAGCCACTTCGAGATCAAAGAAGCATCTTAGATATCTAATTTGTGAGAAGGAGTTGCGAACAGATCCATCAAAAGTAACTAGTTTTTCTAATTTTCCAGCTCCCAAATCTGTAAAACAGACGCACCGCTTTTTGGGTATGGCTGGCTGGTAGCGGGGATTTTAATATAATTAGTCTGAAGTTACCGCTCCAATCACAAATTTACTCAAGAAAAGTGTTAAAATATCTCCTATCAAACGCACCTGTATTATAAAATCCGAATTTTTCTCAGCAATTTTTTAATCGGTGTGATGCAAGAACTCCAGGTATAGATAGTGTGCTGTTCCACAAAGATGGTGAAAGTAATGAAAAACCAATATCCTTCATGTCACAAAAACTAAACCCTGCTCAGCGAAATTATACTGTGACTGAGCTTGTATGTCTTGCGGCAATAGTTAGTGTGAAGAAATTTTGCGCTTATATTGATGGGTACAGGTTCACAATAATCACGAACCACGCTAGTCAACAATAGCTAATATCGCAAAAAGAGTTAAGTGGACGGCTAGCTCGTTGAGCTCCTTAGACAGGTTACGACGCCTTTAATATTGGCCTGCAATGGCATGTCAAGTTCACAAGTACGTGACAAGTTGTGAAATTTGTAAACAAACTAAATCTACCAATCAGTGCTTACGACCGCCTCTTGAGAATCAAACTCTATCGAAAGACCCTGGCAGAAAATTTATATCGATTTGTTGGGACCCTTTCTCAGAAATTCCAGGGAAAAACCCGTTATATT
This sequence comes from Tipula confusa, assembly GCA_963556175.1. Taxonomy (NCBI): domain Eukaryota; kingdom Metazoa; phylum Arthropoda; class Insecta; order Diptera; family Tipulidae; genus Tipula; species Tipula confusa. The sequence goes on from OY744475.1 coordinate 81,808,641, forward strand.
GATTGTGTTAGATAATTCAACTAAATTTTCGTTCCTACCATTAGCTAAAGGTACAGCGGTGTTAAATTATTTCACGAGTGAAACTCTGTTCATCAGTCAACACAATATTCTCCACACTTCTTATTTGGGTATCACAAGATTTCTCATGCTCGGGATTACCACTTGTTGCGTACTATCAAATCATTAGGTGACTTTGTTTGGTTCGCAATGGTTAGAGACTAATAATCGGTTGTCTTTAACACATAATGAAGTAAGAAGTAATGTGGTAAAATCGTACAATAAATACTCGCATTGCTATAATTTAAGAACTAGAAATCGAGTCCTAGAAATGGGGCAAACGGTCTTCGTAAAGCAGCCTTCTGTTAGTGAAGCAGCGAATAAATCCACCGCAAAATTTGCATTCCAATATTTCAAGGCATTCGTAAAAGAAAAGAGGGGTAATCTATATTTCGTCCTGGTGGATGAATGTAGAAGTAAAAAATTGTTTTTATGTGGAAAGAACGATGGCGGGTGGAGTAGGAGTAGTGAACAACGCTGTGTTGCGGAGCTGCTAAATATATCTATCAATATATCTAGCACACTTTAGAAAAAAAAATAGTGTAACATGGTTAATGTACAGGGTTATAACGGGACCCCACAGCCGGCAAATAGTTACCCATTAAGTGTGGGAATTCGGTAAATGGCAAACAAACCATGGGGTCACAAGCGTACGACTGTACAATGCTGACTATTATAAATTATTTACCTCCTGAATTTGGTGATGGATCTGCCTTTACTCTCGTACTGCCGAGTTCCTGGATTTTCCCTTGATTATCGTCTTTGATAGCAAAACACTATTTCCTTTAGTGGTATTACCGCACTTATGCTTTCAACAATACATACGGCTTTCAAACCGAGTGGATAGTAGGCTTTCTTATAGGTCCTAGTGATATGCTATCACCATCCACTTTTAGTTATATTTATTACCGCACTAACATATTGACCAAATCGCTTTTTGTTGTGAAACATCTATTGGCGCGCCTTAATGGTAAGAACGATTTGTCAACCGGTACGTAAAACGGGATGACGCGTGACGATAGGCGCGCCTCGACTAAATTTTGAATGGCACTTTAAATATGTATACAACCAAAGACGTTTTTATACCAAGACCGATTAATGACCGACCATCACTTATATTTCTACATATCCGACTACTGATTGTAGTATTGATATCAATGTGAAAATAGCAACGATGTATGTCTGTTTTATTTATTTTAATTTATTTTATACCAATACCTATTTATATTTTGTACAAAATCAAAAATCAACACAAATGTATTACAAGCCTGATTGTTGCATCGAGTACGCAGATACTCTCTTACATTTGTCCATTTATACTTGATTGTGTCGGTGCGAAAATAGCATAGAAATTGTTTGTTTTTTTTAAACTAAAATTTTATAGTGTACCGATTACCAATCCTTTTAAGTATAGGTGGAAAAGAAAATGAAAAAATATTGGTGACAATCGGGGTTGTATACTATAGGAAGTTTTGACAAAATCAAATACATTTTCCTGGGTACCGGTCGAAACTGGATATTTTACAACTGGATTTGACGAAACAGGATAATTCAAAACTGGATATTTTTATAAGAGATATGGTACAAAACTGGATATTTTAAAACAGGATATTTTGACATGTGATTTAAACTTAAAATGATTTTTTAGAAAAGTTCTGGAATATGGCCAATTAGGAAGGAACTCAGTGAGTTCTTAACCGATTATGATGAAATTCTATATGTAGGATGGGAATAGGATTGTAAAATGATTTTTTTGGAAAGTTCTGGAATATGGTCAGTAAACTTGGTGAGATCTTAACCGATTATGATGAAATTCGATATGTAGGGTGGAAATAGGATTTTAAAATTTTATTTTCATCAATATTTATCGAACTTCATCATAATCGGTTAATCGGTTACATATCGAACTTCATCATAATCGGTTAATACCTCACCAAGTTCCTTCCTTATTGGCCATATTCCAGAACTTTCCTAAAAAATCATTTTAAGTTTAAATCACATATCGAAATATCCTGTTTTGAAATATCCAGTATTATACCATATCTCGTTTTGTACCTTATCTCGTTTTGAATTATCCAATTTTGAAATATCCAGTTTTGTACCTTATCTCGGTTTGTCAAATCCTATTTTGAAGTATCCAGTTTTAAAATGTCCAGTTCCCCATTTTCCTAGTGTGGGTTATTATATTTTTGTATATTCTTAATAGCATGTTGCCGTGATGGAAATTGTATTGTTTGCTATGCATTTTTTGTTTTCTTTTATTCATATTTTATAGTAAAAAATCAAAACAAACTATATAAGTGTTGGTTTGTTTTTAAATTTGGCCGTATATGAATATAACCAACACTAATTTCAGTAGTCGCTTTGTCCCTTTAAATTTGGAATAATAGGCCTTGGTAATATAGACGTTTTTGATACAACATTCAAGTTATCACTTGTTTTGCAAAGCACTTTACGATTGTTTTATCAAATTGAATGTTTTTTAATTACTCATGCTGTGTACCTCAGAATGATTTTGTTAATTTGTTTTGAAATTAAAAAAAAAAAACAAATAAAGCAAAATAAAAAAATGGGCGGGTCTTACTCTGTTCACTATAATTTTATTTGTTTTTAATTTTTACCAAGCGCAAACGTTTCCATTTTATTAGCGCATTAGCACTTAGACACGGACACAGACTTTTGTACTAGTGACATCTGTTGGCATATTGCTTGAACTAACAATATATCGATAAGTTTAGTTTGAAAAGTCTTCAAGGCACAAAGCATTAGACTGTGTGCCTCTGACCGATTTTTTGGCTAACTGTACGTCTTTTAAATTTAAGTAAATTTAAGTGTAGTTCTGCTAATTATTTTTAGATGGTACTAGTGTAAAATACATAGACTGTAAATTTGCTTTTCAAATTTCTAAATTTGTGGCATTTCAATTTTCCGAAAGTAATTAACAAAATATAAAATATAAAATTTAATTTTATATTTTAAATTTAAATAAACATTCTTTACCGTTATTACATTAAGTTACCGTTATTGTAAACTATCAAAAAAAAACACAATACTAAAAAAAATTACAGCGGCTTATTTATATTTTTGTTTGACGTCCAGTTAAATAATAATTGAAGAATCAACTCACAATGAGTCTTTTCGTCAGCTGCCAAGTGAGTAATAGCGAAATGTAACGTTGAAATGAAGTCGACAATTTAGACCAAAAAACGGCCGGAAGCGCACAGTCTAACTAATAAAAATATTTTAAATAGAGTGCACCATCAGTTTGACCATTTTAAGTTAGTAATGGATCGTTAATTTTCCAGTAACGCTCTCTTTGAATTTATGAAACAAGCTGTTGATATATTTATCCTTTAGAGAGGTATTCAGTATATGGGTTTTGTAATATACTCATCACATTTTGACTTATTTCGTATTGGTTTATCGTAAACGTTTGTCGTAAACCAGTTGTATGGTGATGGTTAAGGTGTTTGCTTAAATACACCGCGGTCTTATCTAACTATGCCATGGTTTGCCTAATCGCATGAATTGTTGTAAAAAATTTGACGTAGATTTGGAATCTTTTTTTCAATAATTACTTTGTTTGGTGATTATCCTAGTTTTGGCCGCTTTACATTCTTTTGGTGTTCGTAATTGCACCTTTTAATCTATTCAAAAAGTTTGCAGCTACATTGTAGTGATAAATATTGAAACCATTATCCTCGCTTCTTTCTCCCACTATGAAAATTTATTCATTTAATTCTTAAACTTCTTATAATTCTTGTTGGAATAATTTTTGCTGCATGAAAATGAATTTTGGTTTTGTTCAGCAGTCTGCTTTAAAAAGTTGTTAATGCTGATTTCCTTTAGTTTATCTATGTTTTCGTACAAACTTTCTTTCATTTTTATCAACCTAAGATTTTAGTAACCAGTCGGATCAATATATGATCTTAGATGATTCAATATCATTTCTTATTCTTAGAAAGTATGATCATGATCAATTTGTCTTTGGGACATCTTACTCTGGTTGTATTTATTACTATCTTATGACTGTTTTCGAAATTGACCAATCTACTAAAATCACAATTGCGGTCAGTGACTTCAACAAAGGTTCAACAAAAAAAGTATTATTTAATTGCACCACACACACAACCCAAAAGTCCAACGCATATAAATAGAAGAAAACTTTACGAAAAGTATCATTTAAAAATATATTTCCCCAGTCCCTGCCGTATTATATTATACATTGGTTGTGTATACCAATAAAAGAAAATATTTACCGAAACATAAAAAAAAAGGAAAAAAGGAAAATGGAAAACCAAAATAAATACGTGATATAATTTTTATTTACATATAATAGAATATATTGATAGTCTCTCATATGTCGAATATATATTCATATATAAAACGGTTTTAAGTAATATACCTTTATACATAAAAATGTACAGGGTGTTGAATATATATTTACGTAAGTTGTAATCAATTACGGGGTCCAAGTGTTGCTGAAATTTTGCGATAATATATAATATATGTGTGGATTAAGCGAAGTCGAGGACATTACAATAAAATTCAGGTTTTTAACACCCTGTACATTTAAATGTTTTAACATATATTAAACATATATCAACATTCAATAAATTAAATATAATTTTCATGTAAATATTGGAAAATTTGAGAAATCTGAGCTTTTCATGTTACACACACACACTTATTTTATGCTTTTGTGTTAACTTTTGAATATCGTGATCCTTTGCCGTATGTTTTTTGAATATTTGGAAATTTATTATTTTGGAAAAATGGGTGCAGGGAGTGTTATTATAAAAGGATTAATTTTTTTGTGCGTGTATAAAAAACGTGAAAAAATTTTCTTTGAGAAACTGTAATCGAAATTACTTTTATATTATAAACGATAAAAGGATGTTATCTCGTATCCACAAACTAATGATATGGTCAAAAGTTCCATAGACAAATAAAAAATGCACTCAAAGCGTGCAATAACATTATCCACTGGAGCATTGTAGTACACTTTTTCATGTTGGAAATACGAGCATTTGTAAAACAAAGATTTACTGTGTTCACCAGCAGAACTACTTTATAAATCAGCTTTACGGCTTCAACTAATTAGCAAATGGACTATGAAAGGAAATAATAATCACGTTTCCATAGGCAGATAAAACCAGCTTAAAGACCCTATAGCTGAGATCAACCTGAAATAACCTGAATTTTCTTTACTAAGCTATTACTTTTATCTATGCTAATACTGCTTTGCTCATTTGGTTTGAATACTTGTTTTAAGTGGTTTGAGAAAACAATAGTCTTTTCAATGTCACTTCTGGCCCAGTGACCATTTGGTTGTCTGATTGGTGGATTCGATATTATTTTTTTTGTTGTCTTCCTTGGTGATTAATCGGTTTTTTTTCGTTGCTGAGAGTTCATTTACGTAATTCTGTATTTCTTGATCTGCTTCCTTAACCAAAGCTCGTTTCAGAGTGGAGACTTTTGCTGCTGCCATTGCCGGCGTATTTTCCGCTTTTCTTGAATTAACTACTGAATGTTAGATGTTTGCCTATTGACTCTTTCAGAACTAATAACGTCAGATGATAGCCAATCGTCTACTTGAGCATTGGTGCGGGCGATTCCTTTTGTTACACAGAAGTTTATAAGATCAAGTATTTTCTTTCTATCAATAGGCCAGTAAAAAGGGTGTTGAGAAGATAAGTAACCTACATTTGCCTGGATAATTACTTCATAAAGTTGTTTACCTTTAGGTAAAGTCAGCCTCGAACCTCATTGTACATGTTTAGCATTGTAATCGCCTCCTGCGAGACATTTTATACCCAGCTGATTAAAATAATCAGTAAATTGCTGCTTTTTAATTGCGTGTCTAAGAGGGCAGAAAACGGCTGAAATTACACAATTACCAGCCCATTCCTCTAGGCATATATTAGTTGCTTAAACGTGATCTTTATCATGTTTGTTTAGTTCATAGTACTTCATTTTTTTTTTTATTAAAACTGTAGTGCCGCCATGTGTTTTACTATCCTGATTTTTGGTGTCATAAAATGAATAGCCATTAATTTTAAAAATGTTTAAATTTTGTATATTGGTTGTGGTACTTTTTCAAGAGGATAGCTGGTTATAGACTTTGATTAGAATCGTTTTTCAGCGAGAACAGCATATATATCACTTGTTTCTACGCAGTTTCCTATTTTTTTTAATACTACTGTCAGTATCTTTTGACTTTTCAGTTGGTAATGCCTATCGGCTTGGTCAAAATAATTTATTATTGCTCTATAGCCATCAATTTTCTGGATTTTGATTTCATTTATATTTCCTCTCTTATGCGGAGCAATATAAAATTTAGCATCTGTTAAAGTACCTATAATTTTAACGATTTCATTGTTTGAAGCCCTCTTAGATAAATCGGTGGCGGCTTCTCGTTTTTTACAATGGCATCGGACATTTTTTTTGTGTCTGAGCCCTGCAATCTTTTCTAGGGCAAAAGCTCTCCCAACTCTTTCGCGGTTACTTTTTAACGTCCTACCTTACGGCGTCACCAGCCAAATCGAGGACGCACGAATACAGGTTCGATTTTAAATCCATCATTATGTATGCTGGTCCAAAAATACAACAAGATCTATGGCATATAGTAATGAAATGGCAAAAGCATAAATACGTCATCACAGCCGATATAGAGAAAATGTTTCGGCAGATCTGGATAAACAAAAAAGATAGACTTTCAACGAATTTTATGGCGAAACTCTCCTTCAGAAAAAATTCAAAAGTATCAACTTAAAACAGTTACTTACGGAACAACTGCTGCCACTTACCTTGCAGTAAAAACCTTACATCAGTTAGCAGAAGACGAAAAAAGGAATTTCCCAAGGGCATGCAATGTGCTACAAACAGACTTTTACGTCGATGATCTCATGACAGGCTGCGGTACAATTGAAGAAGCATTAACCATTCAAACCCAACTAATTAAACTACTTCAAGTATAGGAGGTTTCAATTTAAGAAAATGGGCAAGCAACCATACAGAGCTGTTGAGCAACGTAGATGATTAAGCATTGACTGAATCGCACAAAATAGAGGTCGATTAAAGCATACAAGGTCTTGGGCTCTTTTGGAAGCCTCATGCGGATATATTTGATTTTAAGATAAATCTATCATTTTTGAGTGACTCTCTAACAAAGCGGAATATCCTATCCACCACTGCTAAGCTATTTGATCCTTTAGGATGGCTAGCACCAATAATAATAACACCGAAGATAATGTTGCAGAAGATGTGGCTCATGGGCCTAAACTGGGATGAACCAGTTCCGGATGCAATAGCCCGACAGTGGTTAAACTTCACAGACAAATTAAAACTACTCAACGAACTGAAAATTCCGAGAGACATCAGGATGGCCGCGGAATATGTTGACTACTCAACATGGGTTTTAACTTTAAATCAAATGATATAAAACTGCAATATAAGCAGTTTTGTTTCCTGTTGACGAAAAAACATGAATATCATATGCCACAGGAAATAATACGGTTTTATTGTGTAGATCAGCAGTTTTAGGTTTAAAATTTATATAAATACTCATGTAAATGATTAAATAAAGTAGAATAAAATTGACCATAAAAGAAATACAGTTTTACTTCTCGCAAATCTAATTAAACCCCACCCGTGGTAATTTAATTAGATCACTTCGCTAGTCTAACAAAGTTTGATCTTACAAACCAAATAGTAACTTGTTAAACTAACAGACACCGTTGATTCTATATTTTCCACTTTTTCAACTTTTTTGGGGCAATATTAAACTCTACCCGTTCTTAGCGCAGTTCTCACTTAACTACACTCGCTTAAATCAGGTGTTGATTATGTATAATTTATTCATTGTTTTTCTTTTTTGGTCGGGAAAAGTTATTTTTAAATTAATTAAAAAACAAAAATTTAAAAATGATGTAACACTACACTACACTTTTATTTTATTATTATGATTAAATTTTTTTACATTGACACACACCAATTACGTTCAAAATGAACGACGACTGATATTCATATGTTAATATACATTATTATATATATAATATATAAAGAAGTCGTGCCTAAAAATCTCCAAATATCAGATACTTAGATCGAGTCTTGGGTTTTTTGTGTACTTTCCGCTTATTTTTCATAATTGAATAAAAGAAGCAAATAAAACAAAAACAAAATGGAGAAAAATAAGAAACAAAAACATTTTCGTTTAAATTTTGAATTTATTTGTCAAATAACGTATTATTTGACGATAAAACGAGTAGGGTGACATCTTTAGAGTTACCCGAAAAGTTATTTTGACGAAAATTTGTTACTATGAAAAGTACAACCGATTTCCCTTATAGTGTTATAAGTTATTTGGCTGTTGCCCCTACGATGGCCTAAAAACTTAAAAAAATTATAAAATTATTCCATTTTTGTTGAATGTTTTGGTAGACAGGAGATTGCCGAAATAGTTATAAGTACAATCTTGTACTGCTAAAGTAGTTACTTGTACAGGAGCTACCTCCAACATGTGCTGATCATTTAGGGTTCTTCTACATATTTCACTCATCTTGGCTTAAGACTTCAATAAGCTTTAGTATGCCTAAATTTTTTCCAAGGAGCACATTGTACTATATACTTTATTTTATTTTTAGGTCGTACCCATCACTGGCAAGTTTTAATAAGTTTGGTACAGGTTTCATGTTTTTCTTTCTTTAGGATGGGTTAACCGTATTTTTCCGCTATTTCTTTTATTGGCCGTGACCCATCCTTAATTATCATTTGAAATATAGATAGACTGTGTGGCTACAGTTAAATCGATTATCTTTTGGGATATTTCTAGATATTGTCAGTAGTTGCAGTTTTAACTAATTTTTTTGACAGTGAGTATTTGTTCAAATGTCGTATATAATGACAACTACATGGTTCTTGTTATACAGTTGCGGCACTTGCAGTTGTGATATTTTAGCTGTATGTATTTGTTATTTGGTTTAGCAGCGCAAAATATGGCTTTTTTTCTAGTAATTTTGCGTACTTCGATGTTTTTGATGCAGTCCGTGCTAATAATATTGCGCATCTTTGTGTATTTCCCTCTTTTGTGAAATGTTTTTCAGTTGCAATAATGTTTTTTTGCCATTACTTTTAACGAATTTCAGTTTCAGTTTAACGAATGTTTTGATGTTTAGGCTGCCTCGCTGCTACGATTAATTGTTGCTTTTTTATTTTGCTATTTGATTGTCAGCTCATCTGAATTCGTTTGCTAAAATAGCATTTGCTAGTCACCATGTGCTCTATAGCACCAGCATACAATATGAATATTACCAATGCAGTCAATAGTCGTCTCAGTTTCGTTCAACACGTTAATTAGTATTGATTTGAATTCACTTCGCAAACCCATCACGCTCAATAACTAGGGTAAATCAAGGCAAACCTGAGCAAATCACTAGGGCATACCTGAGCAAATCAGTTGGTCTTATATTGCGCCGTAGTGGTAACTGTACGAACAGTGCTATTATTATTTTAAATTTCTTTTTTGCTAATTCAAATTTCGTATTTTTCCGAGCTCAACTGGAACAATGGCCGACAAGGATAAAAAGAAAAGTAAAAAGGCAGCTGAACGGAAGTGATTAGGCAGATCACAAACAATGTCAGTAAATGCCGTAAAGAATTTGGCAACTTGGGTAACAGCGCATGGTAGTCAGACAAAACTGGCTAGGCTCAAGGTCCTAATCGAGCAGTTTAATTGGCGAACTACAAACGATTTGCAGAGGTGGAAGACCAACTATTGGACAATGTCAAATCTGACGAGGAGGAGGAAATCGAAGTTTATTGATGCTAAGGCCGAGATCACGGCTTTAATTAATGAAAAGTTTAATAAATCTAAACCCCTCGGAACATCTTGGAAACCACAATGCAAAATCAATCGTTAGTGGTAGCAACGAAAGCTTTAAGGTTATCGAAACTAGTACCGCCAAGATACTCTAGCGCCTATACCGATTGGATCGATTTTAAGAATGAATTTAACTCAATGATTATCGAGAACATAGAGCTAACGGACGTTGACAGATTTTGATTTTATGATCGTGTTTATCTGGATGCACTAACCGTACCTATTCGAAAATTAACTTATTATGAGAATAAGTCACTCATTTTTCAGTCTCATATAAACAATATCCTCCAACACATACTTCTTCAGCAGATACCCGTTAACAAGGTATCTGCTGAAGAAGTATGTGAAATGGTGCACCATATCAGCGCCCACTATCGTGTATTGAAATCCTTAGGCTTCAATGTGTTGCTAGCCGAAAACTTTATGATCTGTTTAATGTTATCGAAACTGGACGCCAATACCATAGAGAAATGGGAAGGACGACGACAAGGAAGATCCCGACATGAGATGAGTTTTATTATTTTCTAGAAAAACGTTCTATTTGGAAAAATATAGAATACAGCAGTTGAGTAAGTCAAAACCAATTCCAATACTAAATTCTCCGCGATCAAATAAGACGCATGCTGCGTTGTCGACTTCAGCTTTGGGTTCCTGTGCCTAATGTTTCGCCATTGATCGTACGCTGGCAAAATGTCCAAAGTTCATTTAGGTGTCATCATTAGAACGCTTTCAGGAGATCAAACGCCTGCATATCTGCGTATTATGTATGGGGACAATACATTCCTCACGATTTTTAAAAGCAAAAAAGTGCACTAAATGCCACAAGAAGCACCATGTTATGTTGCACTTTGAGTCATTACCCAGTGGCCCATCAAATGCGGTATCATCCAGTGCTGATCCATCGCATGTTGTTATGGTTTCTGAGGGATTTAGGGATGAGCCAGCAGTCCATTTAAATGGACTATTTGTTCCATGTCGGGCTGTTTTGGACAGTGACACCATAACTAATTTTGTGACGAAATGTTTTGAAATGTTTTAAACTTTAAATCCTCCCAAGCGAAAGAAAAACATGGATGTTGGCGAAATCTGCGCGAGAATTTGAAATATTTCGAAAATTGTGCAGCGGTCTTACCGAAAATCGCTGAAACACATCCAGTGATTCCAATCTCAACAAAGGACGTGGAGATTCCAACTAATTTGCAACTGGTGGATCCATACTTTTCCAGACCTCAGAAAATTGATTTGTTGATTGGAGATGGGCACTTGTGGCACCTTATTCTTCCCGGCCAAATTAAGCTCAGCGAAAACTTGATTTCGATTGCCATTTTCTAGAAAGAACCTTTGGTTCTAGAGGAGTCGATGGGAATCGCCATGAAACGTTCCATAAGTTTAGAAAAGAGGTTGTATAAGCAGCCCGAGGCGATAGAGTACGAACAATTGCGACACTTAGAAACTGTTCGTGATTTTGATTTGACGGTTTCGCAATGCTTCTTACCTCACTATTGTTGCGTGTGGTTTTTGACGGAGCGTGCTAAACCTCCACGGGCATTTCTCTCAGTAATATTTTGTCAGGCTCCAAAATTCAAGATGACTTATTCATCATTTTGTTGCGGTTCAGGCTTTACCAGTACGTTTTAACGGCCGACATTCAGAAAATGTACCCCCATGTTCGACTCGAATCTCCTGACAATAATTTTCAGATGATATTGTGGCGCGATAAGGGAACCGATCCTATCAAAATTCTTCGACTTAAGACATTATATCGAATTAAGACATTACATCGCCTATCAGATGATCGGTGCTCGAGTACTTCGAAAGAACTTTTACGTGGACGACATGATTTTTGGGGAGAATTCGGTCTATGTGCTGTCAAAAATTATGAACGAATCGATCGCCATTCTGAAGAGAGTGGTTTTACACTGAGCAAATTTTGCTCTAACAGCGACACAATATTATCGCCAATTCAGCGTCACTATCACGAGAAATCTATGCAAATCGGCAATCAAAATGTCATCAAAACTTTGAAATTAATTTTGCAACCTGAACAAAATGTCTTTTGATATACATACCAGCCTGATATGGCGCACCTTTTTGACCCAAAAATATTTTACCAAAGATGAAGAACGATTGGGACAAGCCTTTTGGTCTGACAAACTGTCAGTATCGGGTGGATTTCGTAATTCGTGATGATTTGGATTTTGCAATTCGTCGATCATTTGCTTATGTCGTACGATTTATTCGAAACTGTCGTTTTCCCACTGTCGATAAGGAAGACCGAAAGAAAATGGTTATGGAAAAAGATGTGAGCATGTACTTGGGAGTGGTGTTGCTGATGATCGGAGAAGAGGAGAATGCGGAATTGCAGTTTATTCGAAATATTCAACGGTTTTTTTTACTGAAGAATATACAGCCTTCTGAAAGAATATCGCGTAGTTTCAAGCAATAGTCGCTTAAAGTCATAAGCGCCATTTTTGGGTGAATTTGGAACCATTTGGTTAGTGGGCGTTTAAAGAAAGCCTACATTCCATACAATTCCAAACACCAAATCCTCATCCCCAAAGATCATGAATTTACAAGGTCTCTAATTCGCTACTATTTGTACAGTTTTTACAAGGTACTGGCCTTTCAATGGACTAGTCCAGACTCGCAGCATGATTCGTCAGTGCTCAGAGTACGTCATCACATTCGATGCAAAGTACCGAAAAAAGTTTAGTAAGCTGTTCATTTAGAGCTCGTAATCGATCTATCAACCGAGGCGTTTATTCGCTGTTTATTGCCGATCGGGGAATGGTGAGAAAAATGTATTCAGATAATGCGGTAAGTTTTAAAGGAACGGCCAATCAACTGCTCGAAGTAAAAAGAATATTGGAACGCGATAAGAACTAAGATCACCAAATTCCGGAGTTTATGGGAGCCATTCATCGAAATCGCCAAACGACTTATAAAAATTGTCATAGGGTGTGAAGAAATTACAGTTGATGAGCTTCACACGGTATTAAGATATCATAAATTCTCGTCCAATTAATCAACTCTAGGCGGACCGAAACAACCTCGAGCCATAGACCGGAGTTACCTTTTGCGGAGAGCATTAACCGTGTCAAAATGTATTAAACAATTTGTTGGATGGTTCAACAATTTTGGAGGCGATTCACAAGTGAATATTTAGCCACGTTATAGCCACGAACAAAATGGTCCTTCGGACGAGTTATTGAATATAAACTTGATCAGGATAGAAATGTTCGAGTATTTGTAATTCGATATGGCAACTAAAATGTAGAGCGATCACTTTCTGGAGTGGAGGCCTTGCCGTTTTCTTTTACATGTTTTACATGATGTTTTCTTTTACAAATATAGTTGATCCTCCTTTTACTTTCTACTGCTGGATAGCTGGCGAGACAACAATACCCACATTTTTTTGCAGATTCTTAATCTCTAGGAAAACAAAGAACAAACCCTGTCTTAAAGTTATAAAGTATTTTCAAATTAATTTAAAATGGAAATCCTGTAAATTTGGGAATTCTCATATAATTAAACTGTCAAATTAGTAGTTTACTATAGTCTTTCCGTGGAACATACATAGTTGAAGCAAGAATCTAATAAATGCAGTGGTTAGAAAATCAATAAACTATTTAAATATCACTCTGGAAACAATAAATCATAAATTTGACATAACATTGCACTACTAACAACTTCAGACTACTTTCTTAAACAAACCATGTATTAAAATTTGCCAATAAATAAAATTGCTTATCGGAAAAATCCATCCAATTCATAGTAAAAATATTATGTTTTTTATCTACACAACAAGATAACGAAATACAGTTTAGTTGAAAAGATTACCAATTCCATACAAGTTTTTATTCGTAAACGTATATATAGCTTTTCGCAGCATCTCTCGTCTCCAATATCGTACATAACATAAGCATTATGTTCAATGGTAGATAGAGTACATAATATATGTATATAGATTTGTACGGATATGAAGAATTTGATTTGTTCACGTCTCCTTCAATTGCTTTCAAAAACATTTATAGATGTACCATTATTGCTATAATATACTCGTATGTCTATACGTACTTAACTATGGTATATATGAAGATATAGAAATGAAATGAATTCAAGACGTTCAAATAATTTCTTGGAATATATAGTGTACTGAAAAGTATTTGGACTGCGGATAATTTTATTTTTTTGCAGTTTTTACAAATCCAATTATGTTTCAATTTATTTTGTCCTAAGTAAAACATTAACAAATGGCCATCATTAATAACTCATTTAGCGTATCGAAACATAACATTTAATTATATTAGGTAATTAGGAAAGGCATTAAAAGGACCAAAAACGAAAAAATTAAAATTTCTTATCGCAACAAATTGGATTTGACGAAAAACGAAAAATGGTGGGAAAAACGCTTTTATCTTTTTGGTATACCTATCGCTATATATACTCAACGGGAAAAGAGCAAACGCATTTATTTAACACAAAAGATTGAAGTTAATTTTTTTTTTTAAATTCTTAATTCATACCATTTAAAATAAAATAAATATAAAATTTTTCTTAATTTCCTTGAACGCAATTTTCATTGTACGAGGGTTGTTTGATATGTCCCTGGCCTTAGAAAAATTTTAATGGCATTTTTTAAAAGTAAAAATAATTTTCTTAATAATAGTATCACAAGTGTTTCTCCGCTGGTTCAGGGATGGTACATTTTGCTGCTTAACAGTTCGTAGATTTCCAAGTAGAGGTCCAAATAGACACGCCGAGTAATCTATTGCTCAATTGCTCCTTTAGTTCAAAAACACCATGTTGGCAAACGAGGACATTTATTGATATAAGATAATAATTTGGTCTGAGTGCTGATGATTTGGAAGCATCACGCCTGTTGGCATATGGAGTGCTATCTTTTCAATTTCCATTTGAAGTGAATCTGGTCTTAATTGCTAATTGCCGGCCACCTGTTGTTTTTCTCGCCATGATGAAGTATCTCATTTTTTAACTAAATATGTGATAAAATATGGCGAAACTGGCTGCGTTTATGGCCTAGGTGTTCAGTTCAGATTTGCCATTGATTATTAGTAAAGTATGTGGTCGGCTGAATTAACGTGTTGTTAATCGCAAGACGACTTTGGTAATAGGACGCTTAAATTTCACACCATGCTATTTTTGATCGTTGCTACTCTCGTTAAATTATCGTGGAGCTCTACAATTCGTTCAGGAGACCACTTTGTAGGTATGGTATTATCTTCTTTGATCAGAACGACGTCTTCTATGTTCCCTTTTGGTTGTTAGAAGTTCCCTTTTCCTCGTTTTTGAAGGGTAATTATGTATTTACCCGGCCAGCACTTCCAAAAGTGTTGAACGAGTTGTTCTACTATAACCTCCAGCGCTGAACTGGAGATATGTTTTCTTACATTATGAATTTGACCCTGCCTAAGCAGCCATATAGTGAGAGCAACTAAAATAGGACCTGTGGTGTTAAAACCATTTCCTGTTGTTCTGCGGATATTGTTGTTAGAGGTCTAGAATTGAGACATGTCTCGATTTGTGATACCATCGTGGCCAAATCCTCGTATAATTTCCTTTCTCCAACTGTTCCAGTATGGTATCTTTTTCTAATATGGCTCGGGTTCAGACGAAGTTTGTTCCATTGATTCTCTTGTATTTCCCTTAAAACGCAAATAAGGTCTGATCACTTACAATTTATAAGTGAATTATTTTATTTTGTGTCTCTAGCTTTTGACACTTCCACCTGAATGGGTCCTGCAAAGTCTACTCTAGTGTAGACCAGGCTTAAGTTAATTGGTTTCTTCCATATATAGTTTTCAGAAGTGTTTCTGCAATTAAAAGCTTCGTATAATGATTCGTCTAATATGATGTCTTAGTGGGAACTGTATAGGATATTAAGCATCGATATCCAGCTTGATGTTGGCTATTCGACCTCAACCTCGAAGTTTGTTAGAGAATAGATTCTGAATAATCGTTAGGTCTCTTTTTCCCACCCCGTCTACCATAATATGTGTTGTTTTACGCGTTTGAACGAATTTATTCGTTTGAAGTGAGGATGTCTACAAATCCATGATAGAGTGAGTAATCATGGAATCAGACCACAAGTTTATACATATATTAAATACCTGCAGTGACTTATTTACCTTTTCCATCAATTTTAATAGAAGTAAGGCTCCACATAATTCAAATAATGCCTTTGATGAAAGTAGAGCCACCTTATTTTGCCATCTTGACTGAAGGAAAAGACATCCATGAAAGAAGAGGCATTTTAAACTCCTTCCATTGCACTAATAGAGGTGGAGGTATAGTTCTTGATCCCAGGAGAGCCGTGCTATACAAAGTTCCTGTAACATCAATTTCGCTACTATTGTAACTGAGGTTACTCGTCCAAGGGGATCAAACATTTTTCCACTGTCGGATAGCAAGTTGCGTTTAGTCGTATAATGCTATAACCTGTTTATGAGCAGCTGCATCCTCGTACACCATTGATGCGACTTGGTACTCTAATAATTCATCTCAACTGTAAGTTAGTAATCCTTTATTTGTTGTTCGGTGGTGTTTCGGCTGTGCATACAAGGTGTCCGCCGGGAAGGTATACTACTTTGTTTTGCCGCCATTTTAGTAAACGTTAGTATTGTCAGTTCATATTTGGCAGTCGTGAAATAGACACGTGGCAAATTTATTATGGAAAAATATTCGATAAACTAACGTATTTTAACCGTTAAAACATTTTATCAAAATCAATCATCGATTACTGTGACGATGAGAGTTACGTGAAATTTTTGGGAGAAACAACGTGCCAACAAAACGCACTATTTATCGTGTAGTGAATGATTTCGAAGAAAGAGGGTCTGTAAGTGATAGGCTCAAGCATGGGCCACAACGTACTGCAAGATCGGCTGAAAACATTACTGCTGCTCAAGAAAGTGTTCAAAACAATCCATCAACCTCAATTCGACGCCGTGCTCAGGAGCTTGGTCTTCAAAGAACAAGTTTGGCCACAATTATGCACAAGGATTTGCATTTGTTTCCATTTAAGATACAGTTGATACAAGAGCTTCTTCCACAAGACCATTTACACCACCGTACATATGCCAATAGGATGTTACAGCTCGCCCATGACAACCCCGATTTTCATGAAAAAAACATAATGAGTGACGAGGTACATTTTCATTTGAATGGATATATGAATAAACAGAATAGTCAGTTCTGGACAATGTAAAACCCTCAAATTATTTATCAGCCACCTTTACATCCATTAAAAGTGACAGTCTCGTGTGCAATTTGGTCAGGAGGAATCATTGGACCTTACTTCTTTGAAATTCAAAACAGTGTAACGGTAACTGTGATTGGGGAGCGATATCGTGATATGATTGAAAACTTTTAAATGCCACAACTGCATGCTTTGGGCTTGATTAACATGTGGTATCAACAAGACGGTGCCACATCGCATACAGCCAAGATTACAATGGAATTACTGCGAGACCTCTTTCCACAACAAGTAATTTAAAAAAATGGTGATGTTGATTGGCCTCCACGGTCACCTGATTTGACTGCTCCGGACTTCTTTTTGTGGGGATATCTAACAATCAAGGCTTATGCAAACAAACCAGAAACGCTTGAGCAACTCAAACAAAATATTCGTGATGAAATTAATGAAATACCGCGTGAAATGTGTGAGAATGTAATGAAAAATGTGCTCAAAAGGGCTCGCATTTGTGAGGCTAACAGAGGTGGACATTTATCTGATATTGTATTCCATACATAATTGCCGACATTAAATAAAACATTTATCAATATAAGATCCATTCTCTTTCATTTAATCAAAAATTATAAACAAAGTAGTATACCTTCCCGGCGGACACCCTGTATTTGTGTTTCCACCAAGACAATAATATGCTTGACAAGTCTTGTTGGAGTATAGGCCCATTCAGCATGATATCAGTTTAGTGATGTCCTTGTGGACGACTTTGGTAGTGGAGCTTACTTCTTTAATTACAGCGTATAGTGTGATAAATAAAAATGTTCAGCATCTTTATCGTCCATAAATTTTCGATTATGTATTGCCAATTCTGAATTTTTTGAAAGACGCTTTTTAACTTGAAGGAAACAAGCAGTAACTGTTATCTTCGAGGAACCCAAAGGTTTAGAGGACTATTGCTTGATGTCAAAATGAATTCTTACTTTATATTTTCCATTGGCTTGGTGCGTATAACTTTTTTGTAAAAATCGTTGCACTCGAATTCTTGGTACTAAGCTAACATTTTCTAAAGTAAAGATTAAAATTAGCTTTACTTAGGAATCTGTAAATTTTGCTCATAAGGGCATTCAATATATTTACTAGATTATAACCAATAATCAAGTCAATCACATTCTAGTTAATAAACAACTGATAAGCTCCTTACATGAGGTTAGAACAATGAAAGGAGCAGATCTTCACAGCAATCAGCAACTGGTAATGTTAATAGTCCACAAAGTTCAACATCATACTCAAGCTGTTATAAGTCTTTTGATAAGCTCTTTCTAGTAGTGTGTTTTGCAAAGCCAAAGCCATTAGACTAATATCTCATTCATCGTGACATTTATAAATTTTGATATCTTGGAGCAGATACAAATTTAGACAACTGATCTAAACTTTTCCTAAAAGTAAAAGTTTAGATCAGTTAGCGGTAAAAGTAAAAATTCAGCCACTAGTGGTAAACTTTACGCCAAGTTTTATCGCAGAAATACTAAACCGAAGTGCTTCAATTCAAGCTAAAAAGGAACCCCAAGGATCCATCATGCGGTTTCCAAACGAGTAGGTCCGTATATCTTCACTGCCAGGTTAAAATCGTGCAAGTGGAAAGAGTATAAACGGGTAAGCAATCTTAAAATTTTCATGAGAAAATTTGATGAGAGTAAGTGACTGGAAATCAAAGACAAGGAAAACCTTTTTAAATTAGAAATTATTACATTTTAAATGTCTGTTCTAAATTGTATTGGTCAGGATCAAATGGTTAATCTCTCATCACTTTTAATTTGTCAAAACTCTACGTAAACATTCCAAAAACAGAAAATTAATTGAAAGGAAAAAGAATTTATAGGAATAGCAAAGTGAAGTAGCTGTACAATTAGATAGAATTTTAAATGGGAAAAGGGTAAAATTATCATTGCAACCATCAGAATTTAAAATAATAATATTCTAAATGAAGAACTAAACATTGCAAATGAAATAATTTTTCTTTAATCCAAAAGAAGCTGTAAGGTTAGCTATGAGGTACTTGAAACCATTAATTCATTAAATAATTCTTTGGTGAATATTATACCATAAGTAAATCTATCTTCAAATATTATGTTGAACCGCTTATTTCATCTGTTCTGACTCACATTTTTAATTTTAGTATACCAAACGATGTTTCCCTGAGATTTTAAAGAAAACTGCAGTCATACCTCAGTTTGGGTAACGTCAGTTTGGTTTTAGACAGGGTAAAATTACTGAATGTACACTTCTGGACCTTACAAACAAAATAATTTTTTCTCTGAATTAGGGAATAGCATTCGACACTGATAATCATAATATATTAAAATTAATGTTTGGTAAACCAGAGATACGTAATTTTCAAACCAATGGTTTTGATCTTAAAAACGTTTAAAACGCCCATTCTATATCTCTATCATTAATTGGGGATCAATTTCTAAACATTCACTACTGTATCGTCAACTATTCGATAATTTTTGTTAATTCCTGGAAATTTTTGTTATCACAAGTAGGTATTTGTCGCACTTAAATTCAGCTATTCAATGTTCGATTGAAACAAGCAAAGTTGCACTCCTCCACTTCGTTCCGCTTTTGCACTATCTTTTATTTTCTTGTTCTGAACCATCTCTTGCCAAGTCTAATTACTTATCCTACGACCTTCATATAATATATAACCATTTAAAACCACTTTAAAAAATTTCAAAGAAAATATAACATTTTATGTTTTTTTTTGTAGGAAGGTGAGTAGGAAGTTTTGTTTTCAAGACATTATCTCGGTAGCAATATTAAAACGTAACAAAATAAAAAGGCATTTAATTTATATAAATACGACTTGAAATATAAAGATACAAAAAAAAAGTTTAGAATTAAGTGTATCAATACACCAAACTTGATTGATTTCCTACAGTACTTCTTAATGTATGTAACGCGGAACAAAATGGCATACCGCAGAATCCTATTTTCAGAAATTATTTTTTAAAGGTTGAAAATGATTTTATGGCATTAAAAGTTCTATATTAAATGGTGCAATACTTTGTCGCCTAGCGATTTAATCTTTGTTTAGTTGCCTCCTACGACAAGCCAAGGAGGCTGTAGTGGAATTCTAAGAATAACATGCTCGTTTAGAAGTCTTTTGCGAAACATATTTTGATTTTCAGTTCTTTCGTCCGGTAATGTCCATGTGCGTATTTTATATATTTTTCTAAGGAAACAGGAAAGGAAATTTTTCTAAGCTGCCCTCCATATTGAATTTCTAATTAAATCATGTCTTCTTATAGAAAGGCCTTGTTTCCAATTTTTTGGATACAAAACTTCCAATTTTTCTAATTATTGATGTAATAGATTTTGCAGTTGGTGATGTGCCATATTATTTTATTGTAAATATTTCTGCTGGTATGTTGCCAGTTTAAGTAGCATATTTATTATTCTTCAACTTTCCTTTTCGTCAACCTTGATATCGCGCTCCATTGAGTGAATATTGATTATCTAGTTAATATACCATTTGTAATTTTAAGAATTTGGTAATTGTCTTGGGCGCAGTCTCCTTTAAAATGTTATTTCAATCTCTTTAACTGTCGATTGATTGATATTTATACTTCCTGATGTCATACGATTATTCTGGAATTGGCGTGTTTTATCTTCTTATTTCAGTTTTTCCCGCTGTATTGTAATTTTGATAGCCAAGTGTTAGTGGTTGCCTTTTTATAGGCTTCTTCGATTTATAGAACTGATGTGTTTCATATATGTATATATTATACTAATCCTTTAATTAGGTTTAAATCAAGCAAGTTGTTATATATATATATATATATATATATATATATATATATATATATATATATATATAATTAAAAATATAAAAATACCTCGCACAAATATTTAGATTGAGAACGACGATGGTATTAAAACGAAAATTAATTTGTATAAGTTTTCCATATAGCAGAGGCAGAAAAGCTAATATTGATGCTGGAAGGTATTATTGTAATTCGTAATTTTATAAGTCTTGTGTAATAAAAAAAATTAAAGAGCTCGCATTGTATTTTAATAATAAAATCTTATCTGGATTAAAATTACATAAATCAAATTAAATACAAATAGATGATGTCAATCCATATACATATATACATCTTTAAAGCTTGCTAAATGCGTATGAACTACGTATACATAAATATATAAACGGTTAATAAAGAACGATGTGCTTTTTCTAAATTTTAGTTTTTGGTTTAAGTAAAGTTCAAGCGTTTTGTTAAAATACTTCCTAGCTTCACTTAATGAATTTAATGACCACAAATAATAATACAAAATCACGGTTTTTACAAATCGTGGGTGACCCGTTCCGTAGCAACAAACTTGGTTTCGATCCCGAGCTTGCTTTTTGTATGGCTCTAGATAACCCTAAAACACGAGACATGCAGCATATATATATATATATATATATATATATATATATATATATATATATATATATATATATATATAATTTTGAGCTAAAATGAAAATTGCACTATTAAATTTATTCAAACTAAAGGGAAGAATATACCTGAATTGCAATATACACATTGTTTGATCGTATATCGTAATGTTGTATATTGTGGCTCACCGCTGAGGGGGGCTCACAATAGTAAATACGAAGTTCTTAATTACGAATGATAATTTATTTAAAGTTTAAGTTTAATTTATACAAAATAATTGCTTACTAAAGCATTAATCATAAATGATTAATATGCAAATTGTCACCTTTCATTTATGATCATTATCATGTTGTGTGTCAACATTCTCCCGGGTCGTTGTTTCTATAGTCTATAGTCTTCTTTTGGTCTGAGTTGTTATACTCTAGAGGGAGAGCACTTAGTTTTGTAATGGGTCTCTTAAATGTGGCACCAATACTTCCCTTTATTGTAACTACTCTAGTTAGGTTATATTTACTAGAGTGTAGCTTTATAAAACTTCCTAAAGGCCAGTTGGTGGGCGGCAGGTTATTGTCCTTTATTAAAACGATATTATCTACCTTTAATTTTGGTTGTTTGCAGGACCATTTATTTCTTTGTTGTAATCCAGTTAAATAGTCATTTGACCAATGTTTCCAGAAATCTTGGACCATTTTTTGGATTAGCCTCCACTGATGGTTGGCAGAAATGTTTTCGTTCAGCAAATTTGATTCTGGAGTTGTAATTAGTGAATTCCTAATTAAGAAGTGTCCAGGGGTGAGTATTAACGCATTTGGATCAGATGAGATTGGATGAGATTGGAGACAAAATTGGTTCCATTATCGCTGTAAATCCGTTGACATAAACCTCTTCGAGAGATACTTCTCTTAAAAACCGCAATAAAGGCTGCAGTAGTTAAATCGCTGACTATTTCTATGTGCACTGCTTTACTAGCAAAGCATACAAATAGCGCTATGCACCCGTTGTATGATTTATTTCCGCGTCCTTTCAAAACTCTTACTGATATGGGCCCAGCGTAGTCTACTCCTGTGTTAGAAAAACGGACGATGATGGCATGACTGGTTCTTTGGGTAAGCTGCTTGTCATTCGCTGATGTTTCGTTAAAGCGTTGAATCGATGAGACGTGATACATTTTGCTATTTCTGAGCGTATGTTACTTTTACCGTTTATTATCCAATATTTGTTTCTAAGATGTGACAGAGTCAATTGAATTCCTCCGTGCAAGGTTTTTATGTGCGCGTCTTTGATTATTAATTTTGTAAATCTATGTTTTTGTGGCAATATTTTTGGATGTGTGGTATCATACTTCAAATTACAATTAGTTATTATTCCTCCCACTAGCAGCATTTTTTGTTCATCAATAAATAGGTTAAGCGAAAGAAGGTTGCCTTTTGTTGATACTGAGCCATCGTTGTTGATTTGTCTGATTTCATTCTGGAACTCTGCATGTTGAATTAATTTAATAAGTTCGTTACAGAAGTCATTTAGTTCTTTGGCAGATAATAAAATTGATGATTCGGTATCCAGTTTTCAAATTGACTTCACTTGGAGCAGTAGTTGGTTGCGGCCAATTTTCGGATGAAAGTTCTAGCCAAGTTGGATCCATCCACCATAAATTATTGTTCTTTAGTTCATTTGGAACGGTACCTCTTGAGGCACATCCTGCTGGATTATCGGTTGATCCAACGTGATGCCATTATGCTGGATTAGAATAAGATTGAATTTATGATATTCGATTGGCCACGAAAGTTTTATATTTATGAGGACGCCCTCGAATCCAACATAGTGTAATCATCGAATCAGTCCAAAAGAACGAAGTTACTTCCGGAATTTGCATTGCTTCTATATGACTTGATGCCTAAGTTTAGCGAGAAGCAGCGCTCCACAAAGCTCAAGTCGACGTAGCTAAAACACGTTTGTAATCGGATCAACTTTCATTTTTGATGTGAGAAGTCTTATATTAGTGATACCTTCTGAATTTATAGATTTGAAGTATATGGCTGCAGCATAGGCCTTTTCTGAGGCGTCGCAGCATCCATGTAACTCTGTTTTATTGTTGCTCTTAAATTGGATCCAACGTGGGATAGATATTTCTTCTAGAAGTGGCAATACGGTTTTAAATTCCTGCCATTTTGTTGATAGGTGTGACAGAAGTTCGTCGTTCCACGACAGACCTGTTAACCAAAGTTCTTGCATCATAAGCTTGGCTACAATTGTGATTGGTGCCAACCAGCCTAATGGATCAAAAAGCTTTGCGCTATCTGAAAGTAGGCTGCGTATGGTAGATTTGCCTATATCAGATCTAGCCTTGATGACATTAAACCCGAATGTATCTGTTGTTGGATTCCAGTGTAGTCCAAGAGTTTTAATGGTATCGTCAAGTTTGAATTCCAAATGATTTTGGTTTTTTAGATATTCTGGTAAGGCTTCCAAAACAATCTCATTGTTTGTTGCCCATTTTCTTAAGAAATCAGATCATCCACGTAAAAATCATTTAACACCAGGTTAGACGCCCTTGGATAGTTTTTTTGTTCATCGATGGCAAGCTGTTGTAATGATTTTACCACTAAATAAGTAGCAGCTGCTGTACCATTCGTGACGGTTGCTAACTAATACTTCATGATATCCCTTTCTGGAGTCTCTCTTCACAAAATGCGTTGGTATTTCTGATCATGATTATCAACTATAATTTGTCTGAACATTTTTCAATTTCAGCTGTATGGACGTATTTATGTTTCCGCTACCGTAACAGTATAGATAATAGATCCTGTTGAAGAGTATGGCCAGTTAACATTACGTCATTTAACGATATTCTAGTTGTAGTTTTAGCAGG
Source organism: Tipula confusa (assembly GCA_963556175.1). Classification (NCBI taxonomy): domain Eukaryota; kingdom Metazoa; phylum Arthropoda; class Insecta; order Diptera; family Tipulidae; genus Tipula; species Tipula confusa. The sequence continues at coordinate 81,833,102 of OY744475.1, forward strand.
CCCGTCAAAAATTACCCTTAATTTTGTAGTTGTACTCGATTCCTTTAAAACTACATGATGTGGAAGATAATAGTAACCAGAATCATTAGTTACATCAGCAACCTTCATGTGTCCTATTGCGATATATTCATCAATAAACTTCTTATATTGGAGATACAGGTTTCAATTTTTATCAAGTCGTTTTTTACTTGTAACAGACGCGCCATTGCGATCTTTTTTGAGCATCCTAATGGTTTGGCAGAGTACAAGTCAATGTCAAAGGGAATTTTGACTACGTTACAGCCATTTTTTGAAACATCTGTGGCTGGTTGCGAACATTTTTTCACATTCTAGTTCTTCCTTGGTGACTGTTTGTTTATGAGGAACCTCCTCTATTTCCAGAAGCTCCTTCTGTCTGTTCTTGTTGCCATTGATTGAATCACTGTTAAATTGAGACAATCAACTGAGGCACGGCCTAGAAATATCCAGCCCAATTTAGTTTCTTGAGCAACTGGTTCGTCAGATGAGGCTTTTATTATATTATTCATCAAAATTTCTCCATAATAATCTTCACCCAATAATAAGTCGATTGGACCAGGTGTATAAAATGATGAATCACCCCATAGCACATTTCTGGCATGTTTCCATTTTCAGGGGTCTAGAGGTTGCTCTGACGCATCCCGCGTTAGGTTTTTGAATACTAATGCCTTTATGGTTAAGTTATATTTGGAGAGAAACCTAGGCTTCATGTTAAATTCAACGGTTGAGTTCGCTACTCCTGCTTCGGTTTTTCCCATGCCTGTTATTTCTGCATACGCTGCGCTCTTTTTTAACTTAAGTCTCTGACAGGCTTCTTCTGTAATGAAGGTTGCTTGAGACCTAGGATATATCAGTACACGAAGCAATTCATTATGACTACCAGACGATGCTTTCACTAAAGCGGTTCCTAGTAAGATACACTTCCGAATCCTTGATTGTGCTGGTTGTACGTTTGTATTAGCGGGTTTTATACTTTCTAGTGCCCTAGTTCACGTTCTGTTGTCACTATGCAGCAGACTGTGATGAGAACCCCTGCATAATTCACAACTTATTACATGGGAGTTTGTGTTCCGGAAGCAAGCATCTTCGGCATAGTGGTTTATAGTATACTGCCTTACTTCTTTCAATTTGTGAAAGATTTTGGAACTTTTTACATTCAGGTAAAGATTGTGCTCCCAATAGCAGAAACTACATTTAACGAGTTTTTTAGTACTCATTGTATTTCATTGTTTGAATTTCTTTCGGGTTTTTCAAATATGTCTCGTACAAGCGGTGAGTTTCCCTGTGTAGCTTCTTTGTTAGAATGTTCATTAATATAGCATCCCAAGAATCTGTATTGATTCCTTGGTTTTTAATTGCATGAAGACATTCAAATACATTATTATGCAATAATCGTAAACCATCAGCGGATTCTGATAAATTCGGTAAATCTAAAATACTGTTTATGTACGTATTCGAGAAAACGTTTTTCATCATATATCTGGAACATAAAATATTCCAAGCAGTGTGAAAATTTTTTGTGAGAAAAAATATCCTGTGAGATGTTGAGATGGCTTACGAGCTTAGCTGGATCTCCCACAATGACTGCACTTCTTCACCAGTTAATGCATCATTACAATGAATGGTTTTATTGAAGAGGCTTTGAAAGCTTGTCCATTGTTTATAATCACCATTAAAACGGGGTATTTCGATCCTGGGAAGTTCGATATTGGATCGTTTTACTTCTTGTTTTGAGTAATCTTTCGCTACAGCCTTTGCAAAATGGTCTTGAAGATATATGATAGTAAATTCATAATCTTGATGATTCTCTGGAAGTGCGTGGATTATGGCAGCATCGACTGTAGAAAATTTGTCGAAAAGTAACTGCAAGTTTGTGAGTTTGTCTTCACAGTATTGTTTGGTTTTCTTTGCAGCGCCGTTCTTTTTTATATTGATTTTAAGTTTATTGATCAATCACCCGGTTTGTGCTTGTTCTCATAATGCTTTAACGGTATCCATTATGTGATAATGTATTAATAATTATTGTTTTTACTTAATGCGTGTTCGCAATTAACTTTGTGCTCGAATATATATGGTATATGTGGCTTACCGCTGATGGGGGCTCACAAAAGTGAATACAAAGTTCTTAAATAAATTAACTTTAATTTGGATCCTTAAAATAAATTGTTGCATTATGTTTAGTTGCATAATACTCCTATACTAAGTATTATTTAGAGTCCTTATGCTTGGACTACATAGATGTCTACATAGATGTTTTTGACAATATGGTTTGCTGCCTTTGGGTATTGTTTTTTATGAAATTCTGCGGCTTCATTAAGATTTCTTGTTGCTAGGAATATTGCAATTACTGGTGTAATTGTGATTGAAAATGAGCCTTTTGTGTATCCCGTTTTACAACCTCCAATTTTGGAAACGATTAGTTTTGCATTACTACTTTTTAACTGCAATCTTTTAACGAAGGTTTCGGTGATAAAAGAACATTGGATTTATCATGAATTTTTACTAGTGCTGTGGGCAGTATCGCAGTCCCCACTTGGTTTGAATAACTGTCAATTATTTCTTCCCTTTATATTTGAGCAATTTTCGAAACTGGCTATGATGTGATATCATTTCCTGGTTGGTTCTTAACATTTATCTGCAATTGAATACATCATAGTTGTCATTAAAACAATTGAAATAATGATTTTTAGCATTAAGCATTTTATGTTTCACGGACATCAACTTTATTTTGTCGCATTCGTATATAAACGATGGTACTGGTCTGGATAAAGGCAACATGGTGCGGTCAGCGGAAATGATATGAGTTTTAATATTATGAAGTTTTGTATGCGACGACTTAAGCTACGTGCAGATTCCAATACATCTATCAGTTGGCTCAAGAAATCGAAAAACTCCTTTATTTTCGAAAGTTTGATGCCAGCTGACGATTTCGCCCACAAACCATTGGTTTCTTCGTTCCACTTTGCGGTTAAAATTTATATCAACAAATGATCCCGAGACTCAGTATTTTCACCCAAAGCTGTAGACTACGGATTATTCCTTCTGATATATCCAGTAGTCTTCTCAAGTGTGCGCTGCTTTCTGTTACAATATACGGTTGACTCATGAACTTTTTTATAAACATATAGATTGTATGTTTTTCCTGAAGCTTTTTAAATGCTTCAATGTAATTGGCGTCTGTGATGTCGCCACTTAGAGTGCCTTTTAAGTACTGCAACTTTTGTAATGGTGTTAGTCGTGGATTATCATGAATCGTTGAGCAAAATATATCATAAAACGATTGCCACTCAGTGTAGTCACCGGTAAAGGTAGGTATTGATATTTGGAGTAGCTTTACTTCGGTATGATTACCGGATACACTCGTTTCTAGCATGATTTCGTTTAATGACATTATCGGGACACAATCTGCTCTTAGTGCTTGGTTTAGGCCTGCGATAATTTTGTAGTAATTGTCCTCAAACTTCGAATCCATTACTTCTGCATTAACCAAAGTTACTATCTAATTTTCCACTTTGTAGAATTCCATAGCTTCCACAGTCTCTAACAATTTTTTAAAACTAACTAATACAAGTTAGTTTATAGTTTTTTCATGTAGTAATTTTTTTTTTAACAATGGAATAAAAATGAGTTATACTTTTTTGGCAAGTAGTTTTTAAATTCTGATTAAAACAATTTTCCCTTGAAAAACATACTAGTCGTTTTTGAAGTGATTTTGAATGGAAACTTATAAAAATGTAGACTTGGTGTAGTTGTTTAAAGACTTATAACTTCTTAAGGAAAGGTCGAATCGGAAAACTTTTTTCTCGGTGGAGTACAGTCAAAGCTACTGAAATATGCAAACATTCAAAAAGACACCAAGTAGTGCTTATATCCTTTTTGTATGGAGACAGTGCGATATATATATTATATATATATATATATATATATATATATATATATATATATATATATATATATATATATATAATATAAGTACAATAAGTCTATATACAATGTCCATCATCGCTCAAATGGTATTTAAAATGATACATTCAGCTATCAATCTAATTTGGAAAATTTTCAACTACACCATCACACTCCTTTGTAAATAACAAAAAACTTTTTGACAACCATTTCCAGAACTCTCCATAACATTTTAGATCATCATTCATGCGATAAATAAATAAAAAAATAAAAAAATGGAAATTAAAAAAATCGGACGTATATAAAAATAAAACGAAACCCATTACGTGATTGATACATTACAAATCAAATGTCATCCTATAAAATGTCAATTTATTTCCTATTCCATTTTTTATATTTTCTATTTAATTCTAATCCTGATATATTGTTTTGTACATAAAACATAATGATGCTGGGCAAATATTTTAAAATTAATATTTGCTGAATCGGGGGTTCTATACAAAAAAAAAAATAAAAAATACTAACCTTATAGTTTTGGTTGTCATTGACAACGGACAACCCCGATCTCCAATGATAATATCTGAAAAGCAAAAAAAAAAAAATTGTAGAAATATTCATCACTAAAAATGATTGTACAATGATTACCCCAAATCGGTTGGGTGGGGCCATAGTCTTCGTTCACCCGAAAACACGAGTGACCAATCAACAGCGCCTTCATCTTTGCGCAACGAACTTCTTAAACTTTGTTCATAATCGATATACCCAGATATATCAAAACCTGTTTTCGTATGTTGACGAATATTGATGATGGTCTGCAGAATGAAAATAAACAAATAAATTAATAATCAATTTTCAAATTTTCCTCAACATCTGATAAAATAGTTTATCATTTATAATAAATATTTCGAAAGAGCTGCGTACTCCAAATTTTTTGGAATTCCCACTCTGCAGCAAGTAACGTATAGTTGACCATGCGAAAAACATGGAACGGTGAAATTCACACCAACTATTTTCAATGATTGCCCCTGGGCTTTATTAATTGTCATTACGAAAGCAAGCTGCAATGGAAATAATAGTCGCTTAAATTCAAAAAGCAAATCATTGGGAATCATAGGAAAGCGCGAAATTACACATTTTCGCCTTTACTTTTACCGGTAATAATCGTTACTTCAAAAACATTTGGCATCAGTTTTTTTCACAGAAAGGCGTGTTCCATTGCACAATTTTGGTAAGCCCCAATTACGGAGCAGTATTATTTGTGAACCCTCTTTTAAAAATAGTATATGTGGTGGAAATACAGACGACTCCTAAGAATTAAAAATTTCTATTGGATAATTGACAGCTTGATCCTCATCAATAACTGTGTCATTATTGGACCGGGGAGTTTATTTTTTAGTTTATTAACGCCGTCATTCTTGGGAGCAAAGATTGCACATTCGAAAAGCCAATCATGGTTTTTGTAGTTATTTGACACGTTTGGAAAAACTTTCATGACCACGTCGTGAATTGATGGCTGAATTTGACAAAAATAGAGCAAAAACGATATACGACATGTTATGGGATCAATTGGAAATTTTCCGCTACCCATATTCAAAAGCTGCCTGGTAAATGTTTTGGCTGTAACATCGTGATGTAAATTCACAAGCATGTTTGTATAGATATTGATTTTCATTATATGTTTCCAAAGGTGAGACGCTTTCAGGCAGGCATTAAATTCATCAAGGGGTGTTGATCGTAGAATGACTGGCAAAGTTTGACAAAAATCACCTGCTAGTAGTATAAGAGCTCCTCCCATTGGTCGGTTATTTTTTCGCAAACCGCGCAAAGTGCAATCAAGCACTTCAAATTCATGTGGCAATTCCTGAACTTCGAGCTATGTTGCAAAAAAAATTATCTGTTTGATCCAAACTCAGTGATAGTTTAAAAGTTCAATGTGTCGTGCATCCTCCTTCGAGTAAATTTGACGCAATTCCGGATGATGCACCAGCGAGTCCAATTTCGTTCTGCCATCTAATTTAGGCGAGTATTCCTATTTTATGTATTGCATCACTTTAGTATATACCTGTCTTTGATCATCAATTAACAGATTCTTTTGAGTCTTAGCGAAACTCCGTAACTGTTTAACGTCGTTTTGTTCACGTAATAGATTTCTATCGATGCCAGCAAACCAAGATATTAAACGACTTTGTTACTAATGCATATATGCATACTCGAGTAATATGAGTTCTTCATTAAAAATGTCTTCTGAAAACTGTATCCCCATATCAGGATTAGTTCTACGTGCCTGTCGAAGTATATCTTCACTAGAGCTTTATTTGTGGTTTTCCCAAACACTTTTAGAACCGGAAGGAGTGCAAGTTGTTAATATGATTGCAAAGAGCTTTCGTATTTGTAGTGGATGACACGAAAGAGATGCTTTTGTTAGTGTTCTGCCCCAATGTTGATCATTTTTCAGTAACCCAAGATCGTTCTGAGCGCTTGAAAAGATGTTGGTTCTCTTGTTTCATCAAGTAGCATTCTCTAAAAGTAACACTCAGTATTATTGGGATGAACATTAAAACCTCGACCCACCGCATCAGAACCCCGTATTTCCGACTAATAGCGCAACGTTTAGTAGTATCCGCCTCCTATTTACCAATGAAATAAATTTATAAAAATTTGTAGTCGTAGTCAGGGAGAAGAAGCGATCCCATTTTAAGGTAAATTTAACCTTGTACTTTAAACGTGGGCATGAAACCTCCATTGTTAACACTTTGAGTTGCTCTAAACGATGTCATTTGAAAGCAGGAGATGTACTTTTGAATGTTTTTAAAAAAATTGTCTGGATAACTCAGCAGTTCCGGAGAGAAGTGGTTTAAGTGGATCATTCAGAAGTGGAAAATTTACTTGTTTATTCGAACATCACATTCCAGTCGATTCATTGTAAAATTGACAGCACAATAAAGCAAATAGATTTTACTCATTTTCCTAATTGAAACGTTGAGGTTTGTGCTATAATCATAGTCTTGATCGTAATTGAATGCTGCTAATTTTAAACTAGCTCTCAAAGTCTCTATTGATCGACTATAACGATTATTTTCTGCAGCCTCACGCTGTTTAAGTCGTGCCTCACGCTGTTCAGTAGTCTTAGCCACCATTGTGGTTTTTATTTTTTTAGACTTTGCTGTAATCTGTCCAATTGATCTTTTCTTAAAAGCATTATTTAAGCAAAAATGAAACGTTAACTTGCATACAAAAAGTAATCATAATTTTTCTAAATTATATAAACGGCTAATATAAATCAAAAAAATGAGCTTATATTCACTTAAAACACTATTTAATACCTGAAAAATAGTCACCAACAATTATTTTAATCCAATATAGATAGCTAAGTAATCGGGAATAACGGGCATTCCACAAATTAGTATTAATTTACACAAAATCTTTAAAAATATATCCACTTCGATACGTTTCACCGCGATGTATTTGAAAATGACATTAGCGAAACCAAAAAATATTTTTTCAAACTAAGCCAATTTTACACGTACAATATATTGTAGGATATTTCTTGTATAAGATGTATTTTTTTAATATGAAACGTGAACATTTTTTCAAATAAGGCCAATTTTACACGAACAATATTTTATTAAAGGATATTTCTTGTAGAAAATGTATTTTTTTTTAAATATTTAAGGTTAGTTCGTTTCCCCTATTGATTATTTAATAAACCTTGATTGTTTATATCATAAACTACTGGCGATTTGAACGGTGGCAATAGTCCAAAATAGAATGTGAATTATTTCCGAAGTTATATGGATATTCAAAGCCGCTCACTATGTCACGTTTTAAAACAGGCTTTCCTTATGGTATTGACACTGACTAGTTTTTCAACTTTTTAAGAGGATAAAAAAGTAAAATGAAGTGAGATAAATAATTGGTATACAAAATATTAATTTGAGTGAACAAAAAAAATTTGTAGCTCATTTTTTCTTGCAGTTCAGTGAGCACAATTCTAGCAAAAATAACTAAACTGTAATTATTTTTAAGACGATAAATTTTATTTTTTTGACATTTTATGATTTTCGCACAAATTGTTTGTCACATAAATTTTTTTATACATTCAAATGATAAATACATTTTAATTTTTTAAAATTATCTTGTTCAATAATATGGATCTCAATTTCATATGATTTCGCAATTATGTCGGACCTACATTTAATTGTGGCAGCTTCTATAAATTTCTTACAAATAAACTCATATCTATTGAAAAAGAAAATATTTGTTGTGTTGATTGACGTTTTATTTCCCCAAAGATAATGCGATGAGGCAATTTGAAATTCAAAACAAAAAAAAATTGGAAAACAATTGTTTGACATTTAACAAATACATATAGCGTTGTTACACCCGAAATGATTGTTTGTCTCTGTTTGGTTTTACTAGATTTGCACTAGTTAATTTGAAAAACTAGTCAGTGTCATAATACCATTAGTCTAAGGACAGGATATTAAAAAAAAATTCATGACTCGGATCTGTTCTGGGCCGAATTATTCAGTGACTAAGTACGATTTTCAGATATCATGATTTGTGGTGCCCTGTTTTAGCATTTCTTGTTGAATAAATTTTTTGACATTCCCACTCTTAAACAAGCAACATATAGTTGACCATAATTCCAAATTCACACCAGCGTTTTTTTTTTAATGATTGCCCTTGGGCTTTATTAATTGTCATTGCGAAAGCAAGCCTCTCATTATTAACATTTTTGAATTTCCCTATGCAAAATTTGCATCAGATGGAATAAATGGTGTGGAAACATAAGATGCGTCCCCATAATTTAGACCGCAAACCCTTCGGATTCAAGCATGTCACTAATTTTATTTAACCGCCTTCCTAAGCCAATTATTCCCGTGAAAAAAAATGAAAGAAATCGAATTTTGGAACTATGTTGTACCAGGCCCCTAGATCACGGGATCCAGCCTCTTCAAAAATATCGTAAAGATTGTTCTAGACATGCAATTTATACATGTCTATAGGTTGAGAAGCTGTTACGCCCATTCGGAACAAACAGATAATTGTATCTATGTAAACATTAATTATTGATCCAGGTGCGGATCCCTCAAATTTAAGAGTACCACTTATTTTATAAAGCCCCTTTTCTAAACTTATTAAATCTTGGGAAACATTTGTACCGGAGCCCCCTTGACCCGGGGTCCAGCCTTTGAATAAATATCGTAAAGTTTGTTCTGGACATGTAACTTATACATGGTAAAAAAAAAATAAAGTTGGTTGAGCAGCTGAGACGCCTATTTGGAACAGACAGAGAGGAATTCATTTTTACATATAGATACGAGTAGAAAATTCAAAAATTTTCATGTTTTTCCTAAACTTTGGTTTGGTTTTTTGTTTTAATTTTTTATTCGAGCACAAAACAAAAAAAAAAGGAAATATGCGTTTTTATATGTACATCTTTGTTTCGTTAGGTTAGATATCGGTTGCATTAATTTGCTTAGTATGAATTTACTTGTGTAAATTTTAGCCATACAAAATATTTATCTTGTATAATTATCTGTGGTACTGTTATAAAAAAATTCATAAATTTGTTGGCCCTTGTTTTGATGCAATATAAATGTTGGTAAAATGTATGAATATTTTAAAGCAGTATTTAGGCTGATGTCAGGAGCTTTTAGTTATGGTATGAGTCATCATAATCGGACCACTGTGAGGCATGTTATTGTACTATTATAAAAAATTTCATAAATTTTTGGGCTTGCCTTATTTTTAAGCAATAAGAATAATTGTTAAAATGTATAAACATTTTAAAGCAGAATATGTGCTGGTATCGAGATATCACAGAGAGTCCTGCTTTAAGTGTTATGCTCTTTATTTTACTACATATTTTGTAAATTTACAAAACATGAGTTGTCTAATGAAATTCGAATGAAGAGTAGTGTAATATTCTAATCACTCTGCCTATTATCCAATTGCTGGCTATGAAAATCGATTTACATCAATCGACATTTTACCCTATATACCGAGACCAAAACGTATAATAAATTTAAAAATTTTTAAAAATTGGAATTTAAAAAAATTCATACATAAATTTCAATTTATGATTTTGTAATAATGCCATCAAAGATAATCGGGAAAAATCAAATAGTGTTTTTCCAATTTTATCGAAGCGGAAAATTTTAAAATCCACATAAAAAAAAATACGAATACAACAACAAAATAACGAACTAACTATAAATCGTTTAAATATATTGTTATCATTAATATTAATTTTTTTTTTGGTTCGGTTTTCTTGTCTTTAGAACGACTAAGAAATCTTGTTAGATGTCATGTTTCAGTTCACAAAATTAACTATCATCTTATACATTTATGTATGTATCCAAGTTTTTTTTATGTTTATTTTTCGTGCTGAAGTTGAAAATATGTATATATACCATGTGAACATGTAAGTCGATTATGGATATTTTGAAAACTATATATATGCTAAGATACATGCGGAGATAACATTCGAATGGGTTAACTATGTATACACCATTCTTGTGGGTGGATTATAGTGATTATGATTTAAATTTATAGTACTATACCTAAATCTGCATGGTATAAATATATAGGTTTGATTTATGACCTACATTACAACATTGTTGATAGTTTTATCTTATGTTTGCCTACGAATTAACACCACACAAAAAAAAAGTTGGTTTTTCGTATATGGAAATTATAATCATAAATTAACTTTCATTTTCTTTTTTGTTTGGTAAAATATTTAAGTCAGTTTTCACATAGACACTGTGCTTCCGGGTTATGAAAATAACGAATATTACTTTTGCAGTGAGACACAGTAAAAATGGTCCTGCTTGCTATCTGAAAACAAATTTTTCCAACTGAGGCCACTGTATAATGGAATGAAAGGAAATGTATCTTCCTTCTATCATTATTGCAAAATGAGTTGGTGCCGGAGTACAGTTACAATATTGTGAGCAAACCTGTTTCACATACAATGCTTCCATAAAAGTCACTTATTAGCATAATGCATAACTCCAGCCAGATTATGATGACATAGATAATGCATGAAATACCATTTTCACTGTGAGTCACTGTATGAAATATTAAATGGCGAAAATGTTTGAAAATTTAATCCCCATTATAATAGAATAAAAATACGGTTTTGCGGTTATAATTGTGGCGGATGGTAAAAGAGTTGAGGATAATTAACGGTGACAGAACAGATATAGCAAAATTACAACCAGACCTTATTTGATATTTTTGGCAGTTATTCCATTCATATTTTATATATGGTGTCAGTTAGTTTTGTTGTACTTTAAAGCTTAGTAATAATTTTCACAATAAATTTCACCAACATGGAATCTGATAAATCACTACTCAAACTCGAAGAGATTCCAGGATTTCGTCCTTCATGTAAGTACCAGTTCATCTATCTTCACATTTGATTCCTCAGAGGACCATGATTATCAGTTTAGTTATTGGATGATCGGTTGAAATTATCACCGGATGTTTTTCATAGTAAGCTCAACCTACGAAGTCCAATTTTGCACTCGTCCGGCCACTCGCGTCTTTAAAAATGGACATAATGTCTTGATCTTGCTGTTAGTTGCAATGCCTTTTCGATTTGAGAGATCGCGTATTTCTTTCGTGAAATGTTGCCTTTGTACTTCATTTTCACCGCTCCACCATAAATTGTGGGTGATCAGTTGACTTGCTTCAATGCCTCTAGATGCACTGGGTTGCCAGAGGATTTGACGTAGAACTACTAAGATCAATTCGCTATAACAGTTTTAAGTTTGTGGGGCTTTTTCCACCCAACTCAGCATTATCATTGAATCTGAATCTATGTTCTACATAGCTCTTATTCTGGTAATGTTAATTTGATTGAAATTGGAGCTACTCTTGCTTTTGGAAACTCAATGGCCAAAAAGTGGAGAACATCTATCCCGTGGTTATACTACACTGAAAAAAATATATACTAACTAAAGCTAGTTTAAGTCGTTTTAGATGTTTTAACCAACGTTTTCGTCAATTTTGTTTTAAAAAGCTGTGGTTAATTTTAACGTTGCATGTTTGATAATACAAAATTGGCTTAGTTATTTTTTGTTCTTTGGCTATACAAAAGTGATATGTTACTTTTATTAAAATGTAGAATGCACATGTAATATACTTTTTGAAATGAGATAATGCATATGATGCATATTACTCATGCCATTTCATTTGTTTTAGTTTTTTACAAATAAATCCTTACAAAATCTGTTACTTCGTTAGCAAAGTCATGATGTTCTATTAAATAAACAAAACTGTGCTTTGTAAGTTAACTTAACTTATAGGCTTGGTTATATCTGACTACTATTTTTGAGATTTATAAATTAATATTTAACTCAAAAACGAACAACCCGCATAATATAAAGAAATTTAAGAATGTGTAGCTTATTTTAACTTAGGCATTGGTTAATTAGTTTGGTTAATAATACCTACACAAGAGGTTTATTTAAACTGGCAGCAAAGGTTACCATTACTGAGAAATATACTTATGTACTTTGGTTGAATCCACCTACTGCTAGGTTATAATATACGAATAAATTGCTAGGTTATAATGAACTAGCCATTTTAGTATTATTAAACAAGCGCTAGTTTGTCTGAAAAACAATCCCCTTGCAAAGTTAACTTAAACGTTGTTTTTGTTTATAATTACCTACTTTTTTCTTTCAGTGTATATGTTGCTTTAAAGTGGACATTGCTTCGATACTCTTGATGTGGGATATCAAAACTGTCAATAATCATATATGTAAGCTACGTTTCCACTTGCTAAATAACTAATCTGATAGGATCCATACCGGAGCATGACGTCAGAATAGTTTTTGGTGACTTTAATGGTAGAGCTGGTAAAAATCAGGCTCACTTATGAAAATATGGGTCAGTACTCGCGACATAAATTCGCGACTGATAGTAAAAAAATAATGATGTACTTTAAATTGTCATCGCACTTGATCTCATTGTGCATAGCACATTCTTGTCTCATAAAAAAGGACACCTTAATCGACAGTTATTGGCTTGTATGTCATGCCGAGCTAGTATTTTACACTGGAAAGATGTATCTTCTTTCGCACAAACTGTAAGAATTCGAAACATTAAGTCCACTGGCAACCGCAAATTATTACCAAAAATGGCCATACCTGTTACCACTCCTATTGTATCGTGCACCTCCAATCAATAAGCCATTCGAAGCAAAGTAATTTCGCTGGGTTTTTTCCACTTTCTTTACAATAAACTCTTCTAATGAGACATTAAATCGCTCCACCGCATACCGTATATTAAGGGGTACTCCCTTAATATCTGCGATCCGAACCTTAAGTACCACTATCGTGTACCAATATCGTATCCATCTTTTGTCCGCAAACTGGATTACTGAACCCAATATTCTTTTGCTGCTGAATTTTTTGTTTATGGTTTTTGTTAATGCTGGTCAGCGCTCTTCTTCCTTCCAATTTCATTATTATTGATAAAGCTTTACTGTAGCGACAGTCTTCTCTGTCAATGAATTTAATTTTTCAACATGTACCCCTCCATCTTGAGAGAATTCCTAAACGTCTGTCGTCAAATTTGCGTTTATTTAAATGAAACTATTATGGCTTCAAAAAGTCACTTGGAAAATTTCATGAAGACATGCAAAGTCTATCGGAGTCAATCAACCATAAAAAAGAGGAAATAGTCAGCAAGACTCCAACGATAATTTCCCCTACTGACACTGTGACAAAACAAACCATTTTCATTATCGACATCCTTACTGAGCTCCTTCCTGAGCCCCCTCAGCTATAGAAGAACCAATACCTTCTGGACAGACCACAATACTATCATCGGCGGCTGTCAACGGGATTGAAACACAGATCATGATCGTTATGAGATTCTTCAAGGTAAACAGGAATGCACTTTGATCAGATTGCAACAGCTCGTGCACGTGGAAAAAACCGCAAGCTCATTAAAATTAAGAAGTTTATCATTCCGATCTGCCTATATTTTTGAAAGAGTACGAAAACTGGCGTGACAGAGTACCATAACAGCGAATGGTTATAGGCCGTATAATATTTCAACACAATAGTCACGATACCTAACATATAGCATGCAATCATTACACGATATCACAGTTAAAATACTGCATTGCATCAAAACTTTTCGAGAAAATCCATATGATACGCTCATCGCGCATGTAATAATGAAACAAAGATGTTTCCGAATGGTGATCTTAAACACAGGGTACAACAACACAAAGTAGTCAGCTGAACTGACTTGAGACTTGCAATAAATAACTGCGTTACAATGAGAATCGATACGTGATCCATTGAGCTCAACAACTACTACAACCTCTTCACCTGTTTATCTCTTACAACCTCTTCACGTATTTAGCATCCCCACAATTCGATAAACTGAAAAACGCTGAGGTAAAATCAATAAGGACACACATAAAAAATGCAAATGTCACGACGCTCACTTTTGCAGCGATAAAAGTTATATAAAATCAAAAGGAAGCCTGTCTGAATTCAATATCGCTTTCTTCTGTAACTGAAGACCCTGAATCGCTAAAAGTACTAACTCCAGAACATTGTCTAATAAAATATGCCTCACTTAAGCGCCACCAAACAAACAGCAACTAATTTAACTAGGAAACAATAAGTCCCCGGTAAAAGCTCGTCCAGAATATGCATACCAATTTTGGCCAATTTGGATTTTCATTTATTTACACGGTTTGCAAAAACGGCTGCAAGTAAAAATTTGAGGTATCATTTGATGTGAGAACAGCTCACAATCCAAATGTCAAAGAACGCCCCAGCCAGGATCCCGTAAAATAAGGTGAAACTCAGGAAGGAAAAAATATCTAGCAATCTACATCTAACAATGTAGTGACGACTTAACAGATATGGCAACAGCTCAGTCTACAGCTGAAACAAGAACAGGGTCAAGCCACGATTATAAAGCAAGTAACACGTGATTATTAAACAGAAAATAATTAACTTGGTACACGACAGTCCGATGAATCAATGTTAATCCAAACTAACCCAAATGCATTCATATTTATGGCTACGTATTTTTTTACGACCTCAGTAATTGGAACGTGAACAAGCTAGCATATCCCTTACTCTTTTAGGTCATGCAATTTTTTTATCAAATTCTTGATTTCGAGGAAACTAAGAAATTAGTTAAC
This sequence comes from Tipula confusa, assembly GCA_963556175.1. Classification (NCBI taxonomy): domain Eukaryota; kingdom Metazoa; phylum Arthropoda; class Insecta; order Diptera; family Tipulidae; genus Tipula; species Tipula confusa. The sequence continues at coordinate 81,848,214 of OY744475.1, forward strand.
CTCATGATCATCACATTAGGAGGATATACTCGTATTATACCGTTTTATACCGTAATTTATTTTTGGACATCATCGGCTGACGGTGAGATTGCAACATGGAGGCTGCAACATTAAATATATTGAATACATCGTTGAAAATCATTAGGAGATTGTTCAAGATAAAGTGGAATGCACCTTGATCCGTCTGGAACAACTCGTGCAAAGCAATATTCATGCAAGCAAGATATAACAAGAAACCGTTATTAGCCACATCGTATTTCAACACAAAAATCACGATGTCCAACATAAAGCATGCGACTTTCGGCGGTATTCGATCGTTACTCGATACCTCTGCATCTAGAAAACTTCTTTGATACGCCTATCGTTAGACAAAATAATAGAAAAAAGTACTCCTGGCTTGAAAGCGCCCTCGCATGTCCACAAGTAGTTCCAAAACTTGAAATGATTTTTTAGTATGGACATTACAAGCATTAAAAATATTCTTGCACCAGAGGCAAATAATGTGACGACCCCGAGTATGCGATAAACCACTGCTTCCATTTTCACAACAAATCCGTCAAAAAGAAAATTGACGTGATTAATGGAGATTAAAACCTACTCCAACCTCCTTCATAGCATTTCATTCCACCAGCTCGACCCTATTTTGGAAGACCGTCGAGAGCCAAAATACTACGCAGAACTTAAACGAGTTAGACCTGAAACGCTTACGTTAAAGCGCTTAGTAGAAAAGTGGGGTTTACACCATCTTTATGAATGAGTAGTGGTATTAAAAGTATTAAATGAGGCTTAAATGCCTATACCTTTGGAAATAATGTTACGCATCGACTGGAATGTATTTCTAATTATCATGGAACCTTCGGCGGTTATCTGTAGACAAGTTCGGCAAGTCTTAATTAGAGTATTTGATTTGATCGTTTTTTAAAGAGATTGATTTCAAATTGACTGCCTCATCAGTCGTAGTTTTGAGTGGAACACTAAATCTCGATATGGACTGTTTTACAAGAGCTTCCACTATGGTATTTGCTCTCATAACAGGTAAGGCAACAGCTGCTTCTGGCCATCATGGGTTTCGATCAACTAAAGTTAATATGTATAGCTGTTACCGTTAGATAGTGGTAATGTCCTAAATGATTAATGAGTGTATGTGCGAATAGGCCTAAAGAAATTTAAAAACGTCCGCCCCAAAACAAGCAAGCCTGTTGACGTTCGAATGTTCCAAAGCAATTAACTTACGTGTGGCACGTAAATCTAAATGTGTGACAGAACAGAGTATGACGCTTTAAAAAAATACAAGTCGGATTTTTTTTTAAATTTGGATTTTGGAGAAAAGTTTACTAATTAAACCGATGCGTCTGACACAGGAACTGGTGCTCTTTTAACTCAAACATTAGATTGCAGCAAAAGAATATGACAGCATATATGATTTATTAACTCAAATCAACGCAAAGAAAATATCCAGCCACATGTCGTAAATGACTAGTAATAGTAGTGTAAGCGATCGGAAAGTTCAGGCCTTATATCGATGGGGTAAAATTCAGGAGTGTGACTTCAAGAGAAATATTATTGGCTGAAAATGGCTGGTGATGTGCGGTATTATGTCAAGGTTTGTAAATAATTTCAGCTAAATAAGCCAAAGTGTGAGAGTTCTATGGTGCCTATGGGTGAACAACGCGTTTCAACTCGTCCATGGGAAAGGATATTCATCGTTTAAATAGGCATATACCCTGGGTCAAAAGTCGGAAACAGATACGTTTTAGTAGTAATTGATGTTTTTAGTAAATCTGTTCTGCTAAAGCCTTTTAGGAGGAATAAATACTTTTAGGAGGAAATTTTTTTTCTAGTGTTTAGTGTATCGTTCACCCTCACATCAGACAATGAAAGTTCCACCCTCGTGCTATTGTCCGGGAAAATTTCACGTACCGGTTTCTACTTGAAACTAAAATATCATCGTGGTACCGACATAATATACGAAATCCAATTCTTTGTGCCTATTATTTTAAAACTAAAAAGTGGATATTGGCTGTGCTGGTACCGCCACAGAAATCTATATCTATAGCCACAACATGTAAAAGTTAAATCTATAGCCACAACATGTAAAAGTTGTTCTTTTGTACAGCCTTCGACTAATTCAAAATCAATGACTAAACACTATATAGTCCTTAAGTATATGAGACAACCTATAGGATGTCATCAAGACTGGGGAAGGAGGTTTTTGTCGTTTTAAAAATATCGTTAAAAATATCGTAAGTCGGTTGAAATATTAAAGTTAGAAAACGGCTAAATAATACAAAAATTGTCACATTTCAACATTCAGGGTGAAATCTGTTCTGATAAGGATGTAACCTAAAACATTCCTCTTTCATCAACACTTATATTGATCGCTATATAAACACAAGAGTGAGTTTTGTCCGCGGGCCATAACCTATAAAAAATGGGCCAACAAAACTACTCCGACATTTTCATTTAGTTCAAGTGAAAGCAAGCCTTATATTGCCCGCAATATCTTCTTTGGTCTTTGAGCTATTTAGAAAAGCGTTTGATTGATCAAGGACTCTAGAATTGCTATCAACCTGTTAAAGAAATTACATAAAAATATAACTTTTTATCAGACGCATCAAATAAACAAAACCCTAAGAATTTCTCTACTCAATCCAATGAATTTACAGTTTGTCAATCTGGCAGCTTTTCATAATTTAGTCAAATACATTCCTTATTCTTTGAGTTGATGATCAATGAGAATTCGGCAAACTATACAAGATCACCGCATTAGAGGATATATTATATTCCTATGACAATCCGTGCTTTGAGACCTCACTCCCATCGATCGTCTAAGATCAGACTAACATAATCAAAACCTCCTGTTTAAAATTTATCATAGTCGTGATCTTTAAAATTATGTGGTTGCCCATTAGACCAGTCTATTAAACTTACTTCTTCCCTACAACAATAACTAAATTGCAATAAGTCAAAATTGCCATATTATGAAATTATAGGCCATCGTCATGCATTTTCTACGAAACCAAAACATTTTAAATAACTTAAATGGTTCATTGACTGATAACTTAGCATTTTAATAGATCCCATCATCAAATTGGTATTTACCCTGATAAGAATACATGATTAATTTTCGATGAAAAAAAAGAAACAAATGAACATTTATATATGGGTCGATTTTCCATAAATCGAAATTCAAACTCCAACGCACTATACGTAAATATTACCAATCGAAAAAGAAAAATGAAAATTCTAATTTTCCCGCTCATCGACAATAATAAAACAGTTCAATGAATCTAATTAGAATGCAAAGATAAAGTATCTAAAAAAAAAAATTTTTTTTTCAGCAACCAACCAAAATTGAAATGGTTTAATTTTCCCACAACTTCAAAGTACATAATCTTTTGCTTTTTTTTTGTTTTCAAGTAATTGAATTCCGATTACTTTTTTATCGATTCCCAAGATAAAATTTAATGTATTATTCCATATACGTATGTCGAAATTACTACCTTTCAATCATACCCTCCTTAAAATATAAATATAAATATATATATTACCACCCACCCCTTGAGCTGAGAAAATGAAAAGAAAAATCATTTTCACACTGTACTATTTGTTGTGGTAGTATAATGATGTTCCATGGCGATGGAATTTATAAAATTTGGTATGTTCGTAAATTTTCTGTTCTACACACACACAAACATTTATATACGAGTATCTCACCCCCGAAAAAAATGTATATAGATAAGAATTAAAATTCATCAAGAATGTTCACGAGACGCGCGACATTATTGTATCAACATAAATTGCATTTCAAATACATAAAATACAAAAATCCCCATTAAATCTCTAGATCAAGAATTTTTTAATTTCGTGTAACAAACTTTTTAATTATTTTGGATTATTTCTACATTTCTTAAAAAAAAAACGGAAATGTGGAAAACGAGATAAATTCCTTAATTCCACGCAGTCTTTCCGCATTATAAACAAAAACAAATTCGTATGACTTACCGACAGTAATCCAATACGATTTGGGCGTTCTCGTACAGCTAATGCCCGTAAAAATGGATCATCTAATTTACAACCATCACTTAACAGTATATGCGGTTTTTTAGTTGGATACAAAAATTCATGTACCGCTGCTTTACGCCGATAAAATTCACTATGACTAAGAGTTTCGCTCGTTGATCTGCAAAAAATTTGATTTTCATTTTGATTAAAACGTAATCGACCGCATAAATCGTTAGATATATTTGAACCTGTATCCTAATTCAACAATCGTTCTGGCATTTGCTGTACTTCGTAAATAATCTAAATCCTCACGTGTCATAAACGAATCTAAATAATCTTCATACGTCGGAAAATCCAATAATCGTCGATCAGCCGAATACAAATCCTGCATATTGTCCTAATTATATATATATTTAATTCTCGGTTAAACACACACACATATATACACCTACGATTTTTTTTCGATTATATTCGCTAATCGAGCATTAAATTAGAAATGAATAAACTTATTTCGTGTAATATTCGGAGTGAAAATTGACAGCTGCTGTATAATAAACGAATTTGCGAAAAACAAAAATTTAAATCGAATAAAATTTTCAAAGCCTATCCGATTTTCATAAAAAAAATGTTGGTTGCACTGTAAAGTCTTATTTTTTGTTTTTTATTTTTTAATTTCAGCCAACCAATTGTACGAGAGATATTTGTTTAGGGAGTGTTATGAGTACGAGCCTAGTGGGATGTGACCCACGCAAACCGGATATAATTTTAACACAAGCAAAAGATTTTTTAGAACAATATTTTACATCAATACGAAGGTAAGTGATTTCACTTTAATTTTTAAGAATTCATAATATTGGTCGAATTTAAATTGAACTTGAGTTGAGAACAAAATTCGTTGAAGTTTAATTTGAAGTTTGAACGGATTTAAACTTAAATTTTTTTTTTTTAATGTTTGAATATTTTGAAATTAGATTTGATTAAAATTGGAACAGAATGAATTTATGTTAATAATCTCATAATGTCTAATAACATCTATAATTATACGATCAAAATGGTCTCCTGAACATATTGCCAGATTATTAAAACTCTCGGTATAATACAGTGAAACCGCGTGCCTTGAATTTAAGTTAGTTAGTTAGTTAATTAGTTTTAGATGGCCACCCAACAAAAGGACGAGGCATAGACACATATGGTTCGTAGCCTTACTACAGAAATTGCTTCTCCGCACTTCCCTACTGTAACCAATTTGAGCTTCTCACGAAGCAGTAGATATCTCTAACGCTCAATTTACTGAGATCCGTTAGATCACACAGGTGGTGAGCTCACAAAAACTTGAGTATGTTTTGAGACAGACTAGGACAGGTGTTTAACAAATGAAGTATTGTTTCCTCCTTCTTCTTCGTCGTTACAGCTTCGACAGTAAGACAGTGTACAGTAATGACACCCACAACTGTGTTAATATTATGCCGTTGCATAGATATTAACTGATTAGACCTTTTAAGGGCAAGATTAGGCCAAATCTGCCTAGTAATTACACATGAGGTGCAATTTGCCCATCTATTGTTTGTAATTTCACGAGCTTCTTTAAAAAGCAATTTGCATGTAGCAAATAGTAATTCAATGTCCACCTTGCACGGTAAGATGAGGCAAGTAATACTTTGTCGCGCGAGTTTATCGGCTTTCATATTCCCCGTAATATTGAAATGCCCTGGCACCCATAATAGATGGATGTGGAACTGTTCAGCCATCTCTTTAAGAGATGAAAGACAGCTCCGGGCTACTTTCGCGTGATAAAGCCTGATTGTAAAACTTTAATAGCAGCCTGACTGTCCATAGAAATGCTAATATCTCTTACAGATATTACATGATTCTTCATCCAGTCTATGGCTTCCTTGATTCCTATAAGCTCTACCTGAAAAATTCTGCAATGATGAGGGAGGCAAAAAGAGAGATTTACATTTAGTCCTTCGCAAAAATCCCCTCCGCCGACCTTTCCATCAATTTTCGAGCCATCTGTAAAAAAGTTAATAAAGCCTGACTTTAAACCTGTTCCATTCTCCCAGTCCTCTCTGAAAGGAATATCAGTTATAAATTTAACTTCGAGGTATGATGTCGAGATGGTGTAGTCGATCGGTTTTGGGGTTTCTTTGTTCGTTAGAATAGATAAGGGTACCATAATGTCACAGCACCCCAGAGAAATTGATTTAAGCCTTATGGCTGTACTAGCAGCCACTTGCTTAGCCAGGATAACCAAAGCGATGAGATAAAAGAGAATCTCCAGTGCTTGAGTAGTATAGTGCTCCTAAGTGCACCACTAATAAAGTAGTTCTAGCACTTTCATCAGCAACTTTTGGTTCACCACTGTATTTGAAGCGGACCATCAAACTGTAATTCCATACATTTGAACTGGTCTAACTACAGAGGTATAAAGCCAATACAAAATGTGAGGCTTAAGCCAGAATATTTCCAGAATATTTGGCTTCCAGCTTAGTTTACTGATCAAAACGAGACCCAAGAATTTCATTTTGTCTGCAATGTTTAAAACAACTTCATTGAGAGTTGGAGGGTTAAAGCGGGGAACTTTGGAAAAAAGAACCAACATAGTCTTCAGTGGATCAACACTAAGATCACAACTATTGGTCCATTGAGTTAGAATGCCAAGAGGATTCTGCATAACATCTCTGAGGATACAAGGATATTTACCGAAAGCACTAATAGCAACATCATCTGCATAAGCCACAACTTTAAAGCCAGCGCCTTCCAGGTTTAGTAACAGGTCATTTATGACCAAATTCCAAAGAAGTGGGGATAATACACCACCTTGCGGTGTACCCCTACTGACAAATCTACGGAAGGATGATACACTTAGATTTACCGTCATAACCCTGCCTTTGAAGATTTGATCAATCCAGCTTCTAAGTGCCAAATCCACCCCCAAATTTAAAAATGCTTTGGTTTGACATGATTAAAGGCACCCTCAATATCACAAAAGGTCACCAAAGAGAATTCCTTATATTCGATAGACTTCTCTATAAGAGGGAATAGACTTCGACATAAGAGGGAATGGAGAGCAGTTTCCACCGATTTTCCCTTACTATATGTATGCTGAGACCTTGACAGCTTCGCAGGCACGATTGAGCCTTTGAGATAAGCCTCTATCTGTCTTTATAGAATTTTCAAGAAATAAGAAGATAAGCTAATAGGCCTAAGGTCTTTGGGATTGCAATGAGATCGTATTCCCGCCTTTGGTATGAAAATTACATTTACTTCAGTCCATTTCTTTAGAATGTGACATAGTTCGGGGCTACTTTTGAAAATCACCTCAAGCTAGGGAACAGTTAAGTCAGTGGTTTTCTGAATATCAGCAAGAATAATGCCACCCAGGCCTGCAGACTTGAAAGGCTTGAAACTATTTACTGCCAACAAGATAGTTTTCCTATTGATAATTTTCTCCGCGAGGCCAGTAGCCTTATTAGCCTTTGGCAAAATATGAGGGGAAATTGGAACAACCCGCAAAATGAGTTTCCAGAAGAAGCTCTAACGAATCCCTACTTGTTGTAGTTCATAGTTCATCCGGTCGTTAGGGATAACTAGGAAAGACACGACAAGTGGATAATATCTTACATAGCCTAGCTGCCTCAATGGACTCCTGTATTTTATCACAAAAGAGTCTCCAGGAATTGCTTTTGACACTTCTTAGTTCATATTTATATGCTTTGATCACCTTCTGACAGGAGTCCCAGTCCATGTCAGTGTTGTTTTCTTCGCAATTTTAAAGAGCCGCTTGCATTTTGAGTGGATTTTGAGCGCATTTTTAATTTAAGTTGGTATTTAAAGTAAATGTTCATGAGGTAAAGGGCATAGTTTCGCCACTGCTTTTTTGTAAACCTTAGAGGTTTTTTACATCCTTAAACTCGTATAATACCATCAATGCCACGATGCAGTTAAGTAATTTTTCTATGAGACCATTTTAGCGGGGGTAAGTTTTCATATTTTAGTAGCACCAAATTGTCGTTGGTTTTTTGACATCCTTAACATCGTGCTCGATATGGAATGTAATGGACTACCTATCAGGAAACTACCAGGTGTCAACGCGTCTAGGTCTTTTGATTCTGGCGATATTGACGTAAGAGGGCATGGATTTAATACAGCTTTGATTAGAATAACAAGTGTATTGACCTCATCAAATGTAAGTGAGGAGTTTCATACTATGCTCAAATTAAATAATGGTTAGGAGCCTTTACAGCAGCCTTCTAAAGACCATTGAAATGTGTCATTTTGGTGGTATTAGTTTCCAGGGAACACAATTTTGAACATTCGTTGCTTTGTCGCAGAATGTAGTGTGGCATAAACCGCATTGTCCTACGAACCGTTTCAGTGTGGCGTTGAGTATGCTTTTGTAGTTAGATTGGTAACAATTTCTAGATAAACAGCTCGTTTCGTGAAGCATATAAATACGGCACTTATTCAGTAGTGTATAAGTATCGGTTCACAAAAAAAAGATCCCAATCTTATAGAATGTCTGTGTTGATGTGATGCGCTCTGCACTTAGATTTTACATGAGATGCTCGATTCTGATTGGTTTTGTTTTGTGACAGCGAATACAATTGTTGGCGTTGCGACAAGTTTTATTTTACCATCAATTGACTACTGATAGCCAGTAGTTCTTGTGGTACAGCATGCAAATATTTCAAATGTTAGTAAAGCATTAACATATAAGTAAAAGGAACAGATTTGGGTAAGAGGAGTTGATGTTTTGGTTGTAGAAAGAAATTATGGATTCGACCTCCAATACATAGTAAACCGTGGACATCCAGAAATGGGCTAAGAGAGACTCGTTCGATGAACTTAGTGACTTCAGTTCTGGTTTGCGTGAAAATGTAGGACCTAGAAACTAACTTAGTCCAAGCGGTTTTTTGACGTCGTTATTCATTATGTTGAGATGATCCTCGCGTTTGCCTTTTGTATAGATATTAGAATATTAGGACGGTTTCAACAGAATTTACTTAGCTCCAATCCTCCTTTATCTACATCATGATTAACCCATCTCGTATTTTGATACAGTCTTTACCTACAACATCCACATACTAATTTTCATCGGATTACAGTGTTTTTGGAAGAATATTTCACATTTCTGCTCTTCGAAAGTGTTTTGGTTTGCTGTAGAGTCGTGTCTTTCCAATTCGCAAAATTATTGAAAAATTGCTCTAGTGATGGGGTAGGAACTGTAATTCTATGTTTTGCATAGGAAAGCCTAATTTTGAATATCGATAAACCTGCTTGAAATTGATATACAGTAATTCTAGGCCGTAAGAATGCTTCAATTTTAGTAGAGAATTGTCTGTAGTGGGACTTGGTTTGCGTTAACCTTACAGTTCCCAATAAAACTCCGTACATTAAAACTGGTCTAACTACAGTGGTATAAAGCCAGTGTACGAAACTAGGACCAAGTCCCAGTATTAGGCTTCCAATTCAGTTTGTTGTTCAGAATAAGACGATTTCTCCATCATGCGGTAAGTATGCTGACACAAGCCAGAGGTTTTTGCTGTTGACCTCAATGCTAACTGCTAGCACACCCGCATCGCTATAACTGGAAAGAAGAAATATCTTATAAGCTTGTTCTTTGCAAGAATGCATGAACGAATCCTACCTTTACCTTGCACAAACAACAAATTAGTAGCTCTAAGCCCAAGAACCCGATCTTTATTGACCCATGGTTCTGAAATCAAGACGAAATCTATGTCATCTTCCTCCACTTTGAGCATTAGAGCAGCCAATACTGCCTTGCAGTGATGAAGGTTTATTTGCAGTATCTTAAGCATCCTGCTTAAAATCATCTTTCCCCACGTTGACTTCTGAATTCCCAGAATCAGAAGATTTTACGGGTCCACAGCTGAGTGACTCCTTTGACCTGGACACCTCTTGGTCCAAATTAATAGGAATTGTGCTATTGTCGTCAGAACACTCCACCTCACTCGAGGACCTTAAGCGCTACAGAGCCAAAACCATAGCTTATAGTGCCATCAGTCATAGCCAGCACCACCAGCGATTCTTTATAGACAATGATCACAACAGATCTAAAGTCGTTCTTAACCTCCTCCATCTTGGCAATTTTCCTATTGTGGGAAGGTAGCTCCGGGTTGCCAATCCTTATCTGTTTCAGAATCTCTGTGGGATTACAAGGCTCAGCCGAAATCTACGCACGAGCCTTTGGCTGGCTTGGTTTGTTCTGTACAGCTGTAACTTCCAGTCAGGCCCCAGACCACACTTTCTCTAGGCCGCTAATTGCCTTTTTATATAGATCTCTTTTTTGGTTGGCTTAGACTGTCAACTAGATATGGTTCCTGTACCAACTCCCATCGCCATAAAAAGCGGCAACCCCAGGGTTCTCCCGCATAATACCGAGGAAGGAACCCTCTCCACCTTCCTCCAATCAGCAGGAGCGGTACTGCTATCCTCCTTTGCTTCATCAATAACAGCTATGACAAGCGGGTCCTTCAAAACTTCGCTAAAAGATATAATTGTAGTTGCCTGCCATTTAGATCTTTTAACGTCCTTAGGAGATTCTTTCTGAGATCTCTGTTGTTTAGACGTGGAGCTTTCAGTAGAACCTCTCGGAAAAGGCGGCAAAGAACCCATAGCCCTTCTAGCCCACTCCAGTGTGGCAATGTTCCTTGACAGTTCTACTGGCCGATGGAATTTTAGCTTTTTAAAGGCTCTCTTTTTGTGGGCGCCAGGTATCTGGAGGCTCCGTTTGAGACTGAGTTATTTGAAGAGGGCCCCCAGCCAGGTTGATTATCAGTACGAGTCACGTTACACCTTAATCCGATCCTTATTTTATAGTGCTAACACTCGCATCTAATATTTGGCCGACAAAACAAGTTGACCTGCTCCACAGCATACCCTATTAAGCCGCATCCACCACCATTAGCATGTCTAACATACAAATGTTTCGATACCCACTTCAGCATGCTGTGATTAAACATGGCAGTTTCATCACGAAACTGCGAGTTGTTCTCGATCGATCCTGAATATTCTCGTTCAAAACTTTAATAAATGATAAGTTGCTTCTTGGTTCCACAATACAGAAGAAGAATGTATTGTCCGTTCTAATTATGTTAAGGAGATATGTCATTGCATTTTCGGCAAACAAAGAGAAAATGACTATCGAACACACAAACCTAGAAGAAAGGCAAGTTTCATTTACGTTTTACCTCAAAAATACGTCAAGTCACGTCTAGAAGATCTATTTATAAGGGTTGTGTCATATTCATGAATCAAACTCATATTGGCGAGAGTTATACGATAGAAAGTATTATACCGTAACCTGGGTACAATCGGCACCTAGAATATAAATGATCTATTTGCACTGACTGACTGATTCTGTGAACTGATTCAGAAGAACTGATTCAATGGACAATTTTGGCCATCTGATATAAATGCAATAGCACCGTCCCTATAAAATGCATTACATAAGTAATACGAAAATTGTATTTCATGCACTGTAACGTCTAAGTTCAAACATTAAGCTTGATTTTGATGTGTAAACTGCCTTATAAAAATCAAAATGGCATTGAGAATATGTTGAATTGATTGGGCTATAAAGATTAAAATTTACAAATCATAAAATGTTGTATACCCCTGTTTGTAACAAAGTAAATGAAATTTAATTTTTTTTCTATATACACGATATAAAACGTAGTTAAATCTGTGGTGAAGATGTGTGAGTTCACACCCTACATTGAGTTGCAACTTGTTTCTAAATATTATACCAACAAACGGTAAATCCGAAAATCCATCGTACAAAATCCTATTCATTATTAAATTTACGCTCAAATTGTCTCAATTCAGTTACTGAATTTCAGTATTACAAATGAATTTGTGCAGTAGTGGTGTCTGTGACAATTTGTGGTGCAAAATTTTATTGTGGACATTTTTAAATGTCTTGTGTTAGATTAAGTGATTTTAAAGTGGTACATCTACTCCATAGTATACCTTATGCTACCTAAGATTTATTTTATTAGTTTAGTTAATCTTGTTGAGAGGATTAAGTTATGAATGTCGAAAAAGTTTAAGTTTATAATGTTAGCATGTTCATATTTTAATGAAGCCATAAACGGTAACCTGGTAAGTTTATTTATTCTGTATTTTAATCTTGAATCTAGTGCGATGATGGTACATTCACGTAACTTCGATTTTTTACGACTGTGAAATTTATTGTTTTATTTTTTCTACAAAAATTTGTTTGGTAGTTTACGTGTGCTTTTTTATAATACAATGGTAAATTTCTCGCATCAATATGATTTATGTGAGACCGTAAGGACTGATTTATTTTGATTGCGTCAGTATTGAATTTCAGTATTTTCAAACACCATCGACGACAGTATAAGATGCAGCTATTCATTGTAAATTCGATTAAATTTTTTTTACAAATAATCTACTGTAGGCGGGTGGTACTTAAATTACTGTCAATATAAGCTTTTTTTTATTTATATAATTATTTTTTTAAATTTCAACTTGTTGGTTTTTTTGACGTATTTGATGCATGTGATCTGATATATATTTGGTGTAGTGGTTAGGATGTATATAGAATAATTTATTTACTTTATTGATTACAAAGTTAATACGGTTCTTCAAGGTCACTTTTACAACTAGTGGTGCACTACCACTAGTGGAGCAGATTAACTAGAACTTTGAGGTTATACCTCTGAACCCATGATCTGCAGTTTTCGGCAGATATAATATGCCCCTAACAATATGTTTAGTAAAACAATTGACGGAGATAAGAAGTCTATTGTGATGGATCGGATATTAATTTGGATCATCCTATTCTGGTTTGACAGGGTGTCAATGTAGATCTAGAATTTTTACTCCTAACGTTCCTTCACTATATAATTCTGATGAGGCGTTGCTGTAAATGTCATCATATAAACACAAGACGAGCTGACTTGGTACCATCTTTAGTGATTGAGAAAATTAAGGGATGCTACACCGAATCACATCTAGATGGCTTTTTCGTTAACCCGTATCTCGAGAGCCATTTAAAAATTTATGTAAGGTAGTCCAAATGTGCTATTTTATTTCTGCTAGCCACAACATATAAACCTTTCATGTTTAGGCACTAAACGAAGGGCGGGTGCTACGGTGGAAGAACTCGGCCTGCAATTCTTAAATTGCATCATATATTACTTGATCTTATTTCTCGTTATTCTGTTTTAAGAATTTACTCGTATGCCAGGATGCGAAAGTAGTAACTGACCTTGTGTTACGATACGATGTACTAATAAAATTTAATCTATTTTTGCTTAAAATTTCGCGATACGGTGTGATATAAAGCGACGAAAAGCTGCAATGATCGACTCGGTTGGGAAATCGTCAGCTAACCCGAGGTGAGTTGCTTTCGTGGCATATACATACGGTTATGTATGCCTTGACTGATCTCAGACGTCTACGTCGAACTAAGATTTGTCAATCATATTCAACACCTGCCGAAAGCCTTAACAATTATAACACGATTGATTGATAAGTCGCCCATACTAGTACTTATAAGTTATCCAATAATTCTCGTTCAAAGTGGTAAGCAAGAAGCTACGATTGCCACAAAATATAGTTCTTCATGTATCGTAGGAATCAGAGTTTTGATGATCACATCTTCAGCTGGTAATATATATGGGTTAAAATTTGGCTATGGGTTAAACTTTGTGTGGCCACTTTGACCCTTTATATTTTATCCATTCTGGTCTTGTGCACCAAAGTTTATGATGTTTCAATTCGGATGGTACTATGCCTCGAGAGGCACAATCGACTGAGTTCTCCTTGGTGGTTAGATGCTGCCAAAGTTTCCTGGGAAAATTCATCGCTCTCAGTCGTTTGAAATGTATTTTGTAAGTGTATCATTCAGTTATCAGAGCTAACCATTTATTTGAAGAAACTAATACCCTCTCCTTGAGGATTGAAAAATCTGTATACGACTCCTATAAAATGCCTCGGTTGATTATCGTTGCTGCTTCATTTAATGCGAGTCTGTAAGAGAACAAATGTGGATGAGTATTCCAATAAACACCGAGTACATTTGAGTATTGCGAGTTCTTCTCGATTTCAATTAACTCCTTGCGTAGGCAATGACAACCACTACCGGATATTAGGGCGTTAAGATCGTTGTTTAAGATCACCAAATCGTCGACGCGAAGATATATCGATAACATTTGAGGCATTTAAAAATTTGTTTTTGTCATCATTGACAATCTATACTTTAATATACTGTCCACACACACTGTCGACCGAAATAGTGAATAGTGAAATACTGAAAGGTTCTTTGGTATATTTATTTCGGCGTCCGGTATACGTTTTTCATATGTCCCAATTAACGGTACTGTATGATAAATTCGATGTATTTTGCTGTCAGTTCAGGATACCTTGCCAGCCTGCGTTCTACGAATTAAAACTTTCTGATTTTCGGAATTATCTTTCTGGTGGTGACCCATTTCTGTTTTTTTTTGCAAGAGAATCAGCTTTATGTGCTTTCTGTGCTGCTTGGCTGTCGGAAAAAACGTGGGTGGAGACACGCAGGTTTCAATGTCCTTCAATGTTCGGCTAGAAAAACATTGGAAAAAGTTCCCAGTAATTTTGATATTTTGTGGTTGAGTCCAAAAACACGAATGTCAACTCCACTATCTATTTTTGATCCATCTGTGAACCAGACTAGGCTGCTAGGTTCCATAGGAGGTTCACCAGTATCCCAGTCTGTTCTATCAAGGACTGTTATCTCGAAATTTCTGCCAAAGCAGAGTTCTCTGGGCATCACGTCCGGGACTCCAAAGAACACATCCACGTTTGAAACTTAAATCAAAATGTCCAGATGTCCCATCATCATGACTATATTGATTCACTAACGGTAATCTAGTTCTCCACTTCATATCTACGACAAAAAATCAGCTGCACAAGTAGCAGCTGATTTTTTGCCGTAGATATGAAGTGGAGTGATTCCGATGTGGGCT
Source organism: Tipula confusa (assembly GCA_963556175.1). Classification (NCBI taxonomy): domain Eukaryota; kingdom Metazoa; phylum Arthropoda; class Insecta; order Diptera; family Tipulidae; genus Tipula; species Tipula confusa. The sequence continues at coordinate 81,863,216 of OY744475.1, forward strand.
TCTATTGTCACCATAGGACAAGTGCGAATAGCGTCTGTGATTCCGAGATATGCTATGACGTTAACTTGTTCATAATAACTTTTTGCTGTATTTTTTACGCGCCACCGCGTTCAGTAATTGAGTTAATATGAGAGTTCCAATTCAGTTTCTTATCTAGGGCAACACCCAGATATTTAACTTTATTGGAGTATCCGATAGTAATATCATTTAGACTAACTGAACCAAGGTTCAATTTACGTCTTTTGGTAACGGGCAGCAGGATTGTTTTGTTAGGGTTTATCGAAAGGCCCTCTTTAGTGCACCAATTTGAAATAACAAGCAAGGCCTGTTGTATGCTGGCCGACATCGTACATTCATGTTCGCCAGAGATTATGATTGAATTTCTTTTAAGCGCAAATTGATTAGGATTCCCCAGTCGCTCCATAGTTTTTAGAATAAACGATGTAAGACTGAAAGGTCAAAAGGATTTAGGGAGTTCACTTGGCCGATTGCCAGGCTTTGCGATAAAAAACACATTGACTTGACTCTAAGCCTGTGGTTTATGATACAAATCGAAACTAGTTCCAAATAAGGCTACAAGAGCAGGGGTAATCTCACTAACTATGAGTTAGTAATTGTATTTGTGTCGCAACCCGCAAGGTGCACCTGAAGGTTTCGAGTGACTCTTTGTGACCCGATATATAGTTACCATCAGTATTCAGAAGAAGCCCGATTGGACTGATCCTTAGCTAGAACTTTATGGGGTCAAGCAGCTGTAGATATATCCTCGATGTTACCACAGTTATTTCTCCACGTACGGTGTTTGGAACGTCTTAGTTCAGTGTTATAGTTTGTTAGGGCTTGCCTATATTCATTTCACTCATTAGAATGCTTTGCCCTATTAAATAATTTCCTAACCGTCTTACGGAGTTTAGCTGTTCCTTCCATCATGGAATTTTGCGATTTACCATAACTTTATGCGCTATACACAGCTGCTTCCGTAAGAAGATAGGAGCACGTCATTTAACTAACAAGCTGCAGTTTCTAGGTCACTAATTGAATTCAAAGATATTGGCAGCAAGTCGGCTTTGATGAATAAAATATCCCTGTAGGTCTTCCAGTTTGTTAAACAAGGGATACGACGCTCTGCCACCTGTATGATCACTCCCGGTATATTGAACCTGATGTACATGTGGGCGGACAAAGAAGCTTCATTTCGCGACAAAGTTGGAGATTAACTGACTCGACAGAGTGAGGTCCAACACCTGAGGGTTAGACCCTTTATTTAAATGTCTATGTGATTACTCATAAGATAATTTAAAAGGGACTCACCTCTATTATTTGTGTTGCTGCTACCCCAAATGATGCGTTTGCATCGCAACCTATAAAGAATTGTTGGTTTTTTAGGTTGCAGTAATCCACCAGATCCAGTACAACTACAGGTAGAACACTTACCGAGTCACCAGGGACGATCGCCGAGGCATACACTGTCTCTTGCACTCCCTCTCGCTCCCTCTTGCTAGTCGGTACTTCCAAGAATATTGCAACCAAACCCTTAGTGATGAATTCTGGAATTGGAAGAACGTTAATATTAGATGACACAAATATTGCTGTTCAACTGTTTCCCTGCGATCGTAAATCAACTTAAATGACTTAAGGTCGAGGCCTTGATTTTTCCTCCACTAACCCAAGGCTTCTGGATGAGATCAAAGGTTAAACGTTGTTGAGCAAACCTGTTGCAAAAGATATCCAAGTCTCCTTTTGCATGCAGGTTTGCTTGTAGTACCCTAAAAATACCAGCCATACTTGATTTTTAGAGTATAGAGCTCTCCGCTTCTGGCCGTTTATTTACCGACTGCTTACCAGCCGACTACTTCGCGGGATTAGACGTGATGTTGCCGGGTTAGACGTGGTGTTTTCCAGTAACATCTTGGGCGCCCTATGCTTGATTCTCGAGGTGGGTGCCAGTTGTCGTCCGTTTCAGTATCTTCCAGGAATTTCCCGCGAGACCATTGTTCTGCGCGGCCATGGAAGCAAAAATCTTCTTGCTAGATAAATTAAGGCTTAAGTAGCAAGAACTTTCTCGTTGAACAAATTAAGACTCTGTGCGAAAAAAAACCAAATATGTTTGGCCGAGAAAAGTCATCCTCTTCCACCAAAGTTATGCTAAGACTACATTTTGACTTTAGCTAGTCGAAATTGTTCTTTATCCTTTCCAATGTGGAATAGTCGAAACATACGAAGAAAAGCCGTCCTATTCTCCGGAAAGAACCAAAAAATTGAGGCTTACGGAATGGACCTCAATGATAAGGTCAATGACACACTCTTTGTATGTTTTCCACTGTATGTTTGCCATTTGCTCTATACTGAAAGGGTTGCCATCGAGTTAGGATACCTAGCCTAATACTGCCTGCTACTTGGCTGAAAGAGGCCTTAACTGGAGTAGACCCACTTTTAGTTCTTTTGGCAGGTAATTTAGTGGGTTCCAACGTAACTTCGAAAGACCTCTCGCGCTTACCGCAAGATCTACTGTCTAGGATAGTTGATTCAGAGGGTGCTTTGACAAGGAACGTAGACTTAGCAGTAGCTAGAGCCTCATCTCTAATTTTGCATTCCTTGAGCATCTTTTTAAAACGCCTTCTTTCGAAGGAGTTGAGCTTAACCCATTCACTGGAATTAAGCGACATTTTCTCAATACCAAACGCAATTGTTGAGGAGCCTGGAGTTCATATACTGACGACTAAACTCCCTCTCAGCCACAAAGCTCTCGGCGGATGTTAAGGATGTTACCAAAGCTTGGGACAATTTATCCGCCATTGCACGGCTGTGCAAGTTACTTAGTTTCATTCTTACAATACTAACAATACTAACTCTGTTTTTTTCGTTGCCAAACTCAAATTATGGCTGCTTAGCCAATAATTATTTCTACACATAATTTAGTTAAGGTAATGTCGTATGATATATCCTATTAATTTAGGACTAGAGTAGCCCCTTGAACGGCATCTTCCTTAATTGTTTTCTGACATTGGCTCTCTTTGGTCTCGAGCTTAAGCCTCCTGACCATTTTGTAGAATTACATTCATTATTTACGTTCTTAACGTGGCAATTAGTTCAAGTTTCCATATAAAACGCTTTTATAACTTCTTCTAAAGCACCAATAGTTAACCACGGATAGTAAAAAAAATTTATTCGACTTGGCCAAACTGGTGGACTTTTACTATTACTACGCAAAACTACTAAAATACTTAGCCACCGAACAACAAATAAACATTTAAAAAAAGGGTCAAGTAGGGATGGATTTAATTGAGTACAAAAATAAATATAACGTCTTCAAATAAAGGTCTCGACACACACCATACACGCCAAATTTGAGGACACCGAGATTGGAATGAGGCACTCGCCTTAAAAAAAATTAAATTTTTACATAAAATTAATTCTTGTGTTACGAGAAGCGATATTTGTTTTGTAAATGTACAACGTTGGCAAAAAGGTGTTTGATTCAAATTAATTTGAAAATGTTAAAAGTGAAAATGAAATTTTCACAATAAGTGTTTTTCCTCTTTTATTATTATGATTATTATGGTTCGAGTCGATTTTTTATTATCAATTTAAGGATTTTATCGTTACATTTTATTATAACATACAAAAAAAAAAAAAAAAAAAAAAGTTCTTGGAATTCACAATGTGAGATGATGATGAACGCTTCTTCTTTTTTTTTTTGTACATACAGCCATCGTCGTTATATTGTTGGTGTTAAATTTAATGTTGATATAACAGAAATAAATCGACACATCATTTTGTATTTTATTATATATCGATTCACTTCAGAATAGATCAAAAATCTACTTATTACCTGGGAAATTGACTTTTCTTTTCGATACAAGTGTGTGTATGAGTATGTGTATGTATATGTTTATGTATGTATAGAATATATAATAGATTGGCTGTTCTTTTTCGTATATGCGATATTTAACGAAAATAGATCGAGAAAGACTATAGAGGTATATGGTATATTTGATGGAATGTTAAATAGGATATGGTGGTCCTTTGGTTTAAGATTACATACACAAAATGTATATAGGTTTTTTTTTTCACCCATTCGTTATGAGATACGAGCTCGTTTAAAAGATTTGTTTGATGAGGTTTTTTGTTTTTGTGTGTAGATTGTTTCTTCGTATCAATCACTCAAATTACGTAATATCATTAGGAAAAGTGAAAATTACGATAAAACTATGGTATTTTCTATATATAGAAGTATTTGATACAATTCCAAATCAAAACAGTTTTCTCTATTTGAAACACAAGATTTTAATAAATTATCGATTGTTTTTAACCCACATATACCCAAACAATCAACCGATAGTGTAATATTGTGATCTATAGTACAGCTGAATTTTGATCACTATTTTGTTGTACGTACATAATATTTTTGAAGATTTTGATAGCTAATCATTCTAACCACTTTAGCAGTACTGGCAACTGGTTAGGATTCAATGGAGCAATCATTAATTTTAATCGCAAAAATGAATACTGGAACAATAATAAAAAAGACGGGTCAGTCAAATATTGACCTTAAATGAGCTGGGAATGAGCTAGCCTTAGGCCAAGGCTAGATTGGTAACTATGATTGGTAACTCTGCAGTGACGATTGGTCTTTTAAAGCATCGATATTCCATCGAACGGTATTTTGTGCTTGTCTGTTGAACGTAGATGACAGTTTGCACTTATACTTAAATATGACAAGCACATGATCGCTGTCCATGTCTGCACCTCTCCTATGTTCCATGTTCTCATTTTTAAAGCGTTGTCCGTGTACAATTTCCGAGGTCGATTTTGTGATGAATCCGATCTGGTAATCTGAGGCCTTTGATTAGGGTTCATAATTTTAATTGTTTTTAAGAGAGCAAGTTATTGGCCTGCTGCACAACCCGCTTGTTACGTGTGTGAGCCACTTACTGGAGAGAATTTTAAGGCATCCAGTCCTACCTCAAACACATTTGTATAGTGAGCCGCTTGATACAAGACAGACGCCCGCTTTAGCCGTACCTAACCTGGAGAACAGACTTGGTATTGGTTTTAAGGCGCCAATGACTCGCCCTGACATATAGTATGTATGACTATAAACAGGATCTCCCCTGCTCGTCTACACTACACCGCCTAATTTAGCGTGACCCAGGGAGCACCGCAAGGAGGTATGGATCTACAACTTCGCCCCCCAAGCGCTTCATCAATATTTTTCTTAAATATTTTGCCATTGCCTTTGCTATTGTTGAATAGTCTTTAATGTACCATCGGTAGTAACCAGATAATCCAAGAGTTTTATGTCTGTAGAACTTTTGGTAATGGCCATTCTAATATTGATAATATGTCTCAAAAATTCAGTTTCTCGTTTTAGAAATTCATAGTAGCCCAGATGAGTTTTTAAGTTGAATTACGAAATTCTTTGAACTACTTCAAGGTTTTGATATGATTTGTAAGGTTATTTCCAACAACGATTATGTCGTCAAAATAGACATGACAGATTTTCCAATTAGGACATGCTGAACATTGTTCATGTTATTTTGGAATGTCGCTGGACAATTTTTTAATTCAAACAGCCGTCGCGAGAATGCAAAGAAATAATAAATAGTGGGATTATTCCTCATTCTAACAGTCCGAATTCAGATCCGATTTAAGTTGTCCCGAAGAAATTTGATTCTCCAGGAAAACAAAAAGTAATCATTGACTAATGGAACCAAAATAATAAAACAACATGTTTGGAAAAAAATAATTTTCAACCTTAAACCTAAAACCTGGTGTTCATTAGATTCCGATGGCAAATAAATGCCAAGCTAAAACAACTTTCTCGACAGTCAAAGGCCACTTTGCATTCTCGCGAATTGTTGGTTTTTTCACTGCCTATGAAATTGCCATCCACTGGGATGGGTTCCATTGCATCAAAGTTGTTAACTGTCAGTTTAAACTTTGGCTTGGATCTGGCCAAAATCTTTTACAGGGGTTTCCAATAAGAGGTATCATTTTGATATAAAAAAACGAGTATTTCTTAAGAGAAATCAATGAATGTTTATTTCAATGTAAAGTTGAAAACGATATCAGCCAAATGGCCGCCACGGCTACGCTTGCAGCACCGTATCCTTTTCATATAATTTTTCATGACCAATTTGCTCATTTGCGGCTGTATGTCCTCGATAACTTCACGAATTCCATCTTTAAAGTCTTGAATCTTTAAAGTCTTGAATCGATTGTGGAGCATTGGCATAGACTTTATCTTCCACGTGACCTTAAAGAAAAAAATCTAAAAGTATTAAATCACAAGATATTGGTGGCTAATTGTGATCACCTCTTCGAGAAATAACACGGTCAGGAAACTTTTCTAAAAAAAAATTCAAACGACAAATCTTCGAAAATAACTGGTGATTTCCAAAAATGAGTTCAATTTCTTGTCGTTATGTGGTACGAAAATCTTCTAATCGCGTCGATCTTTATTTGATTTAGCCGTACGAATCCATTTTCTATTTCATACCCTAAATAATCAATTTTAGTTTTATAAAATTGGTACTTACTTCATTTGATATTATCTAATCCATTGTACTCAGCCGTTTTCAAAACAAACTGTTATCTTGCGATCGCTTCATCCTCATCTTTCGCAGATATAATCAGGTCATCCATACAGATATACGAGTACATACTGTTTTTCATAATTAATTACTTGAATATATCGTTTATGTATCTTTGAAAAACAGCTGGTGAGGTACTAAGGCCAAATGGACATTCTAGGTACTCGTAGTGATCATCTGGCGTCACAAAGGCTGTATATTTAACGGAGTCCGGAGCAACAGGAACCTGAAAGATGCCATTTCGGAGAACGAGTGTTGTAAATACTTTTGCTTCTTTCATTTTTTCTATTTGCTCGTCGATGAGAGGTAAAGCACATATATCTCCCTAATGATATTTTGATTCAACTTTCTATACTCTATACAAATACAATGGGGCTCGCATAACTTGAATAACTTTTCCTAATTATTCCATCATTTCATCATTCATCTTTGCTTACGCAGCAACTCGGTCTCTAGCGATGACAATCTACTTGGTCTCTGAAATATTGGCTTTTCATCGGACATGAGTATAGTCATTTAGATGTTACAACTAACTGTGATATTTCTGATAGGTTTATAATTTGGGATCATTGTTTTTAAATTCTGTTGTACTTGTTTATTTTTAATATGACTTAATTTAACATCCAACTCACCATGCTCAATGACCATTACATAATTGACCAGAACAAACTTTTTTATGATAATGTTGTTGTAAACAATGCTTTGGATCTAACTCCATTGAACATACCATATTTTTCTATAAAATTTCATTTTCCTATACTTCGATATACTTTGACCTGCTCATGAGATTGATATCACTTCCGCTGTCGAACATTACATAAAGCTCTCTACCTCCAATCGAAATTTGTTTCACTTGAATAATTAAGTTTAGAATTTAGAATTTAGAATTAACCTCATATTCTTCCTTTACAGATGGATATACGATTATTGTTGAGACTTTTTCAGGCTTTGAGCACTTTGGATCTATGTTCCCGAACTCGTTACAGTGATAACATTTCAATCCTTTTCCTTTGTTGGGACATTCCTTTACTCTATGTCCAGAATCACCACATTCTAAATATCGTTTTAGTGGCCAAACATTTGGCCACTAAACTAAGTAAAAGACTCTTCGTCATCCTTGAACGAAAATGAAGGCGATTGAACTGGATTAAAATCTGATGTGAATACTAAACCTTTTCGTAATAGTTCGTTCTCTCTTTTTAAAAGCTCGATCTCTTTTTCTTTTAGTAAAAACTCGCGCGTTGTTAAATAATTGCATTTAGTATGTTGGTTATTTGAATCTATTGGATTTTCTTCTATTATCCCTTGATAATCCTCCTTAGGTTTCTCTTTTTCAATTTGCCTTATACGGCTTAAATTGATCTCTGCAGCAAGCCATTTACAAAATTGTTCAAACATTTCTTTATACATCTCTTCTCTTAGCTGACGACGAAGCGCGTGACGGAATCTTATCTGGAAAACGCGAAGCGTAGAGATTGATCGCATTATCAAGACTACGGCCAGCTTCTCTATCAACCAGGACCATTTCAATTTTTTCTTGTACTGTTAAATACTCCATTTTGTGTTGTGGTAGCCTAACGCAAACTCGTTTTTTGTTTTCGAAATAATCTTCGAACTGAATCGATATTTTCAAAACAAAATACAATCATTTATTTGAAAGCAAATTTAGTAGCATGTTGCTGGGTTACGATTAAGCTAAGGTCAGACGATTTGTGTATACACAAATATTTGTGTATAAATTTTTTTATATATGACATAAAAATACACAAATCGTCTGAACCACAAATTTTTTTACCACAAATGGCATACACAAATGAAATTTGTGTATATACACAAATAGTCTGATCGGGCACAGAAATGAATTTGTGACTATTTGTGTACCATTTGTGTGTCACATTATTTGTAGATTCATGAAATTAGTGCATACACAAATTTCGTTCACATATACACAAATGGTTTTGATAGTTTCATTTGTTCAGTTGAATATTCAGTATCGTGTAGTTCGCACGCTTTGATTTAATTTAAATTTTGGTGAGGATATTATTTTCTTTTTTGTATGTTTATTCATTTGTTTTGTTTTTGTCATGAGTACCCAGCCAAATGAGTACCGTCGAAGATAATGATGAGTACCGTCCGATGGCCAAACCAACAGCGAAAAGGCGAAATTAGGTAAAAAAGATAGAGTATGATTGGTCTCATGACGAAATTATGCGATTGATTGTGGCGTGTGTTGTGGGATTTCAGCCTGCTAGAATAAAAACTACCAAAAACAAGCGCCTGGAAGGAGGCGGCAGATAAGATTGGCAACACCACAGTGGATGACGCCAAAGCCAAGTGGATAAATCTTACTTTTAAAAATAATTTGACCAATTATCGTTTGAAGAAGTTGAGGAAGGGCACAGCGGAATCGGTCGTCGTCCAATGGTGCTATTTCAAATCGATGATGTTCTTGGAGGCGAATAGCGTCCAGCAATCAACTGAATCGACGTCATTATTTGCATTGGTAATAATTGCACTGTTTGTGATTTGATTGTGTTTTGTTCAGGTTTCCGCTGATACTGATAGGTCGGTTCTAAAAGATTTTTCAGAGGCGCTTCCGCTGCCATCCGGCAATGCACCCGGAAAACTCAAACGTAGTGAAACTTCAATATCTACGCCATCGCCATCATATACACCTACACCTATCAAAAATTCGATGAGAGAAATGGCATTTAATGCACTGAATTCACTCAGAGAACACGACGACAGATTAAGTGCTTTCGGTAATTATATAGCTAGCGAATTGCGATTCCTTCCGCCTGACAAAATAAATTTGTAATTTTTTTTTCTTAAAATAAATAAAAACAAACACAAATTCAAATGAAAGAATTTTATTGCAGAAAAGGAAAAAAATCCTGCGTGATAAATATTCAAATATTTTTGTATTACCATCCCACTTCACCCTCCTCGACAAAGAAGTGGACGAACTCTTTCTGCAACTTTTTCGCCTCAACTGTGGCCTCTGTCCGTGTAGCAAACTGCAGCAGATATAGTGTTGCCTCTTTGTAGATCGCGAATGTAGGTCGGAATAATGGTGGATATTGTGCGGAATACGGAAAATGCACTGAAGCGAGCGGAAATTATCACCAAGAAGCACAGAGTCAAGATCAGACGCACCGATGCCAGAATGCTGGGGCACATAATTGTATCGGTTTTCTAAATAGCATTACCAAAGCAAGTAAATGATCGAATTGTGTGGCCTACATTTGGACGAAATTCCGATACAATTGTGGCTTTTCGGCACGCAATTCAATAAGCAATTTTGCACAAAATCTCTCCGCCTCACGGTGGCTAACATACGTGAACCCGCAATAAAAACTAATTTGACATAATACACAAGTATGCACACAAATTTAATTTGTGCAGATATACACAAATCGTCTGAACCACAAATCTGCATACACAAATTGATTTGTTTGTGCCATATTTGTGTATGAGCCTACACAAATGAAATTTGTGTATTTGGGACCAAAATACACAAGCCGTCTGAACCACCAATACTTGTGCCATGCACAAATCGCATTTGTATACAAATTTGTTGTAGGTTATTTAAACATGAAATTTGTGTATAACACAAATCGTCTGACCTTAGCTTAATACTAGTTTCGAGTATTTACATTGAAAACATGTTAATTGTAATGCAAACATATTGCAGAATCGTATGCATATGTTCTCAGTAGGAGAAATGGAAAAAAAATTAATATCTTCTATTACAGCGCCATCTATCATGAATCGAAGAAAATGTTTCAAGGAAACCCTACGTACTTTTAGACGAAGAATTCGTATTTGCAATAAAAAAAGGGGTTCCTATTTTAATTTCAAAGTTACCCACTACCTCACCTACAAGAAGGGAAAAGGGGGTACTAATTTTAGAACTAATGTGTGTCGCCGACGGAATGATTAAATTTTGATAATGTACATTTTTTTCGTAGAGTGCTTATTTTCCGAAATATTTGAAAGCTTCAGTTTAAAAAAAAACACCGGGTATATATATATATATATATATATATATATATATATATATATATATATATATATATATATATATATATATATATATATATATATATATATATATATAAATATATATATATATATATATATATATATATAAATATATATAAATATATATATATATATATATATATATATATATATATATATATATATATATATATATATATATATATATGTATATATATATATATATACAGCGATTCCATAAGAAACCGATCAAAAAAACGGAAATTTTGTCCTGACCCCTTTAGATTTTGAAGAAACTTTTCAAAAATGTTCTCTATGCTTCAAAATCACTGTATATATATATATATATATATCTATATATATATATATATATATATATATATATATATATATAAATATATATATAAATATATATATATATATATATATATATATATATATATATATATATATATATATATATATATATATAAATATATATATATATATATATATATATATATATATATATATATATATATATATAGATATATATTTATATATATATATATATATATATATATACATATATATATATATATATATATATATATATAACGGGTGGGCCATTTAAAAGTTTAAATTTAAAAATGCAATAAACAAAAACGGTTTTAAATTTTGCCAAATTTATTTTCTTGTTGTGTTTTTTTGTAATTACAATTTTTCCGGTTAGAGATGGAATATTATTTCATTCATATGCCTGTCGCGACTGTGTAACGAGTGACTTCGTTGTACTCGTTCCCCTGGAACCATAAAATAATATATATTGTCCACACCATTTTTGTTTTTTTATTTAATTTATTTTGTATGTAGTGTTGTTGAATACTACTCATTTTCCCTACACTATTTTTTTTAAAAATTGTGTAACGGGTTATGAGTAGGTATATAAAGTCGTGTTTTATGTTATTCAAGAAGAGTAATAGTATTAATTTTGAGAAAAATTAACCAATGATTGAATCGAAACGTGTTCACTATAATAAGAATTTGTTATCAATAATTCCTCTTCGTATTTACATCGAAAGAAGTTAAATGTCATGTATGCAAAGCCTACGTGAATAAAATCGAAGAAGCAATCAGCAAGGTTGATCTAAAAAAAAATTTGTTGAAGTTGGTGGTTTTAGAATTGGCAGCACAGGAGAATCGGTCAGTAATAAAATTCAATATAAAAGGTCTGAGGTATATTTAACAGACTTAATGGAGTTGATATGTGATAAGATATTTGAAAAATTTTTGTCTCGAAGTTCTGGATGATCTTGAAGAAATCGTCACTAAACTACGTTAATGGGCGAAACAAAAAGGGGGGAAATTTAGTTAAGTTTAAAATTTTATTTATTTATTATTATTTTCTTTGTGTGTGTAAAATTAATTTTATTTAAGGGTGTGTTTTGTCGTGATTTTAATTAAGTTTTGTGTTTATTTAATTAAGATTTTTTTTCCTTTCTTTTGTTAATTTATAAAATTCTTTCTATTGGTTTTTTTTTTTTAAATTTGATTCTGTTTGTGTTTCACTATTTATTAATTTATATAAATTAAAAATAACTGTTAAATTAAAGTAAAGTCTTTTGTGATTTCTGGTGATGTGATGGTTACAAATCTGGTTGCATGTCCAAGTGACCCTGCCTTCCGTCTTTCCCTTCCTTACGGTTAATCCAGCTCCCAAGCATGAATTGCAAACCCCACGCCCCACCTTGAGCTCTAGCCGGCTATAATACCGCAGCAAGGCCTCTGCTGGGAGATTCTGTTAACGCCATCAGGGTGCGGATCACAATGGTGTCGTTTTTAATGACACTAATTAGGGACTCGCACCTTGATCCATTTCCTTGATGAATACGGCCTCTGCTGGGAGATTCTGTTAACGCCATCAGGGTGCGGATCCAAGCGAACAAGCGTAAAAAAATCGGTTATCATGGTGCGATAGATGTCTCCATTGACCGTAATGGTTGCGCCGTCCTCATTTTCAAAAAAATTTGGGCCAATTATGCCTCCGTTCCACAAGCCGCACCAAACAGTTACTCGTAATGGGTGCATTGGCTTCTGTAAGACCACGTGTGGGTTTTCTGAGCCCCAAATACGGCAATTTTGCTTATTAACGTGCCGACCAAGATGAAAATGAGCTTCATCCGAAAATATGATTTTTTTGGTAAAATCGACATCATTGTACAGTTTCTCGTTGGCCCATTTAGCGAAGTGAAAACGAAGCGGATGGCATCATACCGAGATCTTTTCGCAAAATTCGATGTAAACTGGTGCGTGAAATGTTCAATTATTGAGAACGATGACGAGTTGATGGATTCTCACGCACACTCTCAGCCACAGCTTCGATATTTTTGGGTGTACGCAATGTACGAGCACGCTCACGTCTTGGCGCATCAGCAATGAAACCAGTTTCACGAACTTTTACAATAAACTTACGTATACCGGGCAATGTTGGTCCCTCTCGGCGACCAAATTTTGCATGACATATTCGTGCAATTTCCGACCTATAGTCATTGTTTTGGAAATAAATTTCCAATTAATCCCAACGTTGGTTAAGCGTAAATCGATTCATTTCGTTCAGTAATATACTGATCATATACTGAATTATGTGACAGAATAGATTAACATAAATATTGCCAGATTCGAAATAACCGATGGTTCAAATTTAAACCGATATATATATATATATACATATATATAGATATATATATATATATATATATATATATATATATATATATATATATATATATATATATATATATATATATATATATATATATATATATATATATATATATATATATATATATATATATATATATATATATATATATATATATATATATATATATATATATATATATATATATATATATATATATATATATATATATATATATATATATATATATATATATATATATATATATATATATATATATATATATATATATATATATATATATATATATATATATATATATATATATATATATAAAATACTATGTACTTATTTGAAAACGTGATTTTGAAAATACGAAAAGAAAAATCGTTTCCATGATAAAATTATGTTCAATTTTCAAAACGACATTGAAACAAATTTTCATCGTCTTATCGTCACAAGTAATGTGTATCAATAAAAATGTAATATAGCTTAATAAAAAATAAAAAAATCTTTCGTAATAAAAATGTATTTCGACTTGAACTGAAATATGAGATCTATATGTACACAACAGCATCTTACAAGTTTAATTGTTTTAAACAGAAAATGTGTCAAAAACAATAATAAGACGTCATAAAATATAAAAACAGGTTAAGGTGTTTAATTGAATCATATAATTCGTATAAAAGTAAATTACCTTTTCAATTGTCAAATTTATCGCGAACAGATGTTGATTAAAGACATTGTTATTTTACGACAATGCATTTTTATCTTGATGTGGTGAAGAATTTTTTTTTTTTTTGCTTCTTATTTTCATTAAAGCATCCAACCGAAATCAAACGATACACAGTAAAGTCTTAAATTTCTTGAAAAAAAAAAGGAAATCAGAAACGAAAATTAGACACGAAACAAATTCGATGCCATTTATCATTCTTATCTCCAGTAATCCAAAACGAAGAATGTTCGCATAACAATTTTTGTGGAAAACACAACACATTGATATGTACATCTACCATTTCGTGGTTTTAAAGCAGAAATAATTTGTTGAATGCATGTTGGGTAAATAAGTTAGGTAAAGCTTTAATTTTATATATTCGTGATTTAAATTTACGTGCGTTAACATTCATATAAGGATCAATCGAATTTGGATTATGTGGTACTGATTTACTGAGGTTTTTCGAAGAATTTGCAATCGGTGTGTAATATTAGAAGCGTATTTTAGTCAATCTTCATACTTTCGTATCTAAAATTACCTTCAATAGATCCAATTTTATTGTGGGCAGTTTCTGATTCAAAAATTTTAATTTTAAGAAGGCATTTTAGAATGGTTGACCGTCGAACATCCCACCAAGCCGCTTCTAATTAATAGCTCACATTGAGTCATTTTTTGAGCAACTCCTTTTGAAAATTATTTTTAATTCCTTGAATACTCCCAATTCAAAGATTTTCAAAGAATTCCGAAAGCAAACGAAGGTGTGTAACAATACCACATCGAGGATTTGGGCCAATTTTTATCAGCATTACCTCATTACCTGCTCCTTCTAGCTTTTTAAATTCGAGTTTCAATAAGTCAACGAGTTTTACAGAATTAACCATTTGATTCAGGATGAAATGGTTCCGTTCTCACGTGCTACTTACTGTGTAGAACTAAAACGCTTCCAGCCTCATGCCAACAGCTTCATGCAAGCCACCCCGAGATTTGTTGGTTAGCGACCCGGAATAACAATGCGATCACCATAAAAAACTTACCCTTGTATGGTAGTATGGTCCATCTCACCGAGAAAAAAATTTCGGAACCTCTTGTTCTCTTATCTGCTTAGGTAATAGCAGCCACTCATTTTAGAAAAAATCGAAAAGCTGTTTTACTGTAACGATTGCGAAACCTTCGTCATTGCAGCCTACTTTTCCCAAACACCAGTGACAACCTCGAAATAAAATATGTATACGCCATAGTTTGCATAAACACCGCCTTATGCCACGATGCTTTTCTTCTTCGGGTCTTAGTGGATTAAAGCCGAATCCGCCTCAAACACTTTCTTAAGTTTCTCGAAAGCTTTTTGGTGCTTCGATTACCACTCAAATGGTACATCGTTGCATAACAGTTCGTTTAACGGCCTCCGAAGGTCTTTCAGCTATTTTACAAATAAGAAACGCTTGAAATGGTTTGGTGCGAGAGTTTTCTTTAGTATCTCGATTGATTTTCTGGATATTCGATCGTAAGCCATTTTTATCAACAACCAACTCTAGTTCTGGCTAAACAAAATTCTTATCGAGCTTAACCCGATAACCATATTCATATTTCAATGCCTCGAAAATATTGTCTCAATGATCTTTCTCGTCTCTCCTCTCAACAATAATATCGTTAATCGTGTTCAGCTCCACTCATCATCGTATCGGTTAATTGTTTGAAAAATGCCGGGAACTGTCTTCACCTCCACGAGCAGGCGATGTAAAGCAAACAAGTTACACTGAAAAAAGATCCACATGTAAAAAGATCCGAAGGAGTTAAATTTTCAGAACACTTGGTACTGACTCATCTATGCGAAAAATTGTTTCAGTGTTGATAATGGATGCTTATTTGGTTCCAATGCACAATTTAACCCGGCGCCTATTACGGAAAACTGGCTGTGTTTTCGGCTTCAATGTTAAAGACACCTTCATTTGCTGATTTGCACAATCCCAATATATCAACGAAAAGCGATGAAAATGTAAGCTTGATTTCCTCGTTCATTCTCGTGTTCATAGATCTGGAGCTTCCAGCTAATTACCTTTCAGTCAATATATACAATGTAAGTAGTTCCAGAAACTGCCAGTTGATTTCTGATAAAATTGTCCAGTCAGATTCAAAATCGAGTTGCAATTTCAATTTAATGCTGTTGCTTGTTGGCTCTATTTCCTTGACGTTAAATGTCATCTTCCACAGAAGCATTGTGCCGATGCCACTAACTCACAGTAACCTGCATGGAGCCGAGCAGCTTGCAACCAAAACATTGTTTTTTGCAGAAGGGGCCATCGCTATAGAAATTAATTACCCCACACTTGCGACATGAAAACCTTTCTTGTAGTGCCTCTGTTTTTGCCACTCTACTGTTCTGTTCTGATTTTTGCAGAACAACTTTTCCAATATTTGCGCATATTGAGATTTTTACAAATGCCAAAATTTTAAAATGATCAGGTATACAATAAGATATATCGAACTATTCACATTTCAAATTCACTCGTGCCGCATACTCGGAATAATATTTTCCAGCTTCTTTTTTCATCTTCAGGCGCTTAAAATGCAGCAAAAATTGCGATTTTTATAGTGTTCCAAAATCCATCTTTTGTCGTGCTGGTTTCGGAGCCGCCTTTTATGGAGGTTTCTTATCCAACAATGATATATCTGCGGATTACTTTTTAACTTTGTTCTGCACTGTATATTCCTTTATTTTGTATTTTCTACAAACATGTCCTATAGGTTAGCACCCTATATATCCTATAGGCTAGCGCCAGTATTACCTCTTTCAAAAGACAAAGACTACGCCAGGGGCTAGTATTTTTCTGCTTTGGTAGCTTTACAACTGAGCCAATATAAACTCAATGTTGGAAATATAAACGTTTGGCTTATAGAATGATTTACCAGGTTATAAATGTCCCTATTGACATTAACACGATGATTAGTACTCTTCCTAGGCAATCGTGGTTAAATTATTTTGCAAACGTGACATTTAACCATTTTACGTGGAATAACCTGTCAAATAGCGTTAAAGTTTAGGCAATGCAGATGTAGTTAACTTTATATTTTAATCCTAACAACATCATACAGCATACTAGAATTCGAAGTCATTCTGGATCCAAACTGGGTAATTGGCATATAGTGGTTAAAGTTGTAGTGTTTGGGTTGGAAGATACCAGTTTCAAAACCTAACGGGGATGGGATATAAAGGAATTTGTCATCACTTCCTTGCATTCAGCGATGACGATAACCCCAATTATGACCTCCTGCGTTTGAGAACAGAATTTGCAAATGGAAATTTAAAGCGAACCTGCATTCCTCGATTTAACTAACCCCGAAAGAGTTGGATGTGCTTCGCCCCCAGAACATATTACATGGATTAAAAAAAAATCTTTATTAACTGCTTTTAGAGAACCACCACCTAAAACGCTACCAGCCAATTTAGCTTTACGATTATTTTTGTATACTATACATAGTAAGTTGTCAGCAAAAAGTTTGGATCATACTATTCAGTTGGATATCATTCAGATCATACTGTATACATTTATATTATGTCAATAGTCGTAAAAGTCAATTCGAAACCAATGAGGATATATACGAATCCGATCGAAATATATCCGTGATTTTGGGTGGAATAATAATGGGGAGACAATTTTTAGAGTGGATTTTGTATAAAAAATAAAAATAAATAAATTCGATTTATTTATTTATTTATTTTCGAGTATCATAATATAACGTTTTGTGTGTGTGTGTGTGCGCACATATATGCATAAGAATATTATTAAGTTATTTAATTTTTAAATTACATAAACTTGTTGCTATTTTTTGGCTTTATTGAACTACGTGTGATGTACAAATATAATAAAATTGTGATAAATTAATTAGATTTGCTCTCGTATACACAGCAAGTCAAACAAATATTGTAAAACGCAGCGCAGAAGTTGAAGGTATACTCCAATTTTTCCACCAGTATAGTGTCTAGCTGATGGAGGTTTTAGCTGATGAAATACAAAAGTTATATAATTTTGCCATTATATGATAATGGTGATAAGATTTTTAGTCATGCATGCAAAGATTTAAACTCACCATCTTTTCCTTTTGAGCTTACCAGATCGTTTTAGTCCTGATTAGCATGATGTTCCAATCCCTTTTAATATTTTCAATAATTATTGTAGATAAATAGTTTCATACTTGTGGCCCGTTAATTAACAACCGAGCAGTTTTTGCCACATAGTTATTTAATTATCTTATAATAATTAATTTTAAACTTCGCTTAAAATTATATTTCTAACAATTTTAAAACGTACTACTACTATTCACCAATTTAAAAATCTTAGGAAATATTATACATGTACCTTAACTCAAACTTCTTGATAGACAATGTTATCGGTAACTGTGTTGTTTGAAGCGGTCTTTCCTTGCTTGGATCCACACAGAATTTGAATTTTCAAGTTTTGTCGCTGGGTTACTCTTAAACATGCCTTATAGAGCTGATCATGACAAAACATGGTACTGGTAGAAAAATCCCAACTTTTTCAAAAGTTTGACCTTCTGCCTTATTAACGGTGATAGCGTAGACCAAGGAGAGTTGAAATTTGTGGCGACAAAAATTAAAAAGCAAGGTGGGATCATTGGATGTATCGAGAGATATCCTAACAATGAAATGAAAAGTTCCTTTTTTTTAGCTAGCTATTACTTCTACTTTAATTTTATTTGTTTGAACAATCATGCGAGTACCATTGCACAGTTCTTTGCTTATTGATAAATTCTCCAAGAGCATAACAATTGATCTACGTTTAAGGTTTAGTTGGAATGGGGGAAGACCAGCTGGATTGAAACTATTCAAAAATTCTACAGTAAGATTAATTTGTTGATCAGAATCTTCCTCGCGTTTATCATTTTTAATGCAATCGATGGCCTTGTAAATAGTTGTTTCTCCATTGAGTCTTTTTAGGACTTCATTTAGTAAACGAACATTCTCATTTTTTGGTACGGCCCTTAAGTATGGCCCTTTTTTGGTGTAAGTATGGTTTTAGAATTGTTTGCTAGTGGAAGTGCTCCTATTTTTAGAATTAATTGGCAAAAATTGGGATCTGTTGAAGTTGAAAAAACTTGTCGGAAATCCTCACCGAGGTCTACGACTTTACCTCCAAATGAAATATCATGGCCTTGATATCTTGCATTATAATGTCTATTGATTCTAATGCAGTTTCAAGCACCATTGAGCCTCGTCCCAAATTAAAAAATTAAAGGATTCTAAAAATTCCCTTTTAGTAGCAGATAATCGGGGTGTTTGCACTTTCGACATATCCAACGAAAAACTAAAAGCGGAATGACATGTCATACCATCATCCAACAAATTTGCGATAATACACGTCCAAGCCACTGTTAACGTCTTTAATTTTTTGCAGCAAGCTTTTGAATTAATGCTTTATAAAAGTATGTTTTACCACTCCCCCTCCCTCCCGGCCGTCTATGTTTCTGTTGCCTATTATGCAACACAGCATTATAAATTGTTGTGGCTGTTAACAATGGTTCATCATTGAGACTAATCCATATATTTGGTGCAACTCCAGTCATATTAGTTGTATCTGATAAACCATGGTTATAAACCTAACGTGGTTCAGGGGGTCGGGTAGACCAATTTAACGACAAATTTCAGTTAGGCAAATTGCCAAAGAAGTTTCTTGATCGTACATTCGATGAACAAAATCTTTAGATATGTCAAGCTTAAAGTCGTTCCACAGTTGTGGGGGATCAGCAGAATGATTGTGAATAACAATAGTTACAAACAACGACCTTAAGGCGCATGTCATATGTTCTGTTGCAGGATGAGCCATTCACAGGAATTGTTCGCCAACCCTTTTGCTTTTTTTGCAGCTTCACGGTAGCTTGAATACGTATGGCCGTTAAATATTAAGAGTTGTTCAAAGACGTAGCTTCATCACCTTTTACGGCCAACAGCAAAAGTTTTCTAATGGTACGGTTCCACATTTCTTGGTGATATGGTTAGAATTTTACCTATTGTGAGTTCCTTAAATCTTGAATTTTTGGCCCGTTTCACCCATTTGTTCAAATTTAAAATAAATTGGTATATCTTGGTAAAAGTAGCCGTATGCTTCGGGATCTTCTTGGCTGAGTTGAAAATATGCTGTGAGTGATGTACGTGTGACAGTTGCTCGACGCAAAGCTTCCACCTCACGATTTTCTTGAAACTTGATACAGTTTACCTCCAAAATGTAGAGGATTGAATTCATCTATGCGTATTGCTATATTCGATATGCATAGTATTCAAGGTGCGGGTCACTTTATTCCTTACCTCGGTTGCTCTTTCAGCAACATGGGTTATATTCAATGAAAATTCAAATTCGCCATGGCGGAAAAACAATGGAAATGTTATTGGATTGACATCTTTCGACAAAAAACTAAATTTCTGTAACTTTGGTTAGCCAGATGTGATTAGTGAGACTGCAAAATCAATATAGCCTTCTAGACATCTATCACGATCCATTACAAAAAGCGCGCCAATATCATTGTGGGTAGTGGGTGGAATGTAAAGTCGTTGATTATCATTATAATTACGATTGAAAGTTAGTTTAATTTCACACATTGCCTCACCGTGAGCTTGAGCTCTTAATTTCTTATTATTATATTCTTCAAGAAGATTCCTATAATAACCTTACATATGGTGACACGTTACATAAATCATTTGCAAAATTTCGATTTTTCAATTTTGGTTAAGATTGCGAGTCATTCAAGCTTGTATAGTGCTATATCGCTGTCGAATATGTATTGTTCATATATGTATAGCAATACAATACGGCCCATTCCCGGGAATTTCAACAGAACCCATAGAAGCAAAAGCATTTGCGTTATTGATTTGCTTTAAACGTCGTTTTGCGTAAAAAGACCTTTCAAATTTAGAGGAAAGTTGTCTGATTTGATTGATAAACTCACTTTTCCATTTTTGCAGCGCATTTACGGGTTTCACCTTTAAAACTTACAGCTTTACAATGAGGACATTCGATGTTAAGTGGTTTAATATTACAGAGATCTGGAATAAATTAATTTTCTGACCCCCTTTAAACCAGCTTTGAAGTTTCTCTTCGAGCTACAGGGATTCTTTTTCTTACATAGTGTGTATGTATATATTCTTTCGTTTCGTTTCGCTTCGGTAAACATGTATGTGTGTTGATTATTTAGGTATGTACAATTTAAATATTTTTTTAATCGAGTGTGCCATGATCAATATTATTTTGTGATGTCAATATGCTACGTCATTGTTTCGGTATGATTAATTTGTCTAGTTATATTATAGTCAAGTTTTTAGAGATACCCAGTGGTTAGTCTAAAAAATTGTTGGACTTTTATAAGGAGTATTAGATCATTCGGTTTTTACAATGTCTTGATTTTTGAGAAATTTAGCGTTACTGCCCAGATGCTACCATTTGTGAAAATGTCTTTTGTCCACTAACTATACTTGCGGTATGATTATACTGCCACTCATATTGTGACTGGCATTCTATTGGTTATTTATTTTTAACTTTTGTATTTATTTAGCAATGTTGTCTCTTTATTTTGCAAGAGGATGTACTTTGCAGTTTACACATGTTGGAGGTTAGTTTTTTACTGACA
This sequence comes from Tipula confusa, assembly GCA_963556175.1. NCBI lineage: Eukaryota > Metazoa > Arthropoda > Insecta > Diptera > Tipulidae > Tipula > Tipula confusa. The sequence continues at coordinate 81,884,865 of OY744475.1, forward strand.
AAACACATCTGACAAGGTCTTCGAGGTCACTTTACACTTCTTGGATTTCTGTTGCAATATTTCTCAGAATAGTTATAGCATTAGCTCTGCTTACCTTGCACTATTAGTTCAGAAGTTATCCTTGGTCTTTGGTTGCTGATGGTGTCAATATTTCATTTGTTAATGAAAGTAAGCATAAATAATGAAAGTCCCTTCTTCGACTTTCACTATACTCTTTTTAAAAATATTTGCTGCATTTTCTATGTATATATCCTAAAATGGCGGCGTCGTTATATTAATTATTCAGGTGTGTAAATATTTTTTTGTGTATAGCGATGGTTGCTACAGTACTCCCCTGTGAGTGATTGTCCATCTTACTCTGATTTGATTTTATCATAAGAATCATCTTCATAAGAATATAACGTGCGTATGGATTGGGAGCCGCTTATTGATTTGGATTTGATAGAGAGCTACTAACTATCTACCAAGCGAAAAAAACATTTTCGATACTTTGTCTAGGGTCGCGATTTTACAGTCTACACTAACCACAACTTTCCATTTTATCTTGGCGTCAAGCGTCATACCCTAGTATTTTGCCGTGTTTGCATGTGGTATTTCCTGCCTTTTTATGTAAATAGGTAAGTGATCAACTTTATCAACTTTTAGGTAAGCTAGTCTCCATTTTTGTCCAGTGGCAATTTCATTCACAGTATGTTGTAATTTGCTGGTTGTCTCTTCGATTGTACTTCCAACCACCAAGATTACTGTATCTCCAGTAAAAAGTATATCTCCCATATACAGCAAATACAACACTGGTCCCAGCACGCTCCTTGTATTACGCTTGCTTCAATTATTTTGAGTGATGAGAACTCTCCTTAATATTTCACTCTGAAATATCTCCCTTCATTGTATGATTTCAATCTCTCGTAGAACTGCTTAAGGTGGTCGCGATGTATTTTAAATTCCAGCCTTCGATGCCAGACTCGATCAAAGGCCTGGGCAACATCAAAGAAAACTCAAGAACATACCTTTTTGTTTTCAACCGTGTTCTCGATAACGTTAAGGATTCTGTGTACCTGCTCTATGGTGGAGTGTTTCTTTCTGATACCAAAGTGGTGAGATGGAAACAAGTGTCTTTCTTCAATTAGAGATTTCATTCTTTTGAAGAGTAATTTTTCGAAGAGTTTAGACATTCATGGTAATACAGATTTAGGTCTGTAAAACGTTTCCTCATTAGGTGGCTTATTGGGCTTAGGTATCATAATAACTTCTGCTATTTTCACCGCTGAGGAACATATTTCATTCTAAATGCTGCATTAATTACTTGTAGCAACTTCTTAAAACATTTTTCTGGCAACTTTTTAATAACTTTTCCTGTAATAAGATCGTGTCCAGGAGCTTTCTTTGCAGTTGTGTTTGAATTAATTTTTGAGTTCTTTTATTTTAACTGGTCTAACTCATCGCATGTCTCACTCATCTTTTTTTGCATTAGAAAGGTATTTTCATCTGCTGTTTGTCTAGTTGAAGGTTTAAACGTTTCTTCCAGATGTTCACCAAAACGATCAGCCTTATCTTTGGAGCTTTTGGCCCAAGTACCACCCGCTTTTTTGATTTGTGGCATCTGCTCTTTTGGTCTTTTCAGTTCTTTTGTAGCTTTCCATAAAGAGTAATCACTTTTTTATGGTCAGAGAGACTTCTTAATTATTTGTTGAAGCTTGCCGCTTTGGTTTCTTGTATTAATTTATGCAGCTTGTTTTTGAGCTGATTGAAAATAGTTTAGCTTTCTGGTGCTTGATTTCTATGCTAAATTTTTCTATGCTCTTCGCTTTTCTCTGACAAAATTTGTTATGTCATTTATATATGTTTCATTCTTGTGAGGTTTATGACCAGCTCTACTTCTCTTTCAAGTTGTGTTTGGTTTTCGATTGGGACAGTCAATTAACAGTGCGAAGGTTTCCCAATTGGTCTTCCCGCTTGTTAACCTTGGTGGCTTTTCTTTATCAATTATTTTTTCTCTGATCGTATGATTGGAGAATGACCGGAAGATAAACCTTCATTATTTTCAATGTGGATAAAGTTTTTTGAAATACCTTTAGCTATGAAAAAGTCAATGACGTCTGGTATTTCATTTGTATCCATTGGCTAATAAGTAGGAATTCCACTTAAATGAAATTCGCAGTATATTTGATGCTCAGCTTTTAATAGTTTTCTATCTTTAGGTGATATTAGTCTCAAACCCCAATGCCAAACCTGCCAAACCTGCGGCATTGAAGCCTCCTATGACGAAATGAAGGCCTTTCATTTTGAGCATTGAGAGGTAAACATCCTTTTTTAGTTGATGCCTTGGTGCGATATATCGCAGCAACCCGCAGCTTATTGTAATTGTTTAGTTGCACGCAAAGTGATAGATTTCTCTGATGAAGATATTTGCTTCACCCCTAGCCCTTTCTTCTAGATGTATAAAATGGTAGCAAGAGGATTCTTTTATTTTTGCATAAAATTTTCTAGTGAAATGGATCTCTGCTATTATATCAATTTTTTCCGCATTCAAAAATATTTTTAGCTCTGGAAGATGCTGTAGAAGTCCATTATCATTCCAGGTTAGTATTCTTAGTGTTTTGTTAATTTTTTGTTGGTTAGTGAGGAATCAGATAAAGCAACTTTTTTGCTACAAATCTGGTAAATTTTTCCTTGATGTCCTACCGACTATTCAAGATTAACTTGTCTTTTATTTAGAAACTCTAGGCGATTGACAATAGAATTTAGGGTATTTTGCATTGTTGTCATAGCTTGTTTAATTCCAACATTTTGAATTGAAGGCCCAGGTAGTTCTTGTCTTGCTGCTTTTGAGTATGAAAATCCACACACAGTTTTTGTCGAGTTTTGTTTTTCTTTCGTTGCTCTCATTGTCTAGGTTTTGTTTGCCCTATTTCGCATGTTTAGCAGTGTTTTGGTCACTTGACACCCTCTATAGGTAGCAGGGCAAGTTTCTTGGTAGCTAGCACATTTTGTTGTAATGTTTTTATCTATCAGGCATTTTTCTGTATCATGCTTTCCCGCACATTTTTCACATCTGGTTTCACGATTGCAGTATTTTTGCGTGTGGTTACATACCGGAAACTATTTGCATTGTGGTATGATTGATTCCTGTTACGTTTTTCAATGGCTCCATTCGAACAACCATTCTCTAGATGTTCCTAATCTTAAAGTTGTTTTCAATTTTCTCTGAATTTGCAAAGGTCCGAGTGAATAGTTGTACCAATTATCCAATTAGTTTCTCTTTCTAATTTTTTTTCGTCGGTTAGGTACTCGATTTAATGGCCACCTTTCGTTTCTTTGTTGTTGTTTTTCTAGTTTAGGGCTTCTACTTTGAACAGAACTTCAGGACCAGTATGGTAGTCCATCTTTGGGTTATGTTTAAGGATTTTAACTCCTTCTTGAAAAAGTTATAAATGATACTGCTTCCTGTATTTGATTTCCCCGCTACCTGCCATATCTGGCAAGCTTTCCCATATCCACTACCTGTGGAAGCGCCTAATGGAAGAACTGGCAAACCCCACACGGGAAATTTCAAAGAACTTAAGTGAATTTGAAATGTGATTAATTTATGTTTCTAAAGACCACAACTAAATACAGCTGTTAATATGCTTTTATAGTCCATATATTTTTCATTGCTCTTCATGTCTTCATCCAGCTGAATGCTCAAAAATAATTAAAAAGACTTCTTAAGATTCGCGGTAAGAACTCACTTCACTACGTTATGTACCAAATGAAATTATCAGAAATTATCAGAACACACTAATTTAATTGTGCTACCTAAATGTAAAAACAAAAGATAAAATCTTTTTCTATTTCCTTATAAACTAAGAATCACAAAAATATTTTATTTTGCAAAGGACAAATTAAGGAGAATAAACCTAAAAGTATTACCACTAAGATAGAATGTGATAATCTTATTAAATATTTAAAAAAAAAAAACATTAAAAAAGATTGCTTTTACAATTTATGCGGTTTGATGTTGTATAACAGACTGTATTATAGCATTTTACGTAAATGTACACCAATACCTCGATTTGCGTCGGTAGCATTTATTTAAGAAGATTTAATAATTCGATGGCTTTGTTAAATGTCTATTTACCAACTGGTAACAGGTCTTTTCATCAACTATTCTTGCCACTTTCGCAATCGGTTATGTTCAGGATTGTCAGGCAACTTCCATTGCTTCCATACTACCTTTAAAATATTAGCTTTTTCCGCTAATTTTGTTGTGTTTTTTATAGTAGGATTATCTTCTCTTTCAATGAGGATTTTTTCAAAACCTGACATCGGATAATGGTAACTAATTTACATCAGTGATGTTTAAAGAACTCCTGGAAACATATTAGATGACCTATTAAAAAATCGAACATTGCTTTCTGCTGTTCGTTCGTATCTTGACGATCAGTGCAACAATAAATGTGACATTCATTTGCAAGAAATTGCAGCAGCGTTGAGAAATGCAGTTCTCGATTCAACAAGCTATTCTCCACATTGTCTTGTTTTTGGGCCATATATGTCTTTTCATGGCAGGGATTTAAAATTGAGAAAGTTCGAGCAACGACCCCAATATGATACAAGTATTAAGCAAGTCAGACCGGTTAAATTTACCAAAAGACAAAGTGATTCATTATCTCAAGGTTGCTCGCGAAAAGGTTACTAAACATTATAATCCCCAAACTCGTGTGTGTAAGGTCATTTAGGCATAGTGATGCTCCAAATAGCCTGTTACACAATTTAAAAAAAATTAATGTAGGGGAAATGAGTAGGTATACAACAACACTAACATACTAAAAAAATTAAATAAAAAAAAAACAAAAGCGGTGTGGACAACATTTGTATCATTTTGGTCCCAGGGGAACGAGTACATAAAAGTCGCTTATTACAAGTTTTTATAATATTGGTAAACATTTTGTTTTGGTTAATTAAGTTAATTAAGTATTTTTCTATTGTAGTTAAGGTTAATTAAGTATATTTTTTTTGGTAGTTAAGATAGTTAAGATTTTATTTTTTTCTTCATTTATTAGTTAAGTGTTGGATCGGAGTGGGGATGTTTTTTTCTCATTAAATTTGTTTAATTAAATTTTTATTAAAAATTAATTTCCGGAAGATTTCGTTTCTCTCTCTCTCTTTTTTTCTTTTCACTTTTCTCGTTGGAATTTTCTGTATAGGAATAATGCTTAGCTAAAAATAACTCAAATAATGAGTTGCAGGTAAGTATATTAAAGGAATATTAGTTGCAATAATTTCCCTTGCAGTGTAATGTAAGATGATGCATGCCTTTGCAAACTTCATAACTTGCCCTGTGCTCTATCCGGCTAAAATCACCGTGCCAACGGTATTCGAAAAACAGTACGATCTGACGTTAGTTTGAGATATGTCGTTAGTTTGCATTTCAAAAAAGATTTACCTAATTTGGGAATTCAAAGACCATGGCTGTAAAACGATTACTTAATCTGGAAAAAAGATGCTTACGTGATGGGTCTTTTATCATAACATCTCTTTCCAATGATATAACGGCGTTTTAATTGGTTCTTGCAAGTTTATTTGCTGTTCAATTATTTCCTGGAATATTTTCCAGTTAGTTTTCGTTATTAATTATCTTTGTGCTGAGAGTCATAAAACAAATGAATGGTCAGAATATATCCACTCTCTTTTCACTTGATGAAATATTTTTCTAATTTTAACTTCTAATTTATAAATTTTATGGCGCTACTTCGAAACGATGCAAAACGAGGTGACGCAATTCGAGGGATTGGTGTATATATATATATAGATATAAATAGAAATCGCATTTTTTGTTCTTTAATTTAATTATTTATATATTAAATGAAATTTTGACGACACAATAATATAATTTTCAGTTTACTTAAGTATTGTGAATTTAATTTAATTCGTTTTTTGCAAATATAAATATAAAGGTTCAAGACGGTTAAATGTATTTATATAGAGCTGGAGACTATTGAGAACAATATTAATGGTATACATATATACGATAGCTCGTGCTTTACCAATCTTTCTATTTTAAGAAATTTGAATATAACATTTTGTACTGTTGTTGTAAATTTTTATTACATAGCACCATCAAGATTATTATTACATTACAAATGACTGATTTATGGTTTTATGTTTTATGTGACAAAAAATCGTTTTAACAGGATCATAATTTGATTGAAAGCAAAGTGCTTAAATTTACATTTAAATATAAATAAAACTTGTTGCGATACGATTTGTTGTAGAACATTTTATTACTATTTCTTCCAAAAATCTTTAACCGCTCTAAAGTTTTTAAGGCAACTTTGTTACATTTGTATGTATATATGGAGTTCAGGGTCAAATAATTTGACAGTGCAGATCGACTATAGGTCCACTAATATCTGTCGATAAATTTTCAAAGTATCCACATTCATTTCAATATATTTTCTCCTTAACCTACCGCGATGTATCGGTTAGATCTGATTGAATCTTGTAGCCAAACTGGAATCTTGACGCATTTAGACACACAATTCAGTTCTTTAACAAGATGCATAAAAAATACTGTATGATACAATAGTTTTAATCACAATTACAAGGTACATCAGTCAACATTTTACAATCGCACGCAACAACAAAGCTCTTGTAGCTAGGAGAATCGATAAGCGAGTAAAAACTGATGTCTTACGAGTCGTTCTTCTGAGGTTGATTGCATCAGCTTGGAGCTCTTGATATTCAGGAGGGATGGCTTGTAGAACTAATTTTTCAACCTTGTTCAATTAGTATGGCAAAGTAATGCAGTAATACAGTCACATTAGTGTGTTAAAATCGAGAATGAGTTTTAGCAGTTACTTCTGGCGTACGACCAAAATTGCATCCCCGGTACTCTTTAATGTCATGTAAGAAGTTATCTTTTGTAAAAAATAAACAAACTGCCAATGGCATGCTTTGTTTGATTTTTGGATATGTCCACTGCTATAGTCGAATTACCATGCAAATGCTGATAAGCTGAATTGGTTGATCACAATGTGTTGATCAGACCCGTTCTATGAAAGATAGTTGATGATATTTGAAAGAAGGATCATGACATTGACTTATGGCAGTAAACACGACGATGTAGATTCTTACCAAATTTTCTGTAACCTCGAGATCAGGAAGCGAATTTATTTCTTGGTTTAAATTGATTTATTCACCTTTTGCAGACCTTGATTATTTGAATGCGTATAACTTGAACAATTTTTTCACCCAAATTTTTTTTTGCTTGTCGATCTTCCTTGTTTGGGTTAGTTACTTCTCACTCGGTAAAATGTCAGGAAAAGTTCCCTTTTCCGAACAGACAATGCTACACTTAAACTATGCTCCACTTATTGCACAACAATTTACACAGCAAATCATTGTAAGAATTCAGTGAGACAAGAGGACCTAAAATTACCCTATATGTATTACTCTGATCAGAAAAGACAAAGAGATGTAGAGTCGACATATATAGAATAGCGGTCGACAAAGCAATTCTTAGCGGAAGATCAACAATATGAAAAATCAATCGCTCTAATGTAGAATTAGATAGAACAAGACAGAAGACCAAACTGGGCAAAAATCGCATCTGAAATTATAATTGTTAAAGTGACAGTCAATAAACATTGAGAATGGATTCCTTTTTAGATTTTGAGAACCAAACAGTAAATCGTGCTACCAGCAAACCGTGTGAAAGATGTACGGCATACAGGAGATATATAATTGGAAAACTGATTCACATTTAATCTTCAACCAAATGTTGGACAATGTATAAGAGGTCGGTTCAATTGGGTGAATTACCAAAGTTTGCGCTATCAGTAAAGAACACCTAACAAAATCAAGAGGGAAAATGAAACAACACAACGTTGCAGTGCATTTCAAACAAATAGCAATGGATATTGTTGGTTCATTTTCAGTTGCCCACGATGGTGTTTCATGCATACCCGTGTGGATATATAGATTATTATAGTAAATGAGTAGAAGTTTATCCGATCAAGAATCATGAAGCTCAAACAGTTGCTGAAATAATTGTGAATTTCATTCAGAAAATTATTTTGGAAAACAGCCAAATAGTAGGATTTGGCTATGAGTGGGTCGTTGGTTGAGAGATTAAATGGAGTTGGGCTAAGAGTGTGCCGTTCAGAATGCCCCATAGAGTGTCAGCGTTCCTAAGTTTCTCCAAGTATATAAACATTAAAGAATAGCCTGTGCAGGCACGATTGGATTGTTTTGGAAATGTAGTTATGTGGATAAATCTTGCTGAGCTTGCAAAGCAGTCCGACTAAAAGATTCTTAATACAAAACTTGTTGGATAAAGTGAACTTGTTTATGTTTTGATTGCTCGAGGTAATTAGTTGATGTGGACAGGGACCGAGTTTGGACTGCTATTTGGGGAATTAGTCTCAGTTGAAAAATTGGCATCGCTAGAGGTAGGTTGGTTGATTGCATTTTGAGCTTGTGGTTTGGATTTTAGGTTTGTCGGAGGAGAAGATCGAAATGAAATTGATTCGCATGGGTCCATCTACTTGATCTATTACCTGATATGTTGGTTTGGGTAGTAAATTTTATTGCCCTGGTTTTGGGTTTTAAACTGGTTTAAAAAGTGTCTATAAGGGACCAATTTTTTGTTCCGTGCAATTGGCCTTTTTGAGTTCTGCGTTGTAAAACTACATCTTTAACTACACTACGAGAAGGATGCTTATAATACTAAAACTGCTTTTGCCTGGGATTTTTGATGGAGATGAGTTTATTGCTGGTTAAATATTGTTTGTGAGTTTGTCTGTGTTTCTGAGTTGAAATCATTGATTTGAGTCTTGAATTAGATAAATGTCAACGCGACCATGATTATAGTTAACCGATCATTTGTGGATATGACACGCATCAATATAAATAGTATTTGAGTGATTTTGGGAGGTTAATTTAAGGAGCAGGGCTTGTTGGTTCGTAGAGATGATTGGACGGGATGATGTTAGTGGTTGTGGTATTATTGAGGCTGGCTCAATTGCAGACCTCGCAAGTCTCTATCTGTGGCTTGGTGGGAGTATAATGGATGGCTGTATTGATTGGTTTTAGGTTTTATTATTAATTTTGCTTAGTGGAAGGGCTGTTGGTAGTTGATTCTGAGTTTATGGATTTCTGTTATATTATTGGTGTTTTGTTTGGTAGATATTCTATGTAGGTGCTGTGGCTGGATGTGAAATAAGCTTCTTGTCGTGTTTTCGCAAACATGGTAACTCCTGGTTAATGGACTTGAATGAAGTTTTCGTACTTTATTTTATTGTTAAACTTGATTCGATTGTCAAACTTTGTACAGCGGACGTAAAATTTTCGTTCCTAAATAAAATTAAATAATTGTATTTTATCATTATTAAGTAACCTAATAAATTATATTGAATTTGCGCATTAAATAATAAACAAATTATTAATTATATTAATAATTTGAGTTTTTAATTTAATATATAAAGTGAGTGTTGTAATTATTGCGGGAAAAGATAAAAGAGGGAAGATGCCGTACGTCACTCAACAAAATCTAGCAATAAACGTCAATGTTAACCTTTGTTTACAGTGTGCAAGGGATATTACAAAAGCAAAAGGTTTTTTTCGTTGTGACAATGCATTCGTTGTGCTTAAATGCATTCCATGCGAAATGCAAAAATATTCTTGGTCAAAACATTACAAGACTGGCAGAAAACGAGACTTGGTTCTGTTCGGGTGTCTTTTTATCTCTACAACGGCTACCAAACGATGAAAACGTTACTGATTATAACCTCTTACCGACAATTATAATAATAATAATATTAATAATGATAATTCTCACACAACACGTAATTTACCTAATTTACCCAGTTTATCTGACGTAATGACTCTACTGATACGTATGAAAAAAAGCTTACGGCTCTTGAAGATATGGAAGCTATGGTATCATCCCTTGCATCTAAAAATGAAGTAATAGTATCCAGGGTTTACATGCTTGAGAACGAGTTATCTAAACTCTCATCAAAATTTAATTTATTGGAAGCTGTAAATGATCAACCTAATTAGCACTTAAATTCTAACAGCATAACTATTATCGGTCTACCCCGTAAACAAGACGATACCCGAGATGTAGTTATCAACGCAATAAAAAAGTAGGTGTGGAAATTACTTATGATGACATAGTATCCAAAAAACTCGAGCGGAACATCTTCAAGTTATGCAAGATTTATTAATTGTCAAGTTTATTACCACTGATATCAAAATAACATAATATTTCACATGAGAAAAAGGAAGTCACTTAGCACTAAGGATTTGGATGTGTGTCTGCCGCAACATCATCATGAACACTGTATTTGTATCATGCACCGATTAACAGCATTTCAGACACAATTATATCTAAGGCTAAAAAAATAAAAAAAACATATAACTTCAAATATTTGTGGCCAAATTTTCTTAAGAAAATCGGCAAATCGCATACATTCATTTAATGATATTTTTCGTCTGCAACGTCTTCATCAGCCAATTGGAAGCAACTCCAGTAGCAGTCAATGCAAATAGGATGTTTTATGTTTTATCAATATTTTTTATGAGTGAAAAAATGAACAGTAATTTCAGTATATTGCATCAAAACATTCGAAGTTTAAGAGCAAATTTTAATATGCTAAGCCTATTTGTAGCGAGTCTCGAAACTATTCCTGACCTAATTTTTGTATCAGAAATTTGGATTTACTCATATGAATGTGAGGAGTTTAACTTACCGGGTTATAATTTTATTGCATGTTGCAACAATGTTTTTATACGTAAAATTTTCTTAAATTATTCATTAAAATTGTGCAATTGGACGTCAGCTGATGTTTAGATATTCCACTAGCAAAACAAAATTGGACTTATATTTGTATGTATCGTTTCTGCAACGGTGCAATTGGTAATTTTTGTGATGAGTTGGAGATATTTTTAGGCACGATTAAAAACCGAGACATCGTTATTTTAGGAGATCTTACCATCAACATTTTAGATATTAATGAATCATTCAACTATCAGATAATGCTTGCTTCATACGGGTTTTCTAGTCTTTTGAATGAGCCTACAAGAATACAAACCTGTCTCGATCACGTTTTTGTCAAAAGTGATCGCATCAAAGATATCACTGTCTGCAATCTCCCCATTCACTTTTCCGATCACAATTTAATTGAAATCAATATTACTACATCTTCGATTAGATTGGCAGTTATGTATAACAGGCCAACTTGATCGCATATAAATAATGACAAGTTAAGTAATCTTCTGAAACTTGAGAATTGGAAGTCTGTCTACAGGCAGACTAATTGTAATATTGGTTTCGACAATTTTATAGATATACTCATGAATTACATTGAGTTATCAAGATCTAAATCTAGAAGTACAAATTTGGATAAATTGAAACCATGGATGAACTCAAAGTCCTACGAAAAATGGACAAACTAAAAAAGTATTCAAAAAAATTAAGACGTTATCCTAACAATATTAAATTAGAAAAATAGGTTAATCGCCTTTCCAAGCAGGTAAAATCGGATGTCAATTCTACCAAAACCCTATTCTATAAAAGTAAATTTGATTCTGTAAAGAAAAATGCTAAAGCTACATGGAAATTAATCGACGACGTGTTAGGGCGAAACTCAAATATTAAAACCCGTAAATCAAATTTATAAGTTTCAGACTGGGAATATCCTTACGTCTTCCCAATCGATTTCCGATGAATTTAACAATTTTTTTTATACATGTATCTGAAACTCTAACTTCCAACTTCCGTAACATAACTACCGATATTACTGAGTATAATAAATTTATTCTTGGTGCTCAGAGAAATTATGATTCATCTTGCTTTTTTGAACCTATTTTAGTTCTAAGGAAACTCTGTATGAGATTAAACATTTAAAAAACAAGAGATCTGCAGGATTTGATGGGATTGATAATCTAACGGTTAAAAATTGTGCTTGGTTCTTGGTAGATATTTTGAAATTCTTATATAATCTGAGCTTAGACAGTGGTGTATTTCCAAATTTTTTGAAAATGGCAGTGATTCTGATTTTCAAAATAGGAGATGAATTGCATTTAAACAACTATCGACCAATTTCTCTCTTGAGCACCATATCCAAAGTTTTCGAGAAACTAGTAGATTACTGAGTTTTCTCGAAACAAATAATTTTTTGCATGTTCATCAATATGGTTTCACTGCTGGTAAATCTGCTGAAGAAGCTCTTTTGTACTTTCTGAGTCAGATATATACAACTACAAATAATTTCCAAAAACCCTCAGCCCTATTCTTAGATATATCTAAAGCTTTCGAAACAGTCGATCACAGAATACTTTTATCAAGACTATTCGAGTTGGTATCAGAGGGCATATTTTTGATTGGTTTATCAGTTATATTCGAAATCGTCTTCAGGTTGTTAAAATAAATGGAACTATCAGTAACCGAGCAAATATAAATTGTGGCGTCCCTCAAGGATCAGTTTTGGGTCCCTTATTATTTTTGATCTATTTTAACTCAATTTTTGAAATTGATCTCTTATAGGGCAGGCGACAGCATTTGCAGGTGATTTGGCGTGAACCTACACTAGACGGTTTCTTCTTAAGAATTTAAGAATTAAGTTTAACAATAGATTCAATTCTTAATTGGAAATCTCACCTTAATAACACCACGAAAAACGTTATTTTTGCTGTGCATAAGTTCTACAGCCTTTGGAAACTTTGCCCAATTACTACACTTAGACAACTCTATCATGCCCCTGGTTGAATCGATATTATTGTACTGAATATCCAGTTGGGGTGGTATTTACTTTAGTAATATTAAAGATTTGTTCATTGCCCAAAAACGAATTATTAAATTAATTTACAAACGCCCTCGTATGACACCAACAATTCTCTTGTTTATAGAACTGAATTTGTTACCATTGCGATATCTATATATCTATAATGTCCTAGTAATAGTTTCCACAGTTGCCCTACACACACATACAATATGAGAAATCCAAATAGTTTTGCAGGTATTCGCTGCAATAGCGAGAAATTTAGAAGGTTTATCTGTATATGGCACCCTATTTTTTTCATATGGTGCCTAATAAACTAAAGATAATCAATGTTGAACAAAAGCATAAATTTTCACGGAAAATTCGGGTTTGGCTTTTATGCCTAGAAAACATTGAGTTATGAAAACACTAACATCAACGGCATCTTATCTTTTGTGCATTAAAGTTCATACAGTTTATATTCATAAAATTCGATTTGCAAATTTCAAATTTCCAAAAATATAATAAAAAATTCAATCAACAGCACATAAAAATTAAAATGAGACATTTAAAATATTTTTTAATTAAATTTTATGTGTAAATGATACAAAAAAGCTCGTTCGAAAGTGCCATAAAAAGTTATTAATAATACATATATATAAACACATCCACATGCACACACCAGAAGAGTTCATTTCAAAACACTTGGAACTTTGTGTATTCATTCATTTTTTGTAATCTCGTCACAACTTCTTTTTTGTTCGTTTTCCATTTTTCATTTTCCATTATTGGTTATAAAAAAATATTTTTCCACAAAACAATTTATCAAATTAATGTTATCGTAAAACTTATAATATAAACTTATGTATTTATAGTGTTGAGCTTTTTATTTAGTTTTAATGTAGAAATAGACTGGTGATTAGATTAAATGTTAGTTTATATAATGATAAATCATTTGAACATGGCAAATTAAATAAGATGTTGTAATTAATTATTTACAGTGGATTATTTAGTTATATACTTTAAGAAATTTATAAAAATTAGAATTATATAAATTAATATACTGTAATTGGTAACAAATTTATTTTGAATGGATAGAAAATTATTTCAAGAAATTAGGGAATTTGGTTGGTGATTGCAACGATCACAACTATGCCCTCTGTGCAAAAGCAGATCTCTATCCGTGCATGGATAAAATAGAAAATAAAATGGCTATTTGATTAGGAGGGGTACGAAGTAGTTCGGAACCGGTTGGATCCTAAAGCTTATTTGAATTCAAACTGTGTTCACTGATATAGGTCGTAATGTTGACCGTTACCCCAAATCTATAGGGATATAGCTCCTTAGAAAATTCAAGGCAATAGTATACATGCAGAAATAACGCTGAAATCACGGAACGCTGAAATTATAATGTTGAGACTTACTGTGTAACAGGATTTAACCAAGTGGATTACGTATTGATCCTATCAGAGCCAGAAATATGTCGTAGATATTATTTTCCCAGTGGCCCAGATGCTTGGATGTAAAATGTTATGCAGTGCATCGAAAATGGTCAAATGCATTAGTTCTGCAATGGATATGTTGTAAGTTCTTTGTGAACGAGGTTACAAAATCAAAGTGGCAAATTTCTCGCGAGTTGCGCTCGATTTAATGTGTTTTGAGGTTCGAGTGAATTACAAAATCTCGACCTTTAACATAGCATCAAATACGGAATATTTTTTTTCAGCATCCAATAGTTTCTCCAAAAAGTATTCACGCGATGCCTAATCCCAATTATTTATTTAGTAAAGTCTCCAAATGGGTATTGATAGGTGCTAAATAAATTTGTCGAGCATGCCGATACATTGCTGTATATGTCTGATTACTTAAGGAGGTAGAAACTCTTGAACGGCAATTATTCATCAAGTATGGAGGCAGATTATCATATTGGGTTATTTTGTAACTGAAACTCTAACCAAATCGATCTTAGGGAACAGTTTGCATTCTTGTAGGTGCATGAAGAAGTTTTAAACGTAAGGAATCGGACATAACGGTATTTTATATTTTCACCATATTTAACCTGCGATAATCTCTACATGGTCTCCAGTATTGGTTTTCTTTTTACCAAGCGCAATGGATATGAAACTGGTGATGCCTAACTGTTTATTTCTCAGCTCGTTGTCTATCATGAAGTTCTTAGGCGAAAGTAATGCCAATTGTATCAGTGACACAGTGATATACAGCTGTGTTATAGGACCAGTAGGACCCGTAAGAAGGATTTTGGTTCGTGATAGTGAAAGCGTTTTGCTTTCTTAGATATTGATGATGGCTGTCCCATTGGTGGCTGACAAAACTCACTCGGTGTTGACTTGTGTTTTGTGGTTTATACATGTCTTATATGGAATGACTGATAGTTAAGCGCCACTGTCGCGTGCTCATTATTCGAACGATGAACGCCAGCATTTATAAGTACGGCTAAGTATGCTTCAAATTCCTCATTACTTAATATTTTCCACTTTTTGAGGTTATGTCTCTGTTTTTTAGATTATATGCTTCGTAAACCTCTTTCGCCTTCCTATTTGTTTCTCTAATTACAATGTTACAAATTACGTCCGAGAAAATACACTTGAACGTGTCTTTTATAGAAAACATATTCGTCGAACGAGAGGGCCCACTGTTTTTATTTCTCAATATATTGTGTCTCAATGTTTGTCTTTGGGGAGGGTTCCGCCGCCATAGTGTTCCATCTTTAGCCGTATAGCTGGATGAAATGTTTTCGTCATGGCCTTCAGTTTCGTCGATTTCACAGTCTTCTTCGTCGCTATCATGTTCATCATCCGACACATTTATTGTTACATTCTCTGTAACTACGTCTTCTATATCGGAATCCTCGTTGTTTTCTTGTGGAGCTGGTGGGAGCCACTCAATTTCTGAATCGTCTTCGAAGAATTCATACACATCGTGATCTACTTCATCTTCCTCACATTCTTCTAGCAAACGTAGGAGATAAGCTTGTTGTTCTTCGTAAGACAAACTGTTGGAAATATATTATATAAACTAATCTAATAAAAGAATTATTACCAAATCAATAGTTACCGTCGAAATTCTGCGTTTGTTAGTTCGTTATTTAGTTCCGCCATTTTATTTAAAATATGTAAGCATAACATATTTTTTTACACGGACAACCTATTAGTTCGAATAACTTTCCATCACTAAATTAATAACTTCTATTTTTTATCCACCAATGTATATGTTTTTCTTTTGTCTTTTGTTTTTCTATATTTACTCGGGGAATCCCAATTTTATATACATATTTTTGTGCAATTTCAATTATAAAATTCAAAAATGAGTTGCGACTACATAAAGAAACGAGTAAAATATACGTGGCCACCCGGGTGGGTCGGGTATATATTATAGTATAATTTTTTGGGTATAAACACAAGGGTTAAACTGGTGAGAGAATTAACAAAGTAGCATTTTTGAAGAGAAGTAAACTTCAGTAAGAGTACCAATTTAGTTGGAGCACATAACGCGCTATGCAATGAGTGGAAATTGGTAATACATCAATCTAGCAATAGTGCAGCGCCGCAGGTAGCTAACTAAAAAATAAAATGGCACATATATTCTCCCGGTAGTTCCCATATTTGTGGAATTTCGTAAGAAGAAATGTTATTGTTAAAATCTAAAATTGTCAGATTAGTGACAGTAATCAAAGCTCAGTCACAATTAGTGGCGAAAAATAGTGGTCAGGAAGCAAAATTGGGTTCATACAATTACTAAAAACATGTGGTTTAGCATAAGATCGTACTAACTTGCAGAGCGATACTTGGTTTGTAAAATTTTCAGTACCCTACAATAACCTAGCAACAATATCAATTTCCATGGAGCTAATATTAATGACACCATGTTTTTCTACTGTCGGGTCTCTTTTTATAATTTTAACTGAACTATGAATTTTTATAGAATACCGTAAATTTTATGGTATCAAATTATATTAAAGATTTCAAAACTCTACAAATCACACATTTCCGTAGGCTAACAAAATTCCTCACAGTATTAGATAATGTCAAGTAGAAAATTTTAATTACAGATAATCCTAGATTATTGTCTTATTTCTAACACAATCACTATTGTCTTTTTTTTATAGTCATCGTACAGTGTTTATTTTTGCTCAACTTAAACAACACCAAACGATAAGACGTATAAAAGCAAAACATTTTTTTTTTTACAAAACGATTTGTCACCATTACATTTTTGTTATGTCATTCCGGAAAAATAATAATCAATTTAAAAAAAAAATCGGAATATAGTGTCGACAAACTTTGTATCGAGTAAAGTGTCGATTTTATCAATCACCTCATCGATTAAAAAAAAAATTGTGTCAACATACCAACAACACACGAGACCAATCAAATCGAAATAAAAAAAAATAATCATGATGAACGACTCAATAATTCTGTTAAAATACGAGTTGATCGGTTTTGATTGAATTATAAAAGTTATAAAGTGCCAAACTGACATAAAAAACAAATTATAGTTCTTCGACATAATAAAGAAGTCAATATTGGATGTCTTAACATTGCTACAATTGTATATATGGTGTATATAATACATGTTGCTGTCAATCAAAAGCTCTTTTCCTTCATCGATTTTCCGAAAACGAAACAACGCTGATGATTTCGTGAGAAATTTATGGTTGATTAATTTTGTTGAATGGAGCTAAGAAAATGATTTTATTGTTCGACGTCGAAAGCAAGACGATTTACCGTGGAAATTGAATGCAATGGTAATTCTTTTCTATATACCAAAATATAAAGCGGTTGATTTAATTATAAAAGTATATAGCGCTGAAGGTAATTTAAAATAAAGAGCTTTGACAAGACTTCATTTCAAAACAATTTTTAGTGGTGTTGGAATTTGCCTACCGTTGTTTTCAAATATACCTTTTCGAACTTATCGAAAGAGAGCTTTGCATTTTTCAAAAAAGCTACAAACTGTGAACTAGAAGTGTCACAATGGAGGAGGAACTTGTTTCCAACCTTGTTACTCATGATTATTGTCTAAAAGAAAATATCAAAGCACTTTTCACAAACTATTTTGTATATTGTGTAATTGCGATGGACAAAGAAACACTTGGGAAGATTCTAAAAACTCACGGGAACTTGAATTAATCCAAGGGAGTTAATTTTCAGTATGATACAGTATCCAGGTACTCGATTTTGGGGAATCCAAAATTATCAACGGTAAATAAATATGGGTTTACGTGCATATTTTGAACATCCTGTAACTGTATAGAAGAGCTATGTGTATAGAAAAGCAATGATACTTTTTGATAACGTTTTGCGTGCAACAGAAAATTTTGAAGCTAATTTTACATCAAGATCAATAAAACACTAAAAACATAAAAAGCAAGACCATTGCCAATTTTGCTTTAATAAAGCCGGTAAAGGACACAAAATTATTGATCCGATCCAAATAAGCGATGGGCCGTCTCCCAAACTTCCTGTTACCAAAACCAATGGAGGTGTTCAAGTATGTGGGAATTTCAAATCGAATTCAATTCTTAATAGAAAATCGATCGTCATCCTATTCCGAGAATGGAAAAAATCTTAATGAAGCTACGAGGGCCAATTTTTCATTAAACTTGATTTATTGGACTCATACTTGCAGATACAATTAGTGGAACACTCACAAAAATAGTAGTGATTAACACCACTTTCGGTCTATATAAGTACTTAAAAATACCATTCGGTGTTGCTAGACCACTTGGCATTTTGCAAAAAAGATGAATGAATTTATTTGGATGTTGTTATTATTTCCGGTTATATCACAGCCAAACATCAACATAACTTAAAACAATTATTTACCAAAATATGCCACTTTTGTAAGCAATTAGAAGCCTTTCGATTCGTAACTTTTTCTTCCATTTAATGCTCTACGTCATAGAGATGTTATTTTGACAGATGACTAGAAACAAGCATTTAGAAATATCAAAACGGAACTAATCAACAAGATAACACTAAAGCTCATTTTGATGGTAAATTACCGATCGTACTGGCAACGGATGCTTCTTATAAATTTGCACGGTTTATTTAAATGGCAGATCTTTGTTTACTTCAAATTTGGCTATAAAAAAAATACAGCAACGAAGTAATGTTGGATTTTTTTTGTAGCGGGACTGGATTGTCATTGTTTTATCATATGACAATTTGTGGCAGACCAATCTATGGTAAGTTTTTCATTTTCGACAAGATTGTAGCTGTAAAGCAAGTGGTCCATGGTTTCAATATCATTACCTCACTCTCAGCTGTCTCAGCTTGAAAGAAACCTTTTTAGGTAGGATTCTATTTGGTCCCGTTAATACTAGACCACCATAGATTATCGAAAGCACTAATAGGAATACTTTAAGAACGTAATTTTGCTCCGATTCTTTGACTTTGTTGGTCATTTTCACTACTATTATTATTTCCCCGGAATCTTAATTGTTTGACATTATATTTTCAACTACCTTGGAATAGGAACATCAACCTGCCAGATATCAGTTTGTCGGGTAATTTACCCAAGACTGGTAGTAGCATCAGTGGTCTTTAGGAATTTTGGTCAGTGGATTTTCGTGTACCTCCTAATTACAATTACTTTTCCATTTTTCAATGCCTTCGGGAAAACTCCTCTATTTATACAGTTGTTGAGGAAGGACATTATTCTAGGCTCTATTATAGTTCATGTTCTTTGTATCACTTTACCTCAATTTTGTCAATGAAGGGTTTTGCCAGATTTCATTGATATTATTATTTCCGTGGTTTAATCTTTGCTTAATCCCTCTGGGTTGCAATTTATGCGCTCTAACTTCTTTATGCGCTTAAGTGTCATTTGTCACTGTTTCATCAGGAAGCACTGTCCTAGTAAACAGTTTATGATATCCTTCCCACACGTAGTTGTCTGATAATTTCTATTGCTTAAGGTGGCCATAGTAATTTAGTACAGTGTTAAGCCTTCCTGTGTTGAATTGATACACAACGCCCAATAGTTCTGCATTACGATTTCTGTTATTTGCTTCTCCAGACTAGATTAATATTCACATTGCTGAAGTATTCACTATGGCATGCTACATAGGTGCATTTCTTTTGCAGTCTTGCTTAGGGTCCTTCTTTTTTGATATATTTTTCGCATCCTTGTAACTTATTTCGAGCAAATCAACCTAAGGATATCACACTTACTGAGCATACAACACTGAGCATGTGAACAAAAAGAAGTATGTGTGAGCAAATTATCACAACGGAAAATTATGAAGCACAGAAAAAGCTCGAAAGTAGATACAACAAATACACTTCGTGTTTTGGGAACAGAAAAAGAAAAGCGAGATCGAAACTGTTGACGATTCGAGGTAAATTTGGGCATTGGCAACTATACCCAATCAACATCCCAAATTTAAAGAATTTATGAAATTCTTAAACAGTGGATGTTATGGGTTAGAATATTTTTTTTGTCGCAAGACATAACCTAGTCAAAATTAAGTCTACATTGAAGATCAAAATATGCCTTTGAAGTAAAAACCAACAAATTTTACTCCATAAATTGTACCGACGATCATTTTTTATATAAAAGAAATTTCATTTAAAGTCACGGTTAGAATTTGAGAGTGATTAAGTTGTTTGACTAGAGGCCAAAATTACATGCTCATATATAAGCAGCAACAAATTACGTCACATTGTTTTTATATCGAGCAAATGCTACGAATAATTTGTCAAAGCCGTACATTAAATCAACACAACCATTGGAATCAACAAAAATTGACTCATCCTCAATATCATAACACTAAGTTCAAGACCATCAATTAGCACCTACTAAGTTTAAGTCACGTTGCAGAGGAACCTGTTAGCATGATTGGCAGCTGCAAGCATGGGAGGTGCTGCTCGCTCCACTAAAATGTCATCTTGGAATAATACAGAATAATACAGCGGACTACACCGAATGAAGGTTTACAAGTACACCAACTTCAAACCGTAACGTTTAGTCTATCTAGTATTTTCTCCACAACTAGCAATTAGTACTTTACAAGGTACTTTACGATGTAGGCTCTACAAGACTACAGTAGTTTTTATCCATAGACCACAACAGCAATATCTGAGTACTTGTATATTGATGATCTGCTCGAAAGAAAAAAGCTCTGCGGCAAATTTCATTCCCACTCAGGAAGTGGTGATCAAACTCAAAAGCATTTTTAAACAAATTTTCAGAAATTGAAACATCTCCCAAACTAATGGCAAACAACGAGGAGGCTAAAATATTAGGCAATAAGTGAAGCTCTAATAACGATACTTTTGGTTTTAATGTCGAATTAATAAATCGCACTTCACAAATTGGACTAAAATAAAAGTTCTGTACGAAATATCAAAGATATATACAAACCACTTGCGGGTGGTTAATTTAAAGTTTGAGAAAAAAAAATTGCTTGTCTCGAGAATTCTCGAGAAATTCTGATAATTTAAAAAAAAATTAGATAGACCCATGAAAAAATTAAAAAATATATAATATTTAATGCAAGTATGTACATATTGTTAACTTTATTTATTTATTAAAACCACGGTATCGAACCGAACCCGAATTTAAACTCGTTCCGGTTCAGAAATTTTTCAGAATTTGATTTTTTCAGAATGGTTCAGAATTTGGATTCGGCTTCAAGTTAATTTTCCTGCAAAAAACCAAATATTGAAATAAAAAGTCTGTTCATCGGATGATGAAAATGAGCGCGACGTGTTGGTAGAAATTTTGAAGACCCAAGAAAATA
Organism: Tipula confusa; assembly: GCA_963556175.1. Classification (NCBI taxonomy): domain Eukaryota; kingdom Metazoa; phylum Arthropoda; class Insecta; order Diptera; family Tipulidae; genus Tipula; species Tipula confusa. The sequence goes on from OY744475.1 coordinate 81,906,378, forward strand.
GTATAATGGCTGCTACAGAAAGCGAAAAAAATTAACGCGCCAACTACGTTGATTTTATTATAAAAAAAAGAGTTTGCTGCATATGAAACTTTTCCTAACGTTTTAAGGGAAAAAAATGTTTTGGAGCTCTGGAAAAACCATAAATTGGATGATACTCTATTATTATACGAAGTTGCATAGATTGTGTTGCTATTCCAGCAACACAGTTGAGTATAGAGTGGACTTTTTCTGCCCCTTAATTATTTCGGATTTTTAAATAAATAAAAATAATAAGTTAGATTTTTTTTAAACCCGAACCCAATATGTTCTTGTACAAGAACCTGAACCCGAACCCAAAATTGTCGGGGTACGAGACTCTGATTTTTTGAGACAGAAACAAAATTTCCCGCAATTGAGGAATTCCTTTCGTTTTGCGTTTGAAAAAAATATTAATTCCTCTCGACAATGTCAGTATCTGAGGTCTAAGAACCTTTGTTGCTCTCACGAATGAAATTTTCCAGCTGTTTTTTCAGAATTTCTTCATTAGTAATGTGCGTATCCTGGTTCATACCATTCGGTTCGAATTCTGAATCTTCAATTTCCATGAAACCTCATGAACAAGATTTTTCTTAGTATACGTCGTGATTCATCAGGTGGTACAGAAAAAGCTTTATCATCAAGTTTTTGGCTAATTTGGAAATTTTATTTTTACAGGTTATACTGAAAAACTCATCTTCATATTCCAGAGAGGATAAGCCCTGTGGAAATTTCAAAATGATTTATCCCTTCTCTTTCCTATACGATCTTTTAATTCGACAAACAACTTTAAAGCTTAAACCGAATGTGTTTTTCTAGTACTTGATAAATTAATATCTTCTAAAACCTTTTTTATAGGATCCATTATACGAAGAAATCGTTCTACCATTAACTCTAAGGTATTCCAGCTAGTCTTACAATCAATAAGAGGGCTAGTTCCCTTTGCTCTGCGGTTTTAACATAATTTTGCAAGACACTATATCTCACCGGTGATTTCCTGAAAAGTTTAACCATTCTTCGAATCTTCTGAAAAGTCGGTTGAGATGCTACGGTAAAGAAAATTCCTATTTTTTTTTTATACTTTTACGAATGAACTTTCTTTTATTCCCAAAATGCTTTTATTCCCAAATACAAACCATTTGTATTTGGGAATAAAACCATTTGTGGGTGCTAATTAAGCCACAATTTTTTCAATGTTTAAAGATCATTATTTGCATTCGTGATAGTCCTGAGTTTTGGTTAAAGGAACTAGCGAAAAGAAAAGAAGGGAAGGAATGAATAAAGAAAACGTTTTATGTCAGTTTCGGAACGTCCGGAATATTATTTAGATTAAGATTTTTAAATATTCTAATAGTTTTTTATTTTTCGGGTAATAAATTAAAATTCTCAAAAATCGAGAAGTTGTAAATGCTCTAGTAGTTATCTCCGTTGATTACTCTATATATGAACTTTGAACTCCAAGTTTAATTTCATTTACCACGAATTCATTAATTTGAACTGAATTGAACGCAGTTATCATCCCTTGGCTGCAATCATGTTAATCCAAATTAATATACACAAAATCAGTATTTTGATAAGAAACTTAACGCTCAGCATTAAATCGTCATCAACAATGTTAACTAAAATCGTTAAATCCATTCATCAATGATCAAAAAATTTTTTGCACGTATAGCTGGTAGCCTACATTTATATATTCCGAAGAGGAAGAAATTAATATTCCGAAGAAATTAAAAGGCGGATTACACACAAAAAATGCGAGATCTGCCAAATAATAAGTTCTCGATTTGTGTTTTGAATTATGCTGGTCCAATTTAAATTAAGACGTATATCAAAATATTCAGAAACGAGCATATGGTTTCTAGGATAGATGGCATCAAGATTAACTTTGTCCACTTAATCAAAGAGTAAAATGGCAAAAAACGCATTTCGAACTTGTAGTCTTTAAAAAAACAGTAAAAGTAATATCTCCGACGCACTTTTATTTAAGCAAAATATTCCCAAATTGGTTGAATTACCCTTTCCACAGAAAACGTGCCACAATGATTTTCACATAAACGTTTTACTATACGAGACATATATGATACTATTAATTTTGTCAAAACAAGACGTTTTCGTCTAATTAATATAACCGACTTTTCAACAAAACTTTTTACAACTAGTCATAGTTTTTCGAGAAAATACGATAAATTTAAATATTTTAACATAATATGAAATTAATTTATATCGTATATCGTATATAAAAGCGACATGTTGTGTGTTTATTAAAAGTTTTTTTTTTTTGATATTTTTAAACGATATCATTTTATGTTAACTATGCCAAGTTTAGAATACATTAAAAGTTAACTTCAATCCATTCTCGAAGCATAATGTTTGTTCCCAGTTTAAAGTATTTATAGTTATATAGATGTAGATGTGGTGTAGTATCATGTCGGGTGATAATACCTACTCGTTTCAGTATCATATACATCAAATTTTATTTACTCCAACTTTTCGAATTAATTAAATTTATGTATAGTTGCATATAATGTAATTAAAATTTGGTAGTAAAGTAATTACAAATATTTGTATTGACTTACTATATTTTGATATAGCTTTTTACTTTATATACAGGAGTATCCTGATAAAAAATGTGTAAACGAACAGGATCAATTCCATTTATATCTGAGTATTGAGCGTAAGAAGCTTAGATATAATGATAATGGATGTTTAATCGATACTATCATTATAGAAAAGCTTTTTTTTATATTCTGCAGGAAGGTCTATTTCGAACCACACCCAATGAACCGATCATGCAAAAAAACTATATTTGGTTGGATAGTAACTAGACGGGTGTGGAAAGATCCATGTGATTATTTCACTACAGTGTTATCTCTAACAAAAGAAAAAAAATTTTGCAGCGACATCAGCTTGAAAAACCTTTCTGGCATACAAATAATTTCTTGAAATATTTATATATTTCATAGCATTATTTATACTGGTGATCAGAGCTTTTGATTTCCATCGCCTACTATATCATTCGGGCTTTCCTGACATTACCATTCCCCTCGGATGATCCTCCCTTTTTTTATAAGATCAGCAGAAGTTGAAGTTCGATTAGGCCCTTCGTGGCTTTCGACTTTCTCAACATCGTACCTTTCGTTTATTTTTACTTTAATAACTCAGTAGGGTCCAACATAATCCGGGAATTTCTTAAGGCCCGAGCCAAATTTAGTACGTTTGATTGCAACAAAATCACCTTCTTCATTTACGACTGGTTCTACTTACTTTTGTTATATGTTCTTTTGTTTTCCTCCTGCATCTTCAAGATTTGTTACAATATTTCTTCCAATAATTTTGCTAAGATTTTTAAATGGAGAATATCTATAACACTTCAATGGTAAGTACTATTCAAATATTTCTGTACATTACTGACATGTTTATACCTCTTCTCGGGCGCGTCTATGGTTAATTTGGTTAAAACATTAATTATCGTCTTGTGAATATTTGCCACCTGGCCGTTACTTTTAGGGACTCCCGTCGCTATTACATGTAGCTCTATGTTTTTGTCTTTAAATTATGTTGTAAACTCGCCAGAAGTTCTCATGTACGTACGTATAATATCATTCTGTATTATTTCCGATATAACTAATAAATCGATCCCATCAAAATTTTTGTAAAATATACTACCTTTCATCGAAAACTGCCTATAATTTGGATTTTGTTTCAAGATTTCCGTGATAGTCTTGATATTATCGTCATCTGTCTGAGCTTTCTTCATATTTGCTACAATCGATTCGTCTATCCTCATCACTGCAGGATTACGGCTCAGAGCATCTACACGACTCATTTTATTTCCACTGTGTTCAATTTCATAAGTATACTCCTCGAGTAATAATGCCCAATGCCCAACTCCAGTTGCTAAATCCTTCTTATTCATTGTCAACTTAAAAGCTTTGCAACGATTACAAACTTAAATCGTTTGAAATTTTTTAACAGCCTTTATTATCGCCAGGACCTCCCACTCGTACGAATGATAATATTCTTCCGCCGGCGACATCTTACGGCTCATATAATAAACCGGGTGAAATGTATTACCATCCCTGGATTTCTACATCAATATTGCAGCATAAGCATATTTACTGGCATCCGTATGTAGTTGAGATTCCGCATCTTTTTTATATAAATACAACACTGGTTTGTTCTGGACCAAACTCAAATGCCATATATTTTGTCTAGGGTCTAGGATGTCCTAGGATGTTGGTATATAGAAATATCGTCTTTTAATATAATTTTTGTTTTTATCTCATTGATTTTTTTAGAGTTATAGTTTCGTTTGTTCTCTTCCACGACTTCGGCATATTTTGAATGCACTTGTAGGAAATCTGTTTCATTTATCTCAATCGTCATCAACCATTTCGATTGCTTTTCATCGTCAATGTCTCCGATTTGTTTTTTGATAATTTTGTCCTTAAATATTGAAATTGTTACTCCACTTTGATTATGACAAACATCTGCACCTTCTATAGTAATAAGTTATTTCCGACAATCATGTCCAAACTTATATTCCTTATAATTATAACCCAAACATCTACACTAATCACTTTTGCTCCATTGTAACTTTTTAATGAGTCTTCCATATCATTAAATGAAACTGCTTGCATCGTCCTTACCTTTTCCAAAACTTCTACTTGCAGTTTCAACTTCTCAAGCTCATAGTCTACGTATTGATCCTCGGTATCTTTGGTTTAATCGTAAATTGCAGCTAATAATCTACCACGTAGCACCTCAGGTTTGCCCTCCGCCGATAAACCTTTCGCAAGTAACTCGGCTTTTACTGTTTTAACATTCATTTAGACTTTTATTAATTTAACACTTGATGGCAGAATAACTATAGAAACAGGTCGTTAAATAACCGTAACGTCTCAACGGCTTTATATTACTTTTAAATATTATAGGAGATATTTACGTCTGAAAGTTCACGTCTCAGCTTTCAGATTCAATAATTAATACAACATGCTTATATTTTTAATAATTACCTAAATTATTATTGGGCACAAAATCACGCTTCGTATGGACGAAAATACAATTTCATTGCATTGACCATTACCTCTTCTGAAATTGCAGCCACATTGTTAGATGGTAGAAGAACGGCGCATCCATCTTTGAAGTTACCTTTAATTATGCAACTAATCGAAACACCAACATGCAGTACTTACAAAACATCTGGAATGCCAAAGGTACTTCAAGATGCAAGATTACTGTATGGAATGCAGTGCCCTGCGTTTACAGAAAGGCGCAGTAGGCACGTGCCTTGTGCTTGTAAATTTAAGTGGCTTAAATCTCGTTATATTTTTAATATTTAGTGCTCTTCAATTTTAAATTTGAATTATTTCCATTATTTCCATACTAATATTTGCATTTTTTACATTTCATATCGAAAAAATGGTAGTAAATTTTTTCTTACAATTTTTGGTAATAAGAAAAAATTACCAAAAATTGGTAATAAGAAAGGTTTCTTTATTCATTGGTTACAATTTTTGATTGTTCGAAGTAAAAAAAAAATATAATCTAGTAGTTCAATAAAAAATAAAGAAAATCGCGATTGACTGGCGAAAAAAATGAAAATTTCGTTAACCGCGCATGTCATTAAAACAAAAGAAGTGTATGTAACTCATTGCAAAGACAAAGACGAAGCACGTTTAAATGAAAATGGTATCGACCTAAATTGTGATTTGATGCTTGAAACTGAATTAGAATTCGAAACACAATCTAACGAACATTTAGAAAATATTATCCAGAAACTATCGAAACATGAGAACTCATCGAAAAGTATGACATCTATTCGTTCTTTAATTTCCAGATCAAAACAAGTGGGTCATAGCGATTTAGCTCTAAGTAGAAATTTTGACAACCATTTTCAACGCAATTTCTTTTCCGGACAAACGGATCGTATGTCCAGTTGGCAGTGAGCCATCTTTAATTTCTTAGCTGAATGCATGTGTCTGAAGGCATGTTGGTCATTTTTCTTTCGACCACATCGCATTTGTTATTCACTCTTTCTTGTCATAACATAAAACATCAACTTCTTGATTCTGATGGATAGCCTGGTTTAATTGGAATATGCTAAAATCATTGTTGCTGTTACAGTTTTGCCAATTAGAAGTTGAAAAAATATGTGTTGCGGTGCACATTTGTCACAAGAAGTTCCATTTGTGGCCGTAGAAATATAGATGGACTGTTGGGAGAAGGCAGCGGTATGGTCTTATATATTTGGTATACTTCCTTATATACTAATGGCCGCTTCACTTAAAATATCAAATATTTTCCTTGCAGCTCTGTCTTGGCTGTCATGAGCTGGTATATTGCCAATATAACATCAGTGTCTTCGTTATTGCGAAGCATAAGTTCGGATGGTAGATTTCTGGTCATGATATCTATTTCCTTTTTAAGTTGTTGGGTCATCAAAAGCCTCGTGGTAATAACTCTATTGTGCGTATCCATTACTACTTCTATTAGTGTATCTTAAATTTTCTTGAATGCAATCATGCGTAACATTGTATGTATTGATAGAGCTGAAAAGATGCCTTTTTCATCGTTGTTCTCCAATGCCTCCTCTTACTGATTCTTGAGCCAATGCTCGTTGACATCTTCTTGTCTATTTTTGAAGACGTTTATAGTCGCGTCTATTATTGACATTTGATTCTTTAATAACGCCGTAAAATGGTTGTTGTTCAGCTTGAGTTTTTCTATTGCCTCCTCATGACGCACCGCGGCTCTGTCATCGAATAGTTCATCGCATAGCTATGTTTCCTCCTAAGTTAAAAAATTTCCGTTTACTTCTTCCAAAACTCAACTTATAGTGGTGAAGCAATTAATAATTGTGCTCCATTTCTTGTAAGGATTGCTCGAACGATGGTTCTATTAGTGCACATGTAGTTTTTCTTGACCTTCTAGTGATTCTCGAGTTTGTCGTTACGATACGTACAATATTTAGTTAGTCTGCCTATGGAGCGCTTATAGGTAGCCAGTTCTGCATAATAGTTGGTTAGATTATAATACTCTATTATGTCATTGTTCCAGTCATTGTTTGTAAGTTTCAGCTCTTCAATGGATTCACAACTGGTTCCTGGTTGTTTTTTGAACGATATTGTATGGTAGTATGCTCGAATTGCAAAAACTGAGCATAATTAGTAATAGGAGCAACTGGAGACCTGCAAACCTTGAGTTGTCCTACTTTGTTGTCGTCTCTTGTTACGTTTTTATCTGATTTGTTTGTTGGATCTGGATTATCCTCAGTTGAAAGGGGACTTATCTTTCGAATCTGATCATCTGACCTTGAATGAGTTTCTATTATCTTTCCCACTCCCCATTTCGTAGGTGGAAGTTGTTCATCCTTTATTAGAAATAGCTGATCAATCCTGTAGTTTGCTTTTGGTTCTTTTCATATGTACTTTTGTTGTAGGGGGTGAAATCAGTGGTCTCCAGATTAAACAAATATTTTTGGTAGAATCAGTTGATGCTTTTGATCAAACTTAAGATGATATTTTTGGAATCTACTGCCGACCCTAAACAAAATATTATCTTCCATAAATGGATTTATGAGAAAAATCCATTTATGGAAGATAATATTCTGAGGAGTTTAATGTCTGTGGCGAATTCTGAATATTGTATAGTTTCTATTATTACTTTGTGTGATCTGGTTAGCTCGTCTACTGTTAGAAAACTTGGTATATATCTCTAGGAACTTAATGTGTTTCGTTATTTAAGAATAGTAATAAATCTGTAACAGTATGCTATAATTCTTTTGATTTTAAGAGCCGATGAAAATCGTGAAAAACCTATGAGCTCTGAACGAGCAGATGCATTCATTCATAAGCAATTTATTTTTAGTTCTTCATTGGCTGCTTTTTCAGTTGGTTCAAGCGCTAGTAGGTAATTTGAGTTCTTTAACCAAGTTGGTCCTTCAGGGTTATAATTGAATTTTAATGCCATTGACTTGTCTGCATAATCGACTGAATTTCATCTATTCTGTTACCTACAAAAGTTCTGTATTTATTTGGATTGCCTTTTATCCATCCAAGCGTTATTATTCTCCAAATCGATGACATCTTCCAATGTTTTTAATAACTTTGCTAATAGTACGGCACCGCATGATTCCAACCTCGGTAATGATATTCTGTTTTTTATATGAGCAATCTAGGATTTGCTGCTATTAGATAAACGACCGATGTGCCTTAGGAGTTTGTTGTCTTGTAGTATACTACCGCAAATGCCTTTTCTGATGCATCGCTGATGGTAATCTTTTCAATTTGGTTCAAACCTTTTTTTAACTGACTCCATTGTTGTTGTTCAATACTTAGAGCTTCATCCAGTGCGACACCAGCTATCCACAGTTTCTGCATTAATAACTTTGCTTAAATGATGATAGGTGCAAACGAACCTAACGGATCGAATAGTTTGGCTACTTCAACCCATATGATCCTTTTTGTTGGTTTATTATTGGTTCAGATTATTCCGAGCATCTTAATTAGTTTATGGAGCATTGCCCATAAGCCCACAAGTGACCGCATTTATAGGCCGGTAGATGTATTGCCATTTTTTTGTTGTTACTTGCCTTTTTTTTATTAAAACCTGCTGCCTTTAGAGCAGCTGTATGAGTTGTGATTGGGCTTCTAATGCTTCTTTTAATGTATTTGCTCCTGAAAGCAGGTCTTCTACACAGAAATTTCTTAACGTTATTGTTGACGCATAATTGGGTAGTTTTTTATTTCATCGTGTGCTACCTAAAGCTAATATCTGATGATCTGGCGGAACATCTTCTCTATGTCAGCGTTAATAACGAATTTATGCTTTCTCCGTCGGAAGAATTCTTCACACTTTTTCTCTGGTTTAGTGAGGATCTGGTTTAGTGATTTAGTGGGGTCCGCCTACACCACGGACCTCTTCACTGATTTTATGAACTAATAGATTTAAACGATGTTTGGCTTCCGTTGTTTCAAATGACGTTTGTAAGCCGGTGTCGATCAGCAATCTTAAAAGATCTTCCTTTCCATCAAACTTTGTAGTCTTGACAAGGGTGGTTGCCAAAAGTATTGTCTCATCCGTTTTCATCGCACTGTTTGTTGAAATGATAACTTTCGAAGTTCGTTTGTGGATTGAAGCCCTTACAAAAATTTTAAAGTTTAGAGTTGATACATATATATTTTTTAAAAGGAATCTCAGCCTATTACATTTTGTAAAACATCTTTTTTTTTTTTTTTTTTTTTTTTTTTTTTTTTAATTTAAAATTTTTATTCAGTCGATATATTTACATAAATTTAAATTTCCTTAACTTGAAAATGTGAATATAGCCTTGTAATCGGCATATATTTGGATTTTGGTTTCTTAGTTGTCGGGTTTCGGGATATCATAATAGAAGAATAAAAAGAGATGTGAACCTAGAATGAACCTTGTACAACTCCTGCTGCGATTGATTTGGTACTAGAACAGTGTTGGTTAAACGACACGAAAAATGATCCGATTAGTTTAATGAGGTAGTAAGGAATATCACATTGAATAAATTTATAGACTAAGCCTTTATGTCAGACCATTTTAAAAGCTTTTTCTATGTTCAGAATGGCTGCGATTGTTGCACGACCAAATTGTTGCACGACCAAAACGCTTAGCGTTTTTAATATAATTTCCAGCCTCAGCACTGCTTGAATAGCAGAGTAACCGGCACGAAATCCAAATTGTTCTTCTGACATGTAGTGTTCTAATGAGGGCTGGAGCCTGTTAAGAATGACTATTTACATCACCTTACTTATTCTGTTTAGGAGGGATATTGGGCGAGTATGCTCTATACTATTAAAGGGCCTTCTTGGTTTAGGAATTGGGGTGACTTTGCCGAGTTTCCAACAATCTGGAAAGTAGCTTGTCTTTAAGATACCGTTAATGATATCGGTAAGTTGTGATATTGCTTTATCTGGAAGATTTCTATGTACCGAGTTGGCTATGTTATCGTCTCCCGGAGTTTTTCTTTTATTAAGATGCTGAATAATGTTGGCAACTTGTACTTTTTTCGACAATCTCAATTAAGGTTGGATTAAGAGAAGGAGAATTAAGATAATTGTTGACGCAGTTATTGTCTAACTGTTCGAAAAAGGGAACTTTTAGAGAATCGTTTTGTATGTGAATATTTTCATAGTGACACGCGATTTTCTCTGCGATTATTTTAGGATCTATGATTGGGCTATTGAAGTAATCACATTTTATTTTTTAACATTAAGTTTTCGAATTTCATTGACAATTTCCGGAGAATTATCGGGAATTTAAGGCATTCTGCTTATGAATTCAGAATTTCTTAGTTCTCTGAACTAACAAGGAATCATATTGGAATAAAAATTAACTTCAAATTACAAAATATACCCTGGGTATTTATAATAAAGCCGACGCTTCGATTGCGTAGTTTAATGAGGTTTAGGAGCTCTCGAGGAATTTTTAAAGTGCCTTTGCTCTGAATGAGGGGTATAGTTTCATTGATGGCAATTTTGATTACGTTTAACCTGACCGTTTTTCCTCAATTTGAGTAGTGGTAGAGATTTCATAATCTTCTGAGAGGTTTTGATGAACATGAATTTAAAATTTCATCCAGTCGGCTTGGGAGTACTTGTGAAATACTTTCGTGGCTTTTGCTTGGGTCTTGAAAGGGATTGTGAATACAATTAGTAAATGATCTGGGCAAAATTCATGCAAGAAATTTTGATCGCGGTAGAGTGGCATTGGATATTGCAATTATTGCATAAATTAAAATGTGATGGACCATTCTGGTCTTTATCTGTGCATCTCCATGTACTGTGGCGTAAATTCAAGTCAACTGCCAAGATAACTTTGTTACTGGAGTTAAAACATGTTCTAAATCGTACCTCTGGACTTGTCTCACGTAAATATAGCAAAACGTGAGATATTTGTTCTGCGGATACCAACATTTAAAAGTGTGACATTAGTGTCGGCTGTTACAAAAGTTTTAGTCAAGAAGTGAGGAATTCCATTCTGGATTAAGATGGCAGTGCCTCCAGATTTGACGCTTATTGCATCTAGCATAAAAGTGGTATACCCAGCGACTTGAAATTTATGTCGTTGGGTAAGGTGATATTCCGGATAGGAGAACTATTTGAGGCTTGTGACGGAAGAGCATTTCTTCATGAAGAAATTGTTGTTCTATTATGAAGGGCCTGTAAGTGAGGAAAGGCAAACCGTTTTTCAACGATATTAGTCCATACAACCCGATCATATTCAACGTAGAAGTGGTCACATTTGAGGTTTATACCAAATAATTGTTCGTAGTCTTGAAGTATGCGTGGAAAGTTATTCGAAGAACTGGGTGGTCGAGAGCCGTAAAGGTTGCTAGTCGTGGCATTAGCATATGAAACCCCTAACTTTCGTGAGCCAAGACCATTTAGAAGTTGAGTAGGAGAAATATTAGATACAAATTTGTCTCACCTGACTCTGGCTGTGATTTGCTGGATGTTGCATTCTGCAGGTTCCCGGGTTTTCAGTTTTGTTCCTGCAGTTTCGTCTGTCATGTGTTTCCTTGCATTTTATGCAACGGAAACCTCTCGCAATTTCGGCATTGAATCACTTCGGGAAATATGTGATTCCTTCTCTCGAAGATGTGAATCTCTCTAAGATTTAGTTCTATCTCTGCTTTTATTCCTAAATTGTTTAGGTTTATATACTTTATATTTTATTTAGTTATTTATTTAAGTTATTTTATTTGATTTAGTTACCCTTTTATCATATTTTTCTTATTCACTTTTTGAAATTTACTTTACTTAAGAAAAGGTTTAAACTCGGAACTAAGGCTAGCATGTTCTGAAAATCTAATGAAATTTGTCCTTGTTTGCATGGAGACTCATCATTAAGTATAAGGTATTACTTCATTCTAAATATATCATTGCGTAGGTTTATCTTTAATCTCGATGCATCAATCTTTGTATTTGCACATTGTGGTCAACAGGAGGCGGGAGAGGGCGCGCCGCGAACCTCTGATTACAGCGATTTAACATGCTAGCGAGAGAATGCATTAACTGATCGAACCAATTTTGGTGTCAAAATTTGCGTAAAAAAACAGTGCGATTTAATTAAATTAAAATTAAAATAATCAATATCCACATTAATTATAATTAAGAAAAAAACATAAACTTCAAATTATACAGTCAGAATGTCTCTCTAATTGCCTAATTATTGCAATTATTTGTTTTCAATTGAAAGTTGGTATTACAATAATGCATACATTGAGGCGGGCGAATTACATAAAGATATGTGTGAAATGAAACAATATAAAGTAGTACATATTAATAGTAATAGATGTCACTTTACATCTTCAGTGTAGTTTCACTGAAATACAAGAATCGTTCTCTATGCCGCTCTTTATGACTATGACAGAACAGTAGCCAATTTCAAAATTTAAGAAAAAAAAGCAACATCACCGCAGAGACCTTGCCGTTCATATCGTATTTCTCGTACCATCGACCAATACTTAATCGTTTGTACATCGTCGATGGCGCGGTTGCTAGTAATAAATAAGTCGATTTTAATAAATCCATCCGTATTTACGTTATCACGTATCACTACGGCCGTGCAGACGACACATCCACCTTGTTTTTTATGTTTGGCTTTTTGTGAGGTACGGACAGTGTATTAACGCGTTATATTTACGGGTCATTGTCCTGATAACACAACAATCTGAGCAGATTATCTTTCTGGCTATATTTCTTCATATGGTTATATTTTTGGCATTTCTTGCAAATGAATGCTTTAAATAAAGTTTTACTTTTTTATAATTGAAAATAATTTTTTAGGTTAGGAACATTGAAATGCTCTTTCTAAAACTTTAGACTTCCTTCGTTTATGGTACACACACAAGTGAGTGATAAACGAGTTACTCCTGTAAAATAAAAGAACTACATTATATTTATATAAATAGTACTAAATATTAAGTATTTATTTAGTTCAAAATCAACATTCCAAAATTTCAACATATAAACATAGAACTAACTAAAATATTATTATAATAGACTAAAACTTTATTTTTATGATATATTACAAATTTCTATTTAATAAACTCTGACAAGTACATGTACATAAACTGTATACATATTATACATATAATAATTAGATTTTTTTTTTTATTTTGTTCCTTGTACATAAAAAAAAATCATAATACATATGTATGCCTCAGATACTCATGTTTACAGCAAGTATATATGTTAAAAAAAAATTTTTTTGTCTCGATAAGCTTTTAAGGGTATGTACAGCATTTAAAAATATTATTTCATTACGAGTAAGTTGTAACCGTACAAATCTGGGTAATGGGTGTAATTTATGCTTGCGATTATGATAGCATTAAACAAGATAATTTTTTGTTAAGGCCTAACAAGAAGTTTTGACGTAATAAAATTTATTTTTATTGGTGTTCGTATTATCTATGTTGTAAATGACGATGAAGTGCTAAAATTTTATTTGGTTTTATAGGTTTAATTGTCTTTCGTTCATCCTACATTGATCTAAAGGTTCAGATATAAAACAAAATTCATTGTTGTACGGAAATTTTTATAAAGGATATGAAGATGTATGTTTTAACCTAGCTAAATTATTTTTATGAACGTAACCTAGAGGGCGATCTCGATTCTTTGATTACGAATTTAAATATGAAAGCGTTAATGCTAAAACGGGCATTTACTCGTAAAAGTGCCTCATAAGAATGGCGTTTTATGTGCTTTCATGTGAAGTACATAATATAGGACCCTAAACGAGGCGATAATGGCTTTTATCTAAACATACATTGTAATCCGTCTATGTAATCTTAAAAGGCAAATGTTAAATTATTTAACAAATTTTATTCAGGTTAATCTTTTAATCGTTTTGGTTTTAAAATTTTGCAACAACAGATGCACATACTTGTTTTTAGATATGTTAAAAGCTAGAAAATCACTAACTGTTAATTTTTAGTTTTGACAGTGTTTTAATTATTTAGCTGGAAGCTTTCCAACTATTTCTTGTTGTACAGCTGTCGGAAGATATTGCAAGGGAGCTTTTAATTAAAAAACGATTTTCAGAAGCTGGCTGGCGTAGTAAATATGCATCATCCGATCCTACTCAGCATTCATTATTTTTTTATAGCTGGTGAAACAGCATAAAACCGTTGCTTAACTATTGTGGTTAGAAGTTTTGTAGAAAGAATCAAAGTTTTGTACCTCTAATAATATTATGTGAAAATTCGAATCTACCTCAAAATTTACACAGTCAAATTTGTCTCTATAGCAATATTCAGATGTCTATCGCTAGATACATAGAGCGATCTAGTGAAGGAACAATGTAAACGCGCTGCAGTTAAGCGCTAGTTATGTATTAAGAGAGGACCCCGATAGTAGCGCCGCTATCTAAAAGACTATTGAATTTGGTTCCATTTATTGTCATCTGACCGTAGGGCAGATCGTCATTTAAATAATTGCCATCGACAATTTATATGATAATACTGGGCTTTAGCATTCTCCGGGACTTTCAATATGCCTGGGGATGCTTTTTGGTGCTTTTCTATATTAGATGAATGGACACTTTTTGTACAGTGTTTGCATGGAATTGTAGTGAGAAACTTTTAGTAGGAGCATCATCACAAGAATAGCCTAAATAAATTTCTTTGACAGTATCATTTACAACCGGTTCATTAGGAGTTTTAATTATAAATTTGGGAATAGTGCAGTTGGAAATGAATTGGAGTCAATTGGTTCAGTATTTTATTCGAGTGGAATTAATTCGAATACAGACGCAAATCAATACAATGCATTATGCTAAACAATTATATTTTTCGTTTTGTCCTCCGGCGCGTAAATGAACAATGATGATGGTTTTCCAACTCACGAACACACGGAGTGCAACATACCATGAGAAAAACATGGAAATTCCAGATTTATTCCACACACTTCCAACGATTGACCTTGCGATTGGTTAATCATCATAGCAAACGCCAAACGAACGGGGAACTAAATGCTCTTGGAATCGAACGGAATGTTAGTTGGATTCAGAAGAATTCTCGGAATTAAAACATCCTCTGCTTGGCACTTGCCCTTGATGATCGTCACTTGAATCACGTTGTCCATCAGTTTCTTCACAGCCAATCGCGTTTTGTTACACAATATCGCATGGTTCAGTTTGAGCAGCATGATTATCACAGATCTGACCTTGAGCATCCGACCTTATGCGGTGTTATTCCCGTCAAATCAAGCGCATTCCAAAAAACGAAATCAATCCGGCCAAACCATCAACAGGAATTTGACTATTGCCAAACGTCAACAGTTGTTTGGAAAAATCAGCAGTTGATGAGTCATTCTGTAACGTGACTCTCATGTTCGTGGTTAACTGCAACTTATTCACATAGCGCCATAAGCTCGACGATCTCAGACATACGTTGAGCTCATCTTCGATTGAACGCTTCCAATGATCGTTTGTGCCATTGTGCACTCGTCCCAGATGATGATTTTTTTTTTAATACTTTAGCCATCGCCGAGTTCTTGTGATGCAACAGCAATGAAATCAGAAAGGTTTCGCCTGTTCCATCGGGAGCATCGAGGAAGAATATTTTGTCGTTCCTTCGTCAACTGCCTTCTTTGCAATGCGTCGTACACGTTATTTTGATCTCGTTGCAATTCACGATTAAATGCATTGTGCATCGAAAGCTTTCTGATCAAAGCTTCGTTGCGTAATCTCGTTGTTCATTTCCAGCTCATAATTTGATGTTGTAGTGCGAACTCGATACAAAATTTCGGCAGCCATCAAGTCCTTGTATTTGTTCCATAATTCCAATGCGTTCGGAGGATGACACGTCACAATGATAATCGCAAACAATGTAGGAATTTGATTTGCCGGCGCAGAAATAGTGGCTTTCGCGAGTGTTGAGTGTAAAAAATTTGCCCTTTAAAATAGAGAGCAATTTTGAATATGCTGAGTACAATCGTTCAACATTATCGAAATGGTGAACACTTGGTGACGTAATTACTTTATAGGTAGGATTTTAGTCGGGTTGACGAACAACAACATCGGTTGCAAATGACGTCATGTTAAAGCACTGATTGTACTATTGCGTGTGCGAGAAAATGTCTGAATAGCATTGTATCTCCATAGAGATAAGTATACAATGGCTCCGAAGGGGAAGTCAAAACCGTTAATTTAACTTTGCCATCGGCACAACATAGCCCTGGCATTTCTGCTTGGAACTTCAATGGTTGGTAATGTCGGGACACGGCAGACAATGCGATAATATCAACGCAGCGTGCATCTTTGTAGGCAACTGCACGTTTTGTCGAACGCGTAGCCCTTGCGTTCCATTCTCATGGACAACGTGCTTTCTTTGTGAATTACGGTTTCTTCGTCCTAGGTTCGATCGCCTGGAAGCCGGAATTTTAATCAAAAATCAATTCCTAACAATTACAATTATCCATTTGACTAATTAACTTTGAAGGCATTAATCCATAAAAATGATCTTCCCGATCGAATCAATCTCAATCCCGCAATCCAATTTGATAACCGCACTTGTCACGCACCAAGAAATTTCTGGGAAAAATTATCGAAATCAAGAAATTACTCCAAACTTCATATGATTGTAATGATGGTACCCACAATTGAAAATGACAATGCGAAAAGGATACCTGTCAAATCGCATATCGACCAAGTCAACGTCTACTTGGTTGTCGCATTAATGATCACATCTCAGCGCCATCTCTTATTTATCTCGTTAAGTTTGTGTTTTTACAATTTATTTTGCGATTTTTTGAGATTTTTCAAGCTTTGCATCATTTTTTCACGCTTTAAAGAGTTCAAAACCATCAAAAAAAAAATTAATTTTCTTCGGGTTTTTCCGGAAGTTTCCGAGTTTTGCATTCAGATTTTACAAATTGTACCTTCTAAAAGACCATCTGGATCAGATACGTGCGAAATCCTGTACAAAAACATCATTTTTCGATTTTCCGAATTTACCGACTTTTCCGGTCGATTTTTCCAAAAATCAGTTCAGCGGTTCACAATTGATGCGCACATACATTTTTTATAACATTTTTATACATTTAGATGAGTCGGTATATTTCTGTTATATCTTTGTCTATTCTTTTCTCTATTTTTGGAACCGTTCTACCTAATGCTAATTTAGTTCGTACTAACTCCTTCAAGGATTTTTTATACGAAACGTCCCATACTATAATAAGAAGCCATGCCTTTCAAAACAAAATTACTTCAATGAGTAACTGGTCTTTAGTGAGATTCATGGAAGCTGCTAATGTTTCATATTGGAACAGGAACAACTCAATAGGGATTTCCGTTAGAGAACAATAGAATAGAAACAACGATGCTCAGACACAGTTTTGATATTTCATAATGATGAGTCACCCGGTACTGTGATTTACCTCCTTTTTCTGTTATAAGATCCAATTATTACTCGATGACTTGTTTAGACAGCTCTTGCATTTGTGTAATTAACAAAGATATCACCGAGCAATTGGCGCAGTGGTTAAAGCGGCGGTGTTTGGGACGGGAGGTACCGGGTTCAAACTCCAACGGGGGAAGGTTGCAAAAGGTATTTTTCATGATTAAGATCGGTGATTACGAAGAACACAACTATGATCTCCTGTTGGAATACAGATTCCATGGACCGAACCATCGTACATGTCAACACAGGCTGACTAGAGCAATGTAGTGTGCAGATTGATTTAAAATCGAACCTGTATTCGTGCGTCCTCGATTTGGCCGGTGACGGCGTAAGGCAGGATGCTAAAAAATTTGGGAGAGCCCCAAAAAAGATTGCAGGGTTCGAAAACAAATAAAAAAAAACAAAAATATCAGGTGAGAGTGATCGGCAAAATTTAAAGATTTATCTGCTTAGATCCTGTTGCTTTCGGTATGGCAAATCGCGACTTTGAAATGTCCTTTTTAAACGGTACAACTTCACAGTTTACACAGATCATGCCAGATCATGCCGGTGGCTCATGTCGCAAAAACATTTGTCAGGACAGCAAGCACGTTGGAGCTTAAAATAACAATCGTTCGATGTTCAGATCGGGTATCGCAAGGGATCGTTGACTGTCGCACTGGATTCGTTATCGCGTGTCTTTTGTGACGAAAACTTAAATGCAATGAGTGCCAAACTAGTTCGGACTGCAAACAATGAACCTTTTCATTTAGATTTAGATTCATCGGTATTTAAAGAATCGGAGTACCGCAGACAAATTTATAAGGTACAAGATTTAGGAGCCGATTGTCATAATTCAAGATGACAAATTGTTTTTCACACTGACTTTTGGTAATTGCCGTGACAAAATGGATCATGTTTCGGCTGCACAGCGCATATTTAACGGACTTTTGCACAGTATGAGCACTGAAAAACCATAAATCAACTCCCGCGTCAATTTCCCTGGCCCAATAAAATTGGCAGGAAACAGTTAAACAGTTTTTTGCGCAATTGCACAACCTGCAAAATGTACAAAGCCCGAAATTATAACACTAGACCTAAATTAGGATAACTATTGGTATCCAATCGAACTTTCAGTTTTTTGACAAAAGGTAACAGGACAAAAGTAGCAACATTTCTTGCTACATTTTTTAGAACTGGATAAATGTTTCGCGTTTCAAGAACTAGTATTTGCATAACACACAGAATACCATAATCTTGTTAAATAATCCTGAAAAGGTATTGTTTTATCTGTTCCAGTACCTGGCAGGCTTATATTAAGCAACCCCGATAAATGGCCTCCAGAAATGGTCATTCGCAAATTCATCAAAGTTGCTCGACAGCAAGGCAAAACTCCTCGTCAAACCAATAATTGTTGGATTACAAGTCACAGATTATCGGTCCAATGCATCGAATCAATGTCGCCCAGTTGATTTGGTGTCCCACCCTTTTTGTCAACAGCTTAGAATTTTAAAGCGAATATCCCAGCTTACTGTTCAATGTAATTTAAGTCATTGGTATTGCCACCTTCCAACAGTGTTTTTGGATATTTAAACCACTAAACCAGCAGAGTACTTGTAAACAGATTATTCTGACCAACAAAAAAAAAATCAGCAGCATTACAGGCCAAAGTTGACCCTTTACTGAGATATTTTACAAGATCGTTCATACCATAGTTTGTTTACAATTGGTGGTCGTTTTAGGTGGTCAGCCCAACGAATGATTTTACACACAATTGGTCACGGCATTGAGGTCAGCAAATACAAACACAACAATCTATAGACGCTTTTCCTTTAACTTACCAGTTACGATAACTCAAGAAGCGCCCGTAGTGTTAAAATTTTGTTTCAACTCGACTGTAATAATCTAAAGTTTTGGTAAAATTAACTTACTAAAACTTTGTATGGTTTTAAAAAAAGATGGTATGTTGCATAACTTTTCTATTAGATTAGTGTCAATTATTCTACACAGCTGCATTACATTTTCATATCTATGCAAAAAAATTAAAAACTATAGATAACCTCCGATTAATACGAGAGCTTGGTTCCAGATCATACATTTTGTTGAACGCACAGCAATTCAGTTTTACTATTTTTCAAAAAAACATAGAAATGTTTGGAAAGCACTAAACACTATGGTAATAATAATCACCAGAACTGAAAAATTGCCAGAGTATATGACCAATTATCGCAACTATTGCAATAAACGATTTTTTATGTTACTGCGGGTCAAAGCTTTGGTGAAACATCCAAAGCTTTGACTTATACCGGGTGTTTTTTTTAAGCTAAAACTTTCAAATATCTCGGAAAATAAGCATTCTACGAAAAAAACGGTCCCGATCAAAATTTAATTGTTCCAAGGAGACATACATTAGTGCTAAAATTAGTACCCTTTTTCCTCTTCTTGTAGGTGGGGCAATGTGTAGCTTTGAAAATAAAACAGGAACCCCCATTTGTTATTGCAGATTCGGATTCTCCGGCTAAAACTAAGTACGTAGGGAGAGTAATTTTGGTGGAAATCGGTCAACCGGAAGTGGCAGAATTTAAATTTTTTTTAAATTTAAATTTTTTTTTATTTTTTTTTTTGTTTATTTTTTTAATACAACATTTTTGCACTCAACAGTTTTGTCATGAGTGCTGTACCTTTTCAAATATTTACAAAACTTGAAAAACTCCCTATGGATGCAGCCATTCCCGGTTAGCCAATTTTAGCCAAAATTAACTAACCTCCTTACTTATTTTTAGCCTGCAATAAATATAGGGATTCCTATTTTAATTTCAAAGTTATCCTCTACCCCATTTACAAGAAGGAGAAGAAGAATACTAGTTTTAGCACTAATGTATGTCCCATTGGAATGATTAATTTTGATTAGGACGTTTCTTTCGTAGATTGCTTATTTTCCGAAATATTTGAAAGTTTTAGCTTAAAAAAACACCCAAAATGTCCAAAAATTTAATACCAACTTATTTTATAATGACTTTGAGAATATCTTTGCGAGTTTAATTTATGCCCCGAGTACCTTAAAACAACCCGTTGATATTTATAATTTGTATGGATGGAATAACTTGGAGTAATACAATATTTAAAAGACTTAATGTCAACTGCTTATCTAAAAATCGTTAGATGATTGAAAAAAAATTATACGTTGCATAACCTAAAAGGGTGAGTAGGAGAATGACCCTAAATTACCGTTTACCTAAATATAATGCAATTATCATCATACAAATTGTAATTAAGATGTACATAACTATCCTACAAGATACCACCTTTGGTGGTCAAGAATTGTTGTCTCCTTTGTTGCACCATCTTCATACGATTAAGAAATAATTCCGTTAGGTGAGTATTGTTTATTTCGGGAAAGGTTATTTTATAGATATTCAATTACGAAATGATCCTACGTATAAGTGGATC
This sequence comes from Tipula confusa, assembly GCA_963556175.1. NCBI lineage: Eukaryota > Metazoa > Arthropoda > Insecta > Diptera > Tipulidae > Tipula > Tipula confusa. The sequence goes on from OY744475.1 coordinate 81,927,259, forward strand.
AACTTCAGATTAATCGATAGGACACATTGATCGATTTAGAATCGCGTTTTACGTCAAAATGTTGATTCCATAACTACCCTTTTACGAAATTTGGTAGGCTAGATTTCCGCTTCCTATATCGTCCTCCTAAATAGAGAGAACTTCGTGGGATACAGCTCCAAGTTATGAGACATCTAGAAAAATACTCAAAAATATTACTGGAACCTTTTGTTAATTTAGCAAATATATCCCGTAATTTTCTATCAGTATCGACATATTTGCTGCCATTGTTACATAAAACTGCCGTGTACTATTTAAATCTCTTAACTAGTTCTAAGCTTTCGTTCTTATAGACACACAAAAAGACATATGTAAGCTTTATGTGTCCTTACAAAAACCCTACCAGTTTTCAAGAATTACCGGATCGATTCTACTCGAAAACTAAGTAAACTTACCAATAATTGCTGTTGGCACTCGATTTTGTTGACACTCCACTATTTATCAGCTCAGACCATTCCACTATAGTGCGTACGAGTAGAGAAAAAAAAAGGTGCCACATAAAAATGTGGCACCTTTTTTTTCTTGACAATGTAGAAAAAATTTCAGAAGTGCAGTTGCCAATATAAGTGCTTCAACGTTTAAGGTGACTTCCAAGCCAATCCAGTACGATTTATAAATCGGTTCATGCATTTACAACATTTTTTCTGTCTTGACTCCCTTTTAATAATACAGCAGCACGCATAGTTCAAAGGAAAGAAAAGTTTGTTGTTTGATAGTCGCCACCTTTCTTTTGGCGGATACCAGTGCTACATACCACATACCAGAGCTGCATAATCCGATTGGCGTGCATCGCAGTATCCGAGAGAATTATCCATTTCAAATTAACAAACCAAAGGATCTGCCAAAATACTTAAAGGTTATGAGGTAACCTTGAAGGTTACTTAAGATACCCAACTCAAAGAGACAAAAAACATTCTGAATCGTTATGGGGTTCCAATTGATTCTTAATACTTTAACGGGTTCCATGATTTTAAATTTTACTATCCTCTGCTACTTGTTTCAGCGCTCTGATGGCTAGAAATGACGCAGAAGCTAGACCATGTCTGACCGTTATAAGCTGAAAATATTGTATGGGTTGTGAAAGATCTTGCTACCAGATAATTTTTTTATACTGGCTATCTTCTGACGCAAGAGTAGTCTGGCGTTATATTTTTTTCCACATCCGCAGAAAATTCAATTTTATGCTCTCTAAAGCGTAGAATTTAAAGCACTCGGCATCCGCATAATTACTGCATTAAAACATGCATACATTTTCATAAATTATTTTGGAGCCACAAATCAGGCGAGAGGTTAGCCAACGAATTTTAATGAGCGATAGTTTAATTTAAACTGCCAACCCACATCGAGTGGAACATCCGTGCTCAATTTGGAAGATCCATCAAATACAACTCTTATTTTAGTGACATTGTTGGATGTTTTGAGTACCCCATGATACGGTAAATAATATTGATTTTCCATGGGGATTAACGGAACCAATGGTTTTTGGTGCTCTGCCAGAGATCGAAGCTCAACCCCCCCTAGTCTTTGAATTGCAGATGATTGCAAATCCCCTTACAGGTTTGGTATCTTTTTGACCGGGAGTTTAAGCACGAAACGACCTTCACAGTTTTCTTTTTTTTAAATCTCCTTCCAGCGTTAATAGATTTTGCTGTCCGTTCAGTGATTTAAACTCCCACAATCATTTTAAACTTCGATCGATGTTCACCTCGTCGCTTTGTTGACTGACTAGAGCCATCATTGAAACTAGAGCACCATTTTTGGGAAACCCGGATTGTTTTGAAATTATAACCATCTTAATATCGAGTTTTGAAGGAGAGGTGCATTCACGTTTGTTTCAATCTGCTTGTATTGAATAAGACTGAACTAATAGCAGCTTTAACGAGTAGTTTAATACTATCCGGCTTTTTGTAATCAGCTGATTTGTTCCCAGTGTACTCTTAATTTTCCTCTTCACTTCGCAGAGGTAGTATGTTGGTAAGCTTTAATATCCCAATTGTATCGAAAGAAAAGTCTGGATTCGTCATAGAAGCTTCTTCGGGATCTAAAATCATGTTTTTTGCCACATTGCTCCATCGTCGCTTAAATGAGCATTTAAAAATCAGAAGGCTGCTGCTAAGGCAATTAAAACAGCGATTTATGCATTCCTTTCGATCATTAGCTCTCAGTGCGAGACGTGTCAAGATTGATTTCTTCTTGATTACAGTTGCATTAGATCCATGGTCCAGTTTTTCATTTTTCTCCACATATGTTCAGTTTGGAATTTGTTCTTCAGCAAAAACATGACTGAAAAAATTGTCAGCGCGCTAATCTTGTCAGTCAAAACAATTTCTTTAAAGTTTAATACTAACGAGAAAATACATCACTCAAACCACCATCCTTTACTGCCTCAAAACTCGGGTTGCTATACTTTCACGACCATATTAAAATAAAACTGTGCATTTGAAGTACCGTGTAAAACTGTGGCCACCTGTACTGTATAAATATTTATAATAAAAATCGGAGAAACTTTTTTTTCAAATTTTTTTTTAAAGGGTGCCTCTAAATAAAATAATTTTACAGAGTAAAAAAATCGTCAAACCCAAATTCGAGCATTCACCATTGAGACATACTTTAATCGCGTAATTGTTCATCATAAAACATAAGTTTTTCGTTATCTAAAAAATTTTGTGCTTTTATTGTTAAGGAAATGTGATGCTGTTGGATGTGGGGAAGTTCTAAATTTAAATATCTTGCGGGTTAAAGATATTTTTTGTGCTGTGCATGTATACGTTGTTAAGAGAGTATATTGTATGATTATTCATGGGAATGAAATTTTTTTTTTGTTTGCTGTTCATCTATCTGCACAAACTGAAGTAAACTGAATATTTTTTTAAATTAATTTTATGAACATAAAGCATAAAATGAATATTCAATTTGTGTACATACAACATTTTTTTTGTGTATGTCGTTGTTTTCAATGCATTTAATTTTTTTTTTTTTTTTGTTGAGCAGAAATGCAAATATGTATTCTTAAATGTTGGGTTGGCGTTATTTTACTTGTAAACAAATAATTAAAAGTTTGTGCTTTCGTTTTTTTGTTTTTGTTTTTTTTTTGGCATCTCAAGTCTACGGTGAGATATGTGGTAGATATTTGACTTTTTTTAATTTCATAATGCTTCAGGGCAACAAACGTTGTTTTAAAATTACAATATGGATGGTGTAAGGAAGGGGATTTGAACGTTATTCGCTAAAGAATTGGGAAATCAAATTTTAAATTTAAATATGGCTAAAATTGTTTATATATTAAATTGTCGAGAGTAGACTGCTAAAGTACTTTCCTGTAAGAAGTGTTCAGAGCTATTTGTCTTTCAAGATGTGAGCCCTTCTTCAGACAAGGGATATTAGGATTACTTATTTAAACTTGACAGTAATAATTCACTTGATGGTTCCATATAAACATACAGATTTGTATACTTGGTCGAAATAATGATAGGCTGATTAAGATATGAAATATTTTGCTGTTGAATATTTGATTTCCAAAAGTCTTTGGAATTGACTTCAGGTTTATTATGAAAGCTTCTCCAATACCAGGTACAAATTACCTAAAATTAAAACGTTCAGATCGCCTGGACTATTGATCTTCAATTAAGATAAGTCTCCATTTGGCAAGTAAATATTTTTAATTCTCCGAATGTTAAGGTTGATTCTCCGATCGTTCTTTTTAAGTAATAATATTTTACTGATTGAACTGCACCCATCCTTAATACTCCTGAAATTCGGTGCTCCCAGTGGAATGAAATGCCATTTAGTACCATGTTACGCTATAGAGGTTACAATGTTTGAGGCTATTAGTTCTACTATTTCAGGTTTCTTTTTTTAACTCCATTATTTTACTAGCACCAACAAAATTACTATCATTATGGTAAAAAATATCGGTACATATGCCTCTACGAGATACAAAGCGTTTGTAAATCGCCATGAAATCGTATGTTGTTACATCACTGATCACTTCAATGTAAACAGCTTTCATTGCTATAGTAACAAAAATTGCAAGGTAATCCTGTATGAGTTTTTGCTCATATCTTATGATACTCTTACATTGAATGGTCCAGCTAAATCAGTTCCTGACTTCAAAAATGGTTGAGCCGCTAATCTTGCTTCAAGTAAATTACACATTAGTTAATGCTTCATGGTTCGGCTTACTTTACTGATTAGTTGACATCTCAGACATTTGAAAATTTGTTCTCTGACTACATTTCTCCATGTATAATCCAAAATTTTCTTCGGATATTTGATAAATTTAACTGCCATGTAATGTTGTTTAATGGCCTTCTTGAATTATCAGGTTAACAATTGGTTGTAATTGTAAAACGATTAAAGGATGTTTTTCATCATATGATCAGGCCGTTGAGTTGTAAAGTCGACAGCCAACTTAAGTAAATATGGTCGTACTGCACCCTCTGTGTCATCTTTTTGGTGTCATCAATATATGCTGCATATGCAGCATATGCTGCATATGCATATTCCGATGAGTCGCAAAACCCATGCAACTCTCAAATGGTGAATTTTTTGATGCTTTCATCGGTGAATTTGAATTTTGGTGGCGCTTTCTGACTTTGCCTCATTTGTGCTTATTTTGAATTCGGAGGTACCAGTGTTCGGGAGATATACCCAGTTTTTTTATAGTTTCATCCAGTTTGATGAAAAATGGAATCCAGTTTCCAATGTACCTTTTTTTGGGATTCAAGTGGTATGGTTTCTAATAGATCTGAAATATTTTTTGCCGATTTCTGCAGCTGAAATCTTCCATTATTTGATCTAAGTGTAATTGTTCTTTTCCTATATAGAAGCAGTGCCCCCTAGTTAGTCATCTAGATAGAAATTTTTAAAGTAATTGCGGTTGCTATTGGAAACACTTTATTTTCATCATTTGTCAGCTATTGTAATGTGCGAATGGCCAGATAAGAGGCACTAGCTGTTCTAAAAGGTATTGTTGTTAATTTCCTCTCCAAAGTATCATTTGTTACCTTTGGTCATCACTGTATTTGACGATAAATTTATTCGATATTTGCTGAGTAGACTACCTAGTGTTTCTCCATTTGACCAGAACAGATAGTGTTCGTCTAACCATTTGTTAATCATTGTGGCTCTTGTTGTTACTGTTAGCTGATGCATTGAAGACAACACGTAGTGTCGTGGTCGTAATGCTTTCTTTTACTCCTGCTTAAAGTGGTTAAAATTATTCTTATGATAGTCTCTTTTCTTCTTCGCAAAGTTGCTTGTGACCAATTCCAATGTATTCTTGGATGCATTTCTAATATTCATTGGCATATGTTGGTGATGCTGCGAATATTTTCTCTGTAGCTGCAAGAATCTGGCTTTTTTGAAGCCCCAATCAATGGTGGAGTGGTTTTTAATGGGATTCGAACTGTATGTGTCTCATTTGCATCACGGTGAAGATTTATCTCATAATATTCCTGGCAATTTCGTTACTCCATTTTTTTGAGCTACTAGATCACCTACTGCACCTCTTATTACATCAAGTATTATTATCGCAGAGTATTAATCTGCACCCAATAGTATGTCAATCTTATTAGGTAATTAGCTAAGTCTTAAACTGTATTTTGGCAGATCCTCCACTAGTTAATTTACTATAAGTGCGCTAACGTGTATCTTGAATCTTGATGAATTGCTGATGTTCTTCCGTCTACCATGTGTGTTTCCACAACTGGGTAGTGGTGTATTGTCCAGGTGAATTTGGCTGCTGACGTTCATTTGTGACTTTAGTTGCACCTTTTTTAGTGTTTTGATATAGCAATTCAAGATGACTTATTATTTTAGCTGCTGGACCTTCTGCATAGTCTTTTAAATAAAGTTGATCCTGTGAGTGCCGAAAGTACTGGGTTTGTAACTAATTTTTTGAATGTGTCCGCGAAGCCTTTCCATTTTAAAATTTCACCGTTGAAATATGGTTATTTTTAGTATAATATCTTCATGCGCCTGCTTAAAGTTGTCTTAGAGATTTTCAATGAAATATTTTGAAATGACTTCATCTCCTTCTGAAGCATTTATAGTTATTTTTTCGTTATGGTCCATGATTGAGTTCCATCGTCCTCTCGATCTGTTCAAAACAAGTTTTAGCACTTGTTTTGTTTTTTTTTGTGCTAAAGCATCTTAAGCTGTATCTACTTTCCTGTACACTGCTCTCATCTGTACGTTTTATAGCATCTCGTCGAATTTTTTCCTATTGGTTGAGACGGAAATGATGCTGTTGCCAGATGAGCAACAGCATCATTTGTAAAAAATAGCTTTAAAAAAATTCAATCGTTTAATTGTTTGCGCAAATCATCGATTAGGAGATCGTAAGTCTCCGCTATCTTATTTCGTGATTGGAAATAAGCTCCAATGTGGGATCCATTTTTCGGATGTTATCATTCATTGCGACATATTCTTTGTATAGCTCCTTCAAATCGGCTATTCTCTCATATGTCTTTTTTTCCGAAAAGTTCCGTCCTTATAGTAATTCTTGTGCATTTTAAGGTTCTTCCCGTCTACAACATCTTGTTTTTTATAAACGACATTGTAAAGTTGTTAATCTGGCTGTTAATTTATGGCTCGAACAATATTTGTTGAGGATATGTCGTTTTTCTTTTTTAAGCTGTCCGTTATTTGATGGCTCGATATTGTAGCTGTGCCTGTTGGGTTTTGGATTCAAATTTAAATTGGGCCAAAATGTTTCATTAATTAAATTGTCACCGGCTCTCCTTTCAGGGATAGCCGAACCATTGGTTTGGAATCGGCTCACAGATCGTGACTAAGCCAGCATACCCGCTGCCCTTTTATTTCATGAACGAGATCAGAAATTTTCATTAAATTCCGGTTTTCGTGGTTGTATAAAACTCGGTAAGTGTCGTCATCGTTGCTTTTGAACCATAAATCAAGCGTGTATTCTTCTCTCGAATATCATTAACCATCTCTTATACTCACCGACTGACGATCGACTACGATCGACTGTCATCTAATTGGAAATAAATTTATAAATTTGTTGTTGTGAAAGTGAAATTCTAAACATTCACCCCCATTGAACACCAAAGTGTTCAATTAGTTGGTAGTTTGATGATTTTATGTATTGGTCGTTTAATGTTTGATGAATTTGTCGTGCGGAGTGTTACCTCACGAACTAAACCGTCACTGCGAGGATGAGTATTTGTAATTCTTGCTTTCGGCCATACATTTGCTGGTAGATTATCTTCTTTTAATAGGACAATGTCGTTGATTTTAAGATTTTCGATTTGGTATAGCCATTTGCTGCGATGTTGGAGTGTATGCAAGTAATCCCTTGAAAAACGCTTCCAGAAACTATTCATCAGTTTTGTTAAATGTTCCCATCGATTAAGCCTGTTGATGGGACTTTCTTCAAACGTTGGTCCAGGCAACGATGTGAGAGGAGTCATAACCAGAAAATGGCCTGGAGCTAAGAAGTCAATATTACTTGGATCTTCAGTCTTCATTTGACATAGTGGTCTTGAGTTAAGGATTGCCTCAATTTGGCACGTTAAAGTTGTAAGCTCCTCAAACATGCGATTGGAATTTCCAGCAACCTTGATGAGATGTGACTTCTTAGATTTTACTCCGGACTCCCAAAGTCCTCCAAAGTGTGGAGCTGCTGGTGGAATGAATTTCCAGGTAATATGATATGACTAAGCATATAATCTGAAGTGATAGTATGGTTATTGAGTTTCCATATATTTTTATTGAAAAGGTTAAGTTTGTTTGCCGCCCTAAGAAAGTTTCTCCCGTTGTCAGAGTTTATTTCTGACGGTAGACTCTTCTTCCAATAAACCTCTCTAGAGCAGCTAACAACGCTTCAGTGCTCAAGTCAGAAACTACCTCCAAATGTACCGCTTTTTCAACATGCATACAAAAACTGCGATATACGCCTTAATTAGTTTAGCTCCTCTTCATATTTTGGAAGCAATAGCCACTGGTCCGGCATAGTCAACGCCAACTTAACTGAACGAGCGTGATACTGTCACTCTCGATCTTGGTAAGGTGTCCATCAGTTGTGATGACCTTGCTGCTCGATGACATACACATGTATGATATTTGTGTACGATGGCTCTAATCATACTCCTTCCATTCACGATCCACAATTTTTGGTTTATTACGGAGGATAACAAGGAAGGACCGGGTGGAAATATTTTTGATGGTAAGAAGTAACTATATGTGACTTAATATGTGAGAATTGGGTAGGATAATCGGATATTTTGTATTATAGGAACACGTAGAATTCTGCCTGCAACTCGTAGTATACCTTCACTGTTTTAACAAACGGGGCAAGCATTACCAATTCCCCCTCGCATTTCAGTCCCTTTGATTGGGATTGTCTTTCCAGCTCTTCAGCAAAATATTGATGTTGGCACCAACGAATGCAGGGCCGTTCTGCTGGTTTTATTTTTTATAATTAGTGCTGGTCGCTTGCAGTAGCTTATTAGGGGAATAATACTTTCACAGGATGAAACTCTGTGAAAAAATGTTTCGAAGATATCATTTGATGCCAATATAATGGAGTGTTGTACCCATTTCATTCTTTCTTTGTCAATAATTTCGATGTTTTATGAACTTGGAGTAGTACACTGCCTTAATGACTTTTTACCTTGAAGCCATTTGGGTCCATTCAACCATAAATCAAAAGTAGTTATAAATCATAAGTAGTTTAGGTGGAATGCCTCGACTTGCACAATCTGCTGGATTTTCTGATGACTTAACATAGCCCCATTTACCTTCTAGCAAGGTTCCAATAATGTTTGAAGTTCTTTTGTTTTAGATGCAATCAAGCTAACAAATACATTTCCATTTTCACGTTGAACCCGTGAATATACGACTGCTACATATGCTGCCTCGCTCGCATCGCAAAATCCATGTAACTGTATTGCTTCGAGTTTCCATGAGATGTGCTGTTTTATCTTTATCTCCTGATAAAGATAAAACAGCACATCTGATCAAATTCATTCCGCAACTGTGTCCATTGCGATAGTATATCAGCTGGTAGTTCATCGTCCCACTCTAGTTTACGTAACCAAAGCTTCTGAAATACTATTTTAGCAGTTATTACAGAAGGGGCAAGCCAACCTAGAGAATCGAAGATTTTCGATGATCATGAAAGCAGTGTTCGTTTTGTACTTTTCAAGTTGGCATTGAGTTTGACATTGAATTCAAAAACATCTTTGTCAGGTATCCAAACTAACCCAAGAATTAGTTCCATCTTGGTTAGCGTCACATAACATGGGCACGTTGGAAACCCACTTTCGTAACGGAAACCCTCCTGACATCATCTCATTTTATTTAAATCTAGTTTTAACGTGATAGCTTCCTCTAAGCCTTATGTACCCGATAAAATATCATCGAAGTACAAATCCTTTCGAATGATGGCTGATATTTTTGGGTGACTAAGTTCGTTGTCTTGTGCCAGTTGAAAAAGCGATCTTATAATTGGATGAATACGGAAACGAAGCAGGATTGACCAAAGTGATGGCAGAATTGTAGGGCCAATCAGTAAAGTGTCATTTAGGGATACTCCAGTTGTTTTAACTGATCCATCAAAGACTGTTCTCAACTTTGTCATGCTACTTGTTGATTTTAAGACAGCATGATGAGGAAGATAACAATGAGCAGTGTTGGTTAATAAATGGGCAGTAGACATTTTTCCCATGTGGTTTAATTTTAGGTATTCGTCCATGAAGTTGCAGTACATTTGTTTGTATTGTGGGTCCTTTGGCATACGTTGTTCCACCGATTTCAGCCTTTTTATTGCCAAATATTTTGACTCTCCAAGCACATGAAGCATTTGGATTAAATGGCAGGGCTAATTCATATCTACCGTCAGTTTGTCTAACGACATTTACTTTGAAGTGATCTTCTGCTTCTTCCTCGTCTTTAGAATGTAAACTTGGTGAATTATCCAAATCATCGCATGCGAAGAAGTGTTAGATGGACGTTGTCTTCAAACTCAATGTTAAAACTATGTATTTCGTTGCTAGTGCCCCTGATTCTCCTGATAGGACCCACCCAATAATGGTATTCTGAACGATTGGAGAGCCATCGTTTCCGTTAATATATCCATTTTCTAGAATATTGAATAACGTATCAGCTCCTATAACAATATCTATTTCTTTGGTTTTTTCAAAATGAGGGTCGGCCAATTGAAGGTTTTTCAAATAATTGCTTGAGTGAACATTAAGTCTTGCGACTGGAGATGTAGTGGTTGATTTATTCAAAATTAGAACATTCATTTTCACTAGTTTATCTGAATTAAAGCGAGGCTTGGTGATCACTGAAGCTTTTCCTCGCGTACATTGGTTGGATGTTGATATTCCCGATACTGTTAATTTAGCGTTGGATCGTGGTAAGTCTGATTTCTGGATGCAAGCAATAAACGAAAGCATGAAACTTCCTGTGTTGTATATCACTTTGGCTAGAGCGGTTGGTAATATAGCAGAAATATATTTCCAATTTGTTGCCAAACTAACTGACATCTCTTCTTCTGTTTCTTACTCTTCCACCTCCCGATCTAACTGTGTATTGTTATTATTGATGGTTAACCTAGGATCTGTGGAGTCGTTCAATTGGGGTTCTTCAATTGGGCCAATGTGGTTCTATACTGAAAAATGTGTTGAGTAGGTTAGATACAACACATCTCTTTTTATCATAGCGCTGTACAAGTTTATTCCAGGCTCCTGCATAATTTTGGTCAGTAACAGTAATATGTCGAATCAGAACTGCAGCCGCTTCCTTGAGTCCCTTCAAATATTGAAGTTTTTGAACACTTGATGGCGACTCTCGGATATGCACGCATGATTCGTATAAATCCCGAAACGCTGGAAACTGATTGCTGTGTGGTGTTGTGAAGCTTATTGGCAACGTTTCTAAATATCCACGTTGTTGATCTGCAATCGCATTTATTCCTTTGTTGTTGTGAAAGTGAAATTCCAACACCCATACATGAGCTCTAAAACATGGTCTCTAAAACCAGTGATCATATATGTGGTTTTAAACTTATTGATTTTGAGACCAATGGAAGTCGAGAATCGTACAAGTGGACCCGTCAGTTCTTTGACACCGTTGTCATTTACTCCAATTACACAGATATCATCTGCATAAGCCAGAACCTGGTTGGACCGACGCTACAAGATGTTATGCTATACTGTTTGTGAAAGCTAGTGAAGTCTAATTTTGCAATTTAGAGCAAACCTTTATTGTAACTTGTTCTGGTATGTAACGAATCCACCTCGAGTTAATTATTTTAACAGTGGTATCCTTTTTTCAGAGAATTTTTTTTTTGGATGCTTAGTACAGTAGAAAAAGTTATTTCAAAATTTATGACCACCTTTTTGACCCATTTTATACGCACCTTAATGTGCGACTTATTCATTGTGTCATTATACTGATTACAATAGTGATTATGATAAAATTACCTTTACTTTCATACTACTAAAAATTCTTCGACATATTTTTTACGATTTTGTATCCTTAAGGCAAAATAACAAAAGGATAAATACCTTGTAGAGGAAGAGTTGAGTTAATTTATTCAAACCATAACAAAAAAAAAAAAAACGAAAGATAAACGAATATTCAACGGCCTCTTGAGACTTTCATCATAATTGTGTTGTATTTATTGTTGCAAAAAAAAATGTTAGCCATTAATCGAGAGTCGCGTCGCAACCATGGAGACAATATAGAAATGTTAAACGCAAGCTAATTAATCCACGCAAAATATTAAATATGTGCAAACAATCAAGATGAGACATAATGTTGCTACTCCCTGCTGTTTAAAACGAATAAAATAATTCCAATGAAAAGTGAGTGAAATAATTTTCAAAAAACAAAAAAAAGGTAGGAAAATTTAAAATTAAGAAAATTGAATTGGTTTGTTTAATTGTCATGAAGATGAAATGAAAAACTTTAATTAAAAAATTTATTTCCATATTATTTCAGCGTAAACAAAGTTCAAAATGTGTTTTTCATAAATTTTCCTATAATAAAATTGTGCTTTTCACGTTTTTGTTTTATTTTGTAAATTATCTTATCAATTTACTCTATACTGTGTTTGCGCTACAGTCGTATATCATACAGATGAGACGTTTATTGTGTTCATTGTGCGGTTGTTGAATAGCTGTGTATATACAAAATACAAGTCAAATTAATAGTTGTGTACTTCGGAATAATATTACGTAGATAACTTACCCATTTTTGTCTCGTAGTTATATGTATATATATATATATATATATATATATATATATATATATATATATATATATATATATAAGAAAATTATATACTTGTACCTTCGTCTCATCTTACTCTCGTATATATAATTGTGTCATTAGGTTGATTAAAAATTTTATTAATTTTCTTCATTTAAATTCTTGACTTTATAACTACTAAGTGTATACAAAATATCTTTATAGTTTCGTAAATAAATTCTGTATATATGTACGCTTACGAGATAGTTTATTATATTATCACGTTTACAGAGATGGGGTGTGCTCTTCTTCAACATAAATAATTTAATTATATTATATCCTGTTAAAAGATAAAATAGATACGATGTTGAGAATATGTGTATAGGGAGCACTTAACTTGTAATAAAATTTTACGAGATCATCAACAAGTGAATATAATCAATCAAATTGTTGTTGGTTTACAACAATATGATGTTTTTGTTACTATCATAGGAATATATCAATTTGAATGACCAGATTGGTCATTATTATGAGCATGGATTTTTAGAAATCTACTACCGTATTTTTCTCTGTGATGTCTAAAAAAACAGAAGAGTCAAGTCAAGTCGTATGAGTAATCTCCGTCGTCAACTTAAATATAAAGACTAATTTTATAAGAAGTTGAATTGTCTGCTAGGATCTATCGGACCTGAGAGAGAATACGTATTGCCTACATTCCGCCATTCAATGTATTAGAGAGTACCACAATGATTTTATTAAAATTATAATGATTTATTGAACTTCAACTACAAATTACATTTTCTGTCAAATGACCCGCATAAACGTCAATCAACAATTTGTTGAATCCAAACATCCCGCCGGCCATGAATCACCCAATTCATTGATTAGAAGTATGGAAATTTTTGTTATTGGTCGACGGAAATTCCCATTCATTGTCTTTACTGTGCAAACTCGTACTCTTCCATCACCTCCAGTGTGTTTCAACTATGCGACCTAATTGCCATTTCCCAGGTGGTAAATTGTTATTCTGTAACAAGACAACGTCATCGAGCTTAATGTCAGCCTTCCCGGTCTTCCATTTGGATCTATTTTGTAAAGTGGATAGATATTCCACATGCCATGAGATCATCAGTGCTTGTAATTGAAAGGTGCCGCGAATTCAATATAGACTCTATCTGGCAGCTCAGCGTCGTGAACTCCTCTAACGTCAATATTTGCTCTCCTACCGTCGTTTCAGCAGAGTTTTTGTTGATCGAACGGCTGCTTCCCAGAGGCCACCCATGTGTTGTGCCCTAGGAGGATTAAACTTCCATGTAATCTGGTTATCTAAAAGAGCATTGAAAAAAGCATTAGTCCCATTATCACACAGGATGGTGTTGCACAGGCCACGACGACTGACGGACCTCTTTAAGGCCACCAGAAAACTTTTCGTACTCATCTCCATCCAACACTCCAGATGAACTTCAGATTTTTTTGATATACTGTGCCAACGTCTTTTGCAATCTGCTTCCGACCCTTATTACTCCGAATTCGTCTAAAAATGGGGATAGCTCCAACAATGGACCCATTTTCGAAAATGATCCCTTCTTCAGCAATTGTTCATACTCTTCTTTGAAGTGTACCTTCGTTTCGTCGACTTCTTCTACGGCCAAATGTTTTTGTTTCTGTTTGTTCTTGGGACGAGTAAGTACTCTTCATTTATAAGACGTGATATGAAGTAAATTGCGGAATTTTGATGTTTTGGAAACCGGTCGCTGAAGAAACTCATTTTCCTCCGCATGCGAAACTTGTGAAATGATTTGAGATTTTTTTTTATATAGATGTTCGATAACATTGATGTCCTTTTGGTGCGGCCAGTCTTCTGGTGATTTATATAAACAAATCTGGTTCTCTCCACTATAAGGAAAAATCCAACAACTCGGCAACAGATAACCCTCTCGTTGCACAATCGGAAGGATTGTATTTAGTTGGAACATGCCTCCATATATCTCTGCTGTAATTCTCCAAAATCATCGAAACCCGATCGGTAACGAATGTTTTCCACGTTCCTGGATGGCGTGAAAGCCAATCGAGAACAATATTTGAATCGGTCCACAAACAAATCTCCCTTGGTCTTAAACCACTTTGTTCTATAATTGCCCTCATGTGATTTGTGAGTAATTGTGCTCTAAGAAGCTCCAATTGCGGCAAACTTCTTTGTTTCAGAGGAGCAACTCGGGTTTTGCCCTTAACCAGATTAACTAAAATCTTTTCATTCTTTACTGATTGCACGTATATCTAAGGCGTAAGCTCGCTCGCTTGCGTTACAAAATCCATGCAACACAAGGTTCTCGTTTATTTTCAGCCATCTCGGAATTCGTAGATGCATTGATCACTTTTGCTCCGATACCTTGCCAATTCTTTAGAAATTCGACTGGAAGCTCATCATTTCATTTAAGTTTGTAAACCATAAGCTCTGTAATAACATCTTCGGCCTGATCAGCAGCGGTGACAACCTGCCATGAGGGTCGAATGTTCGACTTTTTGATAAGAAAGTTCTCTTGGTGTGTTTTTCGGTGATCGGCATATCTACAGAGAACATAAAGGCATCATCTTCTGAGTTCCAACGAATACCAAGAACTTTGGCCGAATCTGGATGATCGGATAGTGTTTTGGTTGATGTATCTGGTTCTCTGTTCAGTAACTTTCGAATTACTGCATTGTTTGTGGTGAACTTCCTCAAATTGAATCCACCACTACTCAATATTTCCACAATATCTGTCTTGAGCTTTAACAGCTTTCTTGAAGACTCAGCGCTCATCATAAGATCATCAACATAAATGTTTTGTCTGATGACCTTTGCTGCTTCTGGCTTAATATTTTCAAATTGCTTAGCCAATTGATTCAAAGTGTGCGTGGTTACAAATGATGCTGATGTCGTGCCGTACGTGACGGTTTTTAATTGGTAGGCAGCAATTTTTTTTTCGGGTAATATTTGCCATAGAAAGGGTAATCGGGTTTGCTTACACGTTTCACATTTTTCGTTGTCATTTGTATTCATAAGATTTAATTTTTTCATATAGCCATCACTCATGTGACCCAAACGTTTATGCCACAACTTTACATCCTTTCGCAGATAATATGATGTATGGATGTTAGAACTTTCCATGTCTAATTTGTTAATTCCATTTTTTAAAGTAGCTGTTGCCACGCTGATCAAAAACAACACGCTTGCCATTTTTCACCATTTGACTTATTGACGGCAAATTTGGCGACAAATCCGGAATGTGCAAAACATTTGATATGTTGACTTTTTACACTTCGTTATCAACACAGACAACTTGCAGTCACCGATGCCTGTCACATAAATTTTTTGATTTTTGGCTGTTTGTACCTCTGCATTTGATGCACTACGATTGACATTTGTCATTAACTGATCATTGTGCGTCATATGTGCCGATGCTTCTGAATCGATGTACCAACTATCATCATTCAATTTATCATTCGTGGCGAATCACATTTCACTTTTTGCTCAATTTGTTGTTATGGTTTATTTGGTTTTCTGCAATTACTAGCGTAATGACCCGGTTCATTACAATTGTATAGCAACACGCGCCGGCTTCTTGTAATGTGTTTTGTTTTTCGAAAAAAACGCGGTATTTCTTTTTTTCCACTTTCACTTCTTGAAGTAATTTTGTTTTCATAAAATCTCCTGTTATAATAGTCACCGAATTCTCGATTGCAATTATCATCGGCTTATATGAATCAGGTAATCCAGCAAATAGAAATGTGCATATCCATTCTTCACTGATTTACAATCAATCATTTTCGTCATGATTATTTTTTCGCATTAGACCAACCTTTTTTGGTAATCCTTTATCTGTGAATGCATTTTGTAATCATTATTATTTTGGTTCTAGACTTTGTGGCTGTTTTTTTTTATTTCATCTTCTGTGTCATCTTCTCCTTGCACACATGACCGTAAATCTTCATGTTGAAGGTATTCATTGCAAAACTTCAATTATTGAAGTTTCCTCGGCCATTGAGCTTCTCGATGAATGGTATCATTGACATCTCCATGATGGATGATAATTACTTTTATTTTAAAATTACTCGCACTTATTTTTATTTCGATAATTCTGGGCGCAAAACCTGATGGACAGAGATTTCTGTCGTATCGAAATAAAACACAACTTGCTCTTGTTGTAACTAAAGCGGAGGTGACGGAGTCTTCTATTATTTACAGACTGAAGATAGTAACAATATAAATACATGAATGTAACTATACAGTGTTACCAACATTTAGAATACAATATTTACTTTTCAACAGAAGGATTGGAATTATCGTCATTTGATATTTTTTACGCTTAATATTATCTTACTAGTGCTTTTTTGTTCCATCATCATCATTGTTATAATCTTTACCTAGATGTTTCCAAAAAATTAATTGTCTATCTTATACCGCTCTACTCCATCAATTGCACAAACAAAACGGTTATAGTGTATGACCTGCTTTTATTTTAATTGAATCAAAGCCACATATTTTTATTCAAAACATAATGGAGTCTATTAGTAAATTGAAGGTTTAACAGACATAATAAATAAAATACTGCTCTAACTGAAAAAAATTACCAACATATAATCTTGTAGCCAGAACATCAATAATAAAAAGTTACAAATATGAAAATTTTTAAATATATCCTGTTTCCACCCAATTAAACATATCTGTTCTAATCTCAAAACACAATACAGTAAATTAACCATTCTTTCAACATCTTATCCACAAATTGATTAGCCATTTACCAACCAATTTTTTTAAAGCATTTTCAATCGTGTAACCCCAAAGTGCAGAAGACGTTTATTTTCTAATTAAAGATAAAAGCAAAAGAATTACGTATAGGAAGATCGTTTGTCTTACTTATTTTAATGAAAATTTAATTTTCATTTTTATCTGTAATCTTTTTTTATTTTGTTTTATACTAATTTGTTCGTCCTTTTTTATGTTTGTGTCTCGTACCTTAGCTAAATTTAGATATCCATTGAGATTTGATAAAACATTTTTTGAAAGACATAATTTTCTATAGTAGAGCAACTAGTAAATTGCATTTTTATAAGATCATAAGATAAAAAAGCAAGTTGTGTTTTGTGTTATGTAAAGTTGGGTTTTTACAGGGTTTTACAAACGGGATGCTAAACTATTGGTAGCTAGATGGAGATACCATGGATTGAAATTCAAGAGTGTCAATGTGAAGACTTACTATATTTAGACAATACTACAACACTTTACACTGTGCTAATCCAAACAAAACGGCGAAAAAATCGAAAATCTTAGTAGGTTTTTGTTTTGATGTTAGTACATCAAAAGTATAGGTTTTTGTTTTGACGTTGTTTTGTTGTGATGTTAGTTTTGTGTTTTAGTAAATTCAAACTGTTTTTTATTTACTCCCACGAAATTAATTGCATTGCCACTAACCATGGTATGACACTCCGTCTCATATACGATGAATATTTTATAAATACTTCGAAAAAGCTTTCGGTTGAAATACAGCTGGCTCCTGCATTGTAAATTGAAATTGTGTTCTACCATGAGCTTTTATCGGCTGCTGGCCTCTCCGAGCCACATGAAGTTTGAATGGTCCACAGTAATCGACTCCAACCATTCATTAAATGGCTAAGTAGACGTAACCAATTATATTGGTAAGTTTATCATTATTTATTTCTAATTGGATGTTGTCATGGTGGTATAACTGACCAAATTCTAGTACGATCAATTTAGCTTTGTGTTTGGCAAAATTACAGGATGCTGTATACGTTAAACGACGCCATAGCCTTGTGTATTCTTTCTAAAGCCCGAATTACTCTATTGTCATCTATATAAGTGAATTTAATGTCATTATTTTACTTCGATTAGGCACTCTATCGAAATCTTTGTGTAATACAAATAGTATTACAAATCAATGTGTGTTACAATAGAAATAGTATTACAAATCAATACACTTCGATTGTTAATGATCGTAAGCCTATAACTCTTTTAATATGCCACTTAGCGTTGTTTAGTGCAGATTCCTACAATCCACCGAAATGAGGGGATCTTGGAGGAATTGTATTACATTCAATCTAATAATTTGCACAAAAAATATTTGTCTCATTATGAAAAGTTTGCGATTGAAATAAAGTTTTTAATTCTTTTAATTCAGAACTAGCCCCAATAAAATTTGTGGCGTTGTCCGAATAAATTTTGGAATAAAAGCCACGCCTTGAGACAAGCTGAGTATTGTGCGTGTGTGTGTTTGTGCTATAAAGTGGATTGTGAACTCTGTCGTTTTCCTAGAGTACAGGTACCAATCAAAGCCAACTCAGGTGTGCAAATACGAGTCATTAAGGCTTACCAAGACCGGCATAGTTGTGTAAACGGGCCATGAAGGCTCACTGAAACACGAATTTTAGTAAATAATTAAATAATTTTACTATGGTCTTTGTCTCATCATTCGTAGTCGTTTTTTATTTTATTTTTCAAAGTACATAATAAGTATATAACGAAAGTAAATAAAAGTTATACTAATTCGTACTGCAGGGGAAATGTTGGTATTTGTACATTTGTGTTGGTTTTATTTTATTTTATTTTATTAAATTTAGCCAAAACCAACACTATTGTATATTATACAAGCCATGAAGCTTGGCTAAGTAAAACATATTATGACTACTATTTGGCTATGTGTTAGTGAATTTGTCTACAGTAAAAATCGAAACAAAAAATTATATTTCGCATTGTCCATACTCCTCTAAATTCAAAGTACATTTCTACAAAAAAAACGAAACAAAAATTATATTTTGCACTGTCCATTCTGCTCTAAATTCATAGTATATAGTATAGTATATAATGAAGTAAATAATAATAACAATACTTCTCTCTCTCGTTAAATAATAAATTTGTTTTTTGCTTTGTCATAAAGAGTGCAACATACTGTTGTTCCATCATTCGTATTCATTTTTTATTTACATCAAAGCATATAATAAAAGTATATACAAATTATACTACGTCACAACACTAATACTTAGGTATAGTAGTCACTTTTTGGCATAAGTATCGCAACTTCATGGCTTGTATATACATTTGTGTTGGTTTTGATTTAGCATAAAGAAAATATATTTAATTTGTTGTTTTTGGTAAATTTTAGTGTATTTTGTGTTCTTTGTTGGAACATTTTTTAATTTTCTTTTAAGTGTATAAGTGTAATATATAATATATCTGGATGGTTCTGAATGTCTCACATGTGTTTGAAATCTGAATACATAGGTCCCGTTTGTTTAATTCGCTTTTTATTTTTGTAAATACATCTACATATTATTATATTTGTGTATCAATGAATTTTGTGTAAATTGTTATATATATATATATATGTACGGGTTATATTTGGATCTAATGTAGGAGAGTGTTTTCTGTATTGAAAATTTTATTTTTCGGTATTGAAAATGTTTTTTTTTCTCCATACCTGTGTTGTTGTAATAGAGTGATCGATTTTTCGTGTGAGTTTTTATTGTTGAATTTGGTTTTTTTCGTTTGCGGGGGAAAGTGGATGCGTGTTTGGTTTTTGTATTGATTATTAATTTGGAGTGTGATATGATCGTTGTTTCTTATTGGAGTTGTAAAGATTGGTTTTTGTTGTGTTGTTGGGCTATCTACATTCGGGAGGATTTAGTTTTGAGATGTTATGTTGTTGGTTTTATTATTAATTTACATTTATTGAATTTCTTATTATATTTGACTTCAATGAATCGGTTGGTTTCTTGATTGTTTCCTTGTTTGTAGAGGTGTAATAGTGGGGGTTCTTGCTCACGAGGCAGTATCAATGGTATAGGCTGCTGCGGCTGGCCTCACGGTGCCCCGTGGACGATCGGACCAATTTTCGAGCACTTTTTCGAGTATATGGAGTCGTATCTCGCCGATAACATCACGAATGTTGGCCTTCAAATGCTCAATTGTCTCTGGTTTGTCGGCATAACACTTGTTTTTAACGGCGCCCCACAGAAAATAGTTCAATGGTGTTAAATCGCAGCTTCTTGCCGGCCAATTGACATCACCATTTCTGCTAATTAAATGGCCATCAAACGTTTGACGCAATAAATCGAGATGTGTGGCAAGTTGCACCACTCGGTTGAAACCAAACATCGTTCACATCAATACCACGAAGAGCGGGCGCAAAAAATCGGTTATCGGTAATGGTTGCGCCGTCCTTATTTTCAAAGCAATATGGGCCAATGATGCCTCCGCTCCACAAGCCTCAACAAACAGTCACTTGTAATGAGTGCATTGGCTTCTGTAAAATCACGTGTGGGTTTTCTGAGCGCCAAAATTCGGCAATTTTGCTTATTAACGTACCCACCAATATGAAAATGGGCTTCAAAGAGTGCTCGAGGGTTGGTCCGATCGAGATCGAGTGGCGGGCTGTGGGGCCGGCCACGGCGGCCGAATGAGTGAAATAATGTTCCATCTCTGGTCGGAGCGGTTGTACTTCGCGGCAGGGGGATGGATTTGGCAAGGTTTCGAACCGTTTTTGTTTTGTTGCATTTTTAGGTTTAAACTTTTAAATGGCCCACCCGTTATGTATCGTACGTACTTGTGTGTTCATTTGGTGGTGTCTCACTAGTGCGATTTGTATTTTTCAGTGTAATTGCGGCTTAGCTGTCGGGCTTTCATTGATTGGTGGCCGATTTTTGGTCGACTTGCATTGGAGTTTGAATGGACTGATTGTAGTTTTAATCAGATAGGTATGATGTGTTATGTGTGTGTGTGTTTTCTTTCGGACGGTTGTAGGCGGTGTTGGTTAGGAGATTTCGTTGGTGATTCTAGGTTGGATTGATGTTTTAGATTTTGTTCAGAGGACTGTTCCCCGCAGGTTGAGGTAAGGCGGTTGTGTGAATGGGTGAATCCGGGCATTTATGCATGTGTGAGGGCTTTTAAAGGAAACATAATGGCCCAATTAATGGTTCCGCATCCATTGAAGGTGATCTTAAGAGCTGTGGTCTTGCGTGAGGTGAGGTGTTGGTGGTCTTGTTTGTGTTCGAGATAATCGGTCTGTGTGAGGATAGTTTATTGGATTTCTTGGTTAAGGGTTGGATTTTTGGGATCTTTCGGGTACTCTTGGAGGTGGTGCTTGCGGATGGTTTGGAGTTGTGTTTTTTGGGCCGTGCGATCGTTGGATTCGGATGTGTGCGTTTGAACATGTGCATGGGTGTTCTTGTATTTGTGTGTATGTGCCTGCTCGGGCCGTTGCATGTTTTTGGTTGTGTTGGAGTGATACGTTTTCTTTCATTATTGTTTGTTTTGTGTGAGGGTGCAGTGGGAGTTGTTCCGATGTGGCTTGGTACTGCAGAGGGCTTGGTACTGCAGTGCAATCCAGTCTGGTTTTGGAGGTGGGTGTGTATTGGTGTTGCGTATGGGTGGTAAGGTTTGATTTTGTCAGTATATTATACCTGTTACGCGGATGCCTTACTTTGTTGTATTGTTGTTTGGTTGTATTGTCGTATTGCTGTGCCATTTCATTGTTGTTAATTTTAGAATTTGTATGTAGTATTGTTATATTATTTTGTTATTGTGCTTCAGTATTGTTATATTTTTGTGTATTTTATGTTTTTATATTAGATAAATTGCTGAATTTCCGTATTTTTGTATTATTATATTATTATATAATTGTGTGGTTATCTTGTTATATTGGAGTGAACAAGAAATATACATTTATTTGTTGGCAATAGTTTGCTTTTGGCCAAGAGAGGTATGTATTTTTGACTTTCACGGTTTTGCTGCCATGGCCAATGAGCGCAGTATAAAATAGAATGGATGAGGCGTTTTGTTTCGTTTATATATTGCCCAAATGCAGAGAAGTGTGAATGTGCAACAAATGTGGAGGTCACCCGGTTTCACTTTCATTTGTCCGCTGCACGGAATGTGGAGTTGTGTTCTGTTGTTGCATGAGGAGTGGAGTCACAGAGTATGGGTGGTTGGAATGTGGATGACAGGATGGTCAATGGGATTGAATGATTTTGTTGCATAGCATAGTTGCAGTGTTGTTGAGGTTGTTGTTATTTTTGTTTAAGTTGGTGGGGTCTCTATGGGATTGGGATCGAGTATTTGTGGTCAGTCTATTGTTGCTTGATCCAAATCTTTGGGAGGTTTGATTGTAAATTTGCTTTTGTAGACTGGAGCATTGTCTTGCTGCAGTGGGAGGTCTGTTCTTGTCAATTTTCAAAACTTTGTGAAGTTATCTTTTTGACCTTATCTGTTTAGTGTGGCAAAGCGGAAGGAATTGAAGGTGACTGCCAAAGAGGATTTAGTCCGGATTGGTCATGAATCATGTGATTCTTACTATCACAATGCGAAACTTGACATCATATGGTGGATGAGCCTCAAGTATCCAGCCAAGCACCCAACAATTAGATGGTAAATTCAGCTAGTATGACGTCTCTTATACGGTTAAGTTATCGCAGACAAATGCACTCATGCATTTGTATATTTTTTGCAGTAGTGTTAGGTAATTTCGATGCTATTGCTGTTAAAACTATTGCTGCATCTTCTAATTGCCATCTATAGTATTTGTTAAAATTATCCTTTTCGTCACGTCTTCATCAGCAATGTCAACAAAGATACCACCAATTAAACAGTGGTCTGGTGATATATAATCTATGTCTTCAGTTTGCGCCACCACTATTCTGTAAAAGTTAGAATTTCTAATTGTGAAATTGTCGAGAAAGATTTTGGTCGAGGCTTTATATAAGCATCGATTTTCCTCTTCCGTATTTCTTCGTAAGTCGGTTTATGTTTTTTTATGTTTCTCACTTGTCTGACCCGAATCTGCTCTTTATCAACGTACCAATGTAAACGCGTTCACAATCACTCTATATCTTGAATTCACAAGCGCGTTCGTATCAGTATCAGTATCACCAAAGCATACCGCTGTGTATAAGTACAAATTAGGTTGATCAACTGATTACTGTACTTTTCACGGAATTTTTTTTACACATTAGTGCTTTAAAAAAAATAACATTTGGCAATACTAATACTAATACTAATACTGTACATCGTGGGGCGATGGGTAAATTCCTAAGTGCCCTGGCTGTTACTTCCATTCTGACCTAATCCCCTAAATAGAAGCCTCGCATTGCTACGACGTAAATTCAGCAGTTGAAAATGTGATTCTGAAATAAAAGTTGTCTTATTGAAGCTGAATCTAAAAGTGCTTCGAATGAGTGGAGTAATCCTTGCTATATCTCGTATCTTTACTATGGCGGTTGATAATATAGTATGTTCGTAAGTAATAAGCGTTTGCATGCTTTATCGTACACATTTGCGCCTCTTGATCTTTATTATTTTCCATCGCTTCCTTCATTGCCGTTAATACAACCCTAATTCTTTTTAGATCATCTTTTACTATTCTTCTATCATTTGATGATTCATGGAGTGATGTGTGATATTTTCTGTATATTGTGTCTCGTTCCTAATCTAGTCTTGCACTTTCTGGTTCCCGTTTAGATAATGTGTTTGTGTTATTTACATCCTTGAACATTCTTTCATGGATTCTATCTTGTCAATGCGTATTCTAAACAATTTTCATTTGATTATGTCCAAAGTGCTATCGTTTAGCCCCGGGTCTCTACTCTCGGCCTCCAGACCCATTGCCTAAAGCTCTTTCATGGATTCGTCGAATGAATTTGCCAATTTTCGGATGTTGGTAGCATTTGGCTGGGATAAAATCATTCGTAAATGTTCGTAAAAACATTTTTCAAAAGTTCATTAAAATATAGTTCCAAATTAAATTCAATTTAAAATTCGATCACCCTTATAGGAAACACCTTTAAATAAGTAAATCTCTAATATAAACATAATTTAAACAAATTTTTACCATTTTTTTATTCGAAACAGATTAAAATCACCAGCCCACGATGCCCGTTGGACACAAATACAAAAGGAAATTGAATCGACCGGTAGCTATCAATTAACCGAAACCGAATTAATATATGGTGCAAAATTAGCGTGGCGTAATTCATCTCGGTGCATTGGTCGGATACAATGGTCTAAGCTTCAGGTACATATATACAATTTCACGCATTAGATAAAAATTTATTATGGTTCAATTTTTGATTAAAATATAAAAAAAAAATCATAAAAATTATGACGTCCACACACAAAATATGTCCATATTTATGGCTGTCATATCATTTTGTATTACATTATTATTATATGTCTAAATTGTCAGAGACGCATCAAAATGTTAAATGTATCCCCTCCGAACATATTTTTTTTATGTATTATTCAAAATAGATTAAAATGTTGATGATGGTCGCTTTTTATGTTGACATGCTGGTTGTTGTTGTAAATATGTAACATTTTTTTGATTGAACAAATTTTCGTTTTTTTTTTTTTTATTGTAAAACAGGAAATAGAATGTTAACATTGGAAAATGGTACTTCCTACATCATATCAAGGAATATAATTGCTAATATCACCCAAACATGTTGCTTCGTATCGATTTGTGGTGTTCAAATTGATGTCATTTTTAATGTTTTTGTGATTATTTGCGCCATATCAGTTTTTGTTTTTTGAATTAGATATAGGTCGATTGCAGAACTTTATGCCTTTCTAAAAAATTAAACAAATGACAGTAAAATGGACGTTTTACAATCGTGATTTCCCAATTTTGTAATATTTTGTTTGGCAACCTAATAACTGGATCGAAAGACAATCATCCAACTCATGAGCATCTCAATTTTGTGGCCTAATCACTTGCCTGATTTTTATGTTCGAAAATAATTTTTGAAAATTGTCAAATATTACAATGCAGTATTCATGGTGGTGACTTAATGAAGTTGGTAATGAAAGAGACAAGTTTAAAAATCGAACAGGTGTTATTTTGCACGGATGCAGCCATCGTATTAGACTGGCTCAGCTCGCATCCTCGTCGTTGGCCAACCTTAATCGCAAATCATACATCTAAAATATTGAATTCATTCAGTCGAACCCAGTGGAGACACGTTCCTTCAGCAGAGAACCCTGCTGACATAGCTTCGAGAGGAATTTTCTCCGAAGACCTGAGAATCAACTCCTTGTAGTAGCAGGGGCCTCATTGGCCACGCAATACAAAAGAATATTAGCCATGTCAACAGAATTTTCAATCTAAAATTGATGAGACTGTCGAAAATGAAAGCTTCACCGCCTTAATAGAATGCGACGTTTTTGATGAATTAATATCTAAATATTCGTCATTTCACACAGTTACTAGAATCGTGGCATTTGTCCTAAGATCTATTACCAATTCCAGAAATCCTAGGATCATTAGAAGCAAGACAATGATGTTCACTAGAAGGGAAATTCATGAATCAGTGTTCAAAATTTGTGCCTGCGATCAAATTAAGGATTTCTCAGTAGAAATTAACGACATAGTTAAAAAAATCAATCAAAGGAACCAGTTCATTAAAATCACTGAGTCCATTCATCGATGATTTTGGAGTACTCAGAGTTGGTGGACGCCTAGATAATAGGGATATACCATTTGTTACAAGACATCCTATTATTCTGTCACCTAAATCTGTCGTAGCAAGACTCATCATTGAGGAGATGAATTTTACTGACCATTTCACGCCAATAATGTTGGATTCCTAGGGCAAAGGGATTAATCAGGAAAATCGCACTAGGCATAGAGCAAGATGCGAAACTCAATTAATGGAAAATTTGCCACTGTGTCGGTTACAATCCATTAGATCATTCTTAAAGAAGGGAGTTGACTTTGCTTGTCCGTTACACGTCTACCTCACCAAAGGAAGAGGCCAAAAGAAGTACAAGATGTATATATGCTTGTTTATCAGTTTGAGCACAAAGGTAGTTCACATCGAATTGGTCAGTGGCTTAAGCAGCGGAGCATTCATAGCAATACGATGCAACCATAAACCAACTAACTTTAAGAATGGATGGAATGGCTCGCACAATCCAGGAACAAAGCGAATAAATTACACAACTTCAGATTATCGCCTCATGGTAAATTCCATATTCAAAATTATCGCGCTAAATGCCAATTCGATCGTAAGCGCTCAGAGAAGAATAGATTTATTAAAATTTTTGGAACAACATTCACCAGATTGCCTCCTGGAGAACGAAACAAAATTAAATTCTCGGCACATAATCGATTTTAAAAATTACGAAATGATAAGAAGGGATCGACTCAATGCTCAACAGGGAGGTGGCACCGCTATACTAATCCGACCATTTGAGGTGGTGGTAAGAGAAATGGGCGAACTGGAAACGGGCACAAATGAGACGAGCAAAAGGCTGTGGTACAATTTTGTGGGCACAAATTGGCCAGCATAAGGACCGAACAAATAGAGAATATGCACTGTCAAGCAGTTAAAATGGAAAACGGATGAAATAGTGATCACACATTGACACCAAACAACTACAATTTAGACGATGACGAAATTATATTTTATATCGGCAAAATTTCAAAATTACTTTTGGCAAATATCAAAAATAACGAACCGAAACCGAGACGATGTAACAATATAAAATGTTGCACTAATGATACAAGTGAACGACTGTACAAGCATAAACAATTCTTGATAACCAAAATTAAAACTCTTCGGCGCAACATTTGTAAAAATCAAAATTATTACAACAATTTGACAGCTACAACTCATCACGAAATTCATCTTTGGAAAGAAGAAATCGAACGTACAGTCCATGTATTGATACAGCAAAATATAAAAATGCAAATCGAAAAATATTGAGTGAACCGGATGAAAGAAATTAAGCCAGGTATCAATCAAATTGTGGGCAGAAATTAAAAAACACAGATGGCGAAAGATATCCGCATACGATCGATCGAAGTGGACGAACAGAAGACGGGCGAATACGACCAATTGGACATACCATGGGAGATGCAACATTTCGATAATAAATTTCAATTTTTTTGGACGAGTAAATAAATTAAAAATCACTTGCTAAATCGGAGCACACGAAGCAGGTGAACGAAATTGTTGAACCAATTAAACAAAAATATTGGGATAAAAAATTGGCGAAAAATACTAAAACACAATTTTCAGAAACAAGTCGAGCTGAAGCATAATCCGATCTATCCAACATGATTCTATAAAACATCTTCCAAATTCAATCATTAACGAAATTCTCAACAATCTTTTGAACAATAAAACATTTCCAAATTGCTGAGAATTGGGACGAATTTTTCCGATATTTAAAAAAGATAAAAAATCAACAGGTCCGGAAAATTGTCGACCAATCAGTTGGCTATCAAATTTAGGTCAAATTTATGAAATTATAATCAATGATAAAATTTTAGAGCATGAAAACAAAAATAAAATTATACCCGATAATCAATTTGGATTCCGGCAAGAACATGGCACGATACATGCAATAACAAAATTAATTTCGAACGTGTGTCACAATTTAAGTTTAAAACATCCCACGGGCGCAGTACTAATCGATATAAAAAAAGCATTCGAATCTATTTGGCTTGACGGAGTGATGGTAAAATTAAACAATTAAATTTTAACGGCTACCTTATTCAAATTATCTATGAAATGTTATATAATCGGAAATTCAATACAACCACTGGCAATTCACATTCGACGAAAGAATTCAAAATTTCAAATGTGGCAAAGTGCGAGACAATATTATTCTGCAGCCCATTGAGAAACGCAAATAGAGACCTGAAACGTAATTGGAAAATCAGCATATATTAACAACAAATCGCACTGAAAGATTCAGTTAAATATCTAGGCATAAACATCGAAAATATGTGTTATATGGCGGACCATACAACAAAACAATTAGAATAAGCAAGGAAGGCATTTATGGTAGTTTAACCGTTACTATTAGTGGAATTAAATTAGGGGGAAGCAGTTGCTTTACGCCTGAAGTCTCTTTAAAAGAAGCAGTCTTTTCAACCGTTTTGAACTCCTTCATTCTATTGACTTTTCGTCGAGGTGATTTAAATATTAAATATTACTATATTAAATCATATACATGGGCGACTCAATATAATGCAGGAGTCAAAACAGCTAAAAAGGCTGCTACTATTCTTCTCCAGTCGTGTTAAGCACTTATCGAACTCA
This sequence comes from Tipula confusa, assembly GCA_963556175.1. Taxonomy (NCBI): domain Eukaryota; kingdom Metazoa; phylum Arthropoda; class Insecta; order Diptera; family Tipulidae; genus Tipula; species Tipula confusa. The sequence continues at coordinate 81,955,615 of OY744475.1, forward strand.
TAGTTTTAAATTCTATAGCGTCTATATTTACTCGCTATAGTGCATCAGGACCTGCGTTTTGGCTGGCTACCTTTCCTATACTCTATATGAGGACCTTATTATAAAAACTGGCCATTGGCATGTTTTTACATTTCGAGTAAAACGTAAAAAACGTTTAATTTAAACTGCTGCAGGCAAAAATAAATTTTATTACCTGAATTAGATTGGCCACACCATATAAATTGATATCAAGCGATTAAATTTGATACGAAATGTAAACTAAGCAATGCAATGCAATTTTTCGTATGGCCAGTTTTGACAATAAATTTCGATTATACCAGCCATAATCGAAATTTATGATATACATTAAAATTATTATGGCTCATTTTGAAAACAAAATAATATCAAAAATAAAATATTTTTATTAATAATAATTCATACAATATAACATATCTTAACTTAAAATATAAATCACAAATTAAAGCCTTTTAATATCAATTCAGGTACAAATACTAATAACAAAAACTATGTTTAGACAGTAATTTCGAGCTCTTCGTGTAACTCGTCAATATCACAAACTTGTTCCACAAATTCAGTGCCATCAAAATTGTCTATAACACCTTTGTAATATTGTAAGTTATCTTGAAGTCGCCAACTTTCGCCAAAATGTTTTTTCAACAGCTTATCGACGTCATTCAACTTTTCCCTCTTTAGATTAGCCTTTCGCTCAATTTTTATTATCCCTGTAGTAGATATTGTTTTCTTGCAGTTTTCTTTAAATACCCCAATGTCTGCTCGGTAGTTTGGCTCTCCATTAACCACCACACCATTTTTCCGAAAAGTTCGTCACATTATAATCCTCTTAGACGTATTAATTTTGAAATGCCAACCAGATAAAGATTTAAAATTTGTTCTTGCCATACTCATCCAATCATAAATATTGGTCTAGTTTTGCTCAAGCTTTGTTACCGTCCCGTGCTGCTGGAATACCATTTTTTTAAGAATCTTCAATTCTGCCGAAAATTCAATCTGAAGGTAGATACGAATGCCCAACCACCGGAAACACAAGTACAACTTGTTTCACGTGTTCCGGAGCATTATGTTTTAGCCAGTATGTTGCCATTGCGATTATTCCAGAATTTTTATTCTGACCTCCACAACCATCAGCGATCAATTGTATCTCTTTAACTTCCTAACAGTATTATTTTTTTGTTGTCAAACAATCATAGACAGCTGATGAAATTTGATTCGCCCCCTTAGGAGAATCAATTTCCTTCCAATAGTATATAAATGTGTTATCTTGTGTCTGCTGGTCTTTTGATGCTCCTAAACATACTGTAAAATTATATATATATATAATTGGCGCGAGTATACGCTGCCTGGTCAGGAACTTTGGGAAGTGGCAAGTTTTTTTGGCAGTCGTATGATAATTTCAGTATTGTAGGATCATTGTTCCATAGGATATCGTAAAACGCTGAAGCTCTCAAATTATGAATGCGTTTCTCGGTAATAAATTTTACTTTCTCGGTACCAGTTGAGTGTTTTATCTGTCCTTTCAAGTTAATACAAAGCGAACAAGCATCTGTTGCGGGTGTTCCGAAACCAACATTAAAATAGAAGTTAAATATTTTCCGAAAATATGATTGTTTCACTTTTAGCTTTTCATCCTCAACAGAGGAGTTTTAGAGCTTCCATATTTTTGTAATATTTAAACCCGAGAAAACATACTGCCGCGTTTTATTTTTCTCCCTGCATTAATGGCTATCCACAGTAGTAAGGGTTTGAATAAAATTCATTACTGAGTCGTGCGCTTTACGATAAACTTACTTTTTACCTTATCACCACCCCTATTTTCCTTTGGTAGAGACCCAGTCAGTAAATGTCGTTTGCAAATTCTCTGTCTTTGGATATATCCAGAAATTGTAAGAACGTTTGCCGGCATACTGGAATTCTATTTGTCTTTGTCCCTGGCGTTATCACTGATTTTTTTATAAAGAATTTGTTACAACTTTTCTTACCGGTGTTCATTTTCTTTGGTAAACAGCTTGTCGTATATTTTAAAATAAAACAATTCTTCTTTATTTTGTTAGGATTCTAATAAAATATTGCATTTAAATGATTTATATCCCGAATTGTAAGTGTAGCAAAGCATTTTCGATACACTATTATGATTACAGGTAGGCAGTGATGGTGTTTTTTCTTGGAATGTCTATGAAATTAATTGTTTATTAAACTACATATCAAAATTTTAACAAGTGTTTCTACTCACCTTGCCTTTTGAGACTTTTTCGCTTTCCAAGAATCAATATTTTGAAGTTTTTTTCGGCCCTCTCCTTTGGTGCTTAATTTTACAAAATTAGGATGCATCTCGATCAATTATTTATCACAATTAAATTATTTAATAAAATTATAAAAAGAACTCACAAAGGTATCACAACGTCTGTTCATGTTAAAAACACTTCAACAACTAAAAATTTATTACCAAACTACCAAAAATTCGCGCCAAAAGTAAATGAGTATTATGGCTAGTTTTCAAAATAAAAATTAAAATCAATTAATAAATAATAGAAAATATAGATAGTTTTGTTATAAAGAAAAAATAGCCAGTTTTGTTTCGTAAACTGTGCAAGCTATAGCTAGTTCTGATTCTAACATCGATTTTATTGTTTGTTTTACAATAAGAAAGAACAGTTTTGCGGGGAATACCTATTTGTAAATAGAATCTTATTAAACAGCTATAAAGTTATCCGCTTTCAACTAGGTTTTTATGAAAAGTGCATATGGCAAGTCTTGGTAATGAGGTCCTCATATCAAATTAAAATTGTAATTGAGGAAATCAAATTAAAATTGTAATTTGAGGTTCCAGCGTGCTATTCAACCTGATATGTATTTTAAAGGACATTGACCAGGTCAAACTAGCATAATCGATCATGACTGCAAAAGGTAGCCCTTCAATACCAGCAATACCAATACCTTCATTACCACCATTCAGTTTTTGAGCATATAAAGGCGATTGGCCGATTATTGAGCCATCATCGCGTTACAACAAGCTATACCAATTGAACTAGCGTTGCATTGAATATAAAACCGTTTTTTAAAATTAGGAGCGACAAAAACCTGTGCCAAAACGAGAACCTCTTTTAGTGTATTAAAAGCTAATTGAGATTCATCAAACCACACGAAATATTTTCTTTAAAAGAGGAGTGACCGATAATGTAGAGTACCCGTTAATGAAACGACTTACCGTACATTATTGAGATTGAAAATTTGAAATTTACCTCAATCTTGTCCAGATTAGGTCTCAAGCCTTGCTTACCAGCTACATATTCCCAGATATTCAATCTTTTTCAGTCGCAATTTGCTTTTATGCACATTTCTCGTAACTCCAGCTTTTGTCAGCCTTTCAGCAACATCCTGCAGTAATGATAAATGTTCAGTAAAATCAGCAGTAGTGATTAATAAGTCATCAAGATAGACAAACACCTGTTCTTGCAAAATTGCCGTCCCAGAATGATAAAAGTTGTCAATTCTTTCGATGTTAGATCCAAAGGTATCTGCCAAAAGGCATCTTTTAAATTCAGACTGCTCAACAATCTGTCAAACAGTGGCAAAGAGAACAATCGTTATTGTTGAGCTCCATGCACTGTACTCATTTTGATTACATCAAACAAAAGCATCCTATCGATATTCTCATACATTTTCTGTTGGCCAAGTCCTGAACGCTCGGAATTGGGAAAACTATCAATGACGGCCTTAAGTTTGTTGCACCAACCCACGGAAAAAGTATTCAGCAAATTCTGAGCTTTAAGCTCGCGGACATGTTGGAGGAGGATTTTTCTGAACTACTTGTTCCAGGAACTGCCTTGAAGTTATCCCAAACGTTCATGGTCCTGGATTTTGGACCTATTGACATAGTAGAAAGTTCTATTGGCTATATCTTGGTCCATTCTGGGGCCGGTTTGTCCCTTAAAATGTCTGCTACATAAATGGATATGTCGAATTTTAATGTTGCACATCATGTTGCACTTTAAGATAAACAGAAGAAAAAATTATTTTGGTCAAGATTACAGTAGGCCTGGATTTTTGACATATCGACATGGTAATAAGTTTTATTGGCTATATCTCGGTCCATTCTGGAGCCATTTTGTTTTTTAGAATTTATGCTACATAAATATGTCGAATTTTCATGTTGCACATTATGTTGAGCTGTAAGAAAAACAGAAGAACAAATTTTTCTGGTCAAGCATACAGTAGGCCTAAATTTTTAACATATCGACATGGTAAGGAGTTCTATCGGCTATATCTTAGTTTATTCTGGACTGGTTTGTCCATCAGAATTTCTGCAACATAAATAAATATGTCGAATTTTCATGTTGCACTATAAGAAAACCAGAAGAAAAAAATTGGTCTGGTCAAGATTATAGGCCTTGATTTTTGACATATCGACATGGTAAGGAGTTCTATTGGCTATATCTTGGTCCATTCTGAGACCGGCTTGTTATTTAGAATTTCTGTTACATAAATAAATTAGTCGAATTTTCATGTTGCACATCATGTTGCACTATAAGATAAACAGAAGAAAAAATTATTTTGGTCAAGATTACAGTAAACCTGGATTTTTGACATATCGAAATGGTAAATAGTACTATTGGCTATATCCTGGTCAATTCCGGGGCCGGTTTGTCTTTGAGAATTTCTGCTACATACATAAATATGTCGAATTTTCATGTTGCACATTATGTTGAGCTGTAAGATAAACAGAAGAAAAAAATTCTGCTGGTCAAGATTACAGTAGGCCTGGATTTTTGTCATATCAACATGGTAAGGAGTGTTATTGGCTATATATGTCCATTCTGGTACAATTAGGTATAATTTGGTATCGATAATTTATTTGTATCGATAATTTATTTGTATTGAGAAATAAGTCAGCGATGTATTTTTTACGCGCGTGTCAGAGGTAATTTTAAATGTTCCTGTAATGAAAATCTGGGATAACTTTACACTTCGCAAGATATCCTAGGTCGACACACAAACCTCTTTGCCTGATTTTTAGGTCGACAATAATTTTAAAAAATGGTCGAATATTTCAATGCAGTATTCATGCTAATATCGAGAGCTTATGATTAAATTATCACTCATCAAAAGTAATTAATTAACTTACAAAGCTTTTATACTTAAGCTTTAACCATCATCTTGGTCAGATTTACAAACTTTAAAGAATTGGGTAAATATATATGAACGATTCTACTCTTTATAATATCTGTCGAATCGTCGTTGTTCATATATGTATACGCGCGAATTACGTTTTTGTAGTTGTGGTGTTTTTTAAAAAAAAGAAATCACTTTTTTTTAAAATTTACTTGATTTAAAATTTTTTTTCACTTAATGATTTTATTAATTTTATTCACTTTTAAAAAACGTAATAAATTTATATTATACGTATTGGAGTTATCTGGTTAAGGTATAAAATAGTTCTAACCCGATTGTATCTTAATTATGAGTTTATATAATGCAAAAGAATAAAGAAAATAATCTACGTTAACTAACACAAGTGTGTAAAAGAAAATATTATGATATATGAAATCATAATATGATAAAGTATATATCTACGTTAAAATAACACAAGTGTTCAATTTGATTTGAAAGCAAAAATTGATATCGCAAAATATTCTTTATGAGAATATTTTGTAAACAAAAATTGAAAGCAAAAATTTGATGACCCAAAATATTCTTTATGAGAATATTTTGTAAACAGAAAAATGATTACATTGTTTTACATTGTTGCATTGTTTTATTTAACAGTTGCAGAGGTTTGTGTTGGTGAAGAAGCGGGTGAAGGCGTAAGACGTAACTTCTCCCCCCTAAGAGATGGCCATAAACGACGTTTGTGGACATCATCTGAAGTGCTGCTGTCTTCAATAGGTTGTAATGGAATGTTGATGTTAACGGCTGATTTCTTTTTGTGTCTTTTAATGCAGGTTACAACGGTGTATACTCCAATGAGTACAGTTATTATGATTATTGTACCTGAAAATATACTTTTGTGCATGGTATGCGTTATGTTATTAATATGAAGTAATTCAATTTCTTGGTTATTTTGAATCGTCCAATTTTGTAAGGTAGGTAAATCGACGTAAGTATCAATATTTGATATGTTGATATCATTATAAGGTGATATAAAGATGGTTTTATCGTAGTATATATTAGTTGGGTTGTCATATTCCTCATTATTGATGTTGATGATGCAATTGGAAAACTGGATTAAATTGATTCCTTTTACCGATTTTTGCTGCTGTAAACATGTTGAATTAAATGGTAGTTCCTGCTGTGTTGCTACATATAAGTGTTGCGGATGTAAATAAGTGATTTCCGTTTCAAACTTCTGTTTGGTGAAATTGCATATTGCTGGTTTGTTTAATACGATGTTTGGTATGCAATTATCTGCTACTGATTTTAATTTGTCTTTTCCACAATATTGGATTTGTTCAATTTCTAGGCATGGTTTATACACATTTTGATACACATGTTCATTTAGTAATAGGATTTGGGATTCAGGTTTTAACATTAGTGTTTGGTTAATAGGTATTGCTTTTAATTTATAATAAGAAAATATGTCAGAATGAAATTTAGGAATTTGAATGCTAAAAATTAATCTTGTATCATTATAATATGCTTGTAATTTTAATAATTGGTATATATTTTCCTCCGAATTAATACTAATATTATCTTTGGCTAATCTGATATGAATATATTCTATTTCCTCATTATATAATAAATGTCTAGAAATAGTTTCTAATTTTGCGAATGCTATTGTTTCAGTTATATCTAAAATATGATTGTTAAGTGTATCTATGTTATAATTGATTTTGAAAAAATATTGATCTAGTTTTAAAATTTGTACCAAATTTTCCGTATAATTTTTGATAGTTTTAATTTCAAATTCTATTTTCCGGGCATGATTGTTAATATATTTTTGAATTTCGTTGAATCTATCAATCATTTTATTATTGATTTGTACCTGAGAATTATATTGATCCTTTAGCGTTTCTTGATTTACATAAAGTTTATCAATCGCGTTTCCAATTTCTATATAATCGTCATGGTCCATGTTACCAGTAATTGATTTGAGTACTGTTCCTAGTCCGTCAATGAGTCCTCGTTTCGGTCTAAATTTTGGTCTTATGTGATCTATATTTTTTACTAAGTCGTTATATTTTAATAATAATATTTCTATGCGAGGTTTATAAAGTGGTTTTAAAAGAGAATTATTTGTAACTAATTTATTAATTGATTGAATATTGTCGTATAAGATTTCAGTATTATGGTCATAGTTGTCTAATTCGATGATATGTAATAGTCGTGAATAACCATCGATTATTCTAGCTTCTGATATTTTAAGTGGGAGTATCCCTTTATTGTCGTCCAAGTTAATTATGTTTATCGTTTGTGTCAAGGATGTCCGGATGAACCTGAAATGATAGGTTTCTTTATTTTCTTTTTATGAATTTTACGTTTACCGGTTGTTACTGTAATTTTGTTATCTTTCTTTACTATGTGCTTTGTAAATTTTGCAGCTAGTTTATTTCGTCTATTATCTGCTTCGTAAACTATGTCATTTTCTTTAAAAATTGGGGGATCTACTCTTGTTTTATTTAAATTTTCAATTAGATTCTGTTTTGTCTGTGTGTTTCGTAAATGTATTAAGTTTGTTAATTTATTATATTTTGATTTGTGGTCTTGTAAATAATCTTGTTCAGTATTAATGTTCGTTTCTGGTGGAAAAGGATTTGAGTCATTATAATGTCCTGTCAGTAATTCAAAGGGTGTCATTTTTGTTGTAGAATGAATTGAATTATTATAAGTCAACACTGCTTCGTTCATAGCTTCAGATATTAATTTAGTTTTAGTTTCTGTGTAAATTACTCTAAGGATTTCCGTTAAGGTTGAGTGAAAACGTTCAACTGGAGAATTTCCGGTTGATGATTTTGCTGATGTAATATGCATTTCAATTTTGTAAAGTTTTAGAAAATCTTGGAATATAAGTGAGGTAAACTCAGTTCCATTATCTGTTACTATTTTTTGTGGAATTCCATGATGAGAAAAGTAATGCTTCATGTGCTGAATTAAATCCAAACTATTTCTTGAATTTAACATGTAAGCACTTCCGAATTTTGAAAACTTATCTATGATGGTTAGGAAGTTACCTTTATTTACTGAATATACATCTATATGTAATATTTGTAGTGGTTTGGTCGGGGTTTCCGTAATCTCAAATTTTAATTTTTTCCTGTTTCTTTGATATTTAACCGTTTGACAAATTTCGCATTTATTGATGTAACTGTTAATTATTGACTTCATGTTAGGAAAGTAATACTTCCTTTTTAATTTTTCGTAGCTTTCGGTTATTCCTCTGTGATTTGAATCGGAATGATAATTTTTAATAATGGTTACCTGATCTTCCTTTTTTGTTATGTCTTCGACTAGGGTTGTGCATCTGATTAATTTAAAATTACTACAATGTTTTTGGTATATTAGCTCCAATATTTTGAATATTTTGTCACTACATATTATTCCAACTAATTTATTTGGATTTATATATTCTTGAATTAATTTAAGGATTGTTTCTTCTGTTCCTAGATTATTTTGTTTAATTACGTGTCTTCGTTTGTTTCCGAATAATATTTTAAATTTAATGTCTGGTTGAGGATCTTCGATTTCCTCAAAAATAACTTGATGGGAAAATTCGTTTACACAGGTTTTTGAAATTGGTATTTTGTTTATATTAATAGTATTTTCTGAATTATTAGAAATTGGTGAACTGTTATATTCTGAATCTGAATAAGAATGTTCATTTATGTTTAGTTCAGTAATGTTATTATTAAATTTGTTATTGTTGTTTTCATTTAAGTTTTCTATCTCTATACGAGATAACGCATCTGCGTTAGTGTTTTTTACACCTTTCTTGTATTCGATAGTATAGTCGTATTCTTCTAATCGTAAACGCCATCTAACAAGCTTTGAGTTAGGTTCCTTTAAGTTAAATAACCATGTTAACGGCTTATGATCCGTTATAATTTTGAATTTGCGACCAAAAAGATAGGGTCGGAAATATTTTGTGGACCATACTATTGCAAGTAACTCCTTTTCAATAGTGGAGTAATTTTGCTCCGTTTGCGTTAATGTTCGGCTTGCATAACATAAAGGTTTATCGGATCCTATTGGTCCTTGTGATAATATGGCTCCCAATGCAATATTACTTGCGTCGGTAGTTAGAATGAAAGGTTTAGAGAAGTCTGGATATTGTAAGATGGGATCATTACATAGTAATGTTTTACAATATTCAAAGCAATTTATGTAGTTATCATTTAATATAATATTTTTACCTTTACGTAAACATTCGGTAAATGGTTTTGTTACCTTTGCGAAGTCCTTAATGAACTTCCTATAATATCCGAGTAAACCGAGAAATGATTTTATTTGTTTCTCTGTTCGAGGAATTGGGAAATTTTTTATAGTTTTTATTTTTTCCGGATTTGGTTTTACTCCTTCGGTAGTTATAAGGTGTCCAAGGAATGCAATTTCCTTGTGTAAAAATTCGGATTTATCAATCTGTATTTTTAAGTTGGCTTCTTTGAGTTTTGTAAAGACTTTGTCTAAGCTATCAATATGTTCCTGAAGGGAAGTAGAGAATACTACTATATCGTCCATATAGCAGAGGCAAATTTTACCTTGAAGATCTTTGAGTACATTGTCCATGACTCTTTGAAACGTTGCCGGGGCATTTTTAAGACCGAATGGCATTCGAACATATTCGAAATGTCCATTATCTACCGTGAAGGCAGTCTTTTGAATATCTTGTTTCCTAACTTCAATCTGGTGAAATCCAGATGCCAGATCTAACGTAGTGAAATACATACACTTGCCAAGCTTGTCTAGTATTTCGTTAATATTAGGAAGGGGATAACGGTCATCTATTGTTTTTTCGTTTAATTTGCGATAGTCTACAACTAATCGCCATTTGACTTTGCCTGAAGCATCAAGTTTCTTTGGGACTATCCATATAGGTGCTGACCAGGGGGAATACGAAGGGCGTATGATACCTTGATCCAACATTTTATTAATTTGAGATTTAACTTCCTCTTTATGGATATAGGGATATCGGTAACTTTTGTTAAAAATAGGGGTTTCATTGCTAAGATTTATTTCGTGTTTTATTTGATTCGTAAATGTAAGTTTTTGGTCTTCTTGGAAGAAAATTTCTTCATACCTGTGAACTAGTTTATGAATTGCTTTTTCTTCTTCTTTATTTAAATGATTTGTTCTAAGGGAATTTATTACTTTAGTATTATATTTATGATTTACGATTTGAGATGTAGTTGAATGATGATTGATTTCGACATGGTAATGAGAATGCAGTGATTGAACTTTTAGAGGTTGTTCAATCATGAAATTTTGAACTTTATCTGAAAAATTCACTACTTCTAAGTGTGAATACCAATTTTTACATTTATAGATACCTTCGGGTATGGTTAAGTATTCGTTAATTTTTACTGGAGTTAGGTAGATATCTCCGTCTTTTATATCTACAGGTAATAAAACTATAATTTTACTTCTGGGACTAACGGTGTATGGTTTTGACATTAAGTTGGGTTTAAATATTAATTGAATTTTTACTTTATCGGTTTCAATTAAAGAATTTTGAAAGTCGATTTTTATTTTAAGTTGTTGTATCATTTCGAGGCCAATTAAACCATCGAAATAATTATGAAACTTGAAAACTAAGAATTGAAGAGGTTCACGTGTTTTAAATTCCATTAACCCTTGTATTTCTACTTGTTGATCTATTTCATGAGTATTAAATAATGTCTTGATATTGACTGGTTTTATTTTTGTGATCCGTGAAGGATGTACATACTTGGGGTCGATAAATGATTTGTTACTTCCAGTATCGATTAGCATTTTAAGTTTGGTAGTAGGGTTTAATGATATGTTTATATAGGGTAAGAGAAAAGATTGATGCGAATTTAGATTTATGTATCCGATGGGGGTTCCAAGGCTTCTTGATGAAAATCCTCATCATCGACTTCATTATTTGATTGGATATCCAAACTTGGGTAATAATTATCGTCTTCTTGATAAACGTTAGGATAGTTGAAATAATCTTCCTCGGAATATTCTTCTTGTGGAATTTCTGAGTGAAATAATTCCTGAGAATGGAATCTTGGAGGCCCATTAGTTGGGAATTGATAAGGAGGTCTATATGGGGTTTGTTGAGGAAACCGTGTAGGTTGTTTGTATTTGTCCATGTTAGACGTGGTATCCATGGGTTCGGGTTTTGTTTGATAATTGTTACTAATATTTGGTTTGTTGTTGGTTTGTTGGTAATATTTCGGTTTTTCCTTACTAAAATTATTTGAAAAATTTCTTTGAGGATTGAAATTTTGGCTAGGGAATGGTTGGAATGGTTTATAGGTAGGGGAATTATTAAAAGGTTTGTGGAAATGAGGTTGTTGTAATCGAGGTTGAAATGTTTGTGAAGGATTTCGCTGTGGAATGAAATTTTGATAGATTGGTCTATAAGGAATGGGTTTCCTTAACTGAGGTGGATTATACGAATTATTTTGTTTATTTTTTAAGTATGACATATTTTGTTCCTTTACACAATTTGTAAAGGCATCTGTTAAGTTTTCGGGCTGCATTGCCCTAATCATTGATCCCAATGGTTCTTTTAACCCTGACAGAAATGTACTTAAACACATTTCTTCATATAAGATTTTCTTGGCCATTATTACCGAACTATTGGTTTCGTTGAGTTTAATGTGATTGATTATTGTGCTTTGAATGTCAATAATCTTTGAGAAGTATTTTTCGACCGTGTCACTTCCCTGACTTAAACTATACAAGTCTTTCACCAGACTTGTCTCATTACGTTTATCTGCGTAGTGAGTTATTAAGTTGTCTCGAATAGCTTCCCATTCGAGAGGAGTACCATACATGTTTAAAATTTCATTGGCTTCACCAACGATTTTGTTACGGATTGCTCTTAGGAATATTTTTGAGCATGGCTCACCATCTATATCATTACATAAGCTAAGGATTTCTTGAATATTTTCAATAAAATCGAAAAGTGTATGTCTATTACCATCAAAACGAGGTAAATCTTTAATAGCATCAGGGATTCTGAGGCAATTATATAGGCTTGGGCTCACTTTACTTAAATCTTCGCAAGACATCTTACAAATTTCAGGTAAATTATTTAATTGTTTATTAATTTCTAATTTGTCTAACTTTAAAACTTTATCAATATTTAATTCTTTATTTACTTTAAATTCTTTAATATTTCTTAATTCACTTATTTTAAATTTTAATTCTTTATTTAATTTTCTTTCAATATTTATTTCTTTATTTGATTTTTCTTCAATATTTATTTCTTTATCTATTTTCAAATTACTTATTTTTTCTATGATCTTATCTATTTCTATACCTAATTTAGATTTTGTACCATAAACCGTGGTACTGTGAGAACTATTAACCACACTATTGTTTGTAATTTGGGGATTATTTTTCTTGAACATGTAAAAAAAATACGTGTACTCACCATCCAATTAACAACAGGACCAGCTCCATATGCGTAGGTGTGCGGCTCAGCAATTCGTGATTAAAATGTTGTTCGTCGATAAACCGTCGATTCACTTTCACTTTTCACTTATTGTCAATAGTTTTTATATATATATTTTTTTTTTTCTCTGACACTTTCACTAGCACTGATAAACCGTCAGTGTGGATTTCTCCCGAATAATGCACTTGAATAAAAAAAAAATGTTTTTAACTATTTCTGAACGCACTTGAATATTAAAAAATATCCGCTGCCAACTGCGCCAATTACGTTTTTGTAGTTGTGGTGTTTTTTAAAAAAAAGAAATCACTTTTTTTTAAAATTTACTTGATTTAAAATTTTTTTTCACTTAATGATTTTATTAATTTTATTCACTTTTAAAAAACGTAATAAATTTATATTATACGTATTGGAGTTATCTGGTTAAGGTATAAAATAGTTCTAACCCGATTGTATCTTAATTATGAGTTTATATAATGCAAAAGAATAAAGAAAATAATCTACGTTAACTAACACAAGTGTGTAAAAGAAAATATTATGATATATGAAATCATAATATGATAAAGTATATATCTACGTTAAAATAACACAAGTGTTCAATTTGATTTGAAAGCAAAAATTGATATCGCAAAATATTCTTTATGAGAATATTTTGTAAACAAAAATTGAAAGCAAAAATTTGATGACCCAAAATATTCTTTATGAGAATATTTTGTAAACAGAAAAATGATTACATTGTTTTACATTGTTGCATTGTTTTATTTAACAGTTGCAGAGGTTTGTGTTGGTGAAGAAGCGGGTGAAGGCGTAAGACGTAACTCGCGCACAAATTTTGCCACACGTAAAATTCAATAATAACCGCGAAACTATATACTATATAAAAGCACTTCATTTAAAAGCTTTCCCATAAGTTTTTAATTATTCACCACCATTTTACATTATGTTTGCATAAATTAAAATAAAATTAAAAAAACCAAACTTTTTCTTTCTATTTTATGTATGCAGCTTTTTGACTGTCGTTATGTAACAACAACAAGTGGAATGTTCGAAGCAATTTGTAACCACATAAAATATGCAACAAACAAGGGAAATTTAAGGTAAATAAAGAAAAACGCTTTTCCAACCAAAATTTTACTTTTCCACTCTAACGCATTTTGATTTAAGAAATTGATAGTTTTGACATTTAAGAGAGGTGTGGGTTGGGGTAAAAGTTTGGTTGATAGTTAAATATACAAGTCATTAAAATTATTCTGCATTTTTACTTTACACACGATATTATTTCAGGTCTGCAATCACAATATTTCCACAGCGAACCGATGGCCGACATGACTTTCGAATTTGGAATCCTCAACTAATATCGTACGGTGGCTATCGTAATAATGATGGCACCATAACCGGTGATCCAATGAACGTTGAAATAACGGATATTTGTTTGAAGCTGGGATGGAAGGCGAAACGTACCGAATGGGATATATTACCGCTCGTTTTGTCCGCCAATGGACATGATCCCGACTATTTCGATTATCCACCCGACTTAATAGTGGAAGTGCCACTTGAACATCCAACCTATAAATGGTTTACTGATTTTAAATTACGATGGTATGCTTTACCGGCCGTATCCAATATGCTTTTTGATTGTGGTGGTATACAATTTACGGCAACCGCATTTAGTGGTTGGTACATGGCAACGGAAATAGGATGTCGTAATTTAGGCGACACGAATCGACGAAATTTAGTTGAAGTAAATATACATTTTAATCCGGATTTTGTATGGAAATTTAATTTTTTTCCCATTTCTATTTTTATATATAGCCTGTTGCATTAAAAATGGGATTAGATACACGAACAACAACTTCATTGTGGAAGGATAAGGCACTTGTTGAAATGAATATAGCTGTGCTGTACTCGTTCCAAAGTAAAAACATAACAATTGTTGATCATCATACGGCGAGTGAAAGTTTTATGAAACATTTTGAAAACGAGACAAAATTGAGAAATGGATGCCCCGCCGATTGGGTATGGATTGTACCACCAATGTCGAGTTCGTTGACTCCTGTTTTTCATCAGGAAATGGCTTTATACTTTTTAAAGCCATCATTCGAATATCAGGTAATTTAATATATATTGTATTTTTTATCCAATTCCCATGAAATGATACAAAGCGTTATCCTAATTCGTTTTTATCGAAAGTATTTCCCTTCATTTATTCCGCCATTGACTCAAATTTTTTATTTTTTACAAAATATTTTCAAAATGTATTTTCCTTATAAATTGACACTTTTTGACTAGTAAAACACTGCAATTATTAATAATATCGGTGTCCTCTAAACTAGGCCATCCAGCAATTGCACAATCCGTTTGTTCATAGCTAACATTTATTTGATATTGCCGATTTGGTTCGAGACGTAAACGAGCTTGAAATTTTATCGGAAAAGTGTCCTGGTCGCTTAAGTATATTTTCGTTGCAACACAAGTTTTTACATCACCATTCTCGTCCAATAACGATACACGACATATTCGATCCAATTGGGTAGCACCAATCCAAATCCCGACAATTTCTACCTGTTCCCTAGTATTAAACACCGTATTGAATATTTGATCACCCTGCAAATAGTTGTACACAGCCGTTGGTTTAGTTCGTTTTGTTAACGGTTCCATTGTGAAGTCAAAATTATTTTCGCCTGGTTGTTTCGTTACGATATGTAGGAGTGCCTTCACTTCGACTTCTTCAAAAAAACGTGGATATAATTTTATAAAACCGTTAACTTGCTCCACCGACATTGAAGTGAATTTAAAATTTTTGACATGTTCACCAAAATATTTTCGTATTTCACGATCATCACCATCCATACATTTATTTTGTGCCCACTTCATAACAGCAACGATGACATCTTGTAAATTCACTTCGCTGGACACCACGCTAATATTCATTATCTCGATCACTGATTTAAAACTCAACGTGTAAAATTGTTCGTAATCTAAACGAAATTGAAATAATTCGATGATCGCACATTTAAGGTGTTCACTCATAAAACGATAATTTAGGTTAACAAAAAAATCGAAATGTTCGAGCGTGTTGCGAGGCCGAGTGTTACGGTATATATAGGCAAGTAAATTTTGTTCCAAAATCAGCGTTTCATACTTTAAAGCCAGATTGAATAAATCAAAACAATTATCGTAGTTTATCAGGTGAACGTCTTCGGTGTACAAAAATTGTATAAAACTTTGCACATTATCGTAATGCATACCAAGCAATGGAATCAATTTCTTCTCGTTATGCGTTGAAGCGAATAGCGTCTCAAATACCGTACTAGTGAGCGATAAAACTAAACTATGGCCATAAATTGAACGATCGTCATCCATTAGAAATTGTACGTCCGATAATTTTTCATTATTGAATAGTTCGATGAATTTATCACTGCCCGATTCAAACACTTTACAATCTTTGTCGATCACGTCCATAACACACGAATATTTCAACAAGACTAAAAATATTTTATTGCGACTATACATTAATCGTGAATTTTTTATTTTAGTCGATTAAGTCATGTGATTGTGATGAAAATGGCCGTCATCGTTTTTAACTGTCGTTTTGGGTGTCGTTTTTAGAGTTTACGTTTCTAATCGTTTTATTAAGTACACGTACGCGTTTTTATCAATCTTTTGTAAAATTTTGATATAACGTATCGTTTCGTTGGTTGTTTCATATCATTACCTATATGGTGACTTTGAACTTAAATTTGTCATTTTGCGGATTCCACATAAGACCTAACGTTTTTATCGATTCATGTTCCTTACTTATGATGGTTGGTTTGGTTTCCCTTAGTTGGTCCGGTATACCTTTCATAACCGCGTTGTTATTCGATGATCTAAATGGTATCTGCACGTATATTTCTTTTTCATCTAAAGCAAGCTGTCTAACGGTCCTTATGGCCAGGTATGGCGCAAAAGTTGTACCGTATGTTACTGTTCATAATTAGTACTCTATATGATTTGCGATTGTGGATCTTCTTTTGTAGCAATCTTGCTATGAACTGCTTCCTGCTATTTCCTAACCTGAAATCGTGGTATGGTGATTTCATACCTTCTATCTGTTAACCGACTAAAAGTCTCTTTAAACGATATTTCGCACGATTCTTCGTCTTCTGAGTACTTTTGCTCATTTCTTCAATTTCCAGAACTTTCGATGTTCCAAATTAAAATCATTTCGAGATGCCATAGTCATTAACACCGAATTTGACATTGGTTGTGTCTGCGTCATTTCCAAAAGGATCCATCCTAGCTCCGTTTTTTTAACAACTGGATGGACTGGCGAGGTCTTAACTACTCCTTCCTTTAAAATATTTGCATAAATATCTGCACCTAGAATCATGTCGATAGGTGCAGGTGTCTCGAAATTTGGATCTGCCAGTATTAGCTCCTTCCACGTGTTGTTATTGAAACCTGTTAATTTAACACACCACAAATATTCATACTTTATATATATCAAACATAAATATTAATATGATTTATGCGATGTATAAGCATAAAAAATGGTCAGGTAATTTTCCAAAACATATTATGTTGAATTAATTAAAAGTACGCGATCAGCAAATTTACTTGTTAGTTATTAGTGTAATTATGACCATTTGTGTGTATATAAACAAGTTTTTTATGATAAATAAATCAGATTCAATTAAACAGCCAAGAGTTTAAAATCTCACTAATTACACAGCTTATAATCGTGTTAACTAGTTTTAGGTCTTGATTCACCATAATCAATCATTACAGTGAATCATTACATTGGTCCTTCGAGCCGGATTAACATCTTCCGGCAATTTATTTAGAAATAGTGAAAAGCCCCCACCCGTGGTAAGCGCACTATTCCCTAAATAAAACCTACCCGTAAATAAAAAAAAACATCAATTCGGAACATCAGGCATTGTCTAGGCTAAAACATAGACATAACGAAAGTAAAATTTGGCGCTATAGTCGTTAACAACATCACGACCGAACATCATCTAATCCCGTCGCGCTATAGCCGCATAATATTATACAGTCATCGTATAACGAAGAACATCCATTAGACGAAATAACATCTAGTCGAGACCATCAATGGACGCATTTCTGCAAAGTCAGTCGGACGTTAGTGAAGAGCTGCTTCAACAAATCTCAAAAATAAAGCGCGATGACGGCCAACCAATCACCAGGAGCTTCTACGACACTCTGAAGAGAAATATAGAAGTACAGTATGCACAATATTGCGACAACGATTAACAGATTGTTGAACTTGGAACATTATCCAAAACCCATCCCTATTTGGACGAGCGCCAGGAAATAAAACGGGCGTACACAAAAGCGATGAGCGACATCCACGATCGTGAAGAGTCCATGCGCCGGCTTGATGCAGCACTAAAAACATTTACGGAACCTTTGCAGCAGCCCAAACATCAAGGTTTAAGTGATTACATATCAACAGAGGAGGGTCCAACCCCGGTACAAAAACTGCTCCGCCAACAAGACATCGGAATGCGTTTAATGTATCGAAAAATGGACTAAATTAGTTTAAAACTTACATCAAGAGAGTTCTCAGACGAGAACCTCAAATTAAAAACTACTCAACTAAACTTCGAGATCAAGGAAATAGATCGGCTACACCGAAGTATCCTCATGGAAATCAACGAGGAAGATCAATATAAATACTTCACCGACGATTGCTACGGGATTATAACATCTGAAGAAGAGTCCCTAGTAATCAAAATGGAGCAAGAACGAACTAAGCAATCCATGTCAACAGCACCCGTAAACCTGTCAAAGGTGGAAATACCCACGTTTCACGGCAAATACGAAAATTGGTACGCGTTTAATGACATCTTCACCCGGCTGATACATCAAAATACTCAACTTTCAAACACATTAAAGTTGACGTATTTAAAATCACATCTCCAACAACAAGCGGCACAATTAATCGCTAATCTACCAACCATTGGAGAAAATTACGAGGCAGCGTGGCAAATCTTACATACGAGGTACAATAACAAGCAATTGTTGGCCTCGTCGTATTTCAACGTGATAACCTCGCTGCACAATATACAACATCCATCAGCCGCGAGTATCAGAAACCTGCATGATACCATCATCGAGATGCTGCACAACATCAAAAATCTTCAGTTGGAAAACCCATTTGAAGCGATCATCGCGCATCTTGTAATGCAGAAGGTAGACTTCGACACTTTGGAGCGGTTTGAAAATAATCTCGATTGCCCACGTGAAGTACCACTATTAAAGAACTGATTAGAGTTCTTATTGAGAAGGTTTCAAGCGTTGGAAGCTTCCGGATTAAACAAACCATTAATCTCACGGGCAGCCAAACCTGAGTACAAGGCCCAACGGAAAGTACTCATAAATACAGAGAACGGCTATCAGAGGCCGATTACCCTAAAATCTACAACCGCATGTTCTTATTGCCAAGAACACGGGCATCTCATCACGCAGTGTCACCACTTTCGCAACATGACCTATTGCCACTCAAACTCTCTAAGAAATGGGATCAGCTAAAGAATGATTTAAATGAAAGTCAAGCCATTCAGATACCACGATACCTTAATTATGCCACGAACAACTGCAGTATTGAGCTACACGGATTTTGTGATGCCTCCGAAATTCGAATCCGCTTACGCGACCGTAGTATACAGTAAAATTATCGTAAACAACCAAGTAACCAGCCGGCTACTAACGGCATAACCTAAAGTGGCTCCAGTGAAGTCCAAACTAAACATTCCCCGCCTAGAGCTAAGTGGAGCATTGTTGTTAAGCCGACTAGTACAACAAGTAACCAAAGCCCTAGACATAAACATCACCAACATAACCTTATGGACCGATTCCATGATCACACTGGCATGGATTCAAAAACCTCCTTCCACGTGGAAACCGTTTGTCGCAAATCGGGCTGCAGAGATTTAAACCATCAGCAACATCCAATCATGGAAACATATTCGGTCGGAAGATAATCCCGCAGACTGCGCATCTCGAGGTGTGACCGCAAAAAAAATGAGGTCACTGGACAATTGGTGGAACGGACCCAGTTTCCTGCTGAACAAAGAACCATATGAAGGGGAGCAGATTTCTGAGACATCAGAAGAGAGCACATTCAGTTCACATCTTCAAATACTAACTAGTCAATTAGTAATCAATAATTATTCATCTTTCAACAAACTCATCCGAATAACAGTCTACATATTAAGATGGCGGACCAAACATCGAGGACTAATACAACAAGAAGAGTGGGATTACGCATTACTACGTTTAGTTCAAATAGTTCAGCAAGTGGCGTTCGCCGAAGAATATTCATTGCTAAGCAGAAACCAGCCACTTAATAAGCACTGCAAGCTTCAGTCATTATACCCATTCCTGGATGAAACCAACGTAATTCGGGTAGAGGGCAGACTAGAAAATTCAAAGCTCCCGTATGAAGAACGAAATCCAGTTAAAATCCCATATAAGGGACACTTTACCGACTTGGTCCTGGGATTGGGGCCATCGTCAAACATTACATGGGAGTAATTCTCTGACTTTGGCATATACTCGCAAACGGTTCTGGATCATCAGAGGGGTTCAAGCAGTCAAGCAACACGCGCACCATTGCATCCGATGCCATCGATTCAAGGTTAAAACCTCGGAACAGCTCATAGGAAATTTGCCTGCTCCTCGAGTGACGGTTACTCGACCATTCACATGTACTGGAGTGGACTATGCAGGACCCATTAACGTACGAATGAGTAAAGGCCGTGGAAACAAATCCTACAAGGGGTATATTTGCATCTTCATTTGCCTCAGTACCAAAGCTATCCACATCGAAGTAGCATCGGATTTAACCACGGAAGCATTCGTAAGCGCCTTTAGATGATTCACTGCACGGCAAGGCATCGTCGCCCATGTATACAGCGATAATAGAACCAACTTTGTCGGAGCTAGTAAACTATTGCAGCCCATAACTTGGCATTTTATTCCTCCTTCAGCACCACACTTCGGGGGATTGTGGGAAGCAGAATTGAAATCCATCAAAACTCACCTTAAAAAACGTGTCGGTGATACGAGATTAACATTCGAAGAATTGACAACTTTACTTAATCAGATGGAAGCATGCCTAAATTCCAGGCCACTCTGTCCATTAACCGAGGATCCAAAATCCCTAGAGGTATTAACACCAAGACATTTCTTAATTGGAAATGCACTTACAGCTCCTCCCGAAAAAGAACACCTAGATGCCCCAAAAAATGGCTCATCTCGATGGAGGGCGGTACAGAACATGCGATCGCAGTTTTGGAAAAAGTGGACGACGGATTACTTACATCGTCTACAGCAGCGGCCCAAATGGCGAAAGGAATCAAAAATCATCGACAAAGGGGACATTGTCTTATTACGAGATGAACTGTTACCCCCGACCAGATGGAAGTTAGGCCGAGTGCTAGAATTACATCCCGGCAAGGATGGACTAAACCGCGTCGTAACTGTGAATACCAAAATTAACAGGAATAAAGAACAAGAATAGGAAAGGCTTTTTTAAGTTTGGGCGCCATCTATAACGGTTGCGAGGAATGTGTGTTTCTCTCCCGTTATTCGAAATTATCGATTCAGAGGCATCAGAACGGTCGTATTTTGCCGGCTAGGACTCGACGATATGTTCGTGGGGCTTTTGATGCATCTGGATGTATAATTTCGAATAACGGGAGAGAAACACTCATTTCTCGCAATCGATATAGGTTCAATCGTAGTTCTCACATCTTTTTAATCTTTTATCATGATATTAAAATTCATGGCAACAAAAACAAAATCTGATCCAGCATTTTGAATAAGCTACGGATAATTAAACCAAACCAAAGATAAGGACTCATTTTACACTAAATTTGGACGATCTGATGAGAACCGTACTGAAGGACGCCGTCAGGATCAGCAACACATTAAATTGTTTTATATGTAAAAATACCGAGCAATTGACGCAGTGGTAAAAGCTGCGGTATGTAGGTCGTGACGTACTGGGTCCAACGGGGGAGTTAAAAAAGGGATTATTTTTTATCATTTTATTGATTGGTGATGACGATGAACACAACTACGATAAGCCAATTTAAATGATCGTACAGCCGTGATGTTTCTCGTACTCGAAAATTAACGTGTATGCCTTTATATCTCATTGTAGGCTTACAATTTTAAGTTCGATTGGTCCATCAAAACTCACTACTGATGTATGTATTTCTTGGTGGTTGCTGGGCTAATGACGAGAGTAACTCTTGTTAGTTTGAGCTAAACTTGTCTAATGTAAAGCCCGCAGTGCTGAGAATATTACGTATATTATTGGCTAATATCCTGTGTTAACAGCCTGTGAACATTTGGTGATTAAGTCTAATCTCAGCTGCTGGAGGGCGTGCTTCGGTTAGAAAAGAACAGCCAATGTTCCATAATATACGTGCTGTTGTATTATTTGGTTTTACCATTGTATGGTGCGGCAAGTTAAGTGCTCAGAGTCATAGGTCTGGACGGTAGCTCTTCCAGCTCTAAAAACTTATGTAAAATTGGAACGATGTTGAACTCAATTTATAATGTTGTCCTGGGAGCTGTTTATGTAGTAGAATTATAAAGAATTGATTTGCTCCCAAAATCAATATCACGACATTATGCTCAAAAGGATCGGCAATTTGTATTAATTTAGCTCGATCCAGCTGCTGACAACTTAATGCTTATGCTCGGCAGCTTTGATATTAATTTGTCCAAAAAGAACACCTTGACCTCTATGACTAAGTTGACAATTATAAAAATGAGCATATTGCCATTACTGCCATGCGCGTGGAGAGCGCTAGCGTTTGGTTTTCAGTTTGGCTGCGTTTACTCCTGCGCGTGTTTAATTTCTTTTTAAAGTTGCGTTCTCGTTGGGTTCTCGAGGTGGATAAAGAGAAATATGATGCTTCTTTTTACATATAAAACATCGCCTACTTGATGGACAGTTGCTATATCTTGTACTGCAAGCACTCGAGTTTCATAATCTTGTGTCTTCAGAGGTATCATAATATAAATACGCATAGTATTACCATCATAAGAAAAAAACAGTTGACATTTTCGGAACCAGACAAAGTTCGTCTACGTAGAAATTGCTTAAAATATACTGCAAAATTTTTCATCTTCAATATCAAGGCCCAATTTTTGGAAATATGCGGAATAGGTTAGCCCAAATGTGACTGTTAATTGATATTGTTAAATCTGTTAATCGAGATTTTTAGGCCATAAAAGTCGCTGATAATGTAAGTCAGAGTGATGGTTAAATCGTTCGCTCAATCATCAGGATTTCCTTCAGAGAAGCTTCTCTGGTTGTCTTGGCTGAACCATCGAACACTATTTACACTACTACTTTTATCTGTAGCATGTATCCTACTTCTATGTAGTCCCTGATTTGTTCGAAGCATTTGACTATAAATAACCAACTATCGCCAATCTTTTCGCCTTTCAACTATATTGTCGTAAAACGCCTCACATTCCTCATTTGCTGGTGAAAGCAACTTTGCTTGAGGTAAGTATTTAATTTCCCAAAATCATCGCAATGTTTTACTAATGGTTAGAACCATTTACGTTTCCGATAATTGCAGACAATTTGTCGTCAGCCCCAATTATTATGTCTTTAGAGGCTAGTTTACTGAATTATAGGTCTGCTAATTGTACATCTCCGATTTGTTGAACATCTCTTATGTCGATTTTACATCCTGGTATTTTCTGTGGTAGCTTTTTTAAGTTTAAAGCACCGATTTCTATAGGTACTTTAGGTTTATACAATTTGATCCAATTGGAATGACCCAATTTTTGATGGTCTTTATTATTGTACCAAGCAAAGTGTGAAGAAAATGGCTGCATTCACACATCTCAAAGGCTTTATAACTTGTGCATGGGGTATGAGTGTCTTGTCGTTTTCCATCGCCTCTAATGACTGGAATATACTTTTAAGAAAAATAAAAAAGTCTTCTAGTTTGGAGACTCCTTTCGAATTTTCCAGCGATGCTTCATATAAACGTAAGGAATCTGGATCCAGTTTTTTCGTTAATATAAAGACCATACGAATTTTGTTAAATATAGAAGTCATATTGTGCTGCTGAAAGTTATGTAGCAAATATTTTGCAGTAGCATACTAAGTTTATCCTGTTGCTGTTAGCAGTATTTATAAGGACAGCAGTGAATTAAAATATATATTTGCAGTTCTCTTCCTAGTTCTCTTCTGTAGTTGATATGTTGTGCTGCTCCTTTTTGAATTTTTACTCGCTTTTCCACGTCATTTTTACTGCGCTGTTTGCTTTTTCCTCCTCCGCATGGTTATTGATGGTTTATGTTGATGGATCCGGAATTTCCGATAATATTAATGCAAGCGTTACCATTTTTTTTCTCAATTTTGATAGGCTATAACAATCATGAATTTTCTGGATTCTGGCAATTTTTTATTTGTGGCATAATTTTTTCAGTTTTGGTTGGCTAACCATCATGCATTTTCTGGATTCTGACAATTTTTAAATTGTTGCATAATTTTCTCAGTTTTGGTTGGCTAACTATCATGCATTTTTGGATTTTGGCAATTTTTATTTTGTGGCATAACTTTCTCAGTTTTGATCGGCTAACCATCATAAATTTTCTGGACTCTGGCAATTTCCAATTTGTGGCATAATTTTCTCAGTTTTGGTTGGCTAATCATCATGCATTTTCTGGATTCTGGCAATTTTTGATTTGTGGCATAATTTCCTCAGTTTTGGTTGGCTAACTATCATGCATTTTCTAGATTCTGGCAATTTTTATTTTGTGGCATAATTTTCTCAATTTTGGTTGGCTAACTATCATGCATTTTCTGGATTTTGGCAATTTTTGATTCGTGGCATAATTTTCTCAGTTTTGGTTGGCTAACCATCATCATGCATTTTCTGGATTCTGGTAATTTTTTATTTATGGCATAATTTTTTCAGTTTTGGTTGGCTAACCATCATGCATTTTCTGGATTCTGACAATTTTTAAATTGTTGCATAATTTTCTCAGTTTTGGTTGGCTAACTATCATGCATTTTTTGGATTTTGGCAATTTTTATTTTGTGGCATAACTTTCTCAGTTTTGATCGGCTAACCATCATAAATTTTCTGGACTCTGGCAATTTCCAATTTGTGGCATAATTTTCTCAGTTTTGGTTGGCTAATCATCATGCATTTTTTGGATTCTGGCAATTTTTGATTTGTGGCATAATTTCCTCAGTTTTGGTTGGCTAACTATCATGCATTTTCTAGATTCTGGCAATTTTTGATTTGTGGCATAATTTCCTCAGTTTTGGTTGGCTTACCATCATGCATTTTCTCGATTCGGGCAATTTTTGATTTGTGGCATAATTTTCTCAGCTTTGGTTGCCTAACCATCATGCATTTTCTGGATTCGGGCAATTTTTGATTTGTGGCATAATTTCCTCAGTTTTGGTTGGCTTACCATCATGCATTTTCTCGATTCGGGCAAATTTTGATTTGTGGCATAATTTTCTCAGTTTTGGTCGGCTTACCATCATCATGCATTTTGTGGATTCTGACAATTTTTGATTTGTGGCATTATCTTCTCAGTTTTAATAGGGTAACCATCATGCATTTTCTGGACTTTGGCAATTTCCGATTTTCAGTTTTGGTTGGCTAACCATCATGCATTTTCTGGACTTTGGCAGTTTTCGATTTGTGGCATAACGTTCCCAGTTTTGATAGGCTAACCATCATGCATTTTCTGGATTCTGCCAATTTTTAAATTGCGGCATCATTTTCTCAGTAATAAAATTACTTTGTACTTTTGTATTTTGTGATCTTCCTACCACAGTTTTAGACAATGTGACTTAATCTGTAGTCGTACATACAATGCATTTACTCAAACATTTTTAACATTTAATAACTTAACTTTTTCATTTTTTTTAGGAGCAAGCATGGAAAACTCATATCTGGAAAAAAGGACGCGATTCGGCCAAAACTAAAAAACCACGACGTAAATTTCATTTCAAACAAATCGCACGGGCCGTTAAATTTACATCAAAACTGTTCGGTCGTGCATTGTCACGTCGCATAAAAGCTACCGTACTCTATGCCACGGAAACAGGAAAATCGGAACAATATGCCAAACAATTGGGCGAACTATTAAGTCATGCCTTTAACGCACAAGTATACTGTATGAGCGACTATGATATATCATCGATTGAACATGAAGCCCTTCTATTTGTGGTTGCGTCAACATTTGGTAATGGTGATCCACCGGAAAATGGTGAAGTAAGTTTTTTTTTTTTGTTGATTTTAATTGGATTAAATTGAAAAAGATAAAAAATACAAAATTTGGCAACAAATTGATTTTCGAAATTATATTGTTCTGCTTTATGTTTAAAATTTTGCATACACAAATTCCATCCTCGTATATACCATCCTCGTATACATATTGAATTATTCATATATGTGAAATTTAAGAAAACAGATTAAATTTTAGTGTTGTTGTGTTGTGTACACATCATCGTACCGAATGGTATGGAAATAGGTAGAGGAATTCTAGATTTTATTGTTGAGCACAATTGTTATGGTTTACCCGTATATATCGATAGTTTATGTTTCTAATAGAAAATATACAAAATTAAAAAAAACTGCGGAAAATATCAAAATAATTCACCACAAAGAGCAGGATCAAAAATGATATTTTATGAATCAAAACTAAATGTTTCCACATCTGGAATTATAACAAAAAATGTATACTCGGTCGATTCTAATCAAATCAATTTTTATTTTTTATGAAATATGTCAGCGCTGTTCAAGTAAATAGTTACGCGCCAAAGTATGTTTCCTAGCCATTTTTATTTGTTTTACACCCATAACTGGACCTCAATCGAATAGCACGTAAACAGCACTGACATCGTGAATTCTATGAAAGGCAACAATAACAGCATAATATAAATTCTAAGCCATACAAACAATAAACTATACTCGAGCGTATATGCTACAATAGCATCTGTGTCCGTAGGTATCTTTTCGATGCTGCTGTGCCAATAAAAAACATTATACAGTAAATACAGTTTTAACATCTTGTAGTCAATATTTATTGATTTATAGCTTTTATGTCCATATTAAAGCTTCAAATAGCCAAATGGTACTTGAAAATAATTTAAATTTTTTTTTATTTAAAGAGTTTCGCCCAAGATTTATATGCCATGAAGCTGCAGGAAAGTGGAGAATTGCTCAACAACAAAATTCTTAGGTAAGCACTTTTTTTTAGTTATTAAAATTTAACTTATTGAAAATTTGTTATATGTCGGTGAAATTAGGAAATCGATTAGACAGATCTAACGAATTTGTTAAATTCTAAAAGTTCGCTTTATTCAAATTTACTCTCTATACTTACTGATCTAAGGACCATGTTAAAGTATTCTAGTTTATCTGGCTCAACTCCACTTGAGGCCCAGTCAACTGGGTTCTCTTGTGATTAAACATGTATCCACTGTTACCAATTCATATACTCCTAAGTATTTAATCAGTCCTGTTTAGAAAGCCAATCTAGATCTATTATAGAGTCTGTCCAAGAAGAAATTTCTAATATTATGATTTGTCCTATAGTTTAGCTAAAGGTTTTACGTAGCTTTAGCCATTTTGTTGATAAATTAAAAGTAAGTCGACTGTCCCAGCCTAAGTTCTGTGTCCATAGGGCTTGATAAAACATTTTTATTTAGATTGTAATTGGAGCCAGCCATCCCAATGGGTCATTTCGGAATAAAATATATCCCAGTATATTAATTGAATCGGATTCGTCGTACATTAATTGAATCGGATTCTATAGTACTTGTTCGATCAATAATCAATTTTTTAGTGACGTTTATTTTGGTTTTTATAATCTTCTAGCATCGTACAATCATCTTTCAAGGCAGCCGTTCAATGAGTATTTTGTATCTTTCTTCACTGTGCTAGTTTTGTGCTTAAGTTTTTCATAATATTAGGATGTGGTAAGTAATAGCCCTTATGGTTTGCTTCATTTTCTTTTGTTGGTTTCATGAACTCCAGTTGACAATATTTCGCTAGAAACTTTCTATACTTGGCTGCAAATTCAAGATCTTGATTAAATTTTCTATCCATGGCATACATTATTTGGACAGCTGTACGAAACGAATCGTCTATGTTGGATGTAGATAATTTGAATAGTTAGCCGTATGAATAATCTCACCTGATATACCATATACCCGTTTGGTGCTTGCGAAATAGTATTTAGAAAAATTTTATTCCACCGACAAACTGCGATGCTTTACAAGAACCAATTTCTCAGAATTTGTTTAATAAATCATCTAGATTTACTTCTGCTGACTGGTAGCAATTGCAATAGCTCGCTGTGATTTTAGTATCCTGGATTGCTCTACAACTACTTGCCCTAACATCGTTTTCTACACACATAGGTCGTGCGTGATTTTCACCTAGCTGTAACGTGCAGTGCACGTCTTTCTGATATAAATTATCTTTGCGAGCCTGAATCTAGCAACACACGACGTTGGTTTTGTTTAAATTAACCAGCTACATTTACCAAGGCGATTGATGACAATGAACTGCTTCGATATCTGGTAGTAGATGAACTGATATCTGCTGAATTTGATTGAAGACTGAATATCAATGTTGCGGAAGTTGTTGTGAGATTTTCGTATAAAAAACTATGATGCTTCCTATTACCGAACTTTCATCGGAACTTGGATTTTCAATTAAGAATGACATGGGTGTCTTTCCAGTCATTTTTATTAAGATTTTTTCATTCAGCTATAGTGGCATTTTATTGATCAGTTGTTTCAGTTTGGCACATACTGAATAAAACGAGATGGCCAGACTTTTAATATTAGATTTGGCATTATTTGATGGTGGAATCGATCGTTTTGCTGCACCCTGTTGAGACTTGAGTGTATCAATTTTTTTTGCAAGTAAATCGAAGAATCATTGGAGATTTGGTGAGTACAGATCTGTTGATGCCATAGACTCATAGATTGTAATGGTATCATCATCAAGTTTGTTGACCAAAAAATATATTAACCGTGCAATACTCTCTTGATTGGTTTTTCGGCTATATCGATCATAAAATATGAAAGATAATTGAAATATGGCCAAATACCCATTGGTTGAATCTTTTCCGTGTATGTTATGATGCACAAAAAAACTACCAACAAAATCGAATCCCGCACGTTGTAAAACGATAACGCACATGTGCACGGTTAGTTGATAAACTCCACATCAGCCTAAAATGATGGTTGGATCAGACCAGTAACTCACAAATGGCGAGGTTTAAGATTTAAATAACATTTGCTGTCAGTTTCGCTACAAGTAGAGCCGCACAAAGTTCGAAACGTGCGGTATTGTTGTTTTACTGATGGCAATAACCCGAAATTTTTCACATATTAATTGAACCTAAAAGGCTTTTGTTATTTTGACTCTTTAGGAATATAGCTCCCCCATATACCCTTTCATTGACATCACCAAACCCGTAAATCAAGTACCCTGGCATGTAGTTAATGTGGTCTGACAACTAACTTGGAGGTTGTTGAAAATCAAAAGTTGACTCTGAAAGTTTTGCTTTTATTCCAAATTTGCTTCAGCTACCATGTTTATTGTAATAGATCTTATACAGGGTATTCCATTTGGGACTTTGAGCTTTGAACTTTGACAACTTTGAACTTTCCCTGTGAACGCACCCTAAAACAAAAAACCAAACTGTCCGTGTCAAAACTTTCAGTAAAGACAAAATTTTCATCATGCTGAAGTACACGAACGGACAACGCTTACAAATAATTAAAATTTACTTCAGAAATGCCGAGTCGGTGACTGCAACGTCAAGATTGTTAGTTCCAATTTTTGGTTGTAATTATTGTCCCAGAAGAAAAGCAATTTATAGTCTAGTGAAAAAATTTGAGTTTAAATATTCGCTGCTGGATATTCCCGTGCCAGTGAGCAACGGGTCGGTCGAAGTGCCGAGAATATTGCTGCTGTTCAAGCGTCAGTGGCAAATGTACCAAAACAGTCCATGTCACGGCGTTCTCAAGAATTGGGCATCGCTCAGACCACACTTTTGCATATTTTGCGAGATGATCTTGGCTTGCACCCTTATAAGATCAAGTTAATACAAGAACAAAAGCCACTCGTTGATATGAAGCGACGTTCATTCCGGATTGGGCTCTGAAAATGCTGGAAGAAGATGACCAATTTCATCGGAAAACCATCTTCAGTGAAGAAGCGTATTTTTGGCTAAACGGCTTCGTCCTATGTGCTACAAGAAACACTACTTGTGTGTTGTGGTTTTCATGCTGGTGGTGTCACTGGCATTTGCTTTTTCTTTGATGAAAATGATTGTCACGTTACAGTCGGTGGAGATCGCTACAGAGACATATTGCAATGTTATTTCTTTGGTTTAACAATCGACCTATTGAAATCTAAATTCGATAAACGTGTTATATCCAGAAATGGTCCTGTCAATTGGCCGCCTAGATCGTGTGATTTAACACCTCTCGACTTTTTATAAGGCTACGTAAAATCATTGGTCTGTGCTAATAAGCCGGCGTCGTTAAAAGAGCTCAAAGCCAATATTGAACGAGATATACAGCGGCCGTTTCCGACGAAATGTATAGCCGAGTCATCGAAAATTCGTTTGTTCAACGAACAATTCGTTTGTTCGTTTGCCCGTGGTGGATATATTAACGATGTCGAATTCCATACAAAAATGTTTTGATTGTACTTCAAGCCAATAATAAAATTTTCGAGATATCTCAATTGATTTGCGTTTTACTTTTAAAAAAGATTGTCAAGTGCTTATTGGAAAACCCGGTAGATTACAATGATATTGACATCAAGGTTGCTGACCAGAATATTTAGTTGGTAAATTCTCCATCGTCTGCTGTCTCGTTTTAGCTTGAAACCGGAAACAGATGATGCAATCGTAACACATATTTTTTGCTAGTCTTCGTCCATTAAATAGCGAGTATTCTTGTCCCAGAGCCGCTAGTTAATGTGGTCAGGCAACTAACCTGAAGGTTGTTTAAAAGCGGAAGTTGACTCCGAAAGTCTTGCTATACTTATCCCAATCATGCTTCAGCATCCATGTTTGTTGTAAATAGATATTAGCTTCTGGAATGTTAGGAGATGTGAGCTCTAGTGTGTAAAATGTGCGAGCTATGCCCGACTTGAACATTAAAACGAATTCTAAGTGTCTTGATAAAATCAACATTATCGAGGAGAAGGAATTTTTCACGATGCTCCTGAAAATTGAATCATCGACGACCCATTTTTCTCTGGTACCTACAACATAAAAAAATTGCAACATTTGTAGTTTATTTAATATTCGACCTTTAAATGTCCATAAATTCTAAAAATATTATAGCAGTTGCTGATTTAGAGTAGTTTCCTCAATTTAGAGAGTACAGCACACATCGTCTTTTTAGGATGCCGGAGAATAATTTGTAATCCTGCCTAGTAGGGTATTCTACAGAATTGGCATATTTTTTCCCAAGTGACAATAATTACCAGGTGGCCAATCTGGTGGTCATCAGGAGGTAGACAGCTCAACGAATAATTAGACAGTAGTCACAACATTGTGGTCAGCGAATGAAATCGCTGACTGCGATGTGTTTAATCCAGAGAAAAATTAGAATTAAATAATTACATGCGAGTGGAAAACAACTAGTACCTTTAAGTCATAAGCTGTACTAAATTAATAAATTAGATTTAGTTGTCACCTGAAAGTTTTAAAAAATAACAGTAAAATGACCCACCGACGATACTCGAAAAATTCTAAAATGAATATGATTTACAGAATCAATAAAAAATATTTAACACGAAAACCAAATGAAATGACCGTTAAACTTTCAAAATACGTCATTGTAATTACAAGAAAATATAAGTGAAATCCATTACAACACACACAAAACTCCGGTGAAAATGCCTTCGGTAAAAATTAAATCGTGATGAAAAGCCGGTTGGCAATAGTCTAATCAGTGACAACTCTTAATCCAATTTGAGTCTGCTTCACGCAAGATAATACCAAGCATCACTTCTTAATCGATTAATTCTTTATTTGAAACACTTCCTGCGCAATTTGATTTGACTTGGAAATACTGTCTTTGTTCCGATGTGGTTTTCCAAGTCAGCGTTCTTTCTAAGTGTAGGCCTAAGTATTTAACGTTTTTGTGCTGTGGTCGGACGATATTATTTAATGTTGCTGGTCGACTGGTAACTTTGCGAAGTGTGAACGTAATATGTGCTAATTGACACAGTTGCTGATTTACTGGTTGCACAGTTATATTTCTCATGTAGTTTACGGCAAAATAAATAGCTTTTAATGATTGCTTAAAAACTTGGCGGTAGTAGCGTAAACTTGTGTAAACGTCCTTTATGTCATACTTTATCGAAAGCTTGAGCGATAGCCAGAAATTCTGCAAAACAATAATTTTTTTGTTCCAAACAAGTGAACTTGCAAAAACGTACCGTGTTCTTCTCTTAACTCGAACTGATAATCTGGTATTACTTTTTTTCATCCAGAATTGGAATAAGTTTTTTTAAATAATTTTTTTTTAAAGAGTTTGAAGAGGGTAAACTTACTGAAAATTTAAGTTATTATTTTGATAAAGATTTTGGGCGAATGCTTTCTTCAATAATTTTTTTTAACTTTTCGGCATTTAAATGTGGTTGATTAGATTCCTGAAGTATCTGCTTTATCACATAGTAATTCCTGGGCTCCTATTTGTTAAATACTTTGCTTTAGTGTTCAGCAAATATGCCCGCTTTGGCTACATCACTTTTTCCTAATTTCCATTAGGGAGGTGAATCACAAGGCATGGCACTGTAGGACGTTTCAGTTTGCACTATTTAAGACTTTTTATAGATTTTTATAGTCTATTATTGCGCGTTTTACCATTAGGACCTGTTGAATTTTCTGAGATGGTAATATGATAGACTTTCCATGAAGGGAACTGTTCGGTGCAGTTTAGTTTATGAGACCTGTTAAGTCCCACACTGCATCATTAACTTTGTTATTTGTGTTTAATGGAATATTTAAAGAACACTCTCTGCATATTATGGTCCCGAATCGAGTTCAATTAGTAAGTTGGTTCATCAGAACCCGAATTTTCATCGTTATTAATACCAAAGAGCAATCAGAAGATAGAATAGAGCCTTTACGTAAGATCTAGCGATACTCTTTGTAACCTAGAAGTCTATTAAATAAGGAATCTTCCGCCTATCAGCTGGCAAATATGTTGTACTGCTACTTGATACGTGATTCAGTTGTCCATTACTTTAAACTTTAAACACTAGTTGTGGCTCTCCTTGGTTTTCCAAGTTCCTTATACTCACCTCATCAGTTTACACAGTAAACTCAATCTATTTTATTGCAACTGCGATTCCTTTGGCTCTCTTCAAACTGTCAGTGTAGATGGGTTTATTTTTTGTTTCGAGGGTGGGTACAACTATTCTGTAGCCGTCGATATTTCCTGCTTGTATCCATGTTTCATAAAAATTTAACGCAGTAACTGGTTACGCTGCTGTCAACGCCTTTTTGTCCCATACATGTCGTTTTTGTTGTTTTCATTTTCCATTGCGAGAGCATCAAATCGGGTTTCAGAAATTATTCCAATAGAATTACGCTTTATGCTTTTAACATATTCTGGAAATCTTTTGAATCAATATCTTCTGAGGTTGATGCAATTTGGCTCTTCACAGTCGCATTCTAGTTCGGCACGTTTTTATTACAGTTGTCCATTTTTTAAATGTTAATATTCGCCAAACTAGAATTTTTTGTTAGTGTGACATTATTTTTGTTTTTGCACTTTGTTTATGATGCACTTTGTCTATTCACATGAACAACCACTTTTGGCTGTAATATGGGGGATGATGTTGTTTGTAGGACTGGTCGGTTTGATGTAAGTACTGGTCCAGGTTCACTGTTATTTAATAAACACATGTACGTATCGCTGTCCAAATCCATTTCCAATGTCCAATTATATTGCGTTATTTTTTATTTTATATGTATCACTGTCCTTCATCAAGGTACAATTTTTGACTGACTATGTATCTATATTCTTTCTAGAATATTACATCCAACTATCCCCTTCATTTCTGGAAAGACATCTATCATTGTATTGATGTATTAATTAATTTCCCATTATTATTTGCTACTATTATGTATCATAAATGATAGATGTCTCTCACACAATAAATCAAACAAAAAAAATGTATAAATTTTAAATAATCAGCATAAAATATACACCCCCGCCGTTAACGATCCTTTTGTTAACCGATAGGCAGTTTACATAATTTGACAATTGGACTCTGCAATTTTAAAGACGCGTTTTTCAAGGTCACAGCTCTTACTAACTCGTCTTTGCCCGGATGTATTTGAATTATTTGACCCTATGACCACTTGCTTGTTGGTGTATTGTCTTCTCGAATCAAAACCACGTCACCGACTTTAAAATTAGAATTGACCTTTTGCCATTTGTGGCGTCGCTGCATATTATTTAGATATTCGAGATGGTATCTCCTACAAAAGTTTTGTAGGCGGCTCTAGATCTCTTGCCATCTGGATAGACGATTTTCTGAAATCTTGATGCACTCGTACTGATGCATAAAACACATCCTTTCAACAAATTTCTCGCGTTACTCCACCCGTTGATCACCCAATATTTCTGTCGTATAAGAAATAATGTAAGAGTTGCACCAGCATGAAGATTAGATAAATGTATGTCCCATATCAATCTGGTAGTAAATATTTATATATTTTTTTTACCTCCGATTTACATATTGTAATACATAAGCCATCACTCGGAATATTTTTAATAAACTCCTTCTCGAACAATTTTTCTATCCACGAAATTGGACTACATTCACTGTGTAACATAACAGTTGGTTTATTTGTTTTACTGTACCCCATCACACTTTAATCTACCCGAGATTTTTCTAACGCGTCACTGAGGAGCCTTTTGTTCTTGAACTAGCTATTCTGCGCCCTTCCACCATTGTTCTAGGTCGACCAACTGATCTGAAAATACACCTCTAGAGCCATGATCTGCTGGATTTGTCTTTGACTTTACATGAGCCCATTGCTTTCAGGGAAATTATGCCAATATTTGACTCATTCTATTGGCAATGATCGTTTTCCACCGACCTGGATATGTAAAAAACCATGCCAATGCAATTTTCAAATCTGTCCAGGCAAAATACGCAGCATCAACTTGAAGAGGTTCTTTCACTGCAAATATCAATTTCGTCAGAAGATGATATGCGCAAAATTCTAAACGAGGCGGGGGTAATATCTTAAGTAGTGCCACTTTTGTGTTGGATGTTACCAAGCCGCTGATGGAATTTCCATCTTTCAATATCGTCCGATGATAAATAACCGCACAATAGGCTGCCTGGCTTGCATCTGGAAACCCATGAACTTATACCACGCCATTCAAATTAATGAATCTTGGAATTTTTATACTCTTAAAATGTTGAAATTGGTTCCTTAATCTATAATATTTGTCTTCACATTCACTTGGTAAATCGGAATCCCAATCTACCTTCATAAGCCAAAGTTTCTGAAATTGTATTTTTAGAATTGTAATAGTGAATCATGTTAAATTTTGGTGACGCAAGTGAGCCGTATAACATACCATCTTCGGTTGCAACAGGCGTGTTTCCTGATAAATGGAAACTCTCGAAAATTCACCAATCATCAAATCTGGAAAAAGAGATGATGTTATGTGCAGAATTTACTAGTAAAGTCATTAATGAAGTTGAAAAAGGCCACCAAATAGATGCAGTGTATACAACAGACTTCAGAAAAGCATTTAATTCTATCTGTTGCCAGAAGTCCCTTGACTATTAATTAATTTAATTTTGTTAAATGGTTCACCTCATACTTATCCAATCGTGTGGAATATGTCACATTTGGCAATAAGAAATCTAAAGCAATTACAGATAATTCTGGAGTTCCTCTAGGGTCACATAATGGACCTTAGATATTTCTTGTCTTTATTGACTGCATTACGGAGGTTATTAAAAATGTAGATATATTAATTTGCGCAGATGACATCAAATTTATCCATATCATTAATGAAACTTGCGACAGTATCTTTGCCAAAGCCGACTCGACGTTTTGTTTTGTCAAAAGGTGGACAGGTGAATTCGATGATATTTTTCGTATGTAAAATTCGAACTGGAGTATGCCTGAACTCTCTGGAGTTCAAACTATAAAGTCGACACCAAGAGAATTGAAAGCATTCAGAAAAAATATTTCCTGTTTCTGTTAAAGACAATCAATTGTAGCTATGACTACGGCATTCCATTTCATGAAATCGTTGCGAGATTACAACCACACGGTAAAATATCGAGACTAATTTTAAAACATTTGTTTAAACCACAATAGAATAATAAAACAATTCAATGATAATTCTTAAACTTCAAAAAGTTTAAAACTTATTTAAAACTACAAAGCAATAATTTTAAATAAAAAATTTTAAATTTAACACACAAAAAATTTAAAATTGTCCTTAAGGTTCTCAACACAAAAAAACTTTAACATATTAAAAAATTGAACGCATCGAAGGTGTAATAAACAAAATTTGCATTATTTCTTATAATTCACTAGAACAATGTGATCATACTAAGTATAAAAACCAATTACGAACCATGGCATATCATTATCATAATAGATGATAAAGTTTAGGCTAAGAATCTTAACTAAGAAAATTAATGTAAATATTAACCAATACATTCACTTTAGTCTCCTGATGAGAGAGTGATTTTTTAATTTGTATATCAAATTTAATTTGCATATTCTCATGTGCTCGATCGAAACCAAACTGTTACAATGAAACGAAGCAAATTTCGTCTCTTTTTATTTTAGTCAATTAGGTAACACACCAAATTCAATGGTGGTGGTGGAATACAGGAATGATAGAGCTGTTCAACAAAAACCAATACCTACCTAACTGATCAGATCAATTTACTGACTTTTTATTTTAAATAAAAAAAAAAATTTTATTTGATTACAAACTAAAGAGTTTATATTTTAAACCAACCCTGTTAGATTTGTTAGATTTTAAACACACAGGTTGTTGGCATTACCAGATTCCAGCACCACCTAGTTTATCAAACATAAAATAATTGAACGCATGCATGTGAGCTTCAAGAGCACCAGCTCATCGCATGCGTAAATGTATAGTTTTTATTTACCGTTATCGACTGCTTTGGAATTCAAAACAGCCTTTTTCACCAGTAGCCTTAGAGAAAACCCAAAACTGGGTTCTCCACTGTAAAGCAATCTATAGATTAGGACACACGGTCTCTACTTTTTAACCATCGAATTTTTTGGAGAACAACAAATCCCAAACGATACTCTTTCATGGCTGATACAGTGCTATCAAACGCGCCTGGTTTTTTCACTGGCTGCAATCCTAAACTACGTATCTATAAACATGAGCTCACAAATCTATCTTAGAAACGAAAAGTAATGCCACCTACCTATGAACTGTCAATAAACAAAATCACTGTTGGTGGATTAACGATTTACAGGTTAGTCGAATCGAAAAATTCCTCCCAACCAAAAAATCATCACATTTCGATAACCGAAAAATTCAATTAACCAAATAATCTGTAATCCCTGATTCTACACGATTTAATTTCATCGTATAAATAATTTGACAATCTGTACAAAACTTATATAATATTAAATAGGCTTATCTGCATAACCTACTGTTTCACCCACCGCACCATTTAAATACATCGATTACGCTGTATATACATAGTGGATATAATCGTATGTAAATTTTCGATTTGAATACAACGCACGGTTGGAAAATATACGTAACCATAAAAATACATCAAATAATTTTCCGAATAGATTTTTCCAATAAAATGAACTTGATTTGAAGTGATTTGAATATCAAACCAAGATTATTTGTGCTTCATATTATATAATCGATTTTAATGTTACCCTGTACATATTCATGTTTTTAGTGTTGCTGCATCATCAAAATCATTCATAAAGGCAAATTCACGTAGCGATATGGTACGTGGTGGTTTACAAAACTTTAAAAAAATCGATCGGTTAGATTCGTTAAGAGGTTCAGCCTCTGACAATACTGTAGAGGAAACATTTGGTCCATTATCGAACGTTAGGTGAGTAAAAAAAAAAAATTTATAAACGAATCGAGCACGAGTATCAATAACATGTTTGTCTATATATGTATCTAGATTTGCGGTGTTCGCCCTCGGGTCATCGGCATATCCAAATTTTTGTGCTTTTGGAAAATATCTCGATAATATTTTAGGCGAGCTGGGCGGTGAACGAATAATGCGTCTCGCGATTGGCGATGAAATGTGCGGCCAAGAGCAAGAATTTCGAAAATGGGCACCCGAAGTATTTAAACTGGCTTGCGAAACATTTTGCTTGGACAACGACGATACATTTTCAGATGCTTCGTTTGCACTCGAAAATGATACACTTTCAGTTAACACGATACGATTCACATCGATCAAATCGAATCAAACTCTGGCCCAATCGCTGGAAAAGTATCATAATAAAAAAATTGTGTTGTGCAAACTAAAGAAGCGACCGACAAATTTAAGTACCGAATCGAGTGCGGCCGAACGATCCACAATTCTAGTCGAAATATTATCGAATGAGGTATGCGGTCGAACACAATTTGGTATTTTATCAAAAGTACTATAACCTTTTCTTATTTTATATGTAGATTGAATATGAACCCGGCGACCATGTTGGCATCATTCCTATGAATCGTAAGCAAATTGTGGACGGATTACTATCGAAACTGGTTGGTGTTGACGATCCAGATGAAATCATACAGTTGCAAATATTAAAAGAATATCATACGTCGAACGGGGTTTCAAAGGCATGGGAACCACACGAACGAATTCCACCATGCTCATTGCGTATCCTATTAAGCCAATTTTTAGATATTACCACACCTCCATCCCGTAAATTGTTAACACTACTAGCGACATTTTGTGAAGACAAACTAGATATTGATCGGCTCACTATACTGGCAAATGAATCGTCGGCTTATGAAGATTGGCGTCACTGGAGACTACCTCATTTATTAGAAGTACTCGAAGAATTTCCATCGTGTAAACCACCGGCGTCACTCATCGTTGCCAGTCTTATGCCTTTACAGCCTAGATTCTATTCAATATCGTCGTCTCAACTAATGTTTCGTCACGAAATGCATTTAACCGTTGGTATTGTAAAATATCGGACCGAAGATGATGAGGGGGCCGAACATTATGGCGTATGTTCAAATTATTTAGAGGGGCTTAACGAGAACGATTCAATTTATTTGTTTGTCCGAAATGCACCATTATTCCATGTCCCGGACGACACGTCACGTCCGATAATTATGATTGGGCCGGGCACAGGAATTGCACCATTCCGAGGATTTTGGCAACACTGGCACATGAAAAAGCGTGACTATGGTGAACCGATACCAAAGGCATGGCTCTTATTTGGCTGCCGAAAAATTTATTTGGATTTGTATCGCGAGGAAAAGAATGAAATGTACGAGGCAAAAGTATTGGATCGAGTATTTTTGGCGTTGTCCCGCGACACAAATGTTCCTAAAACTTATGTTCAGGATCTAGCAATTAAGGAGGCGGATTCAATTTATGAATTGATTGTAAAGGAAAATGCACATATTTATGTGTGTGGTGATGTTACAATGGCGGAGCATGTGTATCAAACGTTAAGGTAAGATTATTGAAATTTTTAAAAAAAAAAAGTTAAATTTCGAGACAATCCTTAGTAAAGTTATAAAATTTTAAGTTTGTTCAGAATTTCAAAATTTTAAATTATTTAACAGAGCTATGGAAAACTGTACGAGTCAAACAAGACAGATCGAATTTTATCTAATTTCCAAAATTTGAATTATTTACCAAACATTAAAGTTGGATAAAAGAAAGTATTTAGAGTTTTATCAAATATTTGGTCCTGAGGACTTGATATTTCCAATAGTAATTTTCGATCGCCAAAGTTTCAGGTGATAGTTGTGATCGATTAGGAAAACGGAAAAATAAAACAGAAACAAGTTTGCAAAACTATTGCTAGCTTATCATACTAAATTACAGAATCTTCAAGTTTTAAAAATTTTACAGATTTTCTAAAATTTCATAATTTGAAATTGGTAGACTGGGGTTCCTTAGATCCGCTATTCTATATGCTCCAAGTAGATCCCAGGTTCATGAGTAAAACTAGTTATATTGTAGGGAAACTCAGTTTTTGCATTTCCAGTAGCAATGCTTACCACTGCTACAATTTATAGCGTAAAAAGTAGCAAATTGCTGTTGGAGGCTGTGCATGCTGTGTATATTTGCTGTAAGTTCAGTTCAATGAATTTTTTTTTGCTACATCTCCACCATTAAGACGAAGCGGGCTGGTTTTGCCCCCGTCCTTGAAGACTCTAAAAATTTTCGTTGAACTAACGAGTGAGTCGTCTTTCCAAAAATGACCTGCAGTTAGTATCATTTGATTTGGATACGTGGATATTGGTATTAGAAGCCTCAAGCTAAGACATGTCTCGGTTTGTGAGGTCACTGTGGCCAGCTCTTCTTATGATAATTTGCTTTCCCCAATAACTCTATCGAGATGGTGCTTTACATATTTCACAACTGCTTCCAAAAGTCCACCGAAATGTGGGGCTGAAGGGGTTTGACGTGTCATGTCATGCCATCTTTATATAGCAATTTCTTGGAGTGGTGATATTTCTAAATTTTCTTTTTTTAATACGGAACGAGCTTCGACAAAAATTGTTCCGTTTTCAGAGTAGATACATTGACATATGCCTGTACGCGACTTGAAACGTTTCAATGCTGATCTGAAAGTAATTGAAGTTTCAACACTTACTTATCTCAGACGTATTGCCTTTGTGTCGTGCTTCCAACCTTTGAGTTTCATACTTGTTTGGTACCTGCATAATCTACTCCGCTATATATGTGAACTTACCAGATGGTGCTATTCTTTCTCTTTGCATCTCTGCTATTAGTTGTATCATAGTGATATCTCTAAAGCGATGGTATATTATGCACTTCCATATTTAGCCAAAGGCACAATCAGCTAGGACCAACTGGATTTTTTATCATTATGTCACGCTGCAATAACGATGCAGCGTGACATAATGATAGAAGGAGACGGATAATGTAATCTTCGTCAAATATGGATATCTCTTCTATCTTTCGTATAGTTCGACGGACGAGAGAATCATACCAAAATTGAATCAACTAATTAAATTGGCGTTGCCGGCTGCCACATTACTCCCCCGTTAGTATTCAGGTCATCGATATCTGAAAGGGATCTGAACACGTCGTCCAGTTCTCGTGGTAGTAGCAGTTTCGGTAGGTTATTCATCGTTTTGCTGCTTCTTTACCGGAACTTCGATATTCTGTTCGTCTATGGGCAGAAATGCTGCTTTCAGTCGATCAACGGAAATTTTTCTTGTCTGGTTATTCATTTTGACTTTGAAGTATTTCTCAAATCGCTGTACGGCTTCGTATGGACGTAAGGTGGTTGAAGCAGAGCCTTTACCATGTCGTAACGCACAAAAACGTGGGCGCAATCCGCAAGCTGCTTCTGGACAAAAAACCTCGATCGATCATGATGACTTGCAGGTCTAGGCCTAACATTGTTCCTCGTTCTTCTCAGATTTTTTTGGAATTCATTCTCGTTCTCTGACTCGCCGGATAACCTTAATGACTATACCAACTCTGCTGGTGTTACCTTAATGCCTTCTTTGAAAGTTGTCCGTAGTTCCAGCAAGATTGTAGGTAGCACATCGATCCAGTCGTTTGTTTGGCAGCTTTTCATTGATGCCTGGAGAGTCCTATGCCACCTCTCAATCATCTCGTTCGACTGAGGATGGTACGATGTCGTCTTAAGGTGATTAATACCTAAACGTCTTGTTAACTCTCTGAAGATGTCGGATTCAAATTGTCGGCCTAAATCTGTGGTGATTCGCGAAAGAGTTCCAAAACGTGATACCCAATTTCCCACAAATTCTCGTGCAATCGTCTCAGCCGTCATGTCGGCAATCGGATATGTCTCTGGCCACCGCGTGAATCGGTCGATACATGTTAAAATGTAACGTTTGCCTAGACTGATTGATAATGGACCCACGATATCCATATTAATGTGATGAAACCTGCTATCCGGTACGATGTAATCGGAAACTGGTGCTTTATTGTGTCGATGTACTTTAGATCGTTGACCAGATAAACAAGTTCGTACGAAGCTGCTGCATCTTTGTTCATCGACGGCCAAAAGAACTTCTGCCGTAACAGTTTGCTCATTGCTCTGACTCCTGCATGTGCCAAACCATGAAGCTTAGTTAACACCAGGTTCCTAAACCTCTTGGGGACAAATGGCCTGATTAACTGACAAAATATTTTAGAACACAATTTGAATTATTACCTGTTAATAAAGTTTTTAATTCAGGATCGTCTTTTTGTTCCTTTGCCATCTCGTCGAAATTCAAAATATCGTAACTATCGATTACTTCAATTCTAGACAATAGATCCGCTCCTGTATTGTCTCTGCCAGCCACGTGCAGAATTTTGGTTGTGAACTGCCCATTATAGTTCATATGTCGGATCTGTCGATGCGACGTTTTCTCAAATTGTTGACGGAACATGAAGGTCAGCGGTTTATAGTCCGTATAAATGCTTAAATCTCCTCCTTCAATCATGTGCTGAAAATTGTTAACTGCCTGGTACATTGCGAGCAACTCACGGTCGTATGTAGAATACTTATGCTGGCTCTCTGTAAATTTCTTTGAATAGAATCCCAGAGGTTGAGTAACTCCTTTTTCATTTTGTTGCTGAAGTACACCTCCTGCAGCTACATCAGATGCGTTCACGTAAAGTGACAACCGGGAGTTTGTTTTTAGGTGTGAAAGTAATGCTGCATTTCGAAGATCTCTTTTAGAGTCTTGGAATGCGGCAATTAATTCGTCTGACCATATAATTTCAGTCTTGTCGTTCTTCTTGTTGCGTACTATCAGCTTCTGGAGCATCATTTGATTTTTAACGGCATGTGGTATAAATCTCCGATAGAAATTTATCATTGCCAAAAATCTTTTGAGCTGTTGAGCTGTCTTCGGCCTTGTGAAGTTGTCAATGGCTTGTACTTTCTCTGGTAATGGCTTGATGTCGTTAGGTGTCACCAGATGTTAGAACTGAACCTCAGATTTATCTCATTGACACTTCGCCGTATTTATCAATCGTTGAAGCACCATACT
This sequence comes from Tipula confusa, assembly GCA_963556175.1. Lineage (NCBI taxonomy): Eukaryota > Metazoa > Arthropoda > Insecta > Diptera > Tipulidae > Tipula > Tipula confusa. The sequence goes on from OY744475.1 coordinate 81,998,502, forward strand.
GACGTGACTACTATGTTCCTGTAGCGTCTTTGAAGCGATGAAAATATCGTCTAAATATTAAAAAACGAATCTCAGCCCCCGCAAAACCTCGTGCATGAACCTTTGGAACGTCTAACCCGCGTTACATAAACCAAAAGTTATGTAATTATACTCGTATAATCCGGAGGATGTGATTACTATCGTGAGGAAGGATGTCACAAGCCTCGATTGGGATTTGTTGATAGGCACGTTGTAAGTTCAGCACGATGAAAATTTCTGTTGTATCGAGTAAATCCGTAAAATCCTGCATGAAACTTATAAGATAGTAATCTCGTATCGTTTTCGAGTTCAACGCCCTGTAATCTCCGCAAACCCTGGATTCACCATTCTTTTTTAGCACCATGTGCAGAGGGCTAGACCAATTACTTTTGGAACGACGGATTATCCCCTGACCCCTGATCCATTAGAAATTGAAACTCGTCTTGAGCTGCTTTAAGTTTTTCGGGAGACAATTTTCGTGCTTTAGCGCTGACCGGCTGACCTGTTGTAGTGATGTGGTGAGTCGTTGTACAATTTTTGCGTTTTTTAGAATTCGTGAAAACGGTTACGTCATAAAATTCGCGCAATAAATCTGCAAACTATAAATTAATATCGAAAGTTTTCATAGTTTGTTGACTGAATGTTCGTTGTATTGTCTTGACTGACAATTTCGTGAAATTGTCGATCAACCGTCCATTCTTAATGCCCACCAAAAGTTCGAAGTGGTGCAAAAAATTGGCTCCGATGATCGATGAACTAACGTCTGCTATAATAAAGTTCCACGTGAAATTCCTTCGCAAACCCAATGAAAGTGTTAGTCGCTTAGTGCCATAAGTTTTAGTAATAGCAAGGATCTCAACATTTATTTGCGTTTTCTCCGTAAGACCGAAGATACCAGCACAAATCATCACGCCGAGGAATTCCAGAACGCCCTCGTGATTTTAGACGATTTCGCGAATCACCTCGTGATCTGTTTCAGGATTGCTGATAGTGTAAATCTATCTTCTCAATTCGTTTTTCCAGTCTACATACCATCTGTGTCAACTTTTCTACTTGATCTGTAGCTTCTGGCGTCGGTGCATCTTCGTTTACTATTGAAACTGTCGAGGAACTAGTTGCGTCCATGATACGGTCTGCCAATGTTGCCATAGTCTTAAATGGTGCCACACTGGTTGACAAAATAGCCCGAACCTGTTGTGGAAGTCGTTCCAGCCAGATGGTTCGAAGGAAATCTTCCCTAATCTTTGCGCCACCTAGCTTCGTTAACTCGTTCAACAGATGTGAAGGTTTCCAATCACCCAGTTCAGCACCTGATAATAGTTTTCTCATTTTCCGTTTTCCTCATTTTTCCAATTTTCTCCTAATTGTTGATAATACGTTTTTTCAAAGATCTATTTTGACGTTCAACTTCTCCGTTAATTTGTGGCCAGTACGGGATACATGGAACAGATTCGATGTTCCATTCTTTTAAATAGTTTTTGAATTTTACTGAGTCGGACCTGGGAATCACAATTCTTGTGATTAGAATAGAATCTTGTAATAGAATATTTCCCGAAAAACATAGTTCATTTTCAAATATTTTATAGATTTGTGTATCTTTAGACCACGTACCAAAATCTAATCTAATCTTAACATTTTGTACATCCACATCTCTTCTCGATTCTTGGTTAATTTCCATTAATTTAATCGCGACTGGCCTAACCGCTTCCACTAACTCATTTATGTAACTTTCAGATTCATCATCAAATGGGTTCGGTTGGCCAATGATTTCTAATTATGATCGGTAATTAGATCAAATTCCTTTCAGCATATATAAACATGAAATTGTTCGACCGCCCAAACTAAGGCCAGTACGATATTATTTTCGGTTGTCCATCACAAATTTGGATTAAAACAGACCCAAGCCCTACCGGACTGGCATCCGCTATTATTTGAGTTCTATTTTCAACATTGTAATACCCCAGAATAGTCTCACTTGACAATTTTGATTTTAATTCATCAAATGATTCCTGCTTCTTCGGGCTCCAAATGAATTTTTCTTCCTTTCTAATTAGTTTCCTCAAATCAAATGTCACCGTCACTAAATCAGGGATAAATCGCGTCCCACATAGTTAACCAACCCTAAGAAACTAATAACTTCATCTGCATTTTGCGGTGACCTAAATTGCCTGATCGCCTGTACTTTATCATGTGTTGGTCTTATTCCATCACCGGACAATTCATGTCTCAAAAATACAATTTTACTGACACCAAATATACTAATGTATCAAGGACTTTGTTAAATCGATCAACCGCCACAACCCCCCAAAATTTGTTCCATTAACTTTTGGAATATTTCAGGAGCGCACAAAATTCCAAACATCAACCGGGTGTATCTGAATAAACCTTTGTTGGTGATAAATGTGGTAAGGCGTCGTGACTGGTCTGATATTTCCACTTGATGAAGTGCATTACTAATATCGAGTTCCGATAATATCTTTCCATTTGTCAAATGCGGTAAAAAGTCTTCAATCACCGGTAGCGGGTGGTTCTCTCTTTTAATTGCTTTGTCAACACGTCTCATGTCAATACGAATTCTGACCTGGCCATTTCTTTTTGCTACCACAACCATTGGTGAGATCCATGTTGGTGCACCTTTCACCGGTTCAATTACTTCTAGTGCCATTAATTCCCTAATTTTTTTTTGATACCGCTTGTTCAATAGAAACTGGAATCCTGCGGTAAGGCTGTGCAACTGGTTTTACCGACTCCATCAATGGGCAAACCATCAATTTCCTCTTTAATTTTACCCCTGATCCTATTTTTAAACCCTTCCATTGTTTTGCCGTAAATAAGCCCAATAATGGATTACCCATATTTTTAACCACATAGAACTTTCAATAACCCCAATAACCCCAATAGCTTCCAATTAATATCCACCATAAGCCTTAAAATTTTTATCCGGTCATTTGACCATATTGACAATCTTAATCTTCCTCTGTTTCAACATCTCCAAATAGTTTGATCAATAAAGTTTTGCTTTGTTCCAGAATCAATTATGATGTTCAGTTCAACCGCGCCTAAAACACAACCAATTTCATTCCCATTTGGGCCATCGATACAGAATATATAGCCCGGTTCCTTGTTTTGCACATTTTGGACCTTTTCAATCTTATTAGTCCGATCATCGATGTTTCCGTTGAATTCCAAAATCTTTTTGAATGCATTCCACGACTGTTTCCATTATCTGGGAATGAACGTTTACCGAAATTATTTCGCTCGTTACCACGATTATCACTTCGTCGGCATTTACTCAAAAATGGACTTTATTTTCTCATTTGAAACCTTTTCGGTTTAACGCTGGACATTTAGAATATTTTGCATCATGAGTTTTACTGCTACATCGAGAACATTTTTTCCTGTCGGTTATTTTGTTCCAATAGAATCTATCACTACAGTATTATGCTTTGAGTTTCCTTTTATGGCTAGTTCTTGTTCATGTACCATTTCAAATGCAATACCCTTATCGATAATGTGCTGTAATGATGTCTCAGGTTTCTCCAGACCTTCGCGGTGTAAACTTCCAGATTGGCATTTTTGCAACAATTTGGTTTTGTATGAACTTATGTTTATGGTCACCAACACCACTTTGCTTGCTGATTCAGTCGCAAAACAAAATTTTTTAAAAATCACCACGTGGTTTGGTTGCTCATATAATATTTTATTATCCAAACTAATGACCAGTCTCTTTGGAATCACCAAACATAAGAAATACAAAAAAGTAATAATATCTCTTGTACCTTGTAGTGTACTCATCGTCGTCAGTATGTCAGTAGCGTAGTCAATAATACAGTCGATAGTACAGATACAGATAATACAGATACTACAGCTACCTGAATGCAACTTTGCAAATCGCCTATTAATTTTAAAAATCTAGTCATTTGCATAGATCCAGTAGTTGGGATCTATTTAAATCGTCGTAAGATCTTCGAAGGAAATGCATTACTTTTGTCATATTAATTAATGGTTAAGATTTGGTCTTCAAGCCTGATGCATGATATGTGGTATTACTGTTGAGCTGTCATTACTGTTATTATTATTACTATTATTATTGATATCTTTATTTTTGTTATTATTCTTAAGTTTATTATATTATTATATTTTTGTTTATGATTTGTCTTATTTATAAACTTAATTAATGTATAATTTTTTTTCTGTGACAGCTCATAATAAGGCTAATGCCCGCAAACATTAATGCGGTCACATTGTTATGTTAAACTCGAAAACAAGCTTATTTTATCGAAAGTTTTTGCAATTAGCTCATATATACGACATGGAAATGCTCCCCGATACTCTAAAACCCTATGCTAGAATTTATAATTTGTAAAAATCCAACCATCTGCATATTGGCATATGCAGATGACTATCAAAATAACAAGTATGGATCAATGTTTCTCAGTTACTGTTGGTCCCAAAACTAATTCGCTAAAACAAAATATTGATCAGTCTCGTCGACTTCTTGTATGGATTTAACGGTTGGACATTGATAAATTAGTATAAGAGATAACTGATATAATTCGAGAGAAAGGTCTTGTCCCATGTGCGTAATATATGACCTAAAGCGCGACAAGGACGGAACTAACCGAGTTCTCTTAGGCCCCGAAATCAGACATTTAAAAAATTTCTTATATAATAATTCGCATATTAGGTATGAAGGCCTGATTTGAATCAATTTTTTTTTAAATATGTAATAAATAAGCTGGTACTTAGCTTGAAAGATTATAACTTTGAAAAATTTAATTTTATAGCCTAGTTTTTGACCAAAAATATTGAACTTTGACCATTTGCATTTAAAAACTACAAGATTAACGAAAATAAACCGTTAAATTGGTAAACAATGCTTTCAAACCACAGAAGAATTGCCGAAAAACCAAAGTGTTGGTGGCATCAAGTTTAAAAACCGACTATTTGCAAATATGATATTCCATACCGCCCAATCTCTTGTTCATACAATTTTCTCCAGCTTTCCCAAATAACAGCTGAATTTATTTTTTTAATTTTTATTATTTAAAAAAAATTAATTTTGAACACAGGAAAATTATTGCGGAAAAGGACCGAAAATCCGAGTTTGAAGTTGAAAAATATATGATGAATTTAAGGGTAAGTTTAACAATATAAAATTTCACTATCTTCCACAGGACGATACAAAAATAAACATATTTTTTTCTAGGACGAGAACCGGTACCACGAAGATATATTCGGCATAACATTACGCACAGCAGAGATTCACAATAAATCACGAGCCTCAGCTCGAATTCGAATGGCATCGCAGCCATAAAATATAAAGCTACAAATAATTGCATAAATTTAAAAATTAAATTAAATATTTTTAAAAAATAATATGTTTTTCAAAAAAAAAATTTAAGTTTTTTCTGTATTCAACACCAAAATTAATACCTTTTTAAATCATAATATAATTCTTATTGACTCTTTTAAATTAAGCAATAATAAAAAATTATTTTCAATTAAAACAAACAAACCAACATAAAAAAACAAAAAATTTAGAATATGATGTATCATAATCAACACTTTTACCTCAAAAAGCTACAAATTTTATTAAATAATCGATTTTAAATTTATAAATTAAAATTTAAAAAAAAAATTAAATTTCAAGATGATATATTCCATCAGTCCTCCTGATTTACTATCAGCAACACTTTAAACACACACGCACACACTCACTGTACACAGCACAACTATTTGTCCACATCTCTTAAGCTTTTTTCGCTCTCAATCATTTATTTAAAAAGCACAACAACAAAAAATTATAATTAAAACTTAATTGAAAAACTTAATAATAACTTTATAAAATAAATTAAAAAAATAAATCAAAAAAAAAATGTTACTAAATTAATTTTTAATTTTTAACTTGCCTATTTTCATAAAAAATAATTAAATCAAAATTATTGTAATATAAAAAAAAAATTAAATTAAAAAAAAAATTAAATTTTTTTTAAATATGTAAAATTAAAAATCTATTTCATTATATTCAAAAATTGAAAAAAATCAACAAAAAAAAAACTTTTAATAATTAATTACAAAATATGTGAAATTAATTTTCATTCTATAAATTTATCGTGATTATGTGTTGTTCAAAAAGAGTAAATCGAATATCCTGGAGCACGAAAGTTATAATTTTATTCCAATTTTGGTAGAACAATACAAAAGCACGAGAATAATAAATATATTTTTTGGTGAAACTTATTAAAAAATTATTGAAATAAAATATTATTATATGAGCAAATATTCAAAGTAGTTTTAATTCTATAATTAAATGATTTAATGGTAAGTGCACTTACTATTTTTGAAAATATGTAATTAGTTTTTTAATTTCGTTATTTTCTTGTTTCATAATTATTTTCTTCTTTCCTGATTTATTCGATTTCTACTTTTGTCAATTTTTTTTTAATTTTCTAATTTTCTAATTGTGTAATTTGCCAATTTTGTAATTTTCTAATTTTCTAATTTTCTAATTTTCTAATTTTCTAATTTTCTAACTTTCTAATTTTCTAATTTTCTAATTTTCTAATTTTCTAATTTTCTAATTTTCTAATTTTCTAATTTTCTAATTTTCTAATTTTCTAATTTTCTAATTTTCTAATTTTCTAATTTTCTAATTTTCTAATTTTCTAATTTTCTAATTTTCTAATTTTCTAATTTTCTAATTTTCTAATTTTCTAATTTTCTAATTTTCTAATTTTCTAATTTTCTAATTTTCTAATTTTCTAATTTTCTAATTTTCTAATTTTCTAATTTTCTAATTTTCTAATTTTCTAATTTTCTAATTTTCTAATTTTCTAATTTTCTAATTTTCTAATTTTCTAATTTTCTAATTTTCTAATTTTCTAATTTTTTAATTTTCTAATTTTCTAATTTTCTAATTTTCTAATTTTCTAATTTTCTAATTTTCTAATTTTCTAATTTTCTAATTTTCTAATTTTCTAATTTTCTAATTTTCTAATTTTCAAATTTTCTAATTTTCAAATTTTCAAATTTTCATATTTTCAAATTTTCTAATTTTCTAATTTTCTAATTTTCTAATTTTCTAATTTTCTAATTTTCTAATTTTCTAATTTTCTAATTTTCTAATTTTCTAATTTTCTAATTTTCTAATTTTCTAATTTTCTAATTTTCTAATTTTCTAATTTTCTAATTTTCTAATTTTCTAATTTTCTAATTTTCTAATTTTCTAATTTTCTAATTTTCTAATTTTCTAATTTTCAAATTTTCTAATTTTCTAATTTTCTAATTTTCTAATTTTCTAATTTTCTAATTTTCTAATTTTCTAATTTTCTAATTTTCTAATTTTCTAATTTTCTAACTTTCTAATTTTCTAATTTTCTAACTTTCTAATTTTCTAATTTTCTAATTTTCTAATTTTCTAATTTTCTAATTTTCTAATTTTCTAATTTTCTAATTTTCTAATTTTCTAATTTTCTAATTTTCTAATTTTCTAATTTTCTAATTTTCTAGTTTTCTAATTTTCTAATTTTCTAATTTTCTAATTTTCTAATTTTCTAATTTTCTAATTTTCTAATTTTCTAATTTTCTAATTTTCTGATTTTCTAATTTTCTAATTTTCTAATTTTCTAATTTTCTAATTTTCTAATTTTCTAATTTTCTAATTTTCTAATTTTCTAATTTTCTAATTTTCTAATTTTCTAATTTTCTAATTTTCTAATTTTCTAATTTTCTAATTTTCTAATTTTCTAATTTTCTAATTTTCTAATTTTCTAATTTTCTAATTTTCTAATTTTCTAATTTTCTAATTTTCTAATTTTCTAATTTTCTAATTTTCTTATTTTCTAATTTTCTAATTTTCTAATTTTCTAATTTTCTAATTTTCTAATTTTCTAATTTTCTAATTTTCTAATTTTCTAATTTTTTAATTTTCTAATTTTCTAATTTTCTAATTTTCTAATTTTCTAATTTTCTAATTTTCTAATTTTCTAATTTTCTAATTTTCAAATTTTCAAATTTTCAAATTTTCAAATTTTCAAATTTTCTAATTTTCAAATTTTCAAATTTTCAAATTTTCTAATTTTCTAATTTTCTAATTTTCTAATTTTCTAATTTTCTAATTTTCTAATTTTCTAATTTTCTAATTTTCTAATTTTCTAATTTTCTAATTTTCTAATTTTCTAATCTTCTAATTTTCTAATTTTCTAATTTTCTAATTTTCTAATTTTCTAATTTTCTAATTTTCTAATTTTCTAATTTTCTAATTTTCTAATTTTCTAATTTTCTAATTTTCTAATTTTCTAATTTTCTAATTTTCTAATTTTCTAATTTTCTAATTTTCTAATTTTCTAATTTTCTAATTTTCTAATTTTCTAATTTTCTAATTTTCTAATTTTCTAATTTTCTAATTTTCTAATTTTCTAATTTTCTAATTTTCTAATTTTCTAATTTTATAATTTTCTAATTTTCTAATTTTCTAATGTCGTAATATAAAATTATATATTAATACCCTTTAAAATTATAAATTATAAAATATTTTAAATTAAAAATGTTAAACTCTTGTTTATTTCCTTCTTAATATCAGTTTTTTTTTTAAATTCCAAATTCTTGTAAATTCTTTAATTCAAGCTAATGTTAATTCTAAATTTTAAATTATGGTACACGTTGAAATTCTAAATTTCAAACTGTTTTAAATTATAAACTACAGATTCCTATTAATCATGGATTTGACACTATTGGTTTCATCTCTGGCTTGATCTTTGTCTTCTAGACAACCAGATGACAACGGCCTCTGAGCCTGCCAAATAGCAGCCTTTCTCCAAAATATCACTGCACCTTTTGTCTAAGGTCAACTCGCAGAACCTGATTGAGTCAGCGTACTCGCAGTGCATTTATTTTTAAATGTTCAAGAGGTGCAGCACTTTTACGCAAGATAAATTTCAACATGAGATTAAAGACTATCGGTGACAGTGAATATCTCCCTGCCATTTACCAGAGCTCATTGCGAAAATTCCTGATAGGATGATCTTATTTCACAAAATCGCTCATATTTTTCAGATATACTTAGAATCGCAAAGCAAACCTAAAACTCTCCTGGTGGATTGTGTCATACGTTTGCTCGTATGCATCACGAGATTTTCTGTAATATTTAAAAAAAAAATCATCCGCAATTCTACCTCCTATTAAAAATTGTAAATTCTACAATCTTAAAAATTTTCAATTTCAAATTGGTTAAATTTTTAACCTCATGCTCTTTAAATTATAAACTTTAAACTTTTAAATTCAATAGTCTAAATGCTTAATTTTTAAATTCTATTTAAAATTTTAAATTCTAAATTTCAAACTGTTTCAAATTCCAAATCCTAAAATCTTAAATTTTAAATTTGCAAATTTATTTTAATGATAATTTCCAATCTCTTCTAAAATGCTAAAATTAAAAAACAAAATTAAGTGGTCCAACCTCCAGACACTTATTGTGATGTTGAATTCTGAATTGTAGACTTTCATTGACATTTTGAGTCTAAACTCATCAAAATGTTATTTCAAACCTAAATTTGTGATTTATCAATCCCCAATTCTTCAAAATTCACAATGCTAAACTCTTTTAAATTTTAAACTCTCAACTTCAAATATTTTTTTAAATTCTAAGCAGGTACTCTTTAAATCCTAAACTCTTTAGATTTCTAAATTTCAAACATGGAACTATTAATCTAAAACTATTTTAAATTTTGAATTTCATTAAATCCCAAATTCTTTTAAATCTAAACACTATTAAATTTTAAATGTTAAATTTAAGGAATTTGTTGAATTTAAGGAATTCTTAAAATTCTTAATTTTGACAATTTGAAATTTTAAATTCCAAAGTCTTAAAAAATCCGAATACCAATCTCTTTTAAATTCTGAAATTGAAACTTTTTTTAATGCTGAATTTTAAACTCTTATACAATTTTTAAATTGAAACTCTTAAATTGAAAGTACTATACTTCAGGCATTTTTAAATGTTATACACGTATTCTGAATTCTAAATTAAATACTTTTATAAATTCTATTTCAATTTTAAAACATTTTTTAATTTCTAAATTCCTTTTTCTATTAAATTCTCTAAAATTTAAATTCTAAGCGCTTTAAAAATATATATACTAAACTTTTAAAACTTCGAATTCCAATCTCTTTTAAATGATGAATTTCAAACTCCTATAAAACTTTAAATTAAAAACTCTTCAACTCTTTTGTTCAACTCTATTTTAAATTTTTTAATCTGCTTTCAAGCATTCTATATATCACCAACAGTGTTGCGTACAAGGTTTATTTATTACGAATGTGTCTGTCAAGGTAGTCTAGTTATAGAAGCCCAGTTCGTACCCATAACAGTCCATCACTAACTCAAAACTTAATCATGTAGTTCAAACGAATATGTTAAGCAAAATACAAAATGGCGGATTATTTTTATTATATGACAATTAAATATTTTCAATAGAATTCTATAAATTCCAAACTTTTTTAAACTCTTAAAAATTCAACATCACAAACTCTCTTAAATCCTAACTTTAAATTCTAATAAACATTAAATTTTAAAATCTTTTTAAATTGAAAAACTACCGACACTTGTAAATTTTAAACTCTTACTACGATTTTCAAAACTTTGGAGTTCAAAATTCTAAGCTCTTTAAATTACGAATTCTTTTAAATTTTGTATTTTAAATTATTTGAAACCTTAAATTCTAAATTATTATCTCTTTAAAAATTTAAATCACCATTTTTTTAAATTCTGAATTTCAAAATATTTGAAATACTAATTGTTAAATCTTTGTTTTAACAAGAGCTTATGTTAAATTCTAAAAACTTAATTTTTCGAAAATTTTCATTTCAAACAGTTTTAAATTCTAAAATTTTTGACATTTCAAACTTCTAATTTCAATAATATTTTCAATTCTAAACTCTTTTAAAATCTTTTTTATTTTATATTTAATTTTCATATTCTTCCAAATTTTTAATTTCTTATTATTTTAGAATCAAGATCTTTTAAATTCGTAACTATAAACTATTTTCTTGATAAATTTAAATTCTTAACAATTTAGCAGTCTAAATATTCAACCTTTTAAAATCCTCAAATTCAAACTATTTTAAATTCTAAACTCCAAACACTAAAATTCTAACTACTAACTTTCAACGTCACAGTGAATTGCCGACCCCAATATTTTTAAAATTTCAAATAACAATATTTTCATTTCTTTAAAATTTTAATTGTCAAAGACTTTTTAATTATAAATACTTCCATCTCTTTCAAAACTCTTTAAACTCTAAGCACTATAAATTCCAAACTATCTGAACTTTTAAATATCAAACAATTTTTTAAATCTCAATTAAGAAATCCAAAATTTATGTTTACAAATTATTAATTTCAAAATTGATAAAAATTTAACGTTTTTATGTGGTTTTACATAAAAACGTTAAATTTTTATCCATTTTGAAATTAATAATTTGTAAAGTTAAATTTTGGATTTCTTAAACTTATTTCTGCATCCAAACTTTCTTAAATCCTAACTAACTCTAAACTCTATTAAATTTTAAATTTCAAACTCTCTTTAATTTTAAAAGCTATCGAACCTTTTCAATTTTAATTTTTTCGAATTCTTCTTTGTATTTTAAATAACATATTTGAAATTCTAAATTTCCATTTCTGATAAGTTTTTTAAAATTTTAATTCTCAACTATTTAAAAATTTAACTTCTAAACTCTTCAAAATTCTGAATTTTAAAAATTATAAATCGTTTAAATTCTAAATGTCAAATTTTATTAAACTTTTAACTCCAAACCTTTTATATAGTTTAAATTCTAGATTCTAGAAAATTTCTCACATTTAATTCTAAATTTCAAAAAATTTAAATTCTACATACCAAAATATTTCAAATTTCAAATTAATACTCTTAAAATTTTTCAAAACTTTCAAAAATTTTAATTCCAAACAAACTCTTTTAAATTTTGAAGTCTTATTTTTTCAAACATTTGTAAATTTTTAATTCGAAACTTTAAAAAATTCAAAATTTCAAAGTCAATAAAACTTCTTTTAAATTTAACATTTTAAATAATTAAACTCTGTTTAAATAGTAAATGCTAATTTCTTTTTAAATTTAATATTCCAAACACTATAAAAATCCTTAAAAAAATTTCCAAAAATCACTATAAATTTCCAAAAAAAAATTAACTTTTTTAATATATAAATTAAAATTTTAATTAATTTTGAGTTCTAATCTTTCTAGCATTCTGATTTTTTTCATTCCAAACTGTTGAATTTTAAACATCACTTTTTTTTAAACTCTAAGCTCAAATAATAAACTTCCAAATTCTAAATTTCAAATTATTTTAAGGGTCAAGGTTTTGATTTAAAGTAAGATCATTTAAATTCTAAACTATATTACTAGCTGTAAATTCTAAATTTTAAACTTTAAAAAGTTCAAAATTTACAAAAAATAATTAAAAATTCGACACATCCATCTCTGTTAAATTCTTTAATATTTAAATTCTTAACTCTTAAAAACTCTAAATATCGAACCTTTTAATTCCTAAAGTCATATCTGTTTGATAATTTTTTAAATTATAATAAAAAAAACTCAAACTTTGAAAAGTGTAAATTCCAAACTCGTTAAAATTCTAAATATTAAACAAATTAAAACTTTTGATTTTCAACACTTTCAAATGTTCAATTTTTAAACTGTTTTGAATTTTATAAATTCCAAAATCTTTTAAATTCTACATAAACTTTTTTAAATTGTACATTTGAATTTTTTTTTACTTCTAAATCTAAATTTTTAGTATCAAACTTTTAAATTTTAAATTCTAAATTTGAAACTTTAAACAATTTTAAATTTTATATTTTTTTAAATTTTAAATGTCAAAAACTATCAAATTTAAATTTGACTTTTAAATTAAATTTCAAATAAAAATGTTTAAAACTTAAAATAATACATAAAATTCAACTTTAGGAAATTTAATACATATTTCAAAATTATTATATTCTAAACTTCAAACTTTTAAATTCAACATTTAAATTTTAGATTTCAAACTCTTTTTGCTTACAAATTCCCAACTCTTGTTTACCAAACTATTTAAATTTATCAAATCTAATTTTGATTACTTCTGAATTCCAATCTTTTAAATTTACCGAATCCTAAACATTTTTAAATTCGAAATTTTGCATCCGAAACTGTTTTAAATTACAAATTCCGAACTCTTTTAAATTCCTCAAAGGTTTTAAATTCCAAAACCTTTAAAACTTTTAATTTCAAAGCCTTTTTAATTTTAATATGTTATATTATTTTAAAATCAAAATTTTGATTTAATGTCGATACCATTAAAATTCCAAAATTAAAAACTACTTTGCTTACGGTAAATTCTTTAATTAAAATTTTAAAATATTAAAAATTCTTTTTAATTTTGAACGCTTCTAATTATTCTTTTTATTCTAATTTATTTGAAATTTTAAATTCCCATTTCTGACAAATTTTATAAAATTTAAATTCTTAACTTTTTCGAATTGTAAATCTCAAACACTTTAAAACGCAGGGTTAATATATTTGAATTCTAAAATTCTGTTAAATCCTAAGTGTTAAATTCTATTAAATTTTTAAATCTAAACTTTTTATATACTTTAAATGCTTATTTTTAAACTGTTTTAAATTCCAAACACATGAATTACATATAACCTTTTAAATTCTATATTCTAAACAATTTAAATTCTATATCTAAATTTTTTTTAAATTTCTAACTATTTAAATTCCGATTTTTTAAGAAAATTTGAATTTTAATATTTGTTAATTCTAAACTTCAGTTTTTTAAATTCAACTTGCTAAACAATTGTTGGAAACTCTTAGCTCCAAAATATCTCTTTTTAAATAGTCTCTTTTTAAATAGTAAATACTTTTTTTTTAAATAAAAATTCCGAATTATTTAGAATTCCAAATTTTACACTCTAAAGTTTTTTTCTTTTGCTTACGAAACTATTTTAACTGATTAATTCCAATTTCTTTTAATCCCAATTTTCAATCTTTGGAATATACTAAATCCCAAACTTTTGAAAATTCTGAATTCTAAGTTTTGTTAAATTCTAAATTCTTAACTTTTCAAAATTTTTCATTCCAAAATTTTTTACTTTTTTAACCACTTTGCTTTGTCCCAAACATTTTTAAATTCTTTAAAATTGTAAATTCTAAAAAAATGTTAAATCTTTTTAATTTTAAATTTTCCAATTCTTCCAAATTTTAAATTTCAAATTATCTTTTAAATTCTAAACTTTAAACTATTTTCATAACTTTAAATTCTAAATTTAAAACTTTAAAGTATTAAAATTTGAAAAAAAAATTTTAAATTTTGAACTCTTCTATTGTTTTTTTTGTTCTAAATTATTAGAATTTATAAAAGTATAAATTCTTTGTTCAATTCTTTTGATTCCAAATTCTTTTAACAGCTTAGTTCCAAACTCTTTAAAATTCTAAATACCAATCTTTTTAAAATTTCGATTTCTAAACTCTTTGTTTAATCCTGAATTTCAGATTCATTAAAATTTCAAACTTAAAGAGATTCTAAACTAAAAGAGTTATTTCCTAATATTAACGTTTTAAAGTTTTAACTTTTAAACTATTTTAAATTCTAAATTTTATCTCCAAACACTTTAAACCAAAGTAGTAGTTAAAGAAGTACCTTATCTGTGATATAAATCAACTTTCGATGATGTTAAAGCATAATATAACGGAATTTTGGGAATCGACTTATAACTTTAGATCAGTCATATTGCCCCAATAACCAATAAAAAGTTGAAACAATTAACTTTAAGTTGTTAATTAGCACTGAAAATGCTAATCTAACTGACAATCCACGTAAACACAGTGGATGTGTTCATGTTATAACTAAAACAACTTCAATGATTTTGAAGGGTTGATAAATCGGATAGGACTAACGTAGAACTAAGTGTATCAAGAAATGAGTGTTACCCCAGTAACCGTATTTTTCAGAATACCCTCGTTTATATTAAAATCAATAAATAAATTAAAACCCACCTTGTTTTGGAATCAGCCAATTGGGATTTTCGGTTGGTTCAATTGAAAGGAAAATGCTCCACAAGTATTTACCATAATTTGCTTTTAATTAAGTTTAGAAACAAAAAATTACATAACTCTAAAATAATTTGATTAAAAATAATTTAAAATGAAGTAAAAATTTAGAAAATGTATTTCTTCTTCTTTGACTTTTTTTTTTTAGTATTTTCCACAAAAACATTTTTCTCTACGACATCCTACATTTTGTCTCTAAATCTAGTAATTTATATTGGAAACGTATTCAAAAATGAAAATCCATGTAACGAAACCAAAATCGTACACATAAATTCCTAAGCGTATTCATCTATATCACATGGGTCAAATTAGAGTCGAAAACAAAATATCGTAATATGCCAGTTAACCGTTGTGGAAAATTGGTTTTTCTACTTTGCTTTGGTATATACATATATACATAATATACAGTTGGTTGGTAGTCTATGATATTGGCGTACGAAGTAGATTAACCCCGATACAGTTTATTTGCATAGAATTTATAGACCTTATACTCGTAGTACGGATTGTTATTAGTGTTTATGGCATTACCATTATTGTTTACAGTGTTATCATTACATAGAACTGATGGGTAGTGGTTAGGACACGTAGTCAATGGTGCGCGATGTATTGATATAGATCTATATGCAATGTTGATATTTTTTTATGTAATGCATTATTATGAGTTACTGGGGGCGACTAACAAGTTGGATGGAATGGGGGTTGAACTTGGAAGCACGACCACACAGGTTATGGTGTGGTATGCTGCTGAATCAAAATTTAGATGAATTAACGACTGTGAATTACATGTGTAAATTGGTCGCGGTTAACAAGTCTTGCAGGTTATAGATTTGTCGTTAGAAAGAATCCAACAAAATGGCACAGAGGCTCCATTTACTGTAGGGTATTAGCAGTTTTCATTCTATATGATGAAATTGAACATTTGGCTGTTTTTGATACAGGTTAGTGTATAAGATCGTTTAAATAGGGTTTTTGACACGTGATGTCTTTGTGTTGAATTCGGTTAGAGGAAGGTTGTGAATTAATTGTCCCGGTGTCTACCAGTGGGTGATGTTTCCTTTTAAACTATAGTGACATCATCCTCTTATTCTACATTTGAATCCGAAATGCCATTTTTCTACCCAATTAAAACATATTGAGCTGCATCATCGGGCAATCACATAAACGATGTTTATTGTTGCATAGCTCGCAATTTAGTATAGTGGCTTTTTCTCTGTGTTTACGTGGAAAATTTTTGTAGGCTGCGCTTTAAACATTTAGCAACTTTTCAGTGGTTGGAAAATCCTTTTCTGAAGAATCATTTCGCAATATTTGCAATGTAGCACCGTCCAATTTTATTTTACCCTAGTAATCAACCCAGAAGTCCCTTGACTCTGTACTTTGTTCCAATGCCTTCAGCCCTCGTCAAAAATGTGTCCTATTGTATCAGCAGAAGGTTTGACTATTCGTGGTTTACAATGCTATACGTTTTCTATCGTACCGTTTTAGTAGCATTTGGAATGCTTCAATATACCTGGCATTATCTACTCGAAAGTGTAGTAAAAAGATATTGACGGGACCTCGGAGTTGACTTGAAATTTCCGAACAGGTGACATACCGTAGTTTAAATTCCTCTGAAAGTCCAGAGGATGACATATTCAATATAGTTTCGTCCAACTTTCACGGTGTACACAAATCATCGTAGGGCTGGTATCCCTACAGGATTTCACGTAGGTGATCAGGTTCGTTATTTAACCTTTATTGACTGACCACCGAACAACAATTTAAAAAAAAATGTTAAGGCAAAATCAACAAAGCTTCGCTGATATAGGGAATGAATTACATCAAGTCGAAGAAACAGCAATTATGAAATTAAAGCAACAGCAAAATTGACTGCTTCAAAATCTAGAATATTAAATAAAAACAGTGAATTAGCCAGATTAGCATCCCTAAATCCATCTATAGTGACAAGGGATTACTTAAAAGGATGGGGCGTCAAAGAACGTCATATATACCGTAACAAATTGCAGTGGTTTTCATTCCTCGGTAACTAACTCTACATAGTTACAATGGCTTACACCATGACATTTTCTTATTGGTGATTCTCTCAAGACGTTTCCCAATGCATATATAATAGCTACAGGATTAAAAATAAGGTGGCTGGCACGTTGTTGACCGATTAGTACCACTTCCAATAATGATAGTACGACACATACTGTCAACAATAATAACCCAACATCGTATAGACGAACTATAGATGATAGGAAAGATGAACCACATAGCTCTAGCTATTCAGACTCGTAAGCAGGAATTTCAGTGCCAGATATAAATTATCCAGTCACCAGTTATCACACTTACCAAAGATATCGCTAAGGGTAACTGAAGGGAGCTTTACTCAACATTAACAAGAAATGATGTGGAAAAATATTCAACCAAGCTCAATGCGAAATTGCTATATTACAGCGCCATGAATCTCACTAGTGTATACTATGTGATTCGATGATTCAGTCACACACTTTTACTGAATCCGACAAGCATGTTATGAGAGCAAAGTCGTTAGTCATAGCTGCCGGGACAAGCCAGCTACCAAAATCATATATGCCAACTTCTTTGATGCCTAATATCTTTCAGTTATTACCTAAAAATATACATAAATTCATCGAATGACTACAAAAATATAGAACAAGCATTTGAACAAAATAAAGACCGTCCTGGTGTATTTCTTTATGTACCACAAGCTTTCCATCATCTGGCGTTTGACCTCATTTACAAAATTACTCAATTATTGCTCCCTGCTAGAGTCATATCTCTGCTGATATACGAAATTTAATTTGAACATTTGCTGATGACTAGAAGCACTCTAGTAGAATATCTCAGCGCTAGGAAAGCTACGACTAAATACCTTCGACAAAAGATGCGCGATCATATGAGATCTTGCATCGAAAACATCAGCTTCCAACCAAAAATAGGAAACTCAAGGGACTGTTTTGCTAACGCTACAAATCTAACTAAAGACTTCCACCCAAGAAGTACAGCCATCAAAGACGAAAATGGAGAGCTGAGAACAAACGTGGCTGATGTTCTCTCAGTATGGCAAAACCACTATCAAAATCTGCTAAGTCCGAACGATGAAGTGACCCCCATTAGAGCAATAGCACCTTCAGGTGAAAAGAACCTTGTTGAATATCCCACAGTAGAGGAAGTATATGCAGCTATTAGTAGATTAAAAAATGGGAAGGCACCCGATCTCAACGGAATCTCCGCAGAATTGATTAAGCTTGGAAGCGCCACTCTTGCAACAAATCTATACGATCTCTATATCGTATCTGTTTGGGACCAAGAAGAGTTGCCGAAGAATTGGAAGACCGCACTCATATGTCCGCTGCGCAAAAAAATAGACCATCTTAAATGTGAAAACTATCGTGGTATCACTCTGTTGAGCACTGCTTATAAAGTGTTGGCTAATGTTGTACTTGCCAGACTCATCCCTCTCGTCGAAAACACCATTGGCGACTATCAATGTGGTTTTCGTCCTAACCGAACGACCACTGACCAATGTTTTACCATGAGGATAATCTTGGAAAAATGTTGAGAATACAACATAACCATACACCAACTGTATATAGGCTTCAGACAGGCATATGACAGTATTAACCGCGAAAACTTATAGGCCGCGCTCATATGCCTAAGAAATCCAGAGAAACTTGTTTCTCTGTGCAAATTAACAACCTCTGGGTCTGTATGTAGAATCGTAATTGAGGAAGCTGTGTCAGACTTATTTAAAATAACATCTGGTGTTCGACAGGGGCATGCACTCGCGCTTATGCTGTTCAACTTGGCGCTTGAGTACGTAGTGAGAAAAAGCAACATTGAAACTTCGCGCTGTATATTTAATAAATCAGGCCAAATTCTTGGATATTCAGATGATATTGTGCTTGGATATTGTGCTTCTTGGCTGAAGACCTAGCGATATCAAGGACAGTTTCATACAGCTCGACCGCTGCGCAAGAAGACTTGGTTTGGTGGTGAACAGCAGCAAAACAAAATTGTGATCAACCCAGGAACATCTCCAAGGTAAATCTCGGAATTGGCGACCATAACTTTGATAGCGTCGAAAACTTTTAAGTACGTTGGGTTAGTTATAACATCGTCGAATGATACGCAGGCAGAAATAATAGCCCGAATCGCTGCGATATTATCGGATTCATCAAATGCAATCGAGTTAGATGGCTCGACCACGTTACACGATCTCCACAATAACGAATGACCAATAAAGTGTTCCATCAACAACCAGCCGGTGTTCGTCGTAGAGAAAGACGCCGATTGCGCTGGCGTGACGATGTCGAACAAGATCTACATGCATTAGGATGTCGAAACTGGAGGACGAGAGCGATGGACCGAGATGGATGTAGGACCTTAGTGTGGGCAGCAAAAACCCTTCATGGGATGTGAAAGCCAGAGAGAGAGAGAGAAATTTGCTGATGATATTGCGGTAATAGCATCGAGCTACTTAGCAAAACAAAGCAGTTGAAGGCTATTATCGATTGATCCTTGTTGCAAGTTTTGTGTACCAACTTTCTTGTAGTATCTGGCTTAAAACGCACTAACAATGGCACATACCAATCTCCTAAATTTACCATCTAATTAAGATTCCGGCCGTTACCTATAAAATTAAATTACAGCAAGTATACGATCAGTTTTAGAAAGATCAATTTTAGTCAACTAAATATACTTGAATCCACGTAAAAAGCCTGAAAAGCCATACAACTGATTGTGTAAATCTACACAAGCAACGGTTAGGCAATTTTAATAAAAGATATTCATTTCTTCGTAAACTTTTCAAAATACTGTTTACATAACGTTATGCATGATTCTTCAAGCAAACTTACTAATTAGGCAAGAATACGACACCATTAGCACTTTACAAACAACAAAAAAAAGTGTCATATGTCAATTAAAGAAGCGCTATGTACTGTGCAAATTGTAAATATAAATAAACAAACGACATTCACGATGAAAGCGCAGCAACCCAACTAACAAGACAATAACTATAATTTTTTCCACACAATAAAAACAACAAACATGAAATTTTTCTTCATCAAATGTTGAATGTTGATTGTTGATAAATGTGTGTGTGTGTGTGTATATATTATAAATTTATAAGTTTGTTCTATTGTTTTTTTAAATGACTACTAAGAAACGTTTTATGTCGACAGTGACACGCACTCTTGTTACAATTGTCGACCAACATCAGAAATAAAAATTGATGTTAAGTCAATAAACTCCGTAGTACATCAATATTTATTTATTATGTGAACATATAGTAATTTCATCATTCATTTGTTAAAAAAAAAACAAAAACAATAATGGCGGGAAAAATAAACGGAAAAACTCATTAACATAAATATGAAAATATATTATATTATAAAATCAACAAGTAAAAATTAAAATTGAAAACAACAACATGTTTTAATTGAATTGTTTAAAATTAAATAATTTTTATGAGATGTCAGAAACATAAAATTGTATTTATGTTAAAACGAAAATTGTTGAATCGATACATATATTATGCAGCCGACGCAAAAATGTTTTCCAGGAAAAACGAAAATTAATCATTTTCAGGTATTTGGACGATTCAATCATATATCGATTTAATTCTATTATATATTGGAAAAGCATAAAATATTTTCTAATAAAAATGCATGTGCAGAGTGTCCCTAATTGAATGGCGATTTTAAATTTTGCACAATTCTTTTGGTTTATAACCAGGATCAAGAATTAATCAAGAAACTGAAAATACGCCGTCATGTTTGACGTGGTTTGAGAATCTTGGTGTTGCCCACGTTGGTAAATTGTAGACGCGATGTGTTCCCCACCAGATGCTATATTGGTCGTGTTTGCGCCAACATTGCCGGTCGGCCGAAATCGTTCAACCCTTTAGTAAACGATGGTGTCTGGGATCGGCAGTAGACACAATTTTATTACCGATCTTGAAAGTGAACTGCCCTGACATTTTAGCGTAACTGTGTGGATAAGGCCATCAGTACCTGGATGACAAAGTTCCTGCTTGATGAGGACGAATTGACTGACCGTGAAGTTGAAATTCGCCTTGAGCCATTTGGGACGCCGCTGCAGTTGTGAAAGATATTCGGTCGAACAGACCCTCCAAAAGTGCTAGTATATTTATTGGATTTGCAGATACCGATTTAAACGGTTCGATTTAATGTCAAGCAATGATGGTTCTGGAACGGTGATGGGATCATCCGACATGGGGCACAATGATCTCGAGTTGAGACACGCTTCTTTATCTGCCATAACAGGGTTCATCTCTTCGAATGTGAGCACTGTAGCTAAGATGATTATTCGTAGGTGCCGTGGTCACTGTACAAGGCCTCTTTGAGCGGTGCATAGCTTGATCGAGGCGATGAATGTGTTTGCGGTGAGATCCGACACCATCTCCAAATGGATCGCTTATGTCGAAAGGCACACGAACAGGTATATGAACCTCTTCGTATAGATCGTATGTCCCGACCTTTGCTTTGTTTGATCAAAAATAAACCCACGTAACCAACTCCACTGTATAAAAATACTCTCAATAGAGTGACGCGTGGCCCAGGAAGATTCATCTCAGGCATCGTGACGATACTGGGTTTGCGATTGTCTGTGACATTATAACATTGTCGAGCAAAATGTTGACAGAAGGCTGTGACTCGAAGTAATTTTCCGAGAGTAGAACAGCGATTCAGAAGATGATAGACTCCTTCAAATATTACTGTTTCGTTTATCTGCGTGGCGACCATGGATTTGACTCTGCTTTCTTCCAGTGAAATTAGGCAATCATTGACATTGTGTGTTGGCCAAGTGCCCGAGTGTTTCGACAGCCATTCAGGACCTCTACACCAAATGTGATGATCATGAAGCGGTGAAGGCTCGATGTCACGAGACACGCAATCTGCGTCGAGCGCAGTATCTGAAGATTGTTGCGGCGTGTTTGGTGGTCGATCCAACGAGAGATTTTTATTGTTTCCAACAATCCTAGATTCTTCCAATATTTTGACCATCTTTCAACAACCAGATTTAGTACTACCTCGTTCCACGATAGTTCGAGCACCCATAATTCTTGAAATATTATTTTTGCATTGATTACACTACTTTTGAGAGGATGATTCTTTTGGTTGTCACAGGCAATTCTGGAAGGTCTTTTTGGATTCGGAAGATTCCGAAGGTACCCTATGGAACCTAAGCGCCTTGACCGATTCAAATGACACTTGATCGAGTATAGGGTTTGGCTATTTGACGAGCATTTTCGAAGCTCGAAGCCACTACGTTGGAGTAATGCTACCATTTCCTGCTGGATTTCAAGCAAGTCCTTGACTTCGTTTTTGCCCGTCATCAGGTCGTCTTTACATAGAAATCAGCAAGAGCAATCTTCGCAGCGATCGGAAATTGTTTGGAATCATCCTATGCTAACTAATAAAGCGATGGAGATAGCTCCTTTGAATTGTAGTATTGCGATGATAAAATGCCGGTTATCCTTTCGACGACTACTGCTGCGATGGAAATCAAAAATCTTGATTCAACACGTGATTTAAGAACGTGAAAATGAAATTTGAAGAACTTATAGAGAAATTGGGAAAATTCGAGGAAGCTCTAACGGAGGTTCATGAAGTTGCAGGTCTGCAACTCGAGACGAATCTACATGTAATAGCGAAAATTGTACTTTCCAGCGAAACCAGCAAGCAATTAGATTAATCAATATAAAGTTTATCAGACTGATCATCAGGTCGGCAAAAAGAAACAATTTACAACCAATGTACCTGACAAATCTGGAGCCGGCTTTAGAACGGCAAAAATTAGCATAAAAAAAAATTGTATTGTACGCTGAACTGCTAAGAAAAAAATGGACTCAGAAGACACTGGTCTGGAAAAAAATTATTCTTATTCGGTAAACTAAGAGTGTTAGAGTTGGAAAGTACTAGACATCGGTCAGGAAGCTGATGTTAAAGCCTTGACACAAGTAGCCCTTGTAGACAGATTCTTATCAAGAAGGGACCAGTGGGCGGTGACTAACTACTTTAGAAAAAGAGTTTAAAAGTACGATAGCAATGGAGGCACAAAAGGCTATCATATAATCGAAGGAAGACTACAAAGGTCACTGCTATCTCCTACGTTGTAATCCACCATGTGTGACGACATTTTTAAATTGCCGATAGCAGAAGAAGCAAAAGTTGTCTGCTTTGCGGCCAATATGACAGTGGTTGTGGAGGCAAAACCTTGACGGTAAGTGAAAGAGATGTGTATCTGAGGTGTAAGAGTCTTGCAGGATTAGTTATCGTATATGGATTTGTAGTTGGTGGAACAGAAGCCAAAAATCTTACTGATCTCCAGTAGGGAAATGATGGAAAGCATAAGATTAAAATGAGTGGCCAATAGATTGTATCTAAACCTTTTAGTAAGTACCTGTGAGTGGTAATCAATGCTTGTCTATCATTTAAAGCCCATTTGGGCACTGTGTGTAAGAAAGCTGGTAGAATAAATGGAACTTTATGGTTTGTGCATTTAGAATGATCTCAGGTGAGGCAACGTGTCTCAAAATGAGAATGCCACTAGTAGATTTATCAGCTGACGAACATCTAACTATTCTCGCCGTGAGGTTGGGAATAAGAATAATCACAAAATGGTCCATGCGATAACTGTGAGTGGCAGATGCGATAAGGCAATTCCTCGAAAGGTTGTTAGACTCATCGAAAAAGCCCTTCGGTGAATAAATGAACAAATACGAGACATGGATAGGTAGATTTCTATCTGAGTTAGTTCCTAACTGGGCACGGTTGTTTTAAAAAAATTTGACTTCAAGTTGGAGTCCAAGGGAACTTGGATAATGATATGTAGATAGGACTGCAAATATTAGAAAAGCTACGACACTTATAGACAGGATGAGGCAGAAAAGCTAATAATTAAAAATGATAGCTTGGTAAAGTAACACTTATTGGTGGTGTAAGAGCCTTAATGACAAGGAAATTGGCTAAACAATCTGAAATTGTACAAGGTGTTGATCAGACCTGTTTTCAGTATGGGTATAAGAGTAACATCGTATGACGGATGAATATTTCTGATGTCATTCATGTAATTCGACTTTATTGGTCATATGCCATGTATAATTATCTCATTGACACAAAAAAGATAACCGGTCTGACAGGTGATCGTTTTGGCATCGTACCATACGAATATATGGATGTTCTTCATGCCCCAACCTTTTGACGATCTCCGATGGTTTATATAAATCTGAAAACATTTTGTTTAGAATTGAATTCATTAGATACCATAACAAAATCGGAAGATACCATAACAAAATTTTTAAAATCGACCTCACAATATATTCATTCACGGTTTCCATGAAGTTCGATATTCTTGCACACTTGGTTGCGCGAATTTGTTCCGAATTCGTGGGATTAATGTTTTCTTCAATAAAAATTGATTTTTAATCATTCACTTTAACGACAATATATTTCGTATGTTATAGCTGAAATAGTTGGAAACCGGTCCGTTTATATCACAATATAAAATTTGTTTAATTCAAAAAGCTAATTAAAAATATTTGATCACCTTAAAAATTTATTTTTTTAATTTTTTCGTTAAAAAATACCTCTTATTTATTTGTCATTACTTAAAACACAAAACAAAATTATAAACTGTCACTTTTAACTTTTTAGTATAACAAGTTGACAACCTTTAGAAATAAAATGAAAATAGATATAAACATTTCATTTCTAGTGGCAGGTATCATAACCCAAAATCTTAGGTTAAACTCGCGCTAACCGCAATTTGTGTTGTATTTTTTTTTTTTTTTTTTTTTTTTTTTTTTAATTTGTGTCACGAAAACTAAAATTTTGCCAAATTTGTATTACGACTTACCCAAAATACATGTTTTTGTAAAATCGCCGTCACAGTGTTAATTAAATATTTCATTTTGCATTGTTTTATCTGTGTGCGTGTGCTTTTGTTTGCGTAAAAATTTAAATTTAAAACGGGTTCCCCAGTTTAGTTGTCGATTGATTTTTGACCGGCATTGAAGTTCAAACTGAGATTCGTTTGTGATAAATAAACTTTAAAAATGAAAATATTAGTGGAAAATTAGTGTAGGGAAACTTAAGTGTAGTGAAAATTTTGTATAGTGAAAAATAAGTGTAGTGTTTCTTTATTTTGACAAAACTGTGCTTTCAGATCGTAACAAAATTTATTGGTATGCGCAGTAGATAAAAGGTACAGTTTTAGTATGTACAGAGTAATTAATTTGCTTTAATTTTTTTTTCAGATGTTTCAACTGATCATGGGTGTGTAAAAACTATTATATTTTATGCATATTATGGTTTACCAGCCGTGTGGTTTACAGTTTTTTTTAGATGTGTAATAAAATATTAAGTCGCCGAATTGTCTAAGCTTAGCTTATTTTCATTTTAATTTGGATAAATATTTATTTATGGCTGCGCCTAAAGTTATGCAATTTATAATATAATTATTTATACTCCTATTAGTTGACTACTTCTTATGGTTATTTATACATCAAAACAATATTTTTAATTTATGAAAATGAACCATTGTTCCGAGACCATATATTTATGAACTACCACTATTCTTGCTGAGTTTGAACCAGTTTTTTCTAAATAATTTCAGTCTCAACGAACTCTAGCGTTTATTGATAAAAAAAAGTTCAACAACTTTCAAAATACAGGTTAATTGAACGGAAAGGCCAAACAATATCAGAAATCTAAGTTACTCATTAAAAGTTGTATCGTTGGCTTAGAAGATTTGCTTTATTTGTTGCAATACTGTTGATTTGACATTACTAACTAATAATTGTATAGACGCAATGCATCGTTGCTTTGGCTTTGTGAGCAGTGGTGCTTTTCGAACAAGATTAGTTGCTGTAGTTCGGCTGGTTCACTGCAAACTTTTCAAGTAGTCTTACCGAAAAAGCCTATATTTGCCAGGTTAATCGAGAATGTCTAGTATGTAAAGACTATGCAGATCAGAATATTTAAGATCAGTGTTTTTTTTTTCACTTAACCCTAACCCCAAATTTCCTTTGTCATTTGGCTGTCATATTTTTAACTATTAGTGTTCCTGCCTAATCCGCTCTAAGTGTCGTATTTTATTAATAATTTTTGCAGTCATACTACACACTTTTATCCATGTTTCCTCAGACTCCAGCATTCAGTCGAAAATATTTCTGAAGCTAAGTTGACTCCCATAGTCTTCACAATTTGTCGTATGAGCTAGTTAAATATTGAAGAACCTCTTTACTTAGTAGAGCGTCTAATATACACTCCCATCTAGCTGATTTAAAGACATTTTCAACATTCAATGTAACCTCCGTATAATATTTTGAGGAACCCCCCTTCCATCTGACACTTGAATACTTTTTTGGTGCCGTATCTATCAAGAGCTTAATTGAGTCAATAGTACAGCAATCCTTACGCAATCATTACGGAATTTATGTTAATTTTCAGACATGTGAGCGCAGCTTGAATTGAAAAATCTGCTGCTCAATTCTTATTATCAAAATGTCTGTATAGTTTGCTTAAAATAGCATCGCCTGGTTTCAAATGTCGTACTGTTTGCAGTAGCAGGTCTTGCACAGCTTCACTACACAGCTTTAACCAATAATTCGTTTGGATATGATATTCTCTGCTACTTGGCTTGGAAAGCTAACCAATACCATTTGAGTCCCCAATAGGAAGCTTTTAGCATTTGTACAGAGACGAAACCTATTTTATTTGTACCACTATATGGTCTTCTATCCTGAAGTACCTTGTTCTAGGTAGCCACTACATCATGCCCCTTATTTCTATAAGGACTTCCTGCTGTGTCAAGACTTTAACCTTAGCTTCCTAACTGACACTTTTCTCCAATTGAGATTGGAAAACAGCTGGTTGCGGGTGGCTCCCAGTGCTTTTCAAATCTATAACAAAAATTGAATGGAGCATAGTTTTGCGAATATGACTAATATCCCCCAGATCAGTAAATTATGAGTCCACCTTCACTTTTTTTAGCAGTTCAACATACGATACAGCTCTTGCTTTTTAATCAAAAGCGCATTCGGTCGAGTTGTGGTTTCCGTTTTCTTTTTCGTCTTTTTGCTGCAATTTTTTGTCATTTCGGTTTATCTCCTATGGCTTGTTTCTCCATTTCTCTTTTTGTTTCTAGGGTTGGCTCCAGATTTGTCAGAGTACGCACATTTGTTGGAATGAGTTTCGATTAGTCTGAGGCGGTGAATCTCTATTACTTGTAGCAGTGTCTGCTTTAGAAGCGTCAGGGTTTCGCTTATCTTTAATCTTGATTCTAGATGATCAATTTTTTTGCCTTGTTTTGACTGGTCCTCATTTAGATCAGAAAATTAGACTGTTCCAGATATATCTGTTTTTGTAGGCGATCTCGTAAGTCTTTTACTTTTCTTAAATGGGTCCACCCAACTAGTTGGGGACCAGTTTCCAGAGCTTGACCCAAATTTGGTCATTGATTAGCTAAGCTCAACGAACTAAAGAATTTGTAACAATTTTTGCTTCGGCAGCCAAGTTTCCCAATGCGAAAACCGTAATTTTATCGTGTCTCCCCATAATTCTTGGTTGTTCATTGAGCTTCCTTCCCTTAGTATCTTATAACTACCAGGTTTTGTTTCAGCCGCATCTTACATGAGAAACAGCCGCTGTTTGAAGCCGCTTAGCCTAATAAACTCCTGATCTCCAATCATTTCATTTGCTACTCGTTTCAGCATAAAAAACTTTTTTACTGCTTACTGCCATCCTTTGGACATGTGACGTTACATTCAACCTTTCTTGTGATCATGAATGTTGATCATTTTCACCATAGGGTCTTCTGTGGACGATTTTCTCTGAATTCGAACTATTATCACTATACATCCCACTCCTCTCAAACACGTACTTCAACCTAGTGCCAATTATTAATTTCTCGAGTTGTTTACCAAAGAGTGGTAGTAGTATGATTTCTAATGATAAATACTTTGCCGTTTTTCTAAGCTTCGAAATATTTTCTCTGTTTAGACATTGGTTCTTGGTCGTGCTCTTTGTATCATTGTGACCTCGATATTATTGAGGCCCAGTGCTTTACCAGATTTTATTGGCATTATTGCATTCGTGGTTTCATCCTTGCTGAGTTCTTTCACGTCGCAAATTGTTGGTGCTACAAATCTTGCGCTCTAAATTATTTATGCGCTTCTTTGTTATTTGTCACAGGGTCATCAAAAAGCAGTGTCCTTAATAAACATTTCGTGGCATTACCATGCTTTCTAATGAACCTCTCCAGTTTTAAGCTTATGCTAGCTGGTCTTGTTCACGTCAAATATTTACGTTCCACATTTTCCATAGACTTTTTTTGAGCCGAAGCTCTCCCAACCGTTTCGCGGTTAATTTAACGAAGCCGTCTCTAGTCAAATCTAGGACACACAAATACAGGTTGACTTTTAAATATCCATCTATACATTGCATTGCTTCAGCCAGCGTTGGACGATGGTTCGGCCTTTGAATTCTGCACTCCAACAGGGGATCAAAACTGTGTTTATCGTCATCATCAACCGCAACCAAGTGATGAAAAATCCCTTTTTCAAACCTCCTCGATTGGGATTCGAACCCGGTATCTCCCAATCTAAACACCGCAGCTTCAACGACTGCCCCAACTGCTCGGTGATTTTGAAGGTTACTTACTACTTTCATTGCAAGTGTAGCATAAATTCGTTACACAAATAAAACTAACACCAATTGACCTTTTCACCTTCGATTAAATACACATAGTTTGTAAAACCATATATATGTAAAATTTATTATGTATGACATTGTCCCCGTACAAACATAACGATTTAATTGTTTTAGGGTAATTTACACTATCATTACAATTTTTTTTCTAATTTTCTCACTGTGATAGTTACATGTAACGTTGTACTTGTTAGTTATTATCTTGATAATTTACCAATCCCCTCGATAATTTTGTTTCCATGTACTACTTGAATGAAACCATAAAACAGGGATGTAATAACTATTAATAATTACATGAGTTACAGATGTCGAAAACGATTTAAATTCTAAATCCATTCATAATTTTAAAAACATAGAAATATCGAAAATATTGGTTTGATTATTTGATAAAAAAAACTATAGTAAAAGTTTCACAGATGGCACTATTTTATATTTGGTTTATGTCCTGGGTAGAAACATGTATGGGATATTCAATACCTCAACCTCAAACGATTAATCTGGCATCTAGGGAAAATGTATTATAACTTTTATTCTAGACATATTTATACTCAATCTATTACAATGTTCAGCTTAGTAATTTAAAACTAAATTAACAAATTAATTAGAAATTGATTAGATTTATGCACGACAACTATAAGAATAGTATTTCCAACAATATATAGTAAACTGAATATTTTCGCTGTTCTTGAACATCGAACTCAGCAGTAATATTGCATCGTAAATAGTAAACAATCAAATAATCAAATTTAAATTACTTCGCTCGTCTTTGCCGATGGTTATCGTTTTTATTCGTTTCGGACCTTTACAAGTGAATCACTATATGGGTATGGATATATTAGAAATATTTTACCACTAGCCTTCACAGTGAAAACGATCAACACAACTAAAATTCTCGATTTGGCTGGCACCAGCATAAAGGAGATCCGCTTTGTCTACAAAATGAACCATATCGCTGTTTCGAATAAGACGGTTATTTTATTAAATCGAATCCAGCAGATGAGCGGGAACTATGTTTTTCGTCCTACTAACATGTTGATTACTAAACTGGATTAATTTTGCCTACGCAGTGGGCTCATTCCTTAACTAATAAAAGGTTTATGAGCTTCGCGCATGTTTGTTTTATTACGTCTGTACCATTTGTCAGCATATCTCGCACTTCTTTCAATTAATTGGCGGTCTCCTCATAATTTTTGACGTTATCGGAGTAAGTTTTAGTGAAAATATCGATCAGCAATGAATTGTTTGAATGCGCGAATAAACGTCTCATTTGAGAGATCCATTACCAATTCTAATTGCACCACCATGGTGGTCCTGCATGTAAATAATCTGTCTACTATACAGAAGAACTAAATGGTTTGACATTTTTTAGTTTAAGGCGGTCCTCTGGCAAATTTCCTATAATCTGGGACAACATGTTGAACCTTGTTCGAAAGCACTCAATAAATCCGTTTAAAATCCAATATCGCGAACGGACCGCAGTTACCGGAAAACATATCGGAAAACCGATATGTTCTGGGACCGATATGTGCTACTCGAGATTTGGCACAAAGCAATCGAATTATCAGACGTTTCGTTCGTTGGAACCGTGTAATTCGAATTTGACATTTTTAAAATCACTGCACACGAACCTTGAAATTGAAATGGTAGCAAGTGAATCTAATTGCTAAAGGAATTTATTCCACCTAACAGACAACCCTGAATATAACTTTTATCCCAATCCAGCTTCTGTGACCAAAGATCTTGGTAGAATATTTTTGTCAGTGTTATAATGTCACAATAATCCTACCGGATTGAATAGAATAATTTTGGACCATTGTCGCAAAATAATCTGCTTTGTGACCTTCTTTGTTGAGCCTTAAGAATCATATACCGAAACCCGTCACTGGTTGGTTACCAAATTAGTCTAAGTGCCATCACTACATAACGTTCGCCAATTTTAAGGAACTTTTCCCGATGCTTTAAAGTTAATTGAGCTGAAGAAGCCTCTAAACAAATTCGTGATTTGGTTTTGAATTTCTATGCTTGATCCATATGTTAAGTTGCAAATTTGCAGAATTTCAAAGGATTATCTCGGTTAAACATGTTAAGTTGAAAATGTCGATCCGATGCATAAACTCTGGCGATTCATCGTTTGGATATCGCCAGTGAAGACATACCGGAACAATCTAAAGCGTAGAAGTATCACAAAGAGATCCTCTTAAATTTTTGATCCAGTTTGCAAAACGTCATTTAACGACACAGATGACGATGTCTTTAACGAGCCATCACGGACCTTAATTTTGTTGTCGAACTCGCCATTTTTAATACGCAGTGCGATGTAGCAAAAACTAATGAGGAGTTGCTGGATCAAAATTATCAACGAGCCCGAAACGCTTCAACTTCTGATACTAACTTATGTACTGCGAATTTCAGGCTCTCATCTCAGATAATCGATAAAGTCGTTTTCAAACATCGCGAGATTCGTCCAAATTCGAAAGATCTTTTGAAAAGGGTACAATTGTTCTCACATTCTTGGGCTCAATCCCAAGTCAGCAATTGGATACGACTCAATATTTCAAAACTGCTTCATCAGAGTGTGTAATTTATCTAGCGAACGAATTGACATTTTATTATGCCGCTTGCAAGAGCAGTTCTTGCAAGCGGCTAAAACTGATAAACACTTTTCAAAGACCTTATAATGAGTCTGTGCCTCCAATAAAACTATTGGCAGTCGCTAACAGCGCTGGATTATTACGAAAAATGTTATATATTTAGAATAAATATATGACATTTAGGCGATTATACATATAAAAATATTTTGATTATTTTAAAACGATACCAGTAGCGACATCTAGCACGTCAATGGGCTACCATACAATGGTAGTACTTTGTGTATTTATATTATGCTTAATATGACAAGATCACCAACTTTTACATTTTGGATGAGGGGTGACCCATTTTGTGCGATTTTGAAATTGATATAAGTGATCAGGGATCAACGTAATTTGTTGCCCTATTAATAAATGCCCAGGTGTCACACTTATAATCATTCGGATCATTCGACATATACCCAATAGGTCGCGAATTAAGACACGCTTCGATTTAAACGATGAGTGTACAAAGCAGTATACGAAGAGTTACCAAGTACACGCCTCATATGGTACTTTGCACTTTTAATAGTGGCCTCCCAGAGCCCCCCAAAATTCGTAGATCTGGGAGAAATGGTGTGCCATTGAATCCCATGATCAAGACAATATCTCAAAATCTTATGGCTATGAACCTCAGACAAATAGTTACGAAGCTCTGACCTTGCTCCGACGAAATTAGTGGCGTTGTCCGAGTAGATATTTGCACAAATTCCTCGTTGACAAACGAACCAACGAAAAGCCGCCAA
The DNA here is from genome assembly GCA_963556175.1 of Tipula confusa. Lineage (NCBI taxonomy): Eukaryota > Metazoa > Arthropoda > Insecta > Diptera > Tipulidae > Tipula > Tipula confusa. Next base: position 82,030,745 of record OY744475.1, read on the forward strand.
AACAGCTTCAGTTCTCAAATCGCTCATAACTCCTATATGAACTGCTTTGGAGACTAGACAAATAGTGTTCGCGATCTGACATTCAGTTTGGTCATAAATGGACCACAAAAATCAATACCCACGTTTTGAAATGGTCTGGTGGGATTAACACGATGTTCTGGTAGTTGACCCATAAAGTGTTCCAAGGTTCGAGGATGAGCTCTAACAAACCGTACGCAACTTTAAATAATTTTCCAACACAAGCCTCTACCACCAATAATCCAAAATCGATGTCTTAAATAATACAACAATGCCTAAGCGCCGGCAAGCAGAAGTCGATTATGCTCACTCATAATTGACCAATAATTTTGTAAATGGCTGGCGGGTAACAGAATTTGGAAGATTAGAGTTTTTTAACCTGCCCTCAATGCGCAGAACACCATTATCATCCATAAATGGATTTAATGATTTCAAATTACTTTGACTGGAAACTGTACGACCTTTCGGATCTATTTAATGTCATTGGAATATTCCTTTTTTTGAATGTGTTTTACAATGACTTTTAAGGAATTGTCTAACTCTATAACCGAAAACGGCTGAACAGATGGAACAACGGAGCTTTTCGGATCTGATGGGGAATTAACACATTTACGAAGATTTATTCTTGTCTTTATTAACTGACTGAATCGCAGTACAAATCCAAAGACACGAAGCGTAGTTGGATAGCTGAAATGCCCGACCTTTAAGGGGAGCGACCCTAGTTTTGGCACAAAGGACTCTTACGAAACAATTGTTGGAACAGTCGACTTATCGGATATAAATGACGGCTGCATAACCTTTATCCGATGCATCTCCGAACCCGTGAAGCTCGACTGTTCGTGGCAAAGCAACAATGACCCATCGTAGAATAAGAATTTTTTCAGTAACGCTAAGGTAACCTTTGAACTCGTTCCAAAAATTGCGCAACTCATTGGGAAGTTCATAATCGCAACCATTCTCTGATTCCCATAGGTGCATAAGCGATTTTGCTGTGAAGACAAACGGCTCACATAATCCCAACGAGTCGAACAATTGTGCGATTTCCGAAAGGATAGATCTTTTTGTACATGAATTTTCAATAAAATGATCTGATTCGGTATCCCAGTTTATTCCTAAGATGAGAATCAATTTGGGTTGTTCAATTTCTTTTGACGAAGGCGACTCTATATTTTTATTATTCGATTGAATTTTCCAAAGTTCGAATCCTCCGCGAGCCAATAATTCGGCTATGTTATTTTTAAGCGCAATTGCACTTTGTTTGGAGTCGGATCCCGTTAACATGTCGTCAACGTAAAAATCATTCCTGAGAGTGCGAATTGCAAGAAATGGAGCATATGCTGTATGGTAAGTGACAGTAGACAGCTTGTAGCACTTTAAACTGAAGGACCCCCAACTGAAGAACTCCACCATATAATTTGCAAATCTTGCTGATCATGTTGAATGAGGATCTGGCGGTACATTTCAGTTATATCCCCAGTTACCGCTATTTGATGTTTGCGAAATATCATTATAATCGAAAAAAGATCTTGCTGAATTGTCGGCCTTACCATTAGGTCGTGCTACTATTTTCCCTCATGACCGCATGATGGGGCAGACAATGGGGTTTTTTAGAAAGTACAATTCGATTTTTCGGGATTGTTGACTTCTTCCATATGATGAAGATCTATCCTGTCATGAATATTATGAATTCATAATATTTTTCACGAAGTATAGGTTTGAAAGTTAATCGCCTATATCCATCTGTGCGTATTGTTGTAGCGCATTGATTGAAGAATCTCCTAACTGAGCGATGTTCGATTTTACTGGAAGAGAAACACAATATCTTTCTGATTTTGAGCGAACGGCATATTTGGAGTAATGACTTTCACATTTTTATCATTTTCGGGTTATCGATTTTTTCAATTTCCCAAAATTTTTGCATTTGCTTATTTAGCGATTTAAAGGAACATAACGAAGTGACAGACGTGCGGTATTTACTGATGAATCGACGACTTCTGGATTATCGCTAATTTTTCCCATGACAATGTAACCGAAGCGAGTTTTGATGAACAGCGTTTCTCGTATAATATTTATTGTTTCATTCAAGATGACCTTTGCGAAGACTTTTCTGCTCCCAAGAGCAGATCAATGCTGTTGGGTTCATAGAACCATGGATCAGCCAGTTCGATGGTTTGGGGTATCAAACTTGAATCAATGTTTAATGGATATGATGGAAGCATACCAGTAATATTTTTTTTAATGAGACACTCAATTGAAATACTGAAATTCGATGTTCTTGATACAACCAAAAGTTTTTTCATCGTAGCTGCAGAAGTTCGATTAATTCATCGAAAGAAAGAATTTTATAAACGGGACATTTTTTTACTAATTTAATGCGAGAAGCATCATCCAAACAATCACTCAAATGATGAATAAGAAAAAGATCCCAATGCTGAACGGATAACTTGAGAGACTTGAGGGCGTTATAATGTTTTTTGGCAACATCGATAAACGATTGAAGCGAAGTCGACGAATTTTCGATAATTCGACAAAACCAAAATCATCCTCGTATATGTCCCGATCCACACCCGACCTAGTATTAAGTGATTTTAATTCCGTTTGAGTTGTATCATATTTCGAGTACGCAAGATGGAGTCGGCTTAATGCAGACTCCAACTCACCAATAGTTGGGTAATCGTTATTCGCAACTTTTGTTTTTAAAGTACGTCACACGAGAATAAAGACCTGCTCTGACGCTCTTCAAATGTTGAATACTCAACTTAACATTATCTGTTGGTTGCTCGTCATCACTCGGCATTGTCACTCTTATCTATAAGTATGTACCTTAAAAGTGTGAACGATGGAATTTTCAGCTCGATTTGGCAAAAGGCACAATTTTCGCATTTGTCTGATTATCGATATATAAGGTTCATAAAAATAGCACAAGCATATAGTCAAGTGCTGATAAAGAATTCGATAAAGGTCTTAGAGCAAAATATTAAAATAGCCAATTACTGATAGTCATTTCTGTGCCATCTGTTTTGGGGCAGAAGTTATCTCAACTGTTTCCCAGTTAACTTTTAACGTCCTACCACATGTCCAATTACACATTTTCATCATCGTTTAGAATCAAGTTTTACATCGCCCTCCTATATTTGCTCGGTTAGTTCTCTTGTATTGCCTACTGTAGTTTCTATATATCGGTGATGATCTCTAACCCTGGACATTTTTCAACAAATTTAAATAGACCGATCTAAAGAATTTTTCGAAATTTTTCACTTTTTTCGTAATTAAGATGATACTAAAGTGAAAAATTTGCATATGGTGGTTGATCGACATCGATATTTTATTTCAAGGTCTAGATATTGAAAAAATTTTAGAATTCACGTAGATCGGCGTTGGTTACATCAATAATACAAAGGTTGCTAGTTAAGTTTGCATATAGACTCAGGTATTTTCAAATGGGATTTCCAAAGCACTGTACATCATGTGTGTCTTTAGCATTCAATGAGTTCTGTACATCATGTGTGTCACTGTACATCATGTGTGTCTTTAGCATTCAAGTCATATGTGTTAAGAAAAGCTAATAAAATGTAACCGCGTGGCGCCAAAATAAGTGTAAAGCATCGGTTTCAGAAACTCAAAGGATGGTCAATTCTGAGTGGATTTTGAAAAAGTATATGAAGTATTGGTTCAAGAATAGTTTTATTGGTTTACATCGCCTTCTGGCTACGAAGGACCATCGATTGCCAAAAGAAAATGGGAACTGCTTTTTAACGGATACCGTAACTCTAAATGTTTCAAGACAGTTTCATGAAATTAAAGTAGATAGAGACACTCGTTGTAGCATTCGTTGCTGGTTGTTTCAACATGAGTGACATCTTCCTCAATCACTTTAATTTGTTTTTACTCCAATAAGTTTATGCGCGTTCATTTCTTTATACTTTGGTAACTGTGAGCTTTTGACTTATGCGATGAGTCTTATAAATACGACCGAGGATAAGTCATATCAGTATTTGGCTTTTATATGAGGATTAAATTTAGGTCAATTATAGTTCAGGAATTGTTCGTCCATCTATTGGTCAGTAGGTCGGATAGCCGACAGATATATGATATATATCATATTTTATTTGCAGTAATCCAGTTCAATCGGTTGCGATCTAGAGTTTGTTCATTGTGTTGTTCTAGACAACCAGAAGAATCCCAACTGTCTCTACTCAAAGAAACGTCTTCTGCGACGGCCAATTGATAGTTTACCTTTCAGAAATCGCTGAATCATTCGTTTACGAACATGACCGAGGCAGTATACTCACCGATCTCTTGATTAAATAAAATTCTGCAAATGACGTTTTCATCATTAGCAATATCTCTTACTCATGAGGCAGGGTCCAACTATCATACATTACAAAAAAAATATTTTGTATTAATAAAATATGGGCTACAACCTCTAGCGATATGGGCACAAGGAAGAATGGTACATTTATCCAGAAAAAGATAACTTATAGTTTGCGTAGAACAGGATAATATGGACCAGCCATGATGAAAAGATTTAAGCTATCCGCATTTAAAAGATAAAAAGTCCAAACTCAAATCTATATCCTTTGAGTTTAAACTTTTAATCTTTTTAATGGTTAGCTTTTTATGTTTTTCTGGACCATAAATCTCTACCATATATTCTTCCTTGCGCCTATATATCGCATTGTAGCTCATGTTTTATTAATACAAGATCTGTAACTTCTAAGTTGGCTTTAGACTAGACCAGACAGTTACATTTTGAGTATCTCATTTACTCTAAAATTCATGATCCAGTCGTTCTAATAGTTTTGCCCTCGAAATGTTATTTTGAAGTCAGTGGGTTCAGTGGGTAGTTTATGTTACTGAACTGTGACATAAACTACAGCTGGGCTATAAAATTTTCCAAATTATCCAATTTGTTGTCAAACATTATAGCTGGAGTAAAGAATTTTGCTCAATTTATCTCAACTTGAAGAGCTTGCTCTATACAAATTATCATAACCCAGGCACTTTCTGCGATCTTTTCCACCACAAGCTGTGCTTCAATAAAATGCCTCGATGTAAATAACTATTTGCTTGTAAAGTTGTCTATGTCTGTAGTGGTGTGTTGAACTTAGCTAATAGTTTGGCTCTATCGGATTCGATCCCAAGCTTGTTCTTCGTATTCTTCTACACAACCCGAAAAAGACAACTCGCTTTCTACCTCGAGAAGCCGACAGCGACCACTACCCCTGCTAAATGGTGGCTCTTCTATCAAAGATCGCTGCACCATCCGCTTAAGATTGGCTCGCAGAACTGACCGGGTCAGCGTAATCGCTGTTCTTTTCTTTCATGAACGAGAACAGGAATTTATTAAATTAGTGATCTCGTGGTTGAATAAAACTCGGTAAGTGTCGTTATCGTCGCTTTTGGGGCCATATATCATGCGCATAGTTCTTCTCTCAAATGTCATTATCCACCTTTCATTCTCATCCGTCAAGATTCAACTCTCACACTCATACATGACAACGGGTCTGATCAATACCTTGTACAACTACAGACTGTCGGCATTTGCAAGGTAGTTTGCCTTTAGCAGTGGATGTAAGATATACATAGCACGGATGCCAGTGACAAAACACGCTTTAATATCCTCCCACACAGTTATCATGAGTGCTAATTGCAAAAGTTCCTGATAGCTTGTTCTCAGGATTATTCTGTAACCATTTTATCTACCTCCGTTTGCACTTTGGTAATGGCAACCTTCTCGGCACTTGACGTATTGGTATCTTCGATCCTATGTCGATCTGGTGCTTAGCCATATTTGTTCTGCTATTATTCTCTAGAACACAACTAAAAATGGACATTCATTTTCTCAGGAACACTTTCACTGCCTGTTTCTGTTACAGTGTAAGGTGCTCCATCTATTTCTGCGTCAGATACTCAACTGTTTTTTGCTGCCTGATGGCCCGTTAAATTAGGAGCTCGTATAAGAACTCTAAAGTCTCTATCTGGTTTAACTAAGGCTTTTTAAATGATAATTTTTCTTATTTTGTTCTCTTCATCATCGCTTGCTTCCACAACCCACTATCTTTGTGATCCAGAACCTCCTTTCAATCTTCCTCACACATAACTGTTTCTGCATTGGGAGGCAATTTTCTCAATTGTTTCCATTTGCTATTATGTCTCAGCATACGATTTTTCTTGTTGCTCCAGCAGCATCGTTTTTGTACCTAGAGTATTAAGACGGTTCTTTTCATCAATGTCTCTTTTTGTAGTTCAGCAATCACCGCCTCTTGCCAATCTTAAGATAGGGATGGAGGTTGTGAAGAATTTGGTTATGAGATTCAGTGGCTGCTTCTTGCGATGGTGTTCTTGTTCGATTTCTTTGCCACTCTACAATATCTCTGTGGCCGGGTTTCTTACAAATTCAGCATCTGACCTATCGGTTGATATCTTTGAATTTTATTGACGACTTGGTGTTGTCTCTTTTCATTGCTGTTTCATCTGTCTCAATTTTTTGTATCTTGCTTACCGGCCTAAAGATGTTCTATGCCGTCTGATAGGTTAAGGCGCAGGCAATGGTCTCTGCGAATGTCATTTTTGGAGGCAACACTTACAGCTGTTCTAGTCTTGACATCCATCATTCACTACAACAATTTCTAGTAGCTGCTCTTTAAAATTGCAGCTTGAATATGTTCCATCAAAGGTTGAACGGAGCCTTTAGTTTGGCTGATTGAACATGTTGAAGTTCTTGTGACATTGTTCCATTTAATTGACGCCAAGAATCTCCTTTTCAAGACGTTGAACTGTCTGTTAAAATTTCTGTTCAACTTGCAGAACCTCCTCTTTAACAGTTGCACATTCCGATATGTTATCCTGATGGATTGAGTCATAGGCTTGGTGGAAGCCCAATAACACCTGATGTACGTCGCGAGATGTCTTGTAATATTTAGAAAGAATCATCCTCAGCGAAAAAACTTGATCAGTCGTTGACCAATTCGGATGAAATCCTTCTTGGTAGTTCTACAATATCCTTCGCCAAGGGGAGTGATTCTCTCCAATTTCTTGTAAGTTAGAAATTAGTATGCTATGCAAAGGAGAGCTATATCCCGCGATAGTTTTTACATTTTAAGCGATATCTTTTTTTAAGGATAGGGCACAACGCGGTCATTTTATAGTCATTAGGCATAACTTCGCTTTACCATAATAATCGAATAAAGTCGAAAATATAGTTCCACAAAGCACCCCTCCGAATATTAAAAGCACGGAATTAATGCAATTAATCCCAGGAAAACGGTTTCTTTTTAGTCTCTGCATAGCCACTGTGGATTCCTCGTAGGATGGGCCCTCTATATGCACATCTCCGCAGCCTGCATTTACCAACTTTCAAATACAGCATTTTACACTTGTTGAATATCAGATAAATGATCCTTCCATTTGTCGAGCACTGCGTTTATGTTAACAAGGAAGTTTCCATCCTGGTCCGGAATGGCGACAGACATAGGTCTGAAAGTATGATGCTGTCCGGTAACTTCTTTAAAGAAGTCATGAGAAATGCGCTCATTTTTGAGTTGTTGTACTCTTAAGGCTTCAGCCTTCCACCACTCACGCTTTTTCCGTCTATACAAATTCGCTAGGCTAGTTCTGATGAAGGCTCACTTGGTCAGCACTGACAACCGAAGTTTTCAATACCTCTCATAGATCGTTCACATCATCAAAACAAGGCTTGGTTTCCATAATGCTATTGCCAACAAGATTCTGATATTGTGCTTCCTCATCTTCGTTTATCAGACCTTCACAGTTGAAACGTAAGTTACGTTTTCCTGTGATTTCTGGCTTGTACGAAAACTGCCACCTTAGCTTTGCAGTGACAAATTGTTGATCACAATTTGTCTTCGGGACGTCTTATGAGGCTGAGTCCATGTTTTCTAGTGGATATTTTCATAAGCAAAGATTATGCTAGTCACAAAAGGTTATAAGCAACTGCAAAGTACATCAGTCTTTCCCCAGTATCGGTCGCTATATCGTGTCAGAAGTATGAAATTATGTTTTCACATAAGTCAGCCTGATTTTTCCCAGCTCTAGCATTAAAGTCACCAATCAATATTCTGAAATCGGGTCCGATATAGATCCCATCAGACCATCCAAATTGTTGAAAAATGAATATTTATCTTTGGGTTTGCACACATCAGTGGGCACATGAATACAAATGATTGACTGGTTGGCTAGTCGTATGCTAAAACGTAGCTTACACATACGATTATCTGCTTTGAAATCCTAAACAGTTATTTCACTTTGAGCCCAAGAAGAAAACCAACACCAAGATTGGCGAGGTCATCTCTACTGTAAAGAAATGTATAGCTTTAAGACACATGATCTCCACTTTTTGGCCAATACTCTTTTATGGCTGGTATATTGCCGTCAAACGCACCTGGTTTTATTAGTGACTGCACGTTTACGTACCGATCGTAAACTGCGTGTTCGTTAACATAAGTGGAAGTCATAAGTTTGAATTTTAGCGGTATCCATATTTTTTTTGTTGATATTTCTAACAGTGAAGTTGTTCACGGTTTCGTGGTCAGCCCAGCGATCCAACCAAGCCAAAGATGCTGTGGTGGAATTCTATAAGGATAACATGCTCGTTTAGAAGTATTTTACGAAGCATGGGAGTGGCCCTCAATTACAAGGGCCACTATGGTTTTGTTAATGCCTGCAGATTTGTAGAATGTCACAATTATTTACACAATTCAACCAAAATAGCAGACACTGAAGAATATGACTGCTCTGAGTCAAGAAAAGCTTACAAGCGGTTTTTAGTCTACTATAAAGCTAGCCCAAAACGATCAATTTCTATGAAGCCCTCATAAAAAAGTCATCTAAACAGCCTTTTGATTTTCCAGATGATAAATTTGAAATTTGAGTAGCGATTTTCTCCAATACCAAATATACCATTCTGTTACCGTTCCAACACCCTCACCGTCCTAAACTATTTTCACATAAAAAATTTTACAGTATATACTGTAATTTGCAAGTTGCCCAGCAAGCAAAGTAAGGGCGACCGCATCGTAATTTTCTTTCTAATCATTGTTATAGTAGCAAACCACCATCCTTACTGAAAGAATTAAAAAGTCATACGCATAGTAAAATTTTGAAGGTTAAGTGCGTGGTGTTTCGTATATTGTGAAATAGTATGGTTCATCGGTTGCCTCGTGCATTGGACATTTTATTTTTTTGATTAATTTCACAATATTGGGCGAGTTAAAGAATTATGGAACCTAATATGCAAAAAGTAAAACCATTTGATGGTTCGAATTTCTCGAATTGGGAATTTCGAGTACAAAACATTACTAGAAGAAAAGTGCACATTGAAATGTGATGAGAAAAAGTGTAAATCCATTTTGGTGCAATGTATTGGTGATTCTCGACTGGAGTGCATTAAAGACAAACAGTTCGCGAAGGAAATATATGATACATTAATTGGTGTGTTTGAGCGCAAAAGTGTTGCCGGTCAGTTGTTGCGAAAACAGCTATTAACAATGCGATACAAAGATGGTGATGACATCAACGAATATTTTTTGCAATTCGATCATACTGTGCGTGAACTGAAGTCGATTGGCGCCACATTGGAAGAATTTGACGTTGTCTGTCATCTAATTTTAACATTGCCAAAAAGTTTCGATGGCTTGGTTACAGCGCTAGAACCAATGGATACAACAAAGATAACAATCGAATTTGTTAAAAGTCGTCTTTTAGACGAGTGTGGAAAGCGTGCTGCGTGTGGAAATGGACGTAGTGGTAGATCAAGTGATTCGATGGCAATGCAAGCAGATCGTTCAAAGGTTAAAAAGCCAGGGCATATAAAAGTAAATTGCAGAGTAGAATTGTCAAAGAAAAATGTTGTGTACAATAAGAAAAGTGTTGGTGCAAATTGTGCTGAGAAAGATGACAATCCAGAGTTTTTGCTTTGTGACCAACAGGATGTCATTAGTAAGACAGTAGGAAGTAACGGTGATGTTGCGTCATGCTGCATGGGTGCCCAAAACATCAAAGAATGGCAGTGATGGTTTTGAAGACATAAACTTTGTTCTTGATTCGGGCGCAACACATCATATCGTTAACAATAAAGTGTTTTTCAATAGCATGCATAGAATTGACCCGATAAGTATTTCAACGGCAAAAGCTGGCGCATCATTAGTGGCAAAGCTAAAAGGTGATATTTCTATAAAGACATTTTTCAATGGAGATAATTCAACGAAAACGATTCAAAACGTTTTATTTGTTGAAGAGAATCTTAAATGCAATTTGCTGTCAATTCGTCAATTGACTGACAAAGGTTACAAAATCACTTATAATAGTGATGTTGCATTTATTTCAAAGAATGGGAAAAACATGTTCGCTGCCCGAAGTAATGGTCAGCTATACCAGACGATTTTTCATGTTAAACGAAGTGTGTTTGTGGGGATTGCTGGAGTGGAACAATTAAATAAGGCATCGCAAAATTTATGGCATTTTCGTCTGGCACATTTGAATGTCAGCGGCATGAAAAAGATGGTAAATCAAAACATGGCGATTAGATCGGAAAAATTTAAGATGGACATCGATGACAAGTTTTGTGAATCTTGTGTAATTGGTAAGCAAACGCGTTTACCAAATCCACCCAGAAAGGTAATCCGTTCTAAACGAGTTTTAGAATTGATTCACACCGATGTCAGTGGTCCAATGAGTGAAATGGCGTATGACGGTTCTAGGTTTTATGTTGCAATATGTCGCTATGGCTGAAAAGCTACATGGGAAAAGAATTGCGAAATTACAATTGGATAATGGCGGAGAGCATTGCTCAAAAGAATTTAAATTTTTCAATAAGGGTATTCGGCTGAATTTCACGGTACCTTACAATCCGGAAATGCATGCAGTATCTGAACGTTTTAATCGTACTGTGGTTGAAAAAGCAAGAACAATGGTTTTGTCGAGTGGATTAAGTCGTCGATTCTGGAACGAAAGCTGTTTTGTACGCAAATTATATTAAGAATCGGTCACCAACAAGTGCTGTTGGTAAACAATTTGTAAGCCTGCAGAAATTTAGTATGGCAAAAAGACGGATTTGTCGCAACTTTGGGTTTTTGGTTCGATTTGTTGGAATTATATACCAGAAGAAAATCTTACAAAGTTGGATGCTACATCATCAAAGTGTTACATGCTTGGATATGGTTTGAATTATGTCAATATATATAATTCAGAGGCGACAGGCGATGATATGAATGTGAACATAACCACGATGCAAATTTAGATGGCATCGGTAACATAAATCATAATGCCCACAGTACTCGTTTAAAAAGAAAACTAGATTGGTACGGATATGAACCGGGAAGTTGGTTTGCAGGTTATGCATTTTCAGCTGAAGAATTTGTGCAAAATGATTCTGTTACGATGAACGATGCAAGAAAACGTGCTGATAGGCCAAAATGGGAGATGGCAATTAATGATGAATTTCCATCATTGTTAAAAAATGACACTTGGTCTCTGTGTAAGTTACCAACTGGACGTAAAGCTATTACTTGAAAATGGGTGTTTAAGAAGAAACTTAAATCAAATGGCGATGTCGACAAGTACAAAGCAAGACTTGTTGCTTGTGGTTTTTGGCAAGAAAAAGGTTTCGACTACAATGAAACGAATTCACCAACGGCCAAGCTAACAACTTTTCGAGTTTTAATCAATCATTTTGGATATGAAATGCATCAGATGGATATAAAATGTGCATTTCTGAACGGACAATTGAACTTGGTCATCGTTGCATATCATCAACAACGATATTCGAAGATAATCAGTCGTGCATCAAAGTGGCAGAAGAGCCACGAGTTATAACTCTAAGGAGTTTTAAGTTTTTAAGTTTTAACTTTAAGGAACTATGTATTTTCATTTATTACAGTACACGTTTAACGTAGAGTTCATAATTATAGTTAAGTTTTATTCATTTTGCTTATTAGGTGACTGATCAAATTAAGAGGCGGTGACAGTATATACTGTAATTTGCAAGTTGCCCAGCAAGCGAGTGCGCGACCGTATTGTAATTTTCTTTCTAATCATTGTTAGTAGTAAACCACCATCCATACTGAGAGCATTAAAAAGTATTTTAATCTTGTAAAAATAAAAACGTGTTTATTTTATTCTTTAACCATTTTAATAACATTTTCATGCAGGATCACAGGTACTACTCGCTGCCCTAAGACAAGATTATTGGCCATAACAAGGAAGACGGCTTACCCGAAGAATGTTCCGGAACTGTCTTCGATGTTTCAAAACTAAGCTAACTAGCATTCATCAAATCATTGAAAATTTGTCGCCATTGTGGACCCGTTTAAATTCACTACATAATAAGAGAGAAGGCTTCAACCAAGGCCTACTAACTGCTGTTATTGAGCCAAATATTAAGCATGATTGACGTTTAAAAGATGGAGATTTGTTTAGCAGATCCATCATCATTTTTGGTCAAGGTGGTCTACTGAACATTTAAGAGAAATTTAGCATCGTTAGGAACAAAAAACGTCAAAGGAACAAAATGTTGCAAGCTGAATATAAAAGAGTCATATCAAAGGTCATCGTCCACTTCCAAACGATGAAGGCAAATAAAAGCACAAGTCTTTCAAATCGTGCAGGATGTTGATCCCAACATATATAATGAGCACATAAAATTCACAATGTAAAAAGCAATATTAAAAATTTATTTAAATAAAAGACTTCCAAAAAAACCTTCAACGTCTCATCAATTAGCTTAAGAAAAAAACAGTTATCATAAGAAAAAAACAGTTTACCCAACGATGTTCCAGATGTCGGGTCGATAGAATATCGTCAACATTTAGTATAAATATATAACATTTAGGCGATGATACCTATAAAAATATTTTGATTATTTAAAAACGATACCAGTAGCAGCATCTAGCACGTCAATGGGCTAACATACCATCGTAGTACTATGTGTGTTTATATTATGCAGTACCCCATGTATAATAAAACCACAAGTTAAATTTTTAATAATTTATTTTCAAAATATCATAATTTAACATAAAAAGTAACAAATTAAAAAAAAATCAAAATTATCATACAGTCTTATTAAAACATAAGATTTCTTAACCATTAAAATTTATTAAACGAACCGCTTTGTGTGCACACGCGGTACATTGAACGCGCCCACCGCACAAAGTACATATACATAATATTTCTAATCTATGCTATTCACACACACTCTACACTTAATGTTACACTTTTATCGGTGTACTACTACTCCTCGGCGTACACAAAAATGTTTGTTTTATTTTGGTTTTTAACTTAACATCGAATAAATAATAGAGAATCGGCCGGCAGAATGACAATGTATAGAATACCGCGACCAATCCAATGGCGTACAATGGTTTTATCGTTGGATACTTGTGCGACGTGAACGGTTTCTTAATGATTTCGAAGAGTAGGGATAAATAATATTTTTGTAGTGCGAACACAATAAATGTGATCGATAAGAAGAACGATAATTTTAGTATTCGTCCCACATTTTCGTCGAGCACCAATTTACCACTTTTCAATTCGATCAACGTGTGTTTCGATTTGATAAGTTTAATGAATAAATTGACAAGCGTAAATATTAGCAAAATGGTGGGGATACATATTTTAATGAAAAATATCAAGTATCGCATTATTAAATTATTTTCTTTGTTAAAATTTAGGACGCCACAAAATTTGGGATGTTGCTCGTTTGGTATCACGTTCGAAAACATGAATAGCGGCAGTGATACCGATGCGGCTAAAAACCATATAAATAGTACCGGCAATATAACGGATACACTATATTTTCGTTTGCTATAGTCGATCGTAATTGACCGTTTATTAAATTCACCCTCTTCGCTGTTCGTTTGATCGGCTACAATATCATCGTCCGTCATCATATTTTCATCGCCATCCTTCGTTTCGGACAACATTGATTTACGCGAATTTTCTTCCAATCGATAAATTTCTTTTAAAGCTAAATTATATGTGGATATTGAATGAAAATTGGCAGCGATTATTAAATAAAATATTGCGGTGGTGGTGAACGATTCGAATCCCATGTAGAATGAACATACTTCGACAGGAAATATCCAATATCGATTTGTCATGTACAGTATTTCGATTGGTGCGACCACCAACAGTCCAATATCACAGAACGTTATTTGCAGGATTATGTATAGGAGACCTGAAAAGAGATAAAAAAACGGAAAAATTAATAAATTTAAAAAAAAAATCTATAACTTATTTAAAACCTTTCAAAATTTATAAATAAGTTCCGCCATCAAAGACTCCAGTTCATCTATATAGAAATGAACAAACTGAAGACGCTTACATTAAAACTGCTTTGGAAATAGTCAACCACGGAAAATATAATCGGAACGGCAGAGCTGTGAAGCTGATAATAAAAAATAGTTCTAAGGCATTCTCACAGCTTTTGAGGAGGCAGCATCAAACCAAAACATGCGAGCATTGCATTAGTGTAAACGGTAACACATCATTAGTGAAATTACCAACATACCATCTCCTTCTTATATCCGAAATATTTTAAGTTTCCGGATAATTCAATTTTTCAAAGGAACCCGAACTTATCTCAATGCTAAGTCCGTCGAGTCCAGAAAATAAAATGGAAAGAAATGTTGGGGGATAAAGTCCACACTTTAAAGAGGACACACTTCGTGAGAAACATTTTGTAAAATATCATCAACGAGTCCTAGAAGACCGATTAATAGTAAGTTTTCCATTGAAGAAATCAGCAAATACCTTATGTGATTCACTTGCAGCGGCTATTTAAAGGCTTAGAGGAATAGAACCCTGATTTAATTCCAAATTTATAATCGACTATGAACGCCTTAAATACTTGGTAGAAATATCTCCAGCAGAAACATCACAAAATGATTTATTTTTACCGTAAAGTTGGATTTAATGAATCCTACAAATCAACAACAGTCATCTCCCTTGACGGTTATCAATCAAATTTATACTCAATCGTTTTACGTCTATACTAACGGTCATTTATGGATTGGTTTCTGCATCCTTCCTGGCTACCGGAGAAATTAAACAAGTAGCCCAGGAAAACCTGGAAGTATATTTCAAGGAGTCAAACATCATCCAAAAAGATATTTATGTAGATGACCTGATGTTCGGTGCCGTTAATGAAAATGAAGTATTACACATCACAGAAACCATCACTATACAAATTGCACAGTTGCGGGCTGATAAATGCAGATAAAGGGTTCACAATAATATTAGGCGGCTTCTGAGATGCCAGCCAATTTCCCAACAAAATTCAAACAAACACCCTCTGGTGACACGGTTCTAGTTGGCTGCTGCAACCAATCGAGACATTACCACTTAAAATAAAGAAACAACGGGCATTTAGAAGGGCTTCAGATAAAATATTCTCTTATTCACTGATCCGTTCAAATTCTAGTGAATGGTTTAATGAAATGCTGTCTAAGTACGCATCGTTCCGAAAACTACATAGAGTACCTTGTTTTATCATGCGATTTGCCGCCAAGACCAGAATAAACGGTACCTATTCCCGTCGAGAAGAACTCCTGCAAACCAGGAGCTTCGATCTTTAGATCCTTTCATGGATGACTTCGGACTCCTTCGCGTCGGAGTACAAATTCATTACCTGCGTCAAATTCGAGGCCAATTGTCAATTAGGCACTTTGCCTCGATCACAAGTAAAATCCTTATCCTCCGAGTAGGATATACCTTGAATTTCCTAAGAAAGTCTATCAAACCAATGGGGATGATATTTTTTTAAACTTTAGCTATCAAAACTGAAATTTGCTTGCAATTCTCGATGTTAGATCTGTTTCGGCTTTTATAAACATAAATGACAGGATTATTTCCGAAAGGACCTTTGAGGAATCTCTAACTTTCAATGACATATAAAGATCACCAAAAGTATATTGTAAAATGTCAGAACTTGAGGAACAGCTGAGGAATTCGTAAGGTTGCCTCGATAATGGAATAATTAGTCGTCATTAACAAGAGAAATGCACTCTCATACGGTTAATATTTCCAAAAGAAACATACAAAAGATCCGGAACTATAGTAAATCTGAAAATTCTCAAAACTTGACTTGAAATTTTTTAATAGCTATTGAAAAGCAAACCATCCAGAGCAGTGGGCAATTCTTTATCCAAAACAATTTTACGAGGATAACTTTCAACCCCACGTTTAGAATTCAAAAAACTCAGTTCTAACCCGCTGTTCATTATTGCTAGTTTACTGACGAAATTTTAGTCCAATAAGTCTTTTAAAAAAGATGCCACATTAACAGCTTGGTCGTTCTACGCTGGCATCATTAAAATTGTTACCAAAGTATGAAATTTTATGGCGGTTTTGTAAAACGGACTACGGAATAAAATTATTAAACCAAGTCAGCAAAGAAACATTACTTCTGTGTCATTTCCTACCTGACTCCCGATATCTGCGTTACGATATCGAATTTTATCAGTAGTCCACCCAAAGAAACGTTAATTATGGTATAGGAATATGGCAAAAGTAATCCGTATCGCACTTGCCATGCAGTCCGATCAAAAACCTGTTAATGATTTAGAGGTCATAGTAGACCAACCTTACAATCGCGCGAGAATAAATAAGGGACGCCTCGATAAAATCGAGCGGGCGTTAAGTATCTGGCAAGAAACAGTCAGACCCGGCTACGAGTTTCTCTCAACCTCCAATTATAGAAAAGTAATTGGAATTAACGTCGAAACAAAAATTTTATGAATCCCAAAGACGGCATATGATTTTATCAAACGAACGGTCCGGATTCGGCACATAATTGCATCAAGCTTATTTAAAACATCCCGGATTATAAATCATATGGAAACAGATTCCATACCAAAGAACCAATAATGAAATCGTAAAATAGAGGACATTGATTAACTTAAAACGTCGCGTAGTATTTTATGACTACATTTATGGAGTTTATAAAAGTTTTGATCTAGCTTTATCAGCCACCAATGGCACTAAAATAAAAACTTATCACTGTCGGTCGATTTATAACGTAAAAGGCTGCTCGATTCAGCGGGTCAGCTATTCATTAATACCACTTTCATCAGGAACTTCTGTTTGAGCCCGATCCATTTTGTAATTGACAATGGTTACGGAACTTTAGATAAACAGTTCTCTTCACTGACAATGGAACCTAATTATAATTCACCAGTCATATCATCACCGAAGGCCATTTGCCAGTGTCGAGACCACGTGAGCTAGGTATTATATGCCATAAGGTGGTATTGGCGGAAATTAAACATATGATGGAATTAGGCATTTGTCGGCCTTCTTTCTCCCATCTTCACTTAGTAAAGGAAAACAAACAGATTTGGGTCCAAAATAGGGACTATCGTAGACTAAATACAGTCACAATCCCGGATAGATATCCGATACCCCATATCCAAAAAATTTCCATGCACCTACAATATTGCAATGTATTTAGCAAACGTAATATGATAAGCTCTGTCTAGAAGCTTATCATATTATCCCAGTATAGCAACTGAATATAACCACAAAACGGCTATTCCGACCCCATTCAGTTTGTACGGGTTTACCCGAACGCCTTTTGGTTTACTTAATGCCGCATAATAATGGTGTTTGGGAACCTCTGGGATTCTTTTGTGAAAAATGTCAGATGCTGAAGTTAATTAATCAGCATTTTTAGCGAATTATTGGTAATTTTTTTAGCCATTATGAAAATTTTCAATATTTCGTCGAATGTCAATTAATTCACTATGGATAGTTTACGACGGACATTCAACATGTGCAAAATAAAGATAATGTAGTTGCTGATGATATTTCACGTACCACTGATGGAGAAACGGTAACAGTAGGAGTTGTTTTCAACTATAATGAAATTGTCTTAGCCCGCAAGAAGAAGCCTTAAAATTTCATAAATGCTCTGGTTTCGGAAGTCTACATAGTTCATTATAGGAACTACAATTTTATAAACTACCTAGTTTTGAGATCTACTGCAAAGTTTCTACAGGAGTCAATAGACCCAATACTGCAGAGCCGTTATGTTTGATTATATTCGGCACCTTGCACAATGTTTATCGCCCGCAGTGTCCGTGAAACGCGTTATTTCTTGCCTAGTATAAATAAAGATATTTGGTATTAGTCCAAGTCTTAGATAGCGTGCTAAAAATCTAAGGTGATTTGGCACACTAAATCACCTATCGGGCAATTTAATTTTACATCTGGCCGTTTTGTCATTCCTATGAATTCTTTATAGAGAATCCTTAATCATTTTTGATTATACTCTCGACACTGTGATCGACCCATTACGAACCACAATGCAAAATCTAATCCTTACTAAAATCTTCGATATTTTCGTACCTAAAACATTAGATAAATGCAATCAGGTTTTCGTTAGAGTAGAAAGAATAAATCCAGGTTTACAAGCCTCGTATGAAGGACCATTTAAATAAGAAACCCTATAAATTCTATGTTTTTATCTTTTAAAATGGTCAGTCACATTTCCATCCAAAAACTGATTCTATAAATGATTTAGCCTTTAAAACAAAAGCCCGCATTTTCTCTGCGCAGAGAAAAGATGTCTTAACAAACCCATCGGAATTTAGTCAATCTTACTACTGAGAGATGTATCATTGATTGAGCAGCAAACGGATAAAAAACCGAAGACGACGTGCCAACAATTGAACAGATATAATTTCGTTTTTAACAGGTAAGAAGAATGATACCCCGAAATTATGTAATTTATATACAAGAACTTCGTGAGTGTCCAACCCGTAGACCAATCTCAAACGAGTTTAGCGCAAAGCTAATAAATTCTACGAGGTTATATCAAACAGGAAAAACCCATGAAGTAGATTTTTAAAATGTTTATCCAAAGCACGATATTTTATGATGGCTGAGTAAAACGGACTGCGAAATAAAATTATTAAACCAGAAAACCAGACGCCTTAAAACCGATTGGCGATACAATCCAAATGAACCCAATCTGACTTAGAAAGCCTCTATGTTATTTTTGATTGTTGTAACTGTAAATTGTTGGACTCCGTTCGTTTATATCGATCTAAGCAAATATATGAACCAGCAGGTGTACACTTTTGTGCTGAAAAACAATTTTGTATCAATCGCTAGATATGTCAGCATGGTTATCTCTTAAACTTGTATATATTTAGCTTATATATTTTACTTATTGCATTTTTAACTTTTTAACCTTTGCAACAGAGCATCCAACCAGTTAAAAATACCATCGTGTAAATTATTTAATCGAACAACAAAGATCCATTTCCGATACACAAATTCTTAAGTACGGTCACTTTATAAATAAAAATTTGACATAATAAAATTGGGTTATACATATATGTGTGTACCAACTACTTGCCAGTCACTATAATTTATTCAACACACAACATACTACATATATTACGAATTCAATTAGATTAAAAACGAAAATTAAATTCGATTAATTTTTATTAACGTTGGAATTGTCAATTATATGTCAAGACTTAATTAAAATAAATTATGTGCGCATGGCATGTATACACACATGCATACTTTGGCCATCTCAGCGATGACGACATAGTTAGTGGTAATATAATGAAGACTAGAGATATTTTTGTTACAGTTTTTCAGTTAAATTGCGGATTGTTTCAAATCTTAATACCATGGAAAGTGACCATCACAGTTTTAAAGTTATCTAACTCTGGGCTTCAAAACAGATAGTAGGGAAAAACTAAAAAAATTGTTAAAAAAACATTAAAAAACCAAGAATTCGGCTGAACACTTTAGGCATTTGAAGTAATAATCTTCTATTAGAGTTTGTTAAAAACAGTTATAACGATGATCTGGCATGGATCTACCGAATAACTTTAACCGATAAGCATAATAATTTATTATAGGTAGATTTATTTTACAAATTGCGTTGCAAAGTAAAAAAGATGAACTCCCCTTTCTATGAAGACTCCATCGAATATGCATAGGATAAAACTTCAGCACCTTTATAGAACCTTTGACCTTATGTCTAAATATATGGTACATTCCAGAAAAAATTGTAAAGCAATTATACAATTGTGCTTACTGCAGGTGATTCCACTGGCAAGTGACGTTTTGTTCATCCGCGTCATTGTAAAATTGTAAAATTACGGGGTACCTCTGATCTCTAACACTAATAGCAACTTTTTGTCTTGTGGTGGGCCAAATACCCACCTTTGTCCGAAGAAAATGCCAACTTTGGATAACTGATATTGGTTACTTTTATTATTAGATAACTTAATCCAACTGTTGTATCAGTGAAGTAAGGAGACACAGATATTACATACAGTCTATGGTCTCTTTCATTGCGATGAGTTTCGCCTGAAAAACACTACAGTGATCATCAGGGACGCGAGAAAAGCGGTTTAAATTTAGCTCCTTACACAACACCCCACATCTAACCCTGCTGTCAATTCTAGATCCATCCGTAAAGAAGTTAATCTTACCGGAATCCAGGGATGGTATGAGGTTTCGGGATGGTATAGTCAAAGGCTTTGGGGAAAACCTTATTCATTAGAATAGATGAGTGTCCCTTCTTACTACAGGTCCACAGTGAAATTGATGAAAGCCTAATAGCTGTACACACAGCCATTTGTTTAGCTAAAATATCAAAAGGGACTAGATGAAGGAGATCTCTAATGTCTAGTTGAAATGGTTCTGACCACTAGTACACAGATAAGCAGTTCTTTGAACCTTTATCAGCAGTTTTTGATTTGCCACTATATATAGAGCTGGCCACCAAACTATAACTCCGTACAGTAGAACAAGTCTAACTACAGAAGTGTACAGACAATGTACGATGTGAGGGTTTAGACCCCATCCTTTCTCAATGACATTCTTACAGGAGTATAGTGCTATTGTAGCTTTCTTTACCCTTTCCAATATATTAGGTTTCTAGCTTAGTTTGCTGTCCATAATAAGACCCAGGAATTTTACTTTATCTGTGATATTCAAGCCAAATTCGCTAGAGTGGGTGGGTTGAAGAAAGGAAGTTTGTATTTCCTAGAAAAAAGGACCAATTCAGTTTTAAGTGGACTAACACTCAGACCGCACCTAATGGTCTATTTGGTAAAGATACCAAGAGCATTTTGCATAAGATCTCTGAGGGTGGTAGGATATTTGACGAAGGCGCATGACACTAGCTGAGATGTTGCTAACTTTACCGGCTTGATTAAGCCTAAGAGTGATTTTCTTAAACAGCGTAAAATAGGCTTTTCCTATTGGATGAGAAGAGCTTTTGGAGCTCAATTAAGAACCAAAAACGATCAATTACCATCAACGTGGTCATATTTATCAGAATTGCAGAGGGAAACTTTGGCACGTTTCAGTCATAGATATCGGTTTTCAATAGTTAAGTTTAGAGGGACTTCTTTCAATAAAAATCTTAGCTCCAAATAAGATCCAAACCAGAAACTTCGTAGGACATCAATTGCAAAAATGCAGTTAACTTGGTTTAAATCTGCCAAGCTGGTTGAATTTTCAAGTCAAGACTTTGTTGGATACAGTCGTGCCTATAATTTAGACTACGAAATGCTGGCCACATAAAAATGCTGATAGAATAGCCCCAAACTCTAAACCTCCTAGTAATAGTAGGTCTTCGATAAGTCATCAGAATCTTCGGTATAAGTCGATCTCAGTTCTCTACGACCTTTGCAAGATATGCTTTCTAAATGCAAAACTGTCATTTGTGTGCCATTCGATATACATATATTGAATGGTGGACACACCTCATTAAGACGATTCACTCAAAATTTTTACTCCAAATCTGCTAGTCTAACTATTAAAAAAGATCACTTGCAAAAATAATCCATACTAGCACGCAACTACTAGCACATACTAGTCGAAAATAGGTTTGCCACCTCGGTAGCTTTTATCTTGAATAATGCTTCATTATTTTACCACTGCATAGCTCCTCGTAGCTTTTCTATGCCAGTTACTTTACTGAGGCTCACCTTTTTTTCAAGTCCATAGCACTTAGGATAATATTATATCCATAATATAAGAATTTTCTGGCACAACAAACAATCAGTATTACTAAAAGGTAAAGGAAGGTTTAGGAGGGAATAAGGTAAGAAAGGAATAAAAGATTTCAGTCTTCTAAATTTACGTCGGCAATCATTAGAGATGCTCAGTTTTAGACCCGATCGTGTGCAATCAAATTAGTTTTCAGTGCACCTGCCTAAAAATGAGAATTATACTACACCCTAGTTTTGTATATTGTAAGTGTTTCAGATGGAGTAAAGTAAAACTTGCTTCGTCATAAAATTCAAAGTGGGTATACCAATTGCGTCTTTGTTTATTTTTTCATCCCAAGATATTCTCTTTGATATAGTGAAGCTAAGAATTTTAAATGTGTCAGACGTAGCCATGCTGCATGTAGTCAGAAAAGATAGCGATTGCATTGACCATCTGTTCGACCAGAAAAAACACAGGTTTAAAATTTGTTGGTATTTAATTCAAACCTGTGGGCTTCACCCCATTTAAGAATTGTATTTAGATCTCGCGTAAGGCATTCCTTTATTACCATTCTTTCTGTGAGAACATCGTTTCGCGATGTGAAGAAGATAAAAAGTAAAATGTGGAAAGAGAGCTGTCATCAGCAAAGGAATCATTGATAAAAATTATAAAAAGGTTCGGAAAAAGCACGGATCACTGATAGACACCAGCGTTTAAATAAATGTGGAACAAAGTCACGCCATCCACCACCACTTGGATTTTGCAGGAAAGAAGAAAATTCTTAAAAATTAACGAACCGTGAAAGACAACTGCCCACAATTTGCACAGCAAACCTTTGTACCACACGCGATCAAATGCACGAGACATAGAGAGCAATGGCTTATGATTCATCAGATTTTTAAATACTGCTGTCCTATTGTTCAGTGACAACATTTATTAAGTCACCTGCTGAGTGCCATCCGAGAAAACCATATTGACGATCAGAAATTAGAGGAAGGCATATAGATCGGTGGAACAAACATGATAGTGGCTTTGACCGTAGTTTACAACAATATTTGAGAACAATCAGAAATACCATCCGGACCAGCTGACTTGTTAGTATTAATGTTTGTAAGGCCTTTGGCGACCACTCTATACCAGAATCTAATGCGGCCCATTGATGAGTTGGCTAGAGAGACAATCTGGGATGTTTTAATTAGACTCAGCTACCTGTTACTTTTTTGAAATAACTATATTTTGAGTTACAAAAAAGCGTTGCGGTTATGATAGTGGTTGGGATTAATACGTGAGTTTACTTTCTTGCAGCATTTATATCTTTGACCAAAATAAACTGTCTTTGGGGTTAAAGTATTCCAACATTTATGTGACACCTAATCGTCATCTCAGCTCCACAAATGCTTTTGTTTTGTCATTGTTCTATTGAAATGCCTTTCTTTGTAAAGAACTACTCATGCACGTTTATAGTTTTTGAATAGCTTTTATTTCTTTGTACTTGGACACGCTCCATAAATCGTTCGAATGTTGCTGTGGCGATGTGTAACCCAAATGACATAACAACGAACTACCACAGCATGTTACCGACACTGAACAATATCTTTTTGCGATCTTGTGCTTGAATGTCCTCTTTCTAATAGCCCATAATAGTCTAGGGATTCTCGATCAAAATTTAAGCAGGTATAGATATACACCCTTGATATACACCCTTGCAGCAACTGTTATAATGAATTTTTATAGATAATGGATTTTTGGTCCATTTCTGAGTTCATATTTTTTTAGGATTATTCCGTGCCTACTGGTCTTCATGATCATAGTGTAAAACAGTTGTTCACTGGAATTAATAGCACTATCCCTATAATTTACTTGGATCCTTTCTGCTTTTATTTGATTTCCACACTACACAACAAGAATTATTCTGAATCACTTTCCAATGCCCTCCCCCTGCCCAATTGTTTCTGAGTTCGGTGCTATATCTTTGCTCAATGAATAACTTCTCCTCACTCAATATCGATCTGGTCACTCAATATCCGTAGTTATTTCTGTACAAATTTTTCCTTACGATCTTTGCCAGATACTCTTTCAAAGTTCTGATGAACCCTCCATCATACTGCAGACATCATTATAAAATCGTTGGAACGTTGGACACATTTCATGAACACGATTGATTCTAAATTTTTTCATTGATCTATTCTCCATTTGCAGTCATTGGTCGAAACGAATCGCTTAATATAGTAAGGGCAAAATCAAAGAAAACCCTGCAATTCTTTGAAACTTATTAGTTCTTGGCCTTTATTTTATTGCAGCCATTTTATTTTATATGGTATACATCTAGTTTGCCGTTACCGTACTCAATTATTACGTACATAGCTTCCGGTTAGAAAATCTTTAATTTATTTTGACTTAATTTTAGACCAGCAGATGGTATCCGATCCATTAGCTCATGCTCTATTAATCGTTCAAATATTGCAGATGACTTTTTCTCGTGACCTTCCTCTCGTTAAGCCAATAATCGCAATATAGATCCAAAGTTGAGAATATACTGACATTCGACAATGCATCTAGAGTATCTTCTATTCAAATTTAGTGTTTCCGAAGTTCATTCCTGTATATTTCAGCTTATATTTTATTATTATGACTCCTTCCCACGCTTCTTTATGGTTGTTTCCTTCTTAACAGTTTTCAAAGCATTCGAAAGGTTTACTAAGGCAACCCACAAATTTTCGAATATCCATTAATAGTGGTCCGTTCATTATGACTGATCCCTGGATCAAAAGCACTTGGCTTCAGTATAATTACGGCTAAAAATTATTCATTTATTTGTATAAACCATTTTTCTGTCAAAAAAATTTACAAAGGGGTTAGTCTTACCCTGAAGCAATCTTTATATTCTCACACAAGTATTTTACAGTTCGTTGCTGAAAGCTTTCCTCAATGATTACAAGTCTAAGTGTTGCTTCAATATCAGCAGTGACTTGAAGTAACAATTATTGTTATTGGTAAACAAATTAGTCTCTGCCATTCGACTATAAAGATGGTACGCGAATAAGAGCAATTTTTGGAAACTTTTGATTTATTTCTTTAGTTTGGCTAATTGAGAGAAGTTATCGAGAGTAGTTTCAATAGTTTAATAACGGTGAATTTGACGTCGAAGACAAAACACTTGAAAGGCCATTATTAACAAAATAAAAAACAACAAGCAATCATTTCACATCTCGTTTAAAATTATTAGGAATGATTCAAAATCAAGATAGTTGGATTTCATATGAACTAAAGCTGAGGAATGTTGATTACTATGGTTTTCGTATGCTACCAGAAAGATGGGAAGAAGTTGTGACTAACAAAGGATAATACCTTGAGTAAAACCTAAGCTATCGTTCTTTCACAATAAATGCTCATTTTTTGATAAAAAATAAAACTGTGGAGACTTATTTGAAAAATATTTCAACAAGTCAGATTTTTGAACCAAATTTAAATATCGCTTGACTAAAAAGATTAAGAGTATTTTCCAAAATTCGTTCAATTTGAAAAGTCGGGACTTGACTTTCAAGTTACTATTCTATTATCATAAGTAAGGGTCTATGTTTAAGTGATGCTACGATTTAGTCATCTCTTTCAGATAACAATGATTACTCTTGTAGAATTTTAATATTATCATGTTCGTTCGAATGCGTATTTTACGAGTCATGACGTGCTTTCCATCCGACAACAAGAACAATAACTAGACAAAATTTAAATCGATTATTTATTATCTAAACACATTCACAATGTTAACTAAAACAATTTTAAAAAATATTAAAAACCGCCTACAGTAAGACCGTCATAATCAGATCTCGCGTTTGTTTATATAGTTTTTTATATGGTATGGTGATTGATTCATTTTGCTAAAAATAGAAAAAAAAATATTCAAGATGAATCTTTTTTTATTTACCATCGATCATTATGTGATATATCGAACTGATCGCTGTACGCTTTAAACCACAATCTCGTTTACCTCGAACTCGAGATACGCCGATTACTATATACACACTCGTATATATTTCTCTCCCAGTTTCAAATTTAAATTGTTTGTTTATATTATGGTTGATGTTGTTGTTGTGTATGATCACGTTTCACGAACAATAAGATTTACCATAAAAATTAATACAAAATTTGTTGAATATTTATATACTTAGTATGTACTCGTTGGAAAAGTATAATTGCCAAACAACAATTGTTCACTCATTATTATAAGTTAAAGACTTGTAGACCATAATATTAACATATTTAAACTGGGAGAGGTATGCAAAATATTTTGCATACACATAGTTATGTTGAATACGCGCATAAATGCAACATACATAACTAGTTTAGTACTATGTATATATGTATAGTACTTACCTGAAATTTAAATGAGACGGTGAAATGATGGAAGCCTTGATAAGGCGCCCACTAGTTCAATATTTCATTGATTTTTAATGATTTTATGCGTTGGTGAATTTTTTTTTGTGTTTTACTACTTCGTATTATATGTTGTATGCTGACCGCATAACGAAAAGGTGGGCACATACTATGTAAACAAATAACCATGAACGTGTTAATATGAAGTTTTGTCTCATTTTGACGGTTTAAATTGATAAAATAGTAGCCATCTGTTAGAGCCACTATATAGGAGAAATTTGCCATATATTCAATTATATTGAAAAATCCCAATGGGATAAAAAGAGTTTACCATTTTTAATGTCCGGATTTGATATGACATTAATGTGAAGATGTCTTTGCGCAGTGACATTAATTCCGTTGGTAGCATTTTTTCATGAATGAAGCTCTCTCTAAGAATAGAAAAAACCTCTAAAAATAGATTAGAGCTTTGACTACAAAATAAAGTAGCTCTCTTCTAATAAATCAGCAAAAGAATGGTCATATAATTTGCATACGCCAGAAGCTGGTAAAACTGCTTGAAAAAAGACTGGCACCGAAAAAACTGAGGTTGGTTTGTGCATTTTCGCAGCGCATGAAAACCCTCTGGTCTTTATATATTGAATTCAAAAAGCAAATCTGCACAATCTATACGAGCAACTAAAACGTCTTGGACACAAATTATTGAGGCAACACTACATCGGCAGTCTAGAAGCTGAAGCCCCAACAAATTATAATGATCGTGATAAGGTGGAAGATCAATCACAAAAACTGTCAAGATCACGCTGTAATTGAAGTCAAAAATGTTCATATCGGCAAAAAGTAGGCACTTGGCTAATTTGAAACCACATCGTTAATAAATATAATAAATAGTAGCGGTTCGATATAACTACCCTGTTGTAAATCGTTCGTTACTCGATAAAAACGTGAATGAGAATCAAAAACCTTCACTAATTATCAACGATCTGCAAGGTAAGATTGCAGCCAGTTGATTGGGATAAATTCACAATTCAATTTCTCTAACTTAATAATAAGATGAAGATGATCGATTTTATCAAATACCTTGACAATTTCAGTGGAAAAAACCTTTTCTTGCTGTTTAGAGATGGTACATCTGAATAAATCTCGGCGAAAAGCAACCAGATTCGTAACTGGTGATCAATTTGATATGGAACCACTAAATCCTGGTGACCATATGATAGTTTTCAACATCGTTTCTTTTACCTGACTTGAAAACTGACCAAATAACGTAAATTTTCCAACCCTCTGGAAAAAAACGTATCCTAAGACTTTCGTAAAATGGCAATCGGTAATACCAAGCTCGTTGCACAGTTCTTAAATAAAATGGGCGGAAATCCGTCATGCCCAGCACCCTTATTAATATCAAAATAGTATAAACAATCTCGAACCTCCACCACAGGCAAAATGCATATGACTAGATGGAAAGCTGCGTGAAGTAGGTGACAAAGTAATGAGTGGTGTAAACAAGTAATGAGGGAGATCTGAACAAGAATCCAAGGGACTGGTTTAATGCCGCCGAGATTGTGTTCGACAAAAAAACAATCTAGTCTGATCAAATTAAATTTGGTCACGTTATCACATGCCTCCCAGCAACAGAAATGTCACAAATAAGTGACATTTTACAAAATGCACCACGAGAGAATCGATACGAGTTCATTAAAAAGGCGTTAATAGATAGATTAGCTCCGTCCGACGAGAGACGCATCGAGACACTGCTGGCTGGGCTGGATTTAGTGGTTAGGTGACTATCAGAGGTGCTAAGATATATACGTGAGACCCGGTAATTTGGTCTATTTGGACTCGGCAATTACCGGAGATCATTAAAATGACAATGTTAACACAAGCTGATGATGCTGTGTTAGAATCAATGGCCTAATTGCATCATGCAGTTTATCGGCTAATTTTGCCAGGGCAGTTGTCAACTTTTTCACGGTCACGTGATATTACGCCTAAGTCATCCCTGGTTTTCAATCATCCTGGTCTGAACATGCAATCAAAAAACCAATCAATTGGGGACCGAATTAGAAATTTAGAATCGAAAATATCCTCAATTTTAAACCAATTTAACCAGCGTAGACGCTCAAACTCGAGGAACTACCGAAATAGGACTCAGACTCGCAGAAATTCAAGAACGTGAGGTAGTAATAATAATTACAACAACACTAATAATGGCGTGATAATCTTATCGTGGTCATGTCAAGTGAATGTTCCGCCTAAATGTCGATTATGGCACTATAAAAATGCGGACTGAGGAGGAATGAACAAGTTTTTTCAAGAGTTTGAATGGCACTCTTGTTTTGCTTTCGTTAATACTGATAGTTAATACTGACAGTTCATCCCTTCCAGTCTCTCTAAGCCAAAAAACCAGGCAACAAAATGTATTGCACCGTGTAATTGGGTTAAATCGGAATCGACACCCAACACGAAAACGGATTCTGAGATCACAAGAAATGTATAAGGTCACATGTGGATTCGACGATCGACAATAAGTCGTGTTCGTATCGTTTCAATAAAGTTGACTATAATCACCAGAACACCCACAATAAAAACCCGATGTATCATTATAATTATACACAGGGTATCAGTCAATAATTTTACCTATACATCGAAATTACCCTATTACGCCACAGGTGGAGTCTGCCAGCAATATGGAGTATAGTTCGCATAGACTATTTGTTCTTGATACAAATAACCACTTTAATTTTTTAATAGTCATGGTCGCTGACTTATCAGTCATCCCGTTTATTAAGTGATATATAAACATATATCACTAGATCTCACGCGGACAACGCATGATCTAATATTATCGGCAGCAAATGGAACTACCTTTCGAACATTTGGCACAAAGTTGCTCCAACTTGATATTGGACTCAGACGTTTATTTACGCATGCGTTTATATTAGCTGCGGTGAACCGTCCAATTATAGGTGCCGATTATCTTAGCAAATTTGGCCTTTTAGTCTTTTAATACTGTCAGTCAACCCCAGTACCATTTCGGTTAATACACCACAACATTTTGTAATCGACAATGGCTATAGCCCATTACTAAAGAAGTTTCTTTCACTTACTTCTGAGCCAAATTACGTATCAATTACGGCATAAAGCCGTCCACAACGTATTCTAATATATGGTGGAATTAGGAATTTGTCGACCTTCGGCATCACCCGTCTCTAGTCCTCTTCACTTATTGAAGAAAAAAGATAATGATTGGAGATCGTGTGGAGATTATCGTAGTTTAAACGCCATTATGACTCCGGACCGTTCTCCGATCACTCAATTTCATAATTTTAACATGCAGTTGCATGATTGCAAAATTTTTTGTAAGATAGATCTCGTAAGAGCTTATCGTATTATTCCTGTTGCAACAGAAGACGTACACAAAGCTGCCATTACAACTCCATTTGGTCTGCTCAGTAATGCTGCTCAAACCTTCCAGCGATTTATGAACGAGGTTGTACGAGATTTAGACTTTATTTTCGTCTATATATCGACGACATTCTTGTTGCTTCTAATACTGAGGATGAACACAAATTGCACCTTGAACAATTATTTCAACGGTTACTTTAGTTTGATGTTCATATTAAACCTTACAAATATATATATGGAGCCTACTGATTTCCTCAGTCATAAAAATACACCCGATGGAATACTGCAGTCACAAGACCAAATCAGTGCCATCGTGAATTTCCCAGCTCCAAATAAAATTAAAACTATTCAGCGTTTTCTGGGTATGGTGAATTACTACCATAGATGTATACCGAAGATCGCACATATACTCGCACCTATAGAAGGTCATTTGGCAGTTTTATTGCGTAACCCCAAAACTTCCAAGAATTTCTCTAGGAATGACGAATGCAATACAACATTCTTATCATTAAAGATCGAATTAGCGAGATTAACATTATAATGCCACCCACTGAGTGATGCGGAATTATCTATCACGACCGATGCATCTAACATCATAGTAGAGGCGGTTTTGCAACAAGCAAGTAATAGTGAATGGGAGACATTGAGTTTCTATTCAAAGAACCTATTAAATATTCTTCATTCGATAGGGAATTGTTGGCAATATACCAAGCCATTAAGCATTTCCGATATTTTATCGAGGGTCGAGAATTTACCGATCATAAACCTCTGACGAGAGCTATCCATTCTAAAGCTGAACGTAATCCAAGGCAATTTCGTCATTTGGATTATATTAGTCAATTTAAGATCAATATTCAATATATTCACGGCAAGGATAATGTGGTAGCGGATACCTTATCCCACGCAACTAATCCGGAACAATCCGAGATTATCCTTCTTGATAACAATACGATAAGCGAAGAGCAAAAGAAAGATAGTGAACTACAGATTTTATCATCTGGTTCTAAACGTCATCAGTCCATTATGAGACTAGAACTTTTGAAAACAACAGGTCTAGATATATACCGCAGCTTGAACGAGTCAGTATCATCGGTAATAGAGTGCGTAAAAATACCATCAACCAGACCAATAAAACTAAACAACATTGGGAAGATTAAAGTCACCCACAATCATGATAAGTTTATTGACGCGAGGCACAGGCAACACTGCAGAATCAATATGATGTTGATAATCGCAGCATATTAATCAGTGTTAGGCCAAACATACATTCTGATAATTAGTAATAAATTGTTAGCCTAACTATAGCAGTAACAGCAATTACGACATAAAAGGATGACAAACAATTAAATCACTATATATAGAAAAAGTATTCTTTACAGCGTCCCACCGCCTCTAAAACTGCTATCGAAATCAAATTTGTCCTCTCTTTGAGGGTATGGTCTTGAACTGCACTTATTGTATTTTTCAGACTGTGTCTTCCAGAATTCACTCTTTACCTTCAATTCGGCTAGCGATTCTTCAAGCAATGACATCTATTTTTTGTGTGCATTTGTGAAACGAATGATAACGAATTTTTTAATACTCTCAAACAATTTTTACATTATTTACTCATAACATTTTGGTAGCGTATTTTAGTTGACCGATATAATCTTTCGGTTAAAAGGATCCATTGGAACGTGATCACAATGGCTCCTTCGGTCGGAATGCTTAATTCAATTGTTTGAAAGAATGCCTATAATTCTCAACAAACCAATCAGTTTTGAAACCACTCGTTAAACCTTAAGTATCAAGATGCCCTAGATTCTTACCTAATGTGACGATTTGGGTTCATTTTTATCCTATGGAGATACTTTTTTTCTTGCGGAATAAAAATAATTCCTTAGTCTAGTATATATATATATATATATATATATATATATATATATATATATATATATATATATATATATATATATATATATATATATATATATATGCCTTTCTGTTTGATTTCTAAATTATTGGCAATTGTTTCTTGTTCACACCTATAAGTGCTCTAAAATTGCCTGAAAGGTACCTTAAAAAAGGTTTGAGTTTACAATTATAAGCTGCATTAGCACAAAATTTTTATCGAGCGTCTTATTTCAATAAACTGTCATCTTGCCTACATCGAACATTTGCTAAGGAGGGTATCTGCCTCTTTTTTAGAATTATTTGTATAATTTCTTGGTGCTCTTGAGCCCCATCTATGTTCGTCTTATTGGTTTACCTTACATCTTACTGTTATTCAAATAAAGACGTTGGTTATTTATTGTATCAGCTTTGAGGTTTCATCTATTTACTCCATCTTCAATCTTATAAAAATACTCATGGCCTCCTTTAGAATGGTCTTTTGATCCTAGAATGCTTATTTTGAAATTTTTTCTATACGAGAGTTTCTTCTGTTAATTGAAAGGTACTCAATGAGAGAGCCGAAAATGAATTCTATTTTATTTTTTCTTTAACCATTTCGGGCCATAAGTCGATACTCAGTCATTACGGAGTGAGGCCTTTATAATGTAGTAGTAAAAAAACAACAGCCTTATAGCGAAGGTAATATACGAAGACATATGCCGAGTGAGGCACCCGATGAACTATCCCCGCCATAAAATGACTATTAGTGATAAAAGAGAAATCGTACTTAGAATTTCTAAAGCGTACAGGACTAAATAGCAGATAGTTCAAGTTCCTATAAATATTATCATTCCTAGAGGCACCTGGGTTACGTTGACAAATCAAGTTTACACCAAATTGTTCATAGAACGTGTAAAAACGTGTGAAACCTTGGAAAACATGATCTTTTCTTTTTGAATTTTTTGAAGACAAACGGGTTTAACCATTACATCTGCAATTTTTTCTGGGGCCGAAGCTATCCGAACTGTTTTCTCAACATGACAGGGAGTGGGGACTGCGGAGGAATGAACAAGTTCTTTCAAGAGTTTCAATTGCACTCTTGTTTTGCTTTCGGTAATACTGATAGTGCAGCCATTCTGGTTTTGACTGTCATTTTTACGGGAACGGAACAGTTCATTTTTTTCAGTCTCTCAAAGCCAAAAAATTAGGTAATCCTTGGCATAATCACGACTGCAGAACAGCAACCGCCAATAAAGAAGCCCCTCACCGCAAATTTGTTAAGAATTCGTCAAATGAAAATTTGGCCAAATTTAAGGAGCCTAGAAATTTGGCAACGCGAACGGTGTTACAAGCTAAACATAATTACCAAAAACAGGCCCTAAATCAGGGCTATAACAATTGAACCTTTGGTCCTTTGTTCGCAAAGTAGAGGAAAACTTCTTGAATAGTAGGAAATCATTAATACCACCTCTGAAATATGGGGACTATATTTTTTCTACTGGTTAAGAGAAAGCGAATCCCTCCCCCCCAAAATGTGCTGCAAACTCCAACTTAGCTGATTCTAACACCCCCGATTATCTCTCTAGCCAGCTCGTCGATGCGCCGCATAAGATTCAGATCTAGAGTTGTCGTCAAAGTCCTTGCAAACATTAACACAAACAAGTCAGCCGGTCCGGATGGTGTTCCCCCAATTTTTCTCAAATATTGTTGTAACTCCCTGTCAAACCCACTATCATGTTCATTCCACCGATCTATATCTACTGGCATTGTACCTTCCATCTAAAAAACTGCCAACATACATCCTGTGAAAAAAGGCAGTAAATCGGACCCTTCAAATTATCGACCAATCGCTATATTCTCGATGCTTTCCATAGTACTTGAGACCATAATGAATTTCCAGTTAATGAAATATTTCGAAGATAATTACCATCTAATTTATTCCGATCTAATTTTCGATCGTCAGTATGGTTTTCGTGATGGAGGGCATTCAACAGGTGACTTAATTAATGTTATTTACTGAACAATGGAACAGGAGCATACATCAATCTGGTAAATCACAAGTTATAGCGCTCGATATCTCGAAAGTATTTGATCGCGTGTGATACAAAGGTTTGCTGTGCTAATTAAAGGCAGTTGGCTTTAATTGAGAATTTTCTTCTCTGTCGCAAAATCTAAATGGTGGTGGAATTCCATTCTTGAATGGGGTGAAGGCGCCAACAGGGTTGAATTGAATACCAACAAATTTCAATCCTTTGTTTTTACCGAACTGATGGCTATTCGTCGCCTTTTCTGACTGGTGAATCCAGGTTGGCTACGTCTGACAGATTTGAGATTCTCGGCTTAACTATTTCAAAGAGAATATCTTGGGCTAAACAAATAAATAAAGCAGTAATTGGTGTAGCCAGATGCGTTGGTTTTTTACGATAATGTAAGTTCTACTTGAATTCATCTGAAACACTTACAATATACATGACCTATATATAAGACCCAGGTTGGAGTATAATTTTCATATTTAGGCTGGAGCACCAAAAACTAATCTGACTGCACTTGATCGAGTCCAAAACCGAGCATCTCGAATGATTGAGGACGTAAAATTATTGTCTAACCTTGATTCTCTTTCCCATAGGCGTAATGTGGGAGCTTTATGCGTGTTTTACAAATACTTTCATGGTCATTGCTCGCGCGTAATTTAAAACATCCTCAAAAGACGAATCAGTACAATCTGAAAATCAAATTCGCGAGGTCCAATAAATTTAAAAATTCATTTTTTGAACTTCTTTTGCTCTGAACTTCGATAAAAAAAAATCTACACATTGCATTGCTCCAGCCATCCTGTATAGTACAGAATGTGCAGATGGATAATTGCATGGACGATGGTTCAGCCCATGGATTCCAACAGGGGGAAATAGTTGTATCCATCATCATCACCGATCGCAAACACGTAATGAACATCCCTCCCCCGTTGAAATTAGAACCCGGCACCTCCCAACGCAAACGCCCCAGCTTTAACCAGTGTGCCAATGGCTCGTCGATACATATGATAATATGTCTTTAACTATTTTCCCACTAAAATTTTTAAAACACATTAGATGTAAAAAAAACAGACGAAGGGATTCCAAATAATTGAATTATAAAATCGAGCTATTCCAATTGGCAAACCCTATAATTTACAGTTGAGCTTTTTATTTTGTTTTTGTTTTTATCACAACACCACAGTTAAACATTTAATTTTGGCATATAGTTAGGAAACTATTAACATAATGTTTAGCAGATGCGATGATATCAGATATGGCATCGAGTTAATATTTCACAAAAATCTGTTTATAGAAATGTTTGTAGGTGCCATTACCATATTTAAATGTAGAAATCACTAAACACATTTGCGGAAGTTTAAACAAAAAAAATATTGTGCCAAAAAAAAAAATTAGTAAACTAATACAACAACAACATGCGTGTACATACGCATACACATACATCATACATTATGTACTAATTGAATCTCTAACTAAAAATTATTTAAATTTCCGGAATAATTTTCTAGATAATTAAAGTCAAATCGCCTCTTTCAACAGCTACACTTCATGCAAAACGACATTGGCAGTGAACGTATTTTGTTTTTAATTAAAACAAATTTTGGTTATGTTTTAACAATGAAACCATAATTCATAAACTTATATCAACATAAAAAAAAATAAACATCAGAAATCATCAATGGACATAAGGTTCCACGAATTTTTTATGGAGTTATTCTTCTTTTCGGTCGCTATTGTTTCGATCATAATTGTGGGATGTGAGTCATATCTAAATGATTTTTGTTTTTTTGATTAATGGGTTTTTGGCCGAATTTAGAGGATGTTGGGTGAAATTTAATTACGATTTTTAACATTATACTTGGATTGGTGAAAATACATAAAAATAATCATGGGTAATAGTGTAACACTTGTTTAGGTTTATGGGCCATTTCAACGTATAATGGCACGTAATATAAAGCATTGTGACAGATGGTTTTACTGTTAAAAAATTATTAAAATTTTTATTAAACTCTGAGAGCATAGATCCAATTTGTGTTGCAGCTAGGTATAGACAGCTGTTCTGGATCTCAATCATACGCCCACTTTTATATAGTATATTACGTAAAAGAACATCTTTTTAAGGGATTCATAAGTTGGTTTTTTTAGCAACTGTACGTTCCATGTACTACTCGCTGATCGCACCTACGATAAGCAAAGGACACTATGGTGGTATTCTAAGGATATCATGCTTGTGTAAAAATACTTTATAAGACATGGGGCTTGACCACAAGGACCATTAGAATAATGCATTCTAAATTAGTATCAAAATAATATTTAATATTTTGTTTAAAAGCCCTGAATAATCCTGCCTGAATAGTTATCATAAAAATCAGAAACTAAAATTAAACTTTCTCGTTTGTCGGTTTTTTTCTGCTAACGTCTGTTCATCAAACGTTAGCATTGTGGTCATCAAATAAATGTCTACTGAAAAGGTCTCCTTGTTTTTGTGTAAAAGTAAGCATAATTCTTTGAATTTATTTAAATGACACTATCTTGAAACCCTAAAAAATGCCATGTTTTAAGACAACATCTAGTGGAGAATCATTGGCACTCCTGTTAGAAACCCATTTCCCAAGTAGTTTGGATGTGTCGACGGAGCTTGATAGGAATAGGGAAAAATTATCGTCGGGGTGCCCGGAGGTAATCGTGTGTAAAAACCGAATCCTATGGGCACTAAACGGCTTTAGACCCTATAAATCGGGAGGCCCGGACGGTATCGTACCTGTGGAATTGCAAAAACACTCGTCGATCATCCTCCATGGCTGGAGGTGATCTTCAGGGGGTGTTTAAAGCTTAATTATATTCCTAGGAAATGGACGGAGGTTAGAGTGATTTTTGGGGAAGAATTCACAGGCCTATTCAAAGGACCTAAGACCTATAAATCTATCATCCTTTCTGTTGAAAACATTAGAAAGACTGATTAACCTGTACATACGTGCAAAAATAAAACCCAGTAATTGGGTGACTTCTCAGCATGCGTACTGGAAAGGGAGATCTATGGACACGGCTCTGCATTCCTTGGTGCGAAAAATTGAGAAATCAATCCACTCGAAAGAGTACTGTATGGTAGCTTTCCTCGATATAGAGGGCACCTTTAACAATGTTAGGTCGGAGGCAGTTCAGGAAGGACTGTCTTTCTTAGATGTTGACTACCCCTTAAGGAGGT
The DNA here is from genome assembly GCA_963556175.1 of Tipula confusa. Classification (NCBI taxonomy): domain Eukaryota; kingdom Metazoa; phylum Arthropoda; class Insecta; order Diptera; family Tipulidae; genus Tipula; species Tipula confusa. Next base: position 82,067,636 of record OY744475.1, read on the forward strand.
TGATATATCAGATGCAAGAATGCAGGGTTGTTAACGCGGAGATAAGGGAATCCACCATTAAGAGGCGAGTAGTTAGAGGAACTCCGCAAGGTGGTCTCCTATCACTTCTTCTCTGGAACATAGTAATCAATAGACTACTTTTGGACAGGAGAGGGGGGAATAGGAGTGATAACGTATGCAGATGACATAGCAATCGTGATCTCGGGTAGGTACCTAAGCACGATTAGGGAAATCATGCAACACACGCTCTTAATCATTACAAAGTGGGCTAGGAAATGTGGGCTGGGTATGAATCCATCCAAAACAGAGTTTGTACTCTTCACCAAGAAATGTAAAATTCCGGTAGTCGCCTCTTCTACCTTAAAAGGCACGGTACTGGTCTTTACTGATAAGATTTCTGGGCATAATTTTGGACAATAGGCTAAATTGGAAGCCCAATATTTTAGAGAGAGTAAAGAAGTCTACCATGGCTCTGTACTCATGTAGGAACGCCGTCGGTAGGAGATGGGGTCTAAAACCAGAGCTGATACACTGGCTCTTCACCGTTGTAGTCAGACCTATTCTGATGTATGGAGTGAATGTGTGGTGGCCAGCACTGGACAAGAAAACTTATAAAAATATGATAGAGAAGGTACAAAGAACGGCCTGCTTGCTTATAAGCGGGGCACTAAGGACAACGCCTACACGTGCTCTGGAGGCTATGCTCTACCTTCTTCCTGTCGACATCTTTGATAAAGATGTTCAATCAAGTCACTGGAATCAGTTTTCTGAGGTCCGCGGTGGCATTGAAATGCCGCTCATCTCTTAACGAAATTAGTGAGCATCTCAATATCTAGATAGTCTGGGTTCCCGGTCTCTCGGACGTTCTGGGGAACTGTAAGGCTGACGAACTAGCAAGGAAAGGTACAACTCTCCAATTAAAACCGGAAAGGGCAAATCTGGGGAGGCCTTTAGCAGCGTTTTTTATGGCGCTTAAAAAGAAGCCGGCAGCCTCGGCACAGAAGAGGTAGAATAACACCATAAAATGCAATGTAGCGCGGCAAGTCTGGCCGAAAATGGACTTGAAACGCTCCAGAATACTACTATCTCTAGGTAGACCTGACTTAAGTATAGTCTTGGGGTGCTCACAGGACACTGCCTCATTGAAGAGCAATCGAGGACGCTTGTGTCAATGGCAAATGACTTCTGTAGAAGCTGTATGGATGAGGAGGAGGAAGAGACTGTAAGCCACTTCCTCTGCTCATGCTTGACGCTAGCTTAGAGGAGGTACAAACATTTGGGCAAGTATTGTTTCGACGGCTTTATGGATCTCGAGAACTGCAATGTGCGAGATATCTTACGCTACATAAGTAGCTCTGAATGGTTCTAATGAAGGTAAAAGGAAAGAAGGATCCTTTGGTATCACAATGGACCGTCACCGGTCTAAGTGTGCGTTAGCTGCAACTCTAACCTTACCTAACCTAACCTAAGCTGAGCCAAACAAAAAAAGCAAAAGGAAATTTTCTAAAAATTACCCAAGCATTAAAAATATCGCCTACTTTCTGACAGTAATTTGTTTTATTTTATTTTGTTTTTTGAACAAAATAAAAATTTTCTTAACATGAGTAAAACGTGTTTTTCACAGTTTCTCAATTGTTTATTCCCATATTCAAATTGGTAATTCTATAAAAAATTTAGAGACCTTTAAAGTTCGTTAATGTTGACTTATACCAATAATAGCTGCTAGAAATCTGACAAAAAAAATATACCAGCATTTTTTAAGGGTTAAAAACCGTTTTAACCTGTCATCAAACGTAATCAAACACAAACTAAGTCTCTAAGTGATTTATTACATTCCTTTTTGTAAATTATTTTGAAGGTATTGCCAAATTTTGGTTGTTTTGCAGAATTTCTTACATGCCTTCAAAACATATCACTGACGTCATTATGCGAATATGCATCATCTCAACAAGGAGTAATCGTAAAGAAATGTTATAAAAATTATTGATTTGACAGAGATTTGGTGTATAAAGTAAATCGGTTATTAGCCCCACCTTTATGTAAAAGAAGGAAAGTTATAACGGATAACTTAAGCAAATATTTAGTCGTTCACGTATATAGTTCGTTTATTATATTACGTTAGTTCAAACTGAATCTTAAAACTAAACATAATATAAATACTCATAGACTACCATCATAAGAAAAAAAAATTTATCCATTGTGTTCCAGATGTCGGGTCAATAGAATAAAGTCAAAATTTAGGAAACATATATGACATTTAGGCGATTATTAATATAAAAATATTTTGATTGTTTTAAAAATGATACCAGTAGCGACATCTATCTCGTCAATGGGCTAACATACTATGGTAGTACTATGTGTATTTATATTATAAACTAAGTTAGATAATTGATGAAATTTCCGTTTGTTTGAAAATATTAAAAATTCGGCGAATGAATTTGTCTAATAAAATCTGCCAGACTTTATTTCTCAGACTACTAAGCAAGTTGAACTAAGGATGTCCCTGCAAATTATTTTTTTGAATACTACAATACCAACAAAAAAAATTTCCCTGTTTATATGAAATGTATCACTTATTCTGATGTTCGAGAATTAATCAACAACTCGAAACTTCGGTTTCGATTTTCTAAAGAAAGCCACTACCGCATTATTACCAAATCTCGTAATAGCATTAAGATTTTTACTGATAATAAAAGTCACAGTATGCTCAAATTTGTTTCTGCCAATTGTTTCATTTCGACGAATACAGTTTTAAGTTGGCAGCACTTTTAACAGCTGACAGTTGATTTTTAGTTAATTTGGTTTGCCATTTCATAATGAATAGACTCATGCCAGAGCAACGTTTGCAAATTGTTTAAACTTACTTTGAAAATAATCTGAAATTAAATCAGCGCTGGAATTAAAATCATCTTTCGTGCCGCAAATTCGGAAGCCAATATTAACATCGATGTACACTTTAAATATAAAATTTTCTTAAGTGCTGAAGCTCATTTTCGGTTGAATGGTTATGCCAATAAATAGAATGGTCGCATTTGGAGTGAAGTGCCATACTTCAAAAACCATCACATCAACAATTTTTTTTAACACAACTATAGACCTTTTCAAAGAGCCTTCCTTTTAGCGATGAACTCGACGATAAAATATCGAGGACATAATCTTGAGGAATATTATCTCAATGTATAAAATCCCAACAGTACAAAATTTCGAAAATGCATAAATTTCGATAGCTCAAAATTTGCAAGGTACAAAACCCCTGTGGTACTAAGTCTCAAACTTGACTCGGCACTAAATGCCAAGTTAATACTAAATCAAGTTCAATCATTAAAGAAATTCATTCAATTTCATTTAAGGAACTGTCACAGTGGTTAAAGCTGCGGTGTTTGAGTCAGGAGGTGCTGTACTTAATTGCGATCGATAATGATGTTAAAAATATTGCATTGCAGTGTTATAATATTTTTCGAAAGGTAAAAAATTATAGATACTTTCAAATTAGCAAAATTATTACAAAAGATATGAGAGAAATTATATCAAACTCTAATTATAGATCAAAAGTCGGATCAAAAACGAACATAACCTTAACAAGTGTTTATGTCTTTAAATTATGAAAGTTTAAATATTACTAGACTACAGTTTATTGTGATTTATGTGATTTTTAAATTATTGTTTTAAAAATAAAAATTTCCTCAGTTAAAAAAAATGTAATAGGGTTTAAGGTGAAACATTTATAGAATAGCAGCGCAAAATGTCAGATACAACTTTCAAATTAATTTAAAAATATGTACCACGCACTATACCATTTAGATTCAAAATGTTTTTAGATAATTTAAGTTCTGATATTTTAAAATGTTAATTTTTAAAACCCGTAGGTTAAATGCAGCAAAACCCGACACATTTGCAAATTTTGCAAGTCAAACATTAAGGAAGATCTGATTTTATATTTGAAAAATTTTGACTACCATTTTATTCGAGACCACTACTCAGGAGTGGAAGGAAATATTTTGGTCCCACAAATATATTGTGGGAAAGACCGTCGAATTTGATTTGATCCCACAGAGAAGTGACTCTAGAGGAAAATGACGATTTAAAATGGTTAGTTCTACGTCTGGGTACATCTAAGGCGAAGATATTTTGCTTTGAACGAAGACAAACGAATTAAATTTCATAATGGGCCTAACATAAGCCTTGTATAATTTAAGAACTTCTATAGGAGTAAAATAAAAGTAACTGCGTCTAATGAAACCCAAATACTGACAAGCTTCTTTTGATGTATAGATCAAAAATAAGGTCAAAAAGAAAGATGACTTTGCGGTACCCCAGCATTGATTTCAAACGAATCGAATGAAATGCCCTCTAATACTGCCTTGATCGATCGTCCCATTAAATAAAAGAACTATCAAGATTCAGTGATCGAATCTTAGTGGTTAGACATTGATGCCATACTCTATCAAATTTTGAAATATCTAGAGATAAGACACTTGACTCACCATATTTTTCTATATTTTTTCCCCAAAAATGAGTTAAATAGGCACCTAAAGACGGATTTTTATGAAACTCATATTGAAATTCTGATAAAAGCTTGCCTTTCGAGATAGATCATAACGTGAAAATTCACTACAGATTCCATTTTTATATAAGGTCGACAACAAAGTAATTGAGCAGTAATTGGAATGAGAAGTTCTGTCACCTTTTTTAGGAACCGGTTAAATATTTGCTGTTTTCCAAATACTTAGAGGGAAAATTGCCAGAGTTCATTGGCATTTTAAACAATTTGGCAATAGTTTTAGCTAGAGATAAATGACAGTTTTTTATAACGGTTGATGGTTATCCATCAGGCCCAGTTACTTTTTATGGGCTCAGAGTCCTAATAACTTTAGAAACAATTCAAGATTGAAAATAAATTTTGGACAGAGAAGAAGAAATAGTAGTGAATGCTGGTGGGGATTTGTTAGGCAAAATTACGGCTGTTTAATTCATGGTCATGGTTTAATTTAGACCTGATTATGATAGCATTAGATTTATTACAGGCTATTCTAAATTTGAAAATCTTAGAAGGATTACTGAGATAATTTATATGAAAGCGGACTTACAAGTTGAATTCCATTGATTTTGTTTGCCCTATTCCTTTTATAAGAGCTAGACATTAATATTTGCATCCCTTTTAGAATCACCGAAATAAAACACGCTGCCCAATCAAAAGAAGAGAAAAATTGATTAATACTTTGCCAATCAGCATCTTTGAAATGCCAGATTAGTCTAGGTGTACGAGTAATTAGCCTCGACGCAGGTGGAGTAATCGGAAATTTTGCTGAGACCAACGCATGATCAGCATTAACGTCAAAAATAAATTCAACAAATAATATGAATGACCTAATATGTCAGGGTACCGATTTGGTTTGTCTACAAGTTGGATAAAACAATTCATCCCCGCAAAAAAATCAACCAGCCTGATTGATCTCTTGGTTGTGAAAATCCCAATCATTTCAAAGTGTCATTGTGACACTTCAAAATACAGCCCCAACTGACAGCTTCATGGTTTAACTAAACAGACCCAGAGAACTAAATGAAATACCAACAATGGTGGTCCTTTCTAAACCTCAATGTTCAAAACGCCTTTTTACAGCCGCAAATGACTATCTACCCTTTAAGCATAATAAAGTTGTAGAGTAGTGAATTAAGTCAATAATCATTTAAAACTGGCAGAGTGTCGATTTTGGTCATAAACTGAGAAATGAGGAATGAGGCAAATTTCACTTACTTACTAGTTGTAAAATTTAATTAGTCACAGAAAATAGAACACTTCATGCTACTATGCCAGGCAAGATAAAAGTTTCACACCTAATACGTCACTTAAATGAACATGCCTCATTCCTCAGTTTGTAACTAGAATCGACAGTCAGAATGACAAACTTACTGGGTTCCCTTATTGACACATCCTAAATCTTGTAAAATCTACGTTGTAAGGTCAATAGCACTATTTCCAGTAATTTCTAAAGTATTTAAAAAAATACATCTGAAAAGACTCATTGCAATAATTGAAAAGTAAGGTTGTGTTCCAAACCATCAATTTGGATTCATGATTAAGTCGTCCAGAATTGACATTACAGTGGGGCATGATGGTTTAAACTATATGCTGAGGACTTTATCTCTAAAGCAGCAATACAATGATAAATAAAAATCAAATGCATAACTGAGAGACATTTTAAAATAAAGCAACATCACAAGTATTCTGAAACAAAAACCATACTTAATAATTATGGAGTTCCCCAAGAGAGAGAGTTTAAGAGAAGGACTGCTAGTACTTATTGCTTACTTATGATACACCTAAACCAATGAAAAAGAAGAAAAAACTTGCCAGATTATGGAAATATTTTTTGATTATGACTCCACCATAATGAAGTAGGAAATAAACTGAAGATACCATACTCAAGCTACAAGCTACCTTAAAGGCAACATTCATTGCTGGACTTTAAAACGGTAAATTTAATTCATTTAAAGTAAGTTTGTACAAGAGTGAACTTTACTAACAAATATGTAGAGCATAAGCCACAGTTCTTAAATACGAAACAATTTTCATACCCTGTCCCTAATACAGCCAAGTACTTAGAAATGACATTAGACGACAAAGTACGATGAAAAAGTAGAGCAAACAAGAAACACATACACTCCCTATGCACACCGTGTGCACCATTTTTAGCCGTCCGAACTCTTCATCAGCTATCTGACGATTATAAAACAACATTTTCGTTAGGTTCTATAAGTGCAAAAACGAGATTTTTACGTGAAACTGTGCAAATGGAAGTTTCATTCAACTGAGCTGATGAGCAAATTTCCCACTGAAATTCAAGACGACAAAAGCTTAAACATCAATGACAACTCCGGTAAAAACATTGGGACTGCAGTGGAACCTCACGAGAGACACGTTTGCATATGAAATTAAGGTATAAGCCAAACAAGAAATTTATATAGCAGCAATGGACCGCCAATCGATCATCGTTACTGAAATTAAAGAAGGTTGAGGTCCCTCGATTTTTGAAGATGACCAATTTTGGGCCACATGTACAAATTCATTGATTTTGTAACGCATCAGAGAACGCATACGCAGCAGTATGACTGCACAAGTGACAACAACAAGAAATTAAATACAAAAATTGTAATTTCTAAAACTAAGGTGGCACCGTTAGAACAAGTGTCTTTATCAAGGCTGGAGTAAACTGGAGCAGTTTTGCTAAGTAAAAAATATACCAAGAGAAATAGTATTATCCTGGCTGTCCGATCTTCTTCCTAGACGATCGAAATTTTTTATTCTAAATTAGACAATCTTCCCATAGATAGGTGATGTTATGTAGCTTCGAAAGAGAAACCCTGTTGACATTATCCATGATTGGACTTTATGGTGGACTTCACCTCAGTAGTTACTCAATCCTATGAATGAATGGCCGACCCCAAGAAAATTGCAACACACCAGATTAGAAGTGATAACTTCATCGTTAACTGTCAACATTTCACCAACAGAGAAAGTTTTCTTAGATGATATATCTGAAAGAATGGCGTCACTCTTTCAGAAAATCCAAGAGATAGTGTGTGAAATGGGCTCATAGGTTAGAATTTGAAATTAAAATCAGCTCATTAAAACAACCCAAAAAATTAGCAGCAAAAGTAAAATTATCTCACTAAACCCATTCATTGATAGGATGGCATCCTCAGACTCGGCGGTAGGTTGGCTAATCTAACCTAATGAAATGCTGTTCGAAGTCAAATCAACCAATGTATCGAGTGTCGGAAACAGAAAGATGATACCGCCAACAATCTTAGTGTTTCGAGAAAATATTCCAAGTCGCCCTTTTCTCCATATTGGAGTGGACTACACTGGATCACTATCCCTTAAATCAAGGGCCAGAAGGGGCGTACCTCAATCATGAAGGGATTTCGTTTATCAGATGTTCAAGTTGGTTTTCCTGCGATCCCTTGTACGAAAACTCCCAGTGTAGCTTTCCAGTGTCCAACTGATGATCACATATTAGATGATCCGAGATCGTCCCATAGTAGTTAACAAATGGTCAATGTTTCCAAGTGGATGTTTTTATGAGAAAAAATGGGCTAGATACAATAAGATCGTGTTCGATCGCAAATTCATCATTCTTTCCCCATTATCGGGCACTAGTTCGTGTCGGGAGTACGAATCTTAACTTTCATATAAATCGGTCTCATTTTAGCCAGCTCTATCCCAATCACTAAGTATTGATCTCTTCTGATCATCTAAATTATTATAAAATTATTATTTTTCTTAGGGTTGGCTGGCTAACATCCATTGATAGACAGGGTGCACCCTAAAGGCGCATTGTAACTTATTGATTTCGACACACATCTGAAAAAATTTAGTTTGGAAACTAAGATTGGATCACCCTTTATTTCTTCCGATCGCGGAAGATTCTTTATTTTTAGTCAAATTGCAAAACAAAAAATCCAAAGTAGTTTGTAATGACCCAGAACCATCACAAAACACCTGCTACACATCAAATGACGATTTAAGATGAATTCACTAAAGATTACAACATTTACAAAACATCTCAGAAATTTTTTTTTTGTAGTTTCACAATATTTAGCAATCATTTAGATTTATCCACTTAAAAACTAATACTAATTTTAATATTTGAAAACACTAAATCCGGATAAGTACACCATATGTAACTATTAAATTTTATATGGTTGATATAGTTACGACACTAACCAGTAAATTGCAAAAAAAACTAAAAGTAAGACAACAAATTTGCAAATCTTAAATCGTTTTTAAGTGTTTAAAAAATTATTAAAAAGTCACTTCAACATGATTTATACGATTTAATATGAATCACGATGAACTCGTTAGACTCTCGCACTTAGAATAATTTTTTTAAATTTTTGGTCACGATCGCCCAATTTTCAAATCATAATAAAAAAAAAATTTCGCAAATTTTCACTATAAATAAAATCTTAAATCTATACAGAAATACACCCACCATTGCATTTGGTCCGTAGTAATCCAATAATTATAATACCATTGAGGAGTATTCCACCAATGCAGATAATGCCGACAAAACACCAAACATATAGATCGGCCACAATTTTTTCACGTTTTATATTATTTCGTATCACATCCACAATCGATGATAAATTATTTAATTGATCGAAATCACTTAATTTGATATAATCATCGTTATCACTATTTACAATACTATTAGGGCCACTAATACTAGACGAGGTAACACTATTTAATATCGAATTCATTTTCCTAGCACACAACAAAAAACCATTTTACGCGAAACACCAGAGTTTATGATCACCGCAATCACCAAAAAATAAACGAACAAAAAAATTTTTTTTTTTTTAAATTACGATCGCGCAATATCTTTACAGTGCAACTGATAAATGTATACTGAACTGAAAACTTTAAACTAACTGACAGTAGTGTGCGTTTTGTATTGTAAACAGCATAGTATAGAAAAACTACAAAACAGATCTTTAATATCTTGGGCGCTATCTTGAGAATACGAAAACGAAAAAATTCTTTACGACAATATATTGTTGTACCCAAGGTACAGTGATCTTTTCTTATATTGTGTATGTGTATGAATTTAAACCGCGATCGACATGACAAAAATCAAAAATGAGAACAAAATGCCGCACGATCTTTTAAGATTTACATATACACGTACATAAATTGTTTGTGTTGTATAGATACGTCGACGAGTACATCGTTTTAAGACGTTTAAATGTTTTCCTTATTCTGTGGTAAAATACTGGCTGCTGCCTTTTGATCGATCTTGATGAGTTGATATTGCCTTTTGTGTGTGACAAAAAAAAATGGTCTGTTGTGTGTTATGATGGCAATGGAATAAACGTTACTTACATAAAAGTTTATACACTAAACGGAGATACCAAGATAATTTTAGATTTGGAAACATTTTTTTTTCTTCAGTATTTATAGATATACCAGCTCTAAGTCGAATGGGAAAAATCACGGAAATTTATAATAAACAAAAAACGTTGTTACCTTTTACGACAACTAAACTGTATAATTTTGCTATCGCGAAACGCAACTTTGTGAGCGAAGTGTTATTGTGTGTGTGTATGTATGTAATCGATATGTATGTTGTGTACACAACTTGATCGTTGTTTGTGCGGTTTTTGTGGCATCAGATACCATTATGAATCATCTTTAGTTCTATTGTTTTCGGTTTGTTTTGTTTAGTGTGTGTCCGTCTCTAAACTAAAGACGGAAGAGAATTCACTGAGTGCAGTTTAATATATACATATAGTATGCTTTGTTTGATCGATCAGCTTTCTTTTGTTTTAAGCAATTTGCAAATTCGGAAGTTATAATATTATTCATTAGTTTTAGATGTTTGGTGTTTATTCGCGCTTTGGTGCTTTTTCGATTTTTTGTGGACGCGGATGTTTATGCAGCAGGATGTTTAGGTGCTTTGTTTGAAATTTGAAAATATGTAAAAGAATTTCTAGCTCGATCAGTTATAAAATTTGAATGTGGATTATAAATATCTTATTCGTTGAGAATGGGTGTCGACCGCTTGAGAACATCAATAAAGAAAAGTACAAACAATGATGAAATGTTAATCTCCCCCGGTATGCTAGATGGGGATTAACTAGTAGATGATAAATTCCTGCTTACACCGAAGTACTCTGACATGCAGCAAAAAGTACAACATGCATCAGATCTGGAGTTAGTCTCAAGATAAACATTAATTATGCGAATTTTATTCACAATCGGTTTGATAGTATAGTTTGTGACATATCAAAATTACTTTGCACTAATTCCTCTGTGTCTTCGGCTGCGGTTCACTTAATTGTTCATTCTGGAATTACTTGATTCAAATATGAATCAGGATTCCGGGATCGAAAGATTTGGGATTGCAATCTCACACACTAAGAAAACCAAAGAAAAAGCTAAATCAGAAGACTAGCCATGACTTTGAGAAGAACTGTGCTAAAAGAAGCGAAAGAAACTATTATAGTAGATGTCCTATTCTCCTAAATTGGAGATAAAGAAAAAAATAAAATAAATTTGAGGGTGGTTCACAAAAGCGGAAATGTGATAGTTGTAGTTTTCCTGAAATATATAGGACTAGATTGGGAGGTCATTACTACTACCAGTAACTATTACCATCAAACCGGTTTCAGGAGAAAAAACCGGTTTATTTCTTAGCATATCGCTAGAATACATTGTTATCGTACAGAGGATTTGTATAATCTCGTTTGACCTTCAGATTACAATATTCTTCAAATGATACAACTATCACTTTTAACAGATGATTATCTGCACTTTCAGGCTAGATTCTGTTGCAGACGTTACTTAGTGGTATCGACAATTAATTTTTCCGGTTCATTTTGTAGAGTGTTGTCTTCGCCAGGATGGTTACCGATTTTATAAATGCTGTTTCTGACTAGATTTTAGTATGGGTTTGACTAACCTCGTTTCGGGTTCTCTGTTTTTTTGTGGAAGAGGTAAGCTTCAATGACGTTACAAGATAACATATAATCTTGCAAAAATGTCGTATTCTTGCCGACTAAACACTAACTTCCGATTTTCTTTGATGTTTGGCCTCGTGAAACTACCGATAAGCGTTTCTATCGTAATTTAAACACCTCTCCATATCTTCTATTTATCCATTTGCTCAGCAAAGACCTGCCCTTGTTTACAATTTCCACATACAAACCAATCTTAAGGTACTTAACCTGTAACCAGAAGCCACTTGCTGCTTATATGTGCACTTTTCCAAAGCATCAGGATAGATATAACCACTTTACTAAACAATAATCTGCGACTTCGGCCAGCACCTTCTAAGTTTGGCAGTATTTGCAATAAAGCTATTCATTTACTTTCAGTTTGTTTTACAGACAGAGCTCAAATGGGCCTTACATGTTAGTCTAGCATCAATTACCACTTCCAGATACTTTTAAAGGGTTACGACATAATCTGTTATCCATCCACTTTAAAAGTTTATGCTTTCCAACCTTTTCTTACTGGAGATCAGAATGATTTCTATCTTTGGTTCTGCCAATTGCAAACTGCAAACCCGTAGACGATAACAAATCCTGAATAACTCTTACTCTCCAGTAAGAAGATCATATGCAGTCTTTTGCATATGATCCTCTCTAATATTTTACCACCGTTATCAAGCAGATTGGGTTGAGTGGCATGATGATATTTTTTCTATGATGAATAGTACGATGAAAGGTTTTCGGCAAACATTAGTTTCCAGCCCTTAAATTTCAATTTTTTTTTTTCAAACATCCTTGCTCTCCTTGCAACCTTGCTTTCAAATTGCTTGCAGATTATGCTGTGTGTGTAAACATCACTTACTACTTCATGTGAGACAAACTATCGCACTAGGCACTACCCCAATAAAGTGTTGAGGTGTTTCTCAACATTCAGCAGTACTTGTACAGCTTTATCCCTATAAGTAGTAATTCGGCTTCCTCATTCAACGGCCTAGGCATTTAAATCGCCCGTAATCACTATGAGTGTGGGACTCATTCATCAGACGATCCAGAAAGAGTTTAAACACTTCTATGATTGTACTGGGATGAACAAAACAAGATTCGGCATCGCTATTAGCATATACTTGAAAGGATAACTTCCCACAGACCCAGACCGCAGCGTAATTTAAAAAATCTGCTGTCCAAGTCTTACTATCAAACGTTCTGTATTGTCCCCATACAACAACCATGTCTGCGTTTAAACCAGGTACTGCTTGCTATAGCAGGTCTTGCACATCTTCATTTAATCCATCAAACTTATAACAAAGGCGGTGATGTCACCGTGATGTAAATTATTCAGAATTGGATGTTGTGCAAAGCAAAGCTCAGTTTCTATCTGACGAGAAATCGTAATAATTTTGTTAAAAATTATTAGTCATCTCATCAGGCCATGGCGACCGAGTGCTATGTGTAAATGCTATTTTACGCTCTATATATATATTTATGTACAGTGTACATGTAGCGTTAGCAAATTATATGAATGTGCACGAAATATCTGAATAATTTTTGTGTTTGTTTAGCGATGTTCGCTACAAACTCCTACACTGTAGTTGAAATCTTGATTTTCCCTTTGGATATTACAGCCTCTGTTTTTTTGGCTTAGAATACTAACCACTGCCATTTCTAACCCCTTATAAGAAGTGTTTAACATTTTTATTCAGGCAACACCTTTTGTTTCTCTCATCAGCGGTTAAAGAGCCTGAAGTAATTCGTCTTGTCAATCGCTACATCAAAACGAAAGTAGTCATTCGTTGACTAATAGTTTTATCCAATTGGGATTGGAAAAAACTGTTTGCGGTTGGTTTCCATTGCTTTTCAACTCTAGCCAAAGAACTAAGTCCCTCTAAGTTTTTCTTTTTTTCTTATTAAAAGCACTTCCGGTAGAGGTAGTTGTTATCAACTTCTTTTTCGCGTTTTTGGTGCTATTTTTTTGCCGTTCTGGTTTACCTCCTATCGCGTACAATATCCCATATTACGTGTTAAGTCTTCTCGGGTTGCTGACCGGCATCTTTGCGATCTTCCTTTAAAGCCACCGCAGATTATCCTAACTTCTCATTGGGTTCTTTACACTTGTTTTCCATCTCATTATAGGATAATTTCATCAATTGAGCCATTCGCTTTATTTTGCCATGCACGTGGTCCCTCACCTTCACATATTCGAACAGATTGTTTATCTATGTTTTAACTGCAGATAACCGAGCAATTGGCGGAGTGATTAAAGCTGAGGTGTTTGGGACTGGAGGTACCCGGTTCGAATCCCAGCGGGGGAGGCTTGCACAAAGGACTTTTCATCACTTAATTACGATCACTGATGACGAAGAATACAACTTTAATCCCCTGTTGGAGTGCAGAACCCATGGGCCGAACCATCGTCCATGTCAATACAGGCTGACTGAAGCAATGTAATGTGCAGATGGATTTAAAATAAAACCTGTATTCGTGCCTCCTCGATTTGGCTGGTAACAGCGTAAGATAAGACATTGAAAATTAACCGCGAAAGAGTTGGGAAAGTTTCGGCCCCAGAAGAAATTGCAGAGATTGCAGTCAAACACAAAAAAAACTGCAGATAATTTCAAATCACTTGGACGTTCAAACTATATATTGTTTGCCTTCGTTTACCTAGTTCTCAGTTAGGTCCGTGATTTAGATTCATGACCTTCTTACTTGTATAGGTTTACCCAACTAGCTGGGTGCAAATTCTCAGTACTTGACCTAAATTTCCCGCTCCTTGATTAGCTGAACTAAACGAACTTGTAACAATTTTTGCTTCGGCAGTCAAATTTCCCACCGCTGGAACATTGCGTTTGTTGGATTTAGATGACTGGTACTGCGAGGTTCCCAAATTCTGCAACGTAATTTTCTCATTGATCTTCTTTAATGATTTTTTTACTGGGGTGCCTTGTCTTAACATTTTAAGCTACTACCAGGTTTTGTTTCAGCCGCTCCTAACATATGGAACAAATGCTTCAAATAACCGCGTCTTCTGATGAACAGTCGTGCCATGGAAGGTTGTATTCGCGAAAGGCATTTCATTTCTTATGCCTACAACTTAGGTGTTTCCTCTATCCGCCACCTGAGAAAGCGCGGCCAGAGAATGTCTTTCTTCGAAATTTAATTCATGATAATTCTGTTTTTAGAACGACCTACAAAGGTGTGATATTTTATAAGGAAAATCGGGGAAAGAATGACCTATATCCTTTCCTTATGATAATAAGGATAATAAGGATGAGATATCATTACCATTCTGAAGTGAAATTTCGATTTAGAGTAGTAACCGCCAAGGTAAAATACAGGGATAAATTGATTGCGGAAGAAATGTGTACTATCGAAGCAGGACGAGAAGCTCTTTTGAGAAGGATGTGGGTTTGGAAACTAAAAGTAAATCTAAATGATATAGATGAAAAGAAACAGGTTGAAATAGTCAATAATTCTTTCTGTTTAAACTGGTATTCTGAGTGGATACTATTGAAGTGAGAGAGCTGTCGCCTCCACGTAGAAAACAAATCGAAAAGGAATTAAGGAGTCTTAATCAGCAGGGCGTAATTACAAAGCAGTTAGTACGAATACAGTATGTATTCTATAACCGGTGGGCGTCTAGTTAAAAGTTGCTCCGCCGTTAAAATAGCCAATGGTAGCAATGGTCTACATCAGATAATTATTTCAACGAATTGCGCGAACGGCAAAATGTAAAGCAATCATGAAAAAAGGTCAGCATGATAAAAATCCAACGTTCAATGGGAACTATAAGCAGTGGAATTTATTTAATCACTTGGTTTTGAAGATAATCTATTAGTTTCACCACCGAGATAATCAGGTCCTATTACATTACTGAAAAGGATTATGCACATCATAGAATGTTTACAGATAAGTTCAGTCTTTGAACCATTAAATAGACTTATATGGATAAAAAAGTTGTGTCTGAAATAAATTGGGCTATATATTTATTCCAAAAGGTATGCCTATCTCTGTGTATTCTACTTTTAGTGGTATTTAATGCTGGATTGCCCAACAAAAAAACATACTTAGAAGTGGATCAATAGAGGAATGAGAAAAGGTGACCTGCCAAGTATCGCTTGGCTCTGGATTACATCATGCTTTGATCATTTTTAATTTTGAAATATTTTCGAAGCACTTCAATCAATAAAGTTCGAATCCTTAAATTACACTTACACCTTGAGCAATATGAATTAAGAAACTAATTTCCAACCAAACGGCAAAATTTCACCAACACTTTCCTTTTCAACATTGAAACAAGCGAATGAGCTAACATCAGTTAACTTTATGAAGCCATGTCAAAGACCGCTGAAGAATCTAAGCTTGAAAACATTTAAAAACAGGGGCTAAACTATGCAAAAGTCTCGATGGAAAATCCATTTGCCGTCTGCCATAAGACAGTCAAAGCTTATATAGGAGGATGTTGCTCGACATAGAAAATATCTAAGCAGATGAGTGCAATCTTTGAATCACTTATTGTTCTAATACGATTAAATCCAAAATCAATTAGGACGTACAAGATAACCTAAATGCTTCCAAAAGCATTTTTACTCTAAAAGAATATTTCAAATTCAGAAAACTCAAGCGACGTTAACATCATTTGAAACGCCACTGGAACAAACAAGTTGGGATTCAAGTGGAAGTAAACGTAATAGCATTTGAAAAACTAAATATGTCAAAGTTCCAGCAATCCTTGTCCAACTTTTTAAAAACTTGATATTTTTAATTTTTTTTGAAAATTTGTATTACGTATAAAAATGTTACACTACCCACCACCTTTACAAAAATCCGCTTTCTGCTGATTACATAAAATTATTATCCAAAAACCGATCATTACCTTCCCCATCCATATTGTCATCTTCGGCCATGACCTGCGTCTCAGGAATTTCTAAATAATCTTTATTCGCCCAATCAATTTCACTGTTGTATCGGCTTACATCGTCCGGATCAATGTGTGTCAACAATGGTCGTCCTTTTTCGTTTACCGATAAATATTTTAACAAATTACCATCAAATGGTCGATGAATAGGCAAAGCATTACCCGAAATCGGAATATCTTCCCCTAGTGACCAAAATCCGGTCACTTTTTTACCCTTGTCGAAATTTTCCGGCAAACAATGATGTTGCATACAAAAGAAATTTTGTTTTCCATCATTATGACACCATGTGCCATCGGGAAAATATGGATCGACTCCAATATCGTTTAGTTCAATTCGTGGTGTATAGTATGATCCGGTGTCTGAGCGACGACAAAATACAGCACAACCCATCCACAAACGTATCGATTCATGTGGTGCTTGTAACCCTTTACCAGTTGGATCTAGTTCCGGTAGGCTTAAACTAAATACTTTGCATCGCTTCGATGCATATTCGATTATACCCTTTCGTTGCTTTGGTCTGCATATTTTTTGATCATCACACATAACGACGTCGTACGAAGGTCCATCGCATCCTTCATCCGTATTTTGAGGTTTAGGATTATCACATGTACGTCGTTTTATTTGATAACCTTTTGATTTTATGGTACATCCCGAATTACATTGTTCAAATTTCCAAGGACTCCAACCGCCTTTAACAACTTTGACCGGATTTGGAAGTTGCTTTTTATAGACGCATGAACCACCTTCACACCATTTATCATTACCGCAATCGGTACCATCGAGAGCTGGCCCCGATGAATAGTATCCGGTACGATGAGGTGTACGACACTGAAGATTAAAGCAAATCGTGTCTATGCTTTTTTGAGGTGAAACGTATGCATCTTTATCGGTTAACAGAACTTCACATTGTCGTTTGGCCGTCCATGTTTGACCTGGATACCCATAATATTTCCATGCATTATACTTTGGATTCGTATTAGTCGGCTTATCAAAAAGACACTTGGCAAAACCTAATTTTGTAATCACATCGGCACTACAACTCGACCAAATCGTTTCACCTTGAAAACCACGAGACGGTGACATTATGTAACCTTCTTTAGGGCACACATTTCCACTCGAATCGTGGTGCATTCCTAAACTTTATGTAAAAAAAATAGTATAGTGTCAACTTGATAAATTTTAAATTTTTCCACTTACTTGTGGCCAATTTCATGAGCCATTATATAGACCGAAGTAAAACCGGCCGATGGATAGGGTTTACCAAATGCATTAGTCGTTCCATACTCCGCTATAATACATGCATATTGATCAATACAAACACCACCAACCGTAGCCAATCCCATTGTGACCGTATTTTTTCGACCATTTTCATATGCAAAAAAATCCAATCCCGAAATGTACAATGCCATATCCCAATGGCCTGAATTTTTATCATCTTTTGGATTTTGACTCTTTTGATAATCGCAGAACGAATCTAAAAGTGGCCCTCGTTCACCGTCGTAATGTTGCATGGCATCCGGTTGCCGTTTCATAACCTCCATATAAACAATTGAAATATCGATTCGTTCGCCAAGCGATGGATGATGATAAAGCGCTTGTACACCGTTCATGTACGCCAAAATCATATCGGTGATTTTACTATCGTCGTTTTTAAAATATGGCGCAAAAATGTTATACCCAGCTTCGTCAAAAAATACTCCAATTTCTACTGTATATTTTTGATCTTTTGTGCCACGTTTCTCGTGACGCTGATAAATGTGATCATCGGCCATTGTTTTAATGTCGTTCGATTCGCCCGGGAATTTCGGAAAGAAATTTTTTCGTATCTCAAAATCATTTTCAAATACCGAACGATCGATTGGTGCTGCACGTTTAATAATGTGCGGAATTGATTCAAAATATTCACTCGAATCGTCGGCACTAACTAGGGGCTCGGCCATATGTATTAACGACTGTAGACGTTTTGTTAACGGACGAATTTCTAGTGTTGAATTTGGTAGAAGTAGTATTCCACTCTGTACAAAAAATGTATGGTGAGAGGTTTTGCACACTTAAAAGGTTATAAACATTATGCGCTACTTACGATTTCACTGTCCATACAATTACTGATTGCGGCGGCTGAATCTTCATCCGAATGTAAATAATGGCAATTTTTAATCGAACTACTACCATTAACCAATAATATTTCCGCATCATTATCGTCTTTGCGCACAATTCGTATGTTTGGTGATACGATTACGTCATTTCGACGAAATTTCAACTTAACCGGGCGACCAAAAACATCGAATTCCAGCTTTAAATCGTCATTATCCAAATTTTTGGGTAGATTAACTATTTCGTAGTCGGAATTATGGGTCGACGAACGTTTAGTTTTTGGTCCAAAATAATATTCTAGCTCATCTTCGTTCATGAAGCTGTGTAAATTATCACGTTTAGTTCGCGTCATTTCGGGATAATCTCCCTGACATAATACTACCGATAATCCGATCGTACACAAGACAATAAATTTCACAATCATATTACACGTGGCACACACACTTTACTTGTTACAATTTAAGAATACAAACTAAGGATGAATGTAAGTTACTGATTCACCTTACCTTTATATAGAGAATCGCAACTCCATTGTGTTATCCGCAGTAATATACAAATGCGGGTGGTTTTTTGTTTTGCATTTTTTTTTTTAGTTTTCAGACTCTAACGGTGACTAACTTAAAAAGTATTATCTCTTTTGTGTATGGTGCAAAAAAAAACTCAAAAATTATTTAAGAATAAAATTAATAAATTATTTGTACACATAGCACAATTTTAATGGAATTTCAATTTTCCACCTTTTAAGGTGTACGCGTATTTAACGCGAAATACTTCACACTTATCGCGTAACGCGAACATGACATTCAAAGCACCTGTAGCAAAAAATGTCAAAATCTTAGATACGAAAATGTTCCGGTGTCGTGAATTTTGGTACGCTGTCATTTACAATGGTGTGCTTAGGTTGAAATTATAATGGTAATCGTTACATCGTTTGTTTAATGGGTGCACAAAGCGACGCACTCGATACTAAATTTTCAGTGATGGTCCTTTGGTATCAGATTTTGGTTTACAATTTTTGATTGGTTTATAATGTATGGCCAAGCAATAACCAAAATACCCCGGAAAGCACCGGGCTCACCTTACACCCATGGGGAAACCGTGGCGGCCAATAGTTGTAATTTTTTTGTGAGGTAGAGAAAAGAAAGGTTTGTCAGTAATGACAGAATTGGTCCGTTTTCCTGGTAGCTAATATTCAAACTACTATTAGACAGTCACAATGATAATGAACTAACTGCTCTGCATTCGGTCATCTCTTATCAGCATCTCCAGTGTGCCAACATTCAACTGTAACTGCAATGTTTCTTTGCAAACAAAAATCTATAAAATTATATATACAAAATTATAAAAATTATAATAAAAATTAAATTTAAAAAAAATTGATTAAAATTACAAATCATTTGAATTAACCGTTTTATGACAAATACGTCATGTAATCGCCGAAAATCTAATTTATATACATTTTGTTTGACACAAAACTTTAAAATGAATACAAATTAGATTTTAAAAAAATTGATGACCAATCATCAGTTGGCAATCATCAGTTGGCAAGATATTTTGATTTTAGCAAAGGTTGTAAGACATCCAAAGCGCGGTTGCTATAGCAGCAAGACATGCTTTTATATTGTCTCCCATACAATCATTTTAAGTGACAAGGAATTCGAAGTGTATGAAACTTGTCAATATCGATAATTGGTTAGTCAATTAACCGATAAATCGGTCAAAAGTCATATCTTAAAGTATCGATAGTTGACGGATATTTTACCAATAAGTCCGAACAATTTAGAAAACCCGCTCCAATAAAAAAAAAATAATATAACAAATTTCTTCCAGAAAAAATATTAGTCCTTTGACCTTTTTGAAACTATCGTCTGTCGTATGACAGCTAAAGGCGGTTTTTCATTTACCAAGTCAAACGTCACAATGAGCAATAACGTTTCAAAATCTGCACAATTAGAGTCATAATTAATTCGATCAATTAGAACAATTGTGTTCAGTAATGCAGCAAAAGTCCATCAGCTAGTGTTAACTGATTTGTCAAAGATCAAATTAAGTGGTGAAAAATTCTGCTTAACGTTTGGTGGAATGACTTTAAGGTATTGCTACTGCTTGGTGTGATCAAGGTTCTCTACCAAAAAATAATCATTCCTAATTATTTAGCTCAGATAATTCTGATGATGAAGATGGTGCTGACGATGATGTGTTAGATATTATTGTCAATACCGACAATCAAAAATTTACCCATTGGTAGATAAAATTCGCAAGGTGGTTAATATACAAAAGTGCGCAACCTAAACGAAAAAGAAGCCTAAATCAGCAGCACATGCAAGCGAACAAATTACTAGACTAACTAACGTAGCATTAACGCATGGCAATTGATTTTCTAGTTTATTAGAATCCGAGAATGTTCCTCAAGAAAATACTCCAGAAAAGGAGAAACTGCCACCAATTTATTATTCAGAGAAGAATCCTCAAAAAATCTTACTGATTTAATCAACAAAATAACGGATGGAAACTTTTACATTCTCAAGACTCTATTGCTAGGGTTTATCGAAAGGCCCTCTTTAGTGCACCGATTCGAAATAACAAACCAGGTCTGTTGCATGCTATCAGACATCGTACATTCATGCCCGCCAGAGATTATGATAACCAAATCGTCCACATAACCCACGGCTTCATAACCAAGTAGAAGTAGATTATCAAATAATTCACGATCAGTGACCATAGCAAAAGTGACAGGACATCGCCTTGCGGGCACCCCTTTAGTGCCGTAATCATGATTGACTCATTACCTAGTTTAGATGAAATCTTCCTACTAATCTGCATGGAACTAATCCAGTGGTTAGTCTGATCATTAATACCTCTACGCCTGATTGCCCTAGCAATTGAGTCGTATCCATTATTGTCAAAAGCTCCCTAACTATTCAAAAAATCACAAAGCCCAATTTGTTTCGTTTTCTGTAGGCGAATTGATTAGGATTCAGAGATCTGGTTACAGTTAATTAGTTTCAGATTTGAAGATCTAGTCGTTCCAAAGTTTTTAGGATAAACGTTGTAAGACTGATAGGTCGAAATGACTTAGGAAGTTCATTTGGCTGATTGCCAAGCTTTGGGATAAAAACCACATTGATTTGGTTCCAAGCCTGTGGGATATGATCCAAATTGAAGCTATTTTTAAATAAGGCTGCCAGAGCAGGGGTTATCAAGACAAATCTCCTTTGGAGAAGGGCTGGTTAGATTCCATCCTCAGCTGGAGCCTTGAACGGCTGAAAGGAGTTAATAGCCCATTAGACCTTTTCCGGAGTAAAAAGTTTACAGTATAAACTATTAACTCAACCCACATTAGCACCCATGTGTGTACCAAATATGAGGTTAGTAATTGTGTTTGTGTCGAAAACAGTGCAACCCGGAAAGTGCACGTGAAGCAGGGTTCCGAGTGACTCAAAAGAAGCTCAATCTCGTTAGACTAATCCTTTGCTAGAACTTTATTGAGTCGAGCAGCTGGAGGTATATTCTCAATATTACCATACTATTATTTCTCGACATAAGGCGTTTGAAACGCCTTAGTTCAGTATTGTAATTTGTTAGGGCTTGCCTATATTCATTGCACTCATTAGAATGCTTTGCTCTATTAAATAATTTCCTAACCTTCTTACGGAGTTCAGCCAGTTTTAGTTCCACCATGGAACTTTGCGATTTACCACAATGTAACGCGCCACACAGCTGCTTCCGTAAGAAGATAGGAACACATCAATTAGCAAACAATCTGCAGTTTCTAGGTCACTAATTGAACTCAAAGATGTTGGCAATATATCCGCTTTGATGAATAAAGTATCTTTGTAGGTCTTCCAGTTTGTAAAACAAGGGATACGATGCTTTGCCACCTGTATGATCACTCTCGTTATTTCAAACCTGATGTGCATGTGAACCGACAAATAAGCTTAAAGAGATAAACGGACTCGACAGAATGAGGTCCAACACCTCAGAGTTAGACCCTTTATTTGAAATGTCTGTGTTTACTCATAAGATAATTTAAAAGGGACTCACCTCTACTTTTTCTGACGCTGCTACCCCAATAATATGATGCTCATTGGCATAGCAACCTATGATGAATTGTTTGTTTTTAGGTTGCAGTAATCGACCGCAGATCCTGCACAACTACAGGTGGAACACTTACCGAGTCACTAGGGAAATACGCCGAGGCACACACTTTCTCTTGCACTCCCCTGCTAGTTGGTACTTCCAGGATTACTGCAACCAAATCCTTAGTGACGAAGTCTGGAATTGGAAGAACGTTAATATTAGATGACACAAATATTGCTGTTTGAGGAACTGTTTCCCTGTCATCGTAAATCAACTTGCATAACTTGAGGTGGAGGCCTCTGATTTTTCCTCCACTAATCCAAGGTTCCTGGACGAGGCCAAAGGTTAAATGTTGTTGAGCAAACCAGTTAGGATCCTAAAAGTACCAGCCATACTTGATTATTAGAGTAAAGAGCTCTCCACGGAAAAAATCATTTTCATGGAAGAATCGCCTATGGCCATAACCAAATAGACGAGTGCATCAGTTGTCGTCCGTTGCAGTATCTTCCAGGAATTTGCCACGAGACCATTGTTTTGCGTGGCCATGATAGCAAGAATTTTTTCGCTAGACAAACTAAGGCTCTTTGGAAAAAACCCCCTAACTATGTTTGGCTGAGGAAAGTCATCCTCTTCCACCAAAATTATGCTTAGACCACATTTTGACCTTAGCTGGTCGAAATTAATCCTCATCCATTTCACTGTGGAATGATCGGAACATACGAAGAGCCATCCTGTTCTCCGGAAAGAACCAACGAATTGAGGCTTATGGGTTAGACTTTACATCTCAATAATAAGGTCCATGATACACTCTTGTATGTTTGCCATTTACTTCATACTGAGAGTGTTACCATCGAGATCATTAGGTAAAATACCTAGCCTAACGATGCCTGCTACTTGGCTGAAAGAGGACTTAACCGGAGAAGGCCTACTTTCAGTTTTTTTCGTAGGTGACTTAGTGGGTTCCAAAGTGACTTCGAAAGACCTCTCGCGCTTACCACATGACCTTTTGTCTATGGTAGTTTGCCTTCCTTGAGCCCCTTTTTAAAACGGCATCTTTCAAAGGAGTTGAGCTTCACTCATTCACTGGAGTTGAGGGACATGTTCCTAATATCAAAGCCAATGGTTGTGGACCCCGATGTTTGAGAGATAACACTATTGTTGTCCGCCATTGCACGGTCGTGAAATTTACTTAACTGTATTCTAGGATAGCATTACCTTAGCATTCCGGTTGGTGCCACGAGAAGGCGTTACTACATAAGAGCAAGGTCTTATGAGAGTCGCGTATGCCTAGAAAGCTTTGACTCCCAAGACCAAACCCAAACAACCAACTCTCCTTTGCACTGCTTGCAAATCTGCTTACACCATCTGACATAATATTGGAAAGAATATTATGTCAGATGGTGGAGAAAATTTGAAAACTGGCGATATATCGCAAAAAAATTCCATAGATATTGAAATCTTTGACAACAGCTTACTTCTTCAGTTGTTAGAGTGGCAAAATGTTCTCGATGGTTATCTACTGCTAAATATTTTTTTGATGTCATGATTCAGTGTTGTTGTGATAATGTCAGGAATTGGTATTAAATCTAGCAAGTCACAATCCACTGCAAGAGACAACGGTAATTTCAATTATCACATTTCGTTGTGTTACTCTATTACGTACATCCATGCTTTGATATATATATATATATATATATATATATATATATATATATATATATATATATATATATATATATATATATATATATATATATATATAAATATAAATATATATATATATATATATATATATATATATATATATATATATATATATATATATATATATATATATATATATATATATATATATACATATGAATGAGGTCATGAATGTTGTGGCCTGGGATGGTTATTGTAACAGAATTTGATGGAACGAGGATCGATATGGATGCAATATGATGTGATGTGCATAGTGAACAACTTCGCCTACAAATAGCTAGTTATGTTGTAATAGATAACTAGAGTCTAGATCTTCGAAATATATGCCTGTCGAATGATTAAATGAAATAATCTGCACCTGGGGTTGCGCGTGCCCTTTAGTATGCAGCAAATTGTGAATATCGCTAATGCAACCTAATGTACCTTAGATCCAATTTTTGTTTGCCAGTGAGGCTGCTTTCGTGGGTTTTGCTTGCTCCTTACAAGTAGCGGGAGTCCTTTTTCCATGGACTGCGGATTGTTGTCTCCTTGCGTGGTTGTTCTCCCTGGTACAGTTTCGTCTTGATTTTATGGGGTTGGTATAGATTGAGTTATGTTTATATATTTAACTACTGTAAGAACAAGGTCATCCTTCTTGTTTATATAATGCTTTGGCTCGTCAATTATGGGTAGCCGACATATTTTAGTGATTTTACTTGTAAACGTGCTATTTCTGATTCTAAGTGTGACTACCCTGACAAGCCTCTCCTGTCCTGGATGTAGCATAATGACTCGTACTAGTGCCTAGTGTGTGCGGGAGGTTCATCTTTGAAGATTACCAGTTCTCCCGATTTGAGATTCTGTTGTTCCTGCAACCATTTTGGCCTTCGTTGTAACTATGAAAAATAATCTGTATGCCATTTTTTTTTCAAAATCATTGACAGAGTTCCTGATACTTTCAATATCAGGTTGAGGCGTTGATTTGATGACCTTTCCTATCAGGGAGTGTGCCGGACTTAAAAATCTGTCTCTGTTTTCATGTCTCTATTTGAGCCAGAGGTATTGAGAGCTTTAAAGGTTACCGTATGAGTTCTAATTACTTTGCGGAGGTGTTGTTTTGTTGACTTTACTCCAGCTTCCTATACTCCTCCATAGTGACGGTTTCTCGATGGTACAAACTAGCACTCAGTTTCCAACTGTGCTGTTTTACCCTTAGTTATCGTTTCTTGTTGATTAGTTTGCCTTGGAGTTGTTTCTCCAACGAAATTGTTTCGAAGTCACTTACAAGTTTGAGATGGATTGACTTCGTGACTAAGCAAATGAATATGATAATGTAGCCCTTAGTTATTTTATTACAGCAGCATTTCGATAATTTTATGCTAATTGGCCCTACTTACTCTATCCCGGAAACGGTGGTGCTCGTATTACTCGTTCTATGGATAAAATTCCCATTAGCTGGGGTGATGCCATTGGAGAAATATATTCTTGACATTTATTATTCAATACTGCGTTCTTTTGTGTGATTTTGTTGATCTTGATTGCGACCATGTAGTTTTTAAATGAGCTTCCCTGGTGAGCAGTTTAGATAATTTGTGTCCTCGGGGCAGTATTGCTGGATGTTTTTCTTCAAATGATAGATTAGAATTGGTTAGTCTTCCCTCAACTGTTAGCAGGATTTTGCATTAGATGAAAATCGTAGACAGTATACAAGCCGTTGTAATGATGAGAATTGACCGAATTCAATTACTAGTTTTTTCGCTGTTGTTGTAATAGGGTTAGCTAAGTCCATAAACTGACCAATTTTAATAACACTTTGATATAACGACGTAACTTTGATAAATTTATAGCTAAACAGATAAAAATATTTTAGTTAGTACATTTATGAAAACAATTGATCAAACAAGTGTTTGCTTTGATTATAATATTTTAAAAAAATATATATGACCTACGAGAAAACGAAAAATTATTAAAAAAGCGTCAGTATCAAAATATCGATTCTCAAAAATTCCTCAAATTGGTAATTTTAGTTAAGACAGTGATTGAGTTGGATTTTTCGATTTAGCAAACAACCAATGAAAATAATCAAATTAACCAGCCATATTCGTTAACACGTTGTGTATCGCTGCTTCATTGCACACACACATACTTTATTTACTTCAACATCAACCAGATTGATCTTTCGAATTTATATAGAATAAAAATTCTTTGTTTGTACAGCATGCATATTGCGCGATGAGAAAAAAAGAAAAGCGAAAGTAATAATGGATTGTTGATCTTGATTCTAGTTTTTTGTTGAAGTTTTTTTTTTTTATTCGTTTTTTTTTTTTTAGTGCTCGAAATTGATGGGAAATTTTAATTATAAACTACATCCTTTGTACAATTTAATTTATATAGTTAACTTATGTACTATTTTATTGTATGATTGCTAGAATAGAAGTAGAGTGGTATATATACATGTACGAGAAAGTATGTTTATGCGCGCCCATTTGACATCAAGAAATTTTAATAATTGCTTGCGAACGGAAACTATGTCGTAACCGTCGTTAATACCTTTTTTTTGTATGTATATATAATGTAGTGTAGTGCGATGCTGAGTTGACAAAAAAATCTATTTGGTTTAAAAGAAAACATATACAAACTAGAGTTGTAGGTGCGTACTAAAAATAACTACTTTGGGGAGTCATCAAATTATATGTATATGTTATATTAGAAATTTTTTTTAAGACTAACAAATTTCTAATTATATCCGCATCTTTGTATAAACACATATACATATAATCTAAATCTAAACAATAATATCATAATTAACATTACTGTTTACTTAATAAAAGTATTATTCGTTGGAACTGCATCCAAAATCTGTAAAAAAAAATGTTTATAATACTATGTATATATATATTATGCCGTTGTGTTGTGTGTTAACTACTATAAATAGTATTTACATTTTCCTTTGATAATGTCGCAAAGTCAAGAAAAGTCATAAAAAAAAGTGCATGCACACCAAATAAATATTGGACGGTACATTAAAAATGTTAATGGCCCGTATTTGTTTGTACAGAATGTAATAATACTGCAAAAGTCATAAATAATAATAATAATAATAATAAAACAAGTTTGACAGGTCATTGTTGCCCGTACCTTATTAAAACTAGGGTTCAATTGGTTTCGATCTCGATCCAGATCCCTATATTGAGTTGAGTCTACCCAAACTATACCTAAAGTAGTCTATAGAGAATTTTTACCTTATGAACTTATCTTTAACTTATTTGACCTTATCAAGGTCACTTAATAAGGTATTTCGACTGATGATCATATAATCAATGCAGGTGCAAACTTTAAGGTTAATATATTATGTGTTAGGTCAAATCTAATGGAATATAGTTTTTCTGTTTTATTTTACTCCAGCAGAAGAACATAAAGGCATATATGCTAGGCCCATTATAGAAGTGAACTGGGGTGAAAATCTAACCTACATTATCTCTCGATATATTAGATCAGAATATCTGACATTATTTCATAATTTAGTTCACTCATAATTTAATTAAATATAATTTATTAGCCGCACTGTGTTTTATGGCTGAATGCAACGCTTTTATCTACGATAATGACCATTTTTTTATATACTCATCGTACACCGGATGAGAAATATGTATCATCAACGTTGTAATAAATATACTTGTTATGCTTCTTTTAATTAATCGACTAAAATAAATAAAAAATAAAATAAATTAATAGTTTTTATTGTGATAGTTTATGTTTGGCTCTGTCACGGGTGAAAAGTGAAAATAAACCGATTATCTATTATTTGTTTATATATAGGATGATTCATATATAAGTAATCTTATTATGTTTAATTTATATACTTGCTTATGATTAGAAATAGTATGTGATCGAGTTTATATAATGATTAGAATTTAGAAATGTTTTCTATTGCACAGAGTGGGTCTTTTAAAATGAGCAGCTTGTTTTTCTCGAAAATGGTTAGAGAGCAACATTTTTTTTATTTTTATTTTAAATAAATTGAGTTTATTTATTTTATTTTATTACAGTAATCTAGTCTCCTGAGGCCCTATTCCTGAATTTCACCGATATTTCTACATGTAGAAAACTGTCAAAATTAGATTTTCAGCGATTAAACGACCTATTGGTAATAAAACGGTTAATTCAATGATTTGTAATGTTAAATCAAATTTTTTTTAAATATAATTTGTATTAATTTTAAAGTTTTGTGTCAAATAAAGTTTAAATAAATTTGATTTTAGGCGATTAAATGGCGTATTAGTCATAAAACGGTTAATTTAATTGATTTGTAAAGTTAAATAAGTTTTTTAAAATCTAATTTGTATTAGTTTCAAAGTTTTGTGTTAAATAAAGTTTACATAAATTTGATTTTCAGCGATTACATGACGTATTGGTCATAAAATGGTTAGTTCAATTGATTTGTAAAGTTTAATCTATTTTGTAAAATCTAGTTTGTATTAATTTAAAAAAATAAAGGAATGGGGCTGGCGTTAACCAAAACACTTGACAAGCGCTTGGTCTCACAGTCTCATCAATCAATCAATTAGAAGCACAAGCGGATCCCCATAGTTGAATGCCTTATGTCCAAATAGGTTTAAGTACCATTTTATAAAGCAAAACCAACTTTACACTCCAGACTTAAGTTTGAATGTTTTCCTATTAACCAGTTCATTTTGACACACCATAACTTGATTTGTTGACGTTTAGTTTCGATATGTTTTTTGCAAGTGAGCTTCTATCTAAATGTAGGCTGAGATATTTAAAGTTCCGATTTTGTGGTAGCACGAAATTATTTAAGCTCACTGGTGGATAGGAAAGTTTGCGGAGTGTGAATGTAATGTGCGCCAGGTTTTCTATTTCATCTAAGTGTTCTTGCAGGTTTCTTGCTATTTTATTTCACCAAAAATTTGAACAAATAATTTTTAATAATTTTATAAAACCTTGCCGGTGAGTAAAAGTTTTGTGAGTCCATTGAGATAATGTTGAACCTCTTCATCGCGTTATTTAAACAAGGCTATTTTCAGAATTGTTATTGCTTTGTTTAATTTTGATTTAAGAGTAGGTGATCTATGTAGTAGCCACTGCCGGCGTATTGACCGGTTTATTATTAAAAGCTGCTGAATATGTTCCGATGATTTCTGCAACTTTATGTAAACTGAGCTACTGGGTGCAAATGAACAAGTATCTGTTGCAGCTGGTTTTAATACATCTATTAGGTTTTCTACTGCCACATCAATTTCGTAATAATTTCCAATTAGTATGTTGATTCGTTTTGTTATACAAAAGTCCAGTAAGTCTGGAATTTTTCGCCTCTCTTGCATATATTCCCACAGTTGTTTTTCTTTCGACGACGTTTTCCTTTCGAGGACGTAGTCACCTCCTGCAATATACTTATCTCACAGGGTTTTAAAGTAATTTGCAAATTGTTGTCTTTTATTCAATTGTTTCGGTGGACAATAAACTGCAGATATGATGCATTTCCCCATCCATTCCTCCAGGCAGATAGTAGTTGCTTGAATTTTTGGAGTTCATAATATTTTTGGATAATATTTTGGAAAATTTGGTTTAGCGCTTATCGTTCCGATCCTTGCCGTGCAGTCATTTTTTTCTTAGTTCCTTGTACACCACACATCCTCTATAGTTTCCGGCGTGCTTTTCTCCAAAGCTACTACATTTTCGAGGCTCTGGTTTGCTTTTATTTAGCTCACACTTGCTGGTGTCATTTACCTTGGTCTGACAACAGTTAAAATCCTTTAAAATACACCTTATACCATTCCTTTAGAACTAAGGTTATTAAAGGTCACCCAACGTCACCAAAGAAATTTATACAGTTTATGCGTTTAAAAAATTGGGTAATGGGCATTATTCTGTCCATATATCTAATCTTTAAATTCGTGAAGATCGAGGTGCTCGTTTTACCATACTCACCCTGTGTATTACTCAAATATTTTCATTAATAAATTAGAAATGGACTTTGATGTTTGAAATTAAGCGTGTGTTTAATGATTAATTTTAGTAGCGTTATGAATGAGGTACTTTGTGTATGATCTTGAGTTGTATATATTAGAATAATGAACCAACAAAAATTAGGTGCAAGTTTGCTGGCCTTAGACTCACAAATACAACTCGAGCTAAGTTTGTTTTCTAGCACGAAATAAAAAAATGTATTTCGCATAGCTTAGCTTAAGTTTGCAACGATCCATTAAGATACGTGATTTGCAACATATTTCACATAGCTTAGATTAGCTTAGCTGAAATGTGCAACGGGGTATATTTTTGAATTATCCAAAAAGGTGTTTTGGGCTTTTGATTTTCCTTCAAAAATGCTTGAATAAAATCGTTCTTGTATCGATAGTGGATTAGCAAGTATTTTCTCTTTGTTAAATTTTCAAACTCAGCTCTTTGACGCGCGTCTGTCAGTGAATTTGATATAAATTCAAATATTTCTAATTTAAAGCACTAAATATTTCATTTCTGGTTATTTTTGTATTCAGAACCAATAATGCCACGAAATCTGAACGACCTTATTATGTAATGATTATTAATTCTTTATCTTTTCTTTTTTCAGATAATCAGGTAAAGCATCAAGGTAAGTGATCAGCTTACTTCATACTGTAAATGAGCAATCTTTTTTTTAAAGTTCAATAAATGAATTCTGAAAAAATTAAAATTAAATCCAGCTGTCCATTAGAAAATTTATAATTTTTTTTATTTATCGGTGTAGTATTATAAAATATTGGGGTATGTCTTATGAGCGCCAATAATTCAATTGGCAGATACAGATTGTTTAATAAATTTGTAAGCATCAAAGTCACTATCGTTCTAACTTGTAACGTGTGTTCATTAGATCTTTGAAAACCTTTACTATCTTTAAAGTCTTAAATTTAGAATTTGCGTATTTATGGATGCAGTTGTGGAACTACTACTGCCCCACTTGCATCAATGAATAAAAGTAATAGAGAAAACCTAATAGAGAAATGAGCACAATCACCAAAGGACTTATGAAAATAAGGACCAATCTTATCTAATTTACTAGCATCTACTAGAATTTGAGTATGATGTCAAGTCAGCGTATTTATGAATTTAAAATAGAATTAATATTTCTCTGACTCAATCTTACTTTACTAATGTTATAATCTAGAGATGAAAATATAGTGGTCGTTATAAGTAGTTTAATAACTTGTCTGGAATGGTACCAGTCTATAGAATAAAATGTATGCCTTACTATAGACAGTAGGCCTATAATGTACAGCCTTACTAAGAGTGTACTAAACTAGATTTCAATCAATTGAAACAATAAACCAATCAGTAGGCACAACTGAACTACTTTAATTCGAGTTTGTACTTTAACCAATGATCATCATATTTATCCAAAGCCATGGATTTCATCTGGAGTGAGACCCTTACTTAAAGTTTTTGAGTTTTCTTTCGGTGGAAAATTTTTACTTAAATGTCTTTTCGATCTTGTATCGAAAGTGGTTGTCTTATGCCTATAAGAAAAGAGACTAATAGTATAACTAAAGAGACTATCGTTAATTTCACCAGTATATAACAGCGATCCCCAATCAAACCAAACTAAAGAAGTCTATTCACCAAGACTGCCTCGAACGTACTCCGTTGCCAAGAATACAATCTGAACTCTTGGATAAATGATGATACATGGAGAGAAAATTGAAAACCGCCGTCAGTTTAAGGAACAAAAGTATTAAAAGATCGAATGCAAATCAAATCATGCGAGCACTACTTCAGTGGAAAGGAAGGTCATTGGTAAAATTACCAACGGTCATCTGTAAAAGATGCTGCTGGTCATGTATTAACAACTGATGAAGCACAGTTGAAGAAACGGAAACAATATTACGAAGAATCTGTCATCCATCATCAGTACAACTTTGGCATTCTGTCAAATTACCACCAAAATGGAAAGTAAGCTTGACAATTACAATCCCTAAGAAAGGTGACCTATGAAAGTGTAAGAAATGGCGGGGTATAATACCTCTCAACACCATAATGAAAATATACTCGCAATGAACATCCTTCAAAAAATCTCACCTGAAATCAATACAAAATGAAGAAACGAGCAAGGTTGTTTCAGACCAAGGTGAAACATACCACATACAGGACCAAAGTAAACCATATTATTACATGTGAGAAGTAAGGTAATGAGACGTACTCTCGCCATACTCCAACCTAATGGCATTTAATGTGGATTGACAGTTAAACTCAATGATCTGGATTACGTAGATGATATATGTCTGCTCACACAAAAATACTCTGACATGTAGCTGAATATACAACAGCAGATCTAGATATGGAAGTTTATTTTAAGGTGTGCTGAACACAACACGACTATAAACTGGTATAAACACATCGATGCACATCAATTAACAACAAATTGAAGATTGATTTTTTATTGATTAGGAATGTATGACCGAACTTTAAACAGGACCTTCAAGAAGTCACTGGGCCCACCATATATCCATTTCTACATATACTTGAAAGGATAGCACAAGATAGGGATAGAAATATTGTTCAGATCGACCCGGTTAGCGACACCTTGGCGGCCAATAGTTATTATTACTGACAGTACAATTATATTCTAATATATTCAGCAACTCCAGTCTGCACGTATTCATCTGAGGTGACCAGAAGCAATCATTCATCTAAGGAAATCACAATCATTGATGCCACCACAAAGCCTCCCCCGAAGTAAACAATTTTGGTCCCTCATTAGATCACTAGTGTCTGCAAAATGGAGCACGTGGATTCGCCGCTCGTAAAACACGTGACCCCACCGTTGGCGACAACTTCAAAACCGTCAAGGTCAAAATCCCCAATCGCACCGCTTTTCAAATACCAAAAATCAAGCAGTCACCAGCGACTTCTAGGGAGAACATCACAATAACCCTACTCGTTCATTCTGGATATTGAATCAACCACACTGTCGCGATCCTACACCAAATCGAGGCCGGATCACTGAACCTGGCTACAGCACCGAGGGAGGGTCTCTGAAATCAAACTTACCGCCCTCAGATTCGTGTGCTACCAGAGGAGCAACGAATATAAAATAATTTTAAGGGAAGTGTGGATCACCATGCAACCGTGCAGCCACACTTGTCAAATACTCCCATCGGCAGCAAAGCAAACTCCTAGCGATGTAGCTGTCTGCAACCCAGGTACGCAGCATCTGACCTCAATCACAGTATGCCTAAAGTGCTGGAACTCCTCGAGAAAGGAAGTTGCAAGAGAACAACCGACGAGGGAACCACCGCGAAATGCGCAAACTGCAAAAGAGAAGAGACAGTGGTCACACCTTGACCAGCACTTGCACCTGCACCTGCTGCCAACCTCTGGAAAGTCAACGCAGCAACACAAAAATAAAAAATAATAATAAAACAGGAACTCTAGCAGATCCTAAACATCAAGGACACCAATGAGAAACCAAAAAAAAACTCATTAGTATAAAAAAAACGTCAAAAGCAACGTAAGAAGTGGACATAAACATCGCCTCGCTCCGCACATCACTACCACGTCTTCGTGATGATCGACAGTGAAACATTGTCAAGTTCATGAGAAGGAACTCACTCCCCCATTCCTAAAAAAGTGGAGTCCGAAAGCCTCGCCGAAGCCCACTAATCAAGAGAAACTGTGCTTACGGAACACTCACAGGCACGACAGAAAAACAACCAACCAAGGCACCAAAAATACAACATAAATCCGAAGATACAGAACCATACAACCAAGTGCCAAATTCTGCGGCCATCAACAATACTCCTAACAAAATACATACTAAGATTTGTAAAACTTCGCAATTGAACCGTCCCCAGGAACACCACAACCGCAAAGAACCAGAACGCTCCGCTCCCGGCAAAAACTACCCAACCACAGACCCAAACCCCTTAAAAAAATACTCAAAAATTACAAATACAAAATTCACAAATTATGAATCATCAAACCATCTCCCCTGCCCCAGCCACCAATCCAACAAAAACACATTTGACCCCAACTCAAGTAAAAACTGTACAAAAATCACTCCGCGATCTCCTCGTCAACAAAATGGTGCGGGACCCAACAAACTCACCCTCTAATTCAGAATCCACAGACACCAAAAAAAAAACAACTCACAAACCGTATTCAACCAAGAAGAAACTCCTTATTATCAAAAACAGCAAAAATTGAAGATGTAAACGAATTTGAATACCTTGCTGGATGCACAATAGCAAAACCAGGTACTCGATACAAAAAAGATCATACAGAAACTGTAGCTATTCGTTAGTCAGTGCTTTCGACGAATGTTGAAGTATGCTTCTGGCCGAACAACATAACAAGCATCGAACTGCACAGAATCACAATGCAATGCGACATTGAGACCGATATGAAGAAACTGAAATGGAAATGGTATGGTCATACTCCAAGGAAACCACCAAGTTATATAACAACGATGTAATGGGACTGGAAACCACAAGGGAAAAGAAAAGTCGGAAGACCAATAATGACTTGGAGATGAATTGTGCAAGCAGAAACAAATAACTTGATGAATTACGAGTGAAAATTAAACCAATAGAGTAAGATGGGTGAGCTTAGTAGACGGTCTATGCTCCTAAATTGAAAATAAGTGATAGAAGGCTTCGATGCGTCATAAACCGACACGAAATAGTTAGCAACATAATTGCTAATGGATATCAGACGGATTCGATGAGAATTTCTGAAGGCATAGTCGAAACAAATCCAACAATATTTCTGTCGAAAAACTTTTAAAAATTCCTCGAGCTATTTAAGAACTAACATGCCTCAATGAAAATATGTCGTCTGAACCTTTCTTTGTGTTTGATTTGTTTTTTAATAATTAGTCCAAACCAACTTCCTATAAAAGTACGAAAAATGTATACAATTGTAGTTTACAACAACATAATTTAGGCAATAACCTTAAACACCTGGTTTATTTTGCTTTTATTAAGATGATTTTTTTTTTCAAGTGATTTTGGGCGGTTTTATTAAGAGTGACACTATTGGTGCTTGTTTAAATCATTTGCCATTGTTCTTTATGTGCGGTTTTATCAATAACGTTTCTGAACCAAAACATCAAAATCGTAAATCTTCAGCACCAAAAAGAAATTTTTTTGGATTTCAGCAAATTTTCCGGTTTCTTTGAACAGATAAACATTTTGTCAAGCTTTCGATAAATTAGCCTAAAAATCACATTTTAAAGTGAAATGAATCGAAATCCAATTTACTATGACGTGACATTTAATATTAAGACAATATTCATGGTTGGAGTGTTATTCTTAAACTTAAATTAGCGATTAAATCGCGTAAACACTCTCCAATAATATTAACTCGCGTTAATTGAGACAACAAAAGATGTCCGTAAATATATTTTAAGAAAATTTATAATCATTGTCTGGATGTTGTGTGTCTATACATAAATGAGCACATATCTCGATTATGTGATCTTAAATGAATGAATTTGCAGTGCACAAAAATTCTTTCGTTTTGTTGTTGTTGCTTTTTTTGGTGTATAGTGTTATTAAAGTGAACAACAGGATGAACACTAAGCCAAAATAAAAATTATTAAGTCGTGTGTTGGTGTCATTATTGTGTATTTAGCATGTTCGACTAGCTTTCGAAATATTTTGTTAGATAAATAAAATGTTTGCGAAATTTTTTTTTTTTGTTTATTTTTCACCTACAGCCATTTTCATATATGGCATTTAATTACCTCATAGTATATTATATTCTGTTTAAGGTGTGTCGTCGCTAAAACACACCATTACATTACATCAACTTCGTAATCTTTTATTTTAAATAAATTTTAAGAGCGCGAAATCGTTAACAAGACATTCGAATACAAAGACAATAAAAAAAAAGTTCAAGGTAAATATTAATTATATATACGATGTGTGCAAATAAATTACTTTCCAAACCTTTTTAGGTCACCCTTTTATAATATTATTTTTTTGCTGTTGTAAATTAATAAGATCAACAGCAATAGTTCAGTATTTGTGTCTAACTCTATATAGTGTACAGTAGAAAAAACGAATTACAATTATTTCTTAATTTAAAATACTTAAGATAGATACAATTGTTAGATGCATAATTTAAGATTGGTTGGTTAATTTCCAATAGCGAAATAGCACAAGAAAATGTAACTGTTGTCATTTGTTTCTTGCATCCATTCATTCCATCCCGAGCATGCTCATAGTATTGTTCTAGACAACCAAAAGAAGACCAGTCATTTTCTACTCCGAGGAGCCATCATCACTGACAGTGACCTTTGCCAAATGACCTCGTCTACTAACTAAATGATGGTTTTATTATAGAAGCATATGTAAAACGATTTGGCTCAAAGAAATTAAAATTCCAGATTATCTGTTGTTGCTTTGGGAAGTCTAGTAGCGATTTAACAAACAATTTGGTTACGACCTCCATTTGATCAAAGAATAACATAGAATTTGCAAACGATGCTCAAGTTTTACCATCAGACCTACCTTAACAATCCATCAAAAATATAAAATTGAACTGTTGGCCCAAACTACTCAGTTAGCTGATCCATATTTTTACAAATCTACACATTAAAAGAAAAGAAAAGGGCCTAATTCTAGAAAAAACAAAATTAGGTAGCGTATCTTTGGCGATATCAACCCCTCGTATGACGACACCATGGTTTCAATTAATGAATGCGTCGATATGGACTTAGATCGCAGATTTATCGTGAATCTTTAAAAAACATCGCAAATTTTAGGCAACTCAATCAACTTTGCTGTGCAACGAATAAAAGGCATCGAACGATGGTTTATTAGGCATCTAGCGATTTCAAAAACTTATACCAAGAGTTTATTTCGGCATATCAGGAAATCGGGAATATGGAATAAGTACTAAAATCAAAAGTCCACTTGCCGCATCAGGGGGTCCTAAAAAATCCCAGCACAATCACAAAATTCCGGGTTTTCTACGGGTTGGCCTAATAAACGTCATCTGAAACTATCAAAAAGTAGTTTGGCGAAATCATCCATCCGAGCCACTAAGATATAATCGGTTAGCTACCATCACCTACGTATTAACTTCTTCTTCGATGTTAGCTAAGAAAGTTCTTAATAAAGTTGCTGACAACCAGTCAGTTTTGCCAAGAGCCACTAATGCACTATACACGAGACCAATTAAAATTACTTAGGTTTCGTACAGGTGCTTGATCTTAATTGGAATCCGACCACAGCAAAGGTTTCATTTACCAAGTAAACTGAACCAAGTCGGCTATTCGGCCCGTTAGAGTGCCAAGCTCCATCATCATCAAAAACAAAAAAAGTATCCAAAAACTATCAAGGCTATCAATCTGGATTGGGGTCAACTTCTTCCTGCACAAATTGGTGAGTGATGATAAAACATTAGCAGTCATTTTTTTAGTTAAGATTAGTCAAATCTACATACCAAGATTCATTCAAACAACCATAAAAAATACCATCCAAATGCACGGTTTCCCCGATGCTAGTCAAACCGCTTATGCGCAGCTGTGGTGTATATAAGGATTAAAACTGTACACAGTAATCCCACGGGTGAAGCACCTTTGTGAGAAACAGAACTGCTGAGATTATAGACTCATTACCCATGCAAACATTGGCAGCACGTTGGATGCAAGAAAATTTTCTGTTGTGGAAGGGGGCAATCAAAGAAATTAACAGCAAAATCTTTACATTCACCAATATGACCGAGATTTTACGCTTCATTTCCAACATTAAAGCTGCCGGTAAATCTAGAATCAACGAGATCAAAATGAGGAAAGAAGAATTATTCTACGCAATGTACAAAGTATGGCAACAGGTTCCACTAAAATTCTACCAAGGCGAGATAATGCAAATTAAAACAAAAGAAGAAATAAGCAAAACCAGCACACTTAAAGTCTTTGGGTCCTTTCATCAATGAATCAATGTCGCATCTCACCAAATTGAAATTGGAAGATATTCATAAAAGGAACAAATACGCTGGATCATCACAAACGTTAGCAATATCCAGACAAAACTAATGGATTCCAAGTGATTTAAAGATAGTTCAACAATTTATCAACAAATGTGTAACCTGTGTAAATTATAAGGCACAAATAAAAAATTAAATTATGCGGAATATACCAAGCTGTCAAGTTAAGTACATCCGCCTATTTTTCAAAAATTGGTTTTGTACCAATACTAATCGATATGTGAAAAGAAAGAGGGCAGAAACCCATAAAACTTTATTCATTTGCCAATAACCACAAAACTTGTTCTAGACTTAGTCGAAGATATATATGACAACCGAACCAGTATTCAGGGGCGTTTGTCCAACAATCGATTAAGGCGAACTTTTACTAAATTAACTACAGATTCGTAAGTGATTTCTGATTTTTCTTCTTTAGATACTATATTTCATGGCATTACAATCCTCCAGCGCACCATATTTAGGCTCCATTTGCGGGTCACCAGCAACACCTTTCTTACATTCAAGGAAATGGATACCTTATTTGCAGATATTGAGAGCACGCTTTATTACCGATCAATATGTGCATTCCGATGTTCTAACCCTATTTCACTTCCTAATAGGTCACCCACCGATAAAAATAACCGAAATTAACATTACTCTCCTTAAGCCCTCATATATCTAACCTGATAGCAGATGGTACAACAATTGGCTCGACTCTTTCGGAGTCACTGGCATGTTAAATATCCCGCATCATTACAACCTAAAACCAAATTGAGGGACACCCAAACACAAATCAAAATCGGTGATATGCCAGTTGTAGATCCTGTGATAATATATTTAGTTTTAAACTAATTGATATTAAGACGAGGATCGTACAAGTGGATTCAGTAGTTATTTTAAACCGTTGCCATTTCGTCCAATTACTGAGATACCATTTGCATACGCCAGGGCCTTCTTGAAGTGATGATACAAGATGTGGTTCTGAGGTGTTTTGCTTTTACAAAAAATAAAATATAACGTGAGATTAAATAGAGTGTCGGGGTTAGAGTATCTCGTTGTCGTACACCAAAGCTAACTTCAAACTCTCCCGATAGGTCGACCTCAAATTGTCTACTGTACTACCATCATAAGAAAAAACAGTTTTCCCATGTTCGAGATGTCCGGTCGATAGAATATCGACATTTAGAATAAATATATGACATTTAGGCGATTATATACATATAAAAATATTCTGATTATTTAAAAACGATACCAGCGACATCTAGCACTTCAATGGGCTAACATACCATGGTAGTACTATGTGTATTTATATTATGCATTGAGTCATATATATATATATATATATATATATATATATATATATATATATATATATATATATATATATATATATATATATATATATATATATATATATATATATATATATATATGTATATATATATATATATATATATATATATATATATATATATATATATATATATATATATATATATATATATACATATATATATATAAGCTTGCTCGAAAAACAAGAACATTAAGAGATGTTTCGTAATAATTAGAAAGAATCATCCTCAACGAAAAAACTTAACCAGAGACTGATCGGCTCCAACGAAATCCTCCGTGGTTTCTCCGCCCATGAGAGTAATCCTATCTAATCGAATAAGTTCGAAAAGATAGTCCCACAAAGTATCCTCTCCAAATAACAAGGGCTGATCGAATTAACCCCAAGGGAAAGAGTTTTTTGTCGTACCTTCGTGATCAGTGTGAATTCCTCGTTAGATGAGACCTCTATGCAGATCCCGCAGTCTGTATTTGACAACTTTTAAATATAGAATTTGACAAATTTTGAAAATTGAGTAAATCAGAGAAAAGCTACGTCCAAGTGTCGAGTACTGCATTGATGTTAGCTCGGAAGTTTCCATCCTAGTCTAAAATGCGGCAATAAACCTGGATCTTGAAGGTATGGTGCATTCCGGTGACGCCTTTAAAAAAGTTACATGAAACTAGCTAATTACTGAGAGGTTGTATCATTATAAGATTACAGCCTTCCACCATTCACGATTTTTCCGTTTACAAATTTGCTTAGCTCTGTTCTATTTGCAAGAATCTCTTTAATGTAAAGAGCAATTGTAAACCGTATTCGAGCTTCCTTATAGGCTAACTTTCGTTCCTCGACTGCAAAACAACACACCTTATCAAACCAATCGTTTTTGGGTTTAGTTTTCACCTTACCTAGAGTCGCCTGGGTGAAAATGATTACTGAAGTTTTCAATATTTCCCATAGAACGTTTAAATCATCAGGTCGGTGATTAGTTTCCAGAATGCTACTGTTATCAAAATATTGATTTTGAGTTTTTCCATCT
The DNA here is from genome assembly GCA_963556175.1 of Tipula confusa. Classification (NCBI taxonomy): domain Eukaryota; kingdom Metazoa; phylum Arthropoda; class Insecta; order Diptera; family Tipulidae; genus Tipula; species Tipula confusa. The sequence continues at coordinate 82,108,239 of OY744475.1, forward strand.
TCGTTTCTCCTAGTGGATATTTTTATGAAGAAAGAATGTTCAAGCCACAATGAGTTCGTACGCAAACTTCATCATCCTTTCCTATTATCGGTTGCTAGAATGTGTCGAATGTACATGTTTCACGATCCAGTATTCAAACCATATTGAAAAATGAACTATATTTGAAGCCCTACAAGATATAAAAAGTTCAAGATCTTACGGAGGCACAAAAAAAAGTTAGGCTTGAAAGAACACAAGCATTGAAGGCCTTGCCCGAACGTGATGAGATTACAAAAATTGTCTTTTCTGATATGAAAATTTTCACCATTCAACAGTTTGTGAATAAACAAAATGATCGTGTTTGGGTAGAGCACAAGTCTAACGATAATTTGGACACAAGAGTTGCAATGCGCAATCAATCACCAGCTTATGTTATGGTTTGGGCTGCAGTTACTGCAGATGGAAGCACTCCTCTGGTTTTTATCGAACATGGAGTCAAGGTAAACCAAGAGGTATACCGCCAAAATATCCTAAACGATGCTTTGCTACTTTGGGCACGTAAACACTTTGGTACAAACCGTTGGACATTCCAACAGGACGCGGCACTGTCACACAAAGCTCGAGCGACACAGCAATTTTTACAAAATTGCGTTCCGCGGCTAATTTCGTCGAAAGAATGGCCACCATATTCACCAGACTTGAATCCCATGGATTTCTCCATATGGTCCATTTTGGAGAGTAACGTGTCCACTAAAAAATACGAAAGTTTTGATGCATTGAAGTCAGCTCTTGTTCGAGAATGGAATAAAATTCCGCAAGCCCACGTTCGGTCTGCATGCAATGCTTTCTATGGAAGACTGAATCAAATAATCAGAGCCAAAGGAGGTCCTATCGAGCAGTAACATGTTTTTCATAAAATGTAATATGTTTTCAACATATTCCACGAAATTTCAATAAAAAATAATCAAAATTAAAAAAATTACAGCGTTTTCATTTGGTAACACTTGGTCTCAGCCACCCTGTATAGACCTATATTTTCACAAAAAACCAGTCGGATTTGGCCAGCTGTAGAACTAAAGTCACCAATCACTATTCTGGTATTGTGTTTCAGTAAATATCCCATCAGATCATCCAAATTGTTGTATAGAATGAATCTATATCATTGAGTTGGCTTATATCAGTGGGCGCATGAATACAGAAGATTGACAGTTTGTCAAGTCGCATGCATTAACATAGCTTACACATACGATTATCCACTGTTTGAATTCCAAAACAGCCTTTTCTCTAGGGCCCCATTTGCATGGCTGATACAAAATTACCAAACGCGTCTGGTAACGTCAGCGTCTAGTAAAATTTTAGAGGTATAATCATTTGGCAGCTGATCGATTTATTTTACATTCCCAATTATTGGTTTCTTTATCTCGTCAGGATTAAGAACCTCTATATTTTTATATAAAGTGGTTTGCCAGTCTTTCTGCAGTATAAAGATCCTGTCAAATCTTCCAAATTATTGAACCACGGTAGATCTTAATATTCTATGTCTTCTTGTATTTGGAATACCGGTAAACGTGTATTTAGAAATCCCGAAAGTTTGGACAGTGAACCAATTTAAGAATTGCCATAAAGTTATGGATGTTATCATCATCCGGAACTTTTTTTGGTTAAGGTGCCTCATAAACCTATTAAACTCTATATATCGCAGCAATAGAGATTTGAGGCCACCAAAGCTATATTGTTGAATATAACGAAAAGTAACTGTTTTCGCAGTGAGTCGTATTTCATTCTGCTATTAGTGGGGTCAATGATGGGAGTATATGCTTGTGTGTTGTTAGGTTAAGGTGATTATATTTTGCCGTTGAGCTTCCAACTTTAGTTGATGAGAAACGTTTAGGAGCCTTCGTTTATTTTTTACATTATGCTTTTAAAGCCTGCATTTCTTAGTTCTTTGAACCAAAAACGTGGTTCCGTTGTTTGATAAGACATAAAAGTTACGATGAAATTTGTGTGGAAATATTGCCTTATTCTGATTAAAAAGGATAGTTTCATTTATGGTTAAGAACATCCTTTTGGATCATAATCGCGTGTCTTCACAGAAAAATCAGAGGTGCTGCAAAATCAAACACAAATTAAAAACATAAAATTATTCAAATATGTCGTATACAATTTAAAAGTGTGCCATGTGCAGCAAATGTACCAAGATGGCAATATTACTATATTTATCTGTTAGCCCATCTATCTTGAATGTCGAAAAAAACCGGTGACATAGAATCCTTATTTATCGCTGGGTTAGATAATTTTCAGACAAAAGAAGTACGTTTGAGCATAATATAAATACACATAGTACTACCACAGTATGTTAGCCCATTCACGTGCTAGATGTCGCTACTGGTATCGTTTTAAAATAATCAAAATATTTGTATTTGTATAATCGCCTAAATGTCATATATTGATTCTAAATGTTAACGATAATCTATCGACCCGACATCTGGAACATCAATGGGTAAACTGTTTTTTTCTTATGATGGTAGTACTATATGTATTTATATTATGGTGTAAGTAAAGTTGAGGTTCAAGTAGTTCTAAATTGAACATCTTTTGTATCAAGTTGATTATTCGTTCGTTATTTTTTAAGTCCTTCTTTTCGAACACGGAATCCTATCTGGATGCAGACGAACGAAATAAGTTCCGATTTACCGGTCGAAAAGAAGCTCGGAGGGACGTTTCTAATTATTAAACCCATCGTTAAGCGAGACTACTAAAACAACATTTTGATATTTATTAGATTAGCCATGGTTTTCAACATTGTTTTCAGAGGTATCATTGAACCTATAATCAGACCACTGTTGCAGGGTTTGGGTTTTTCTAATTTAAGTAAAAATTACTTAAATTAGAGTTCCTGTAACCCAGGAACTCATAGTTGACCTAGATGTTCAATCAGCATTAGCTCCTCTTCCTTTTCAAAATGACGGCAACGCCATCTTATTTGGAAAACCACTAAGGCCATCCACATTACAATTCTCTTTTTCTCTGGGTAGTGGATGAGGTGGCTTGGTAAGCATTTAAGTCAAAATATGCGGCGTCATTCTATCTGGGCTGAATAACTATGAGTACATTGCCGTTCCGTAAGAGAAACATTTAGCTCTGTAAATTTATATTTTTGGGTAGATCACTCACTGCACTATGACTATAGGTGGTAGGGTGGCATATAGAAATTCTAAACTGCAGATGTTTCAATTTAAAAGATCCTTTGCGAGTCGCAATAGTTTGGACCATTGTGGTGTCATCGTAAGGCCTTAATGAATTGCTGATATTGATTTTAGTAAATATCAAACCTCATGACATAATAAAAAGTAATGCGTTGTTTATAGAATCGAAAACGCGTTAAGTGAAGTCGCTTTGCTATCGCTATATATGCGGAATTTGAATGACACATAAGTCCTCTAATTTCAATGACACATGAGGACCGCGAAATATCTTACTGACGTACCGATTTAATAGACAGAAATTGTATATAGGATGGCTTTCATAATTTTTGTTTTGGCCCTGTCACTATTATCAGGGCTAAACCAAAGATACTCTCTGTAGATAATTCTGTGATTGCTGAACAAATTTGATTTGACTGAACAATGAAATGGCTACTTGTGATTAACATTAAGAAAATCAGGGAAATGCTCCTGCCAAGTATCGAATACCACATCGATGTTAACACGGATGGTTCCACCCTGGTCCCAAAGGGAAATAAACCTGGATCTGAAGGTATTGTAAATTGCACTCAGTGCTAAGTTGTTGTATTCTTTTGATTACAGCTTTTTTCGTCTACACGATTGCCTATAGCAGGTTTCCTTCCAAGAACCGCTTTGTTAGACGCTTTGCAAGACGACACTCGTCATCAAACCACTGATTTCTGGGTTAAGTTTTCGCTATACCTAGGGCGGTACTGATTACTGAAATTTTTAACACCTTTCGTAGAGCGTTGACTTTCTGATATTCGTTTATCAGGTCTTCACAGTTGAAACGTAACGTTCATTTCCTTTAAAGCAAGATGATCGGTTTTGCTGATGACGACCTTGATGCTCTTGTATATGACTTTTCCATGAACATAGTGTGATAAAGTTTAATCTTTTATTATCACAATATAGCCTACTTTGATATTGTCCTCTGGTTTATTCCAATTTCTTTGTTGAATGGTACGTAAGAACTCAATCTGATTTTTTTTATTAAGAAATGGCCTGGAGTCAAAATTTCATCGGCTTTATCCGTTTCAAGAATGAAACAAAGAGGTCTTGAGTTGAGCATTGCTGCAGTCTGGCAAAGAAAAGTTTGATTTTGTATGTAAAATTGTTGCTCCCGCAGTGGCTCGTAATAAATGGTGTTTACCGGATTTTACCAACGATTCCAATATACCTCCAACATTATGAAATGCATAGAGACATTCTAGAATTAGGCAGCTCTCCCATCAATTGTGTTTCTGTTCTTCCGCGATATCTGATGCATGCAACACAATCATTGACTATGTTTCGGATAGTAGTATGACTATCAATGATCCAACAGTGCTGCTTAAACAAATATGAGAGGAAATGATGCACCAGTATGAAGGTATCGGAGATGGAAATATTTGATAATTAAAAATGAGGCAAGATGTTTTGAAGATAGGATTATTGGGTGTTTAGTTTCGTAGGAGCATGTTGAATTTACAAACCGTCCTCCGACTTCAATGTGAATTTATCACATTGAAATATTGGATGATTTTCCGAACACACAAAACATTCGCTCTTTAATGCATGGCAATGTCTATTTAGAAATTCTAAAAATTGTCCTATTGTTAGAAAGTCATCATCAATTTGTTGCGCCCACGCTTGTTTTGTTTTCTAGTCGGTTTTGGTCAATAACTCATGTAAATGAGCCAAGGGTCTTCAACCCTCTCACAACGCCATCTGAAACTTCACATAATCAATGCCTTCCTCGTTCGTTGCGAAATTGAACTTTGTTGCATAAACGTTTTTATTATAGATGTCACCACGTGCTGCTTACGATCGTACTGTTTTAATCGTAGAAGTTTGAAGAAGTGTTTTTGGGAAATGCAACGAGTTTCAAACGATATTTTTTCATGGCTGATATAGTGCCATCAAACGCGCTTAGAGTTCTCAACGACATCACCTTTCACTTACCAATCTTAAACCGCGTATTCGTAAACAAGAGCGAAGGTCGTATTAAATTTTGACCGTTTTGTCTGTCAGACCAGCGATTCAAGCTTCGTTAAGTCGCCTCCTAGGACAAGCAAAGGAAACTATAAAGGTATTCAAAGGATATTATGATCTTGTAAAAATGCTTTACGAGAAATACGGATGGCCCCTGGCACAGGTGCCAAGTGGTATGTGGTTAGTTTATAAATTAAAAGTTGGCCGTTTAAAAGTAGTTTCCTAGCTATGGGACCGTAGTGCTTCACAAAAATTAATCAGGCTTATTTTGATCTATTATTTGCCCAATTCATAACTCCGCAGCCAACCTGTGGTAGTGTTCCACGTTCATAAATTTGCTCAACGTTACATCGTTGTTCATGCCAGCGCAGTTCAGAATAGCTGGAGTAATGCAATGTGGGAACACATAATTATTTTTAAATTATTTCGAGAGTTTCTTGAACAACCAAAGAAATTTGAATTTAAATTTTCTGGAATTCATCAGTGAATTTTACTCAAAAAAACAAAACGTACTAAAATAAAATGTACCAAACTTTCGGTGTAGCATAAAACGCACTCATCACATCACATCAGTCATACCAATATAACTAAACGAAAATATTTTTTACGTCTTTCCAAATGTCAATCTCACACGATTGACATGTGTTTATTTTGGTTAAATTTTTAAAATTTAGTTTTCGTTCGTAAAAACTTAAAACTAATTAAAATAAAATCATGGTGCGTCACAATAATCAACTACCAGATAATTTGCCACAATTACAAAACCTAATAAAACGTGAACCGGATCTGTATCGTGAAGAATTTCTACAACAATATCGACACTACTTGAGTCTGGTCGAAGTGTTCCAGTTGGAGCCGGACAAACCGAATAAAAATCTCGATGAACTCATTATGTTCATTGCACAGATTGCACAATGTTTTGCCGACGATTTGATTAAGTTTCCACAGCAAATAGTCGATTTACTGAAATCACATTCATCAACTTTGGATCCGGGTATGCGGAACACATTTTGCAAGGCGCTAATTCTACTAAGGAATAAGAATTTGATATCGGCATTGGATTTGTTAGAACTGTTCTTTCAATTACTTCGGTGCCCAGACAAATCATTGCGTAAATTTCTTGAAAACCATATAATCACCGACATTAAAAATATGAACGCAAAACATAAGGACAACAAGCTGAATTCAACGCTACAAAATTTTATGTACTCGATGCTAAAGGATTCGTTCCCGAAAGCGGCCAAAATGTCAATCGATATTATGATCGAACTGTACAAGAAAAATGTTTGGAACGATTCGAAAACTGTAAATGTCATTGCAACTGTTGGATGTTTTTCGAAAGTCACCAAAGTAATGGTAGCTTCTCTGAAATTCTTTTTGGGTAGTGACGACGATGAAGAAAATAAATCAGATGAGTCCGATAGTGAAAACGAACCAGATTTAAAAATGGCCATGCTTGCAAATCGTGTCAATAAAAAGACGAAAAAACGTAAGAAGCAGCTCGAACAAGTCAAGAAAGCTGTCATAAAATCGGAAAAAAAGAAAAAACAAGCACCGGGATTTAATTTTTCGGCAATCCATCTAATTCATAATCCACAAGGTATGGCCGAAGATTTATTTAAACAATTGCAAAGTGGAAACGAGCGATTTGAAGTTAAAATAATGCATTTGGACGTATTATCACGCCTTATAGGGTTGAACGAACTTTTTTTATTCAACTTCTATCCGTATATAACGCGATTTATTCAACCGCATCAACGGATGGTCACTAGAATTTTACAATTTGCGGCACAAGCCTCACACGAACTAGTTCCAGGCGATGTTGTCGAACCCGTTATCAAAGCGATTGTAAATAATTTCGTTACCGAACGAAATTCGAGCGATGTTATGGCGATTGGTTTGAATGCAATTCGGCAGGTTTGTCAACGATGTCCATTGGCGATGAGTGAAGATTTGCTACAAGATTTGGTGTTGTATAAGACGTACAAGGAGAAATCTGTTATGATGGCCGCAAGATCATTAATTACGTTGTATCGAGAGCAGCTACCTGGTTTGTTGAGGAAAAAAGATCGTGGTCGACCAACTGAGGCGATGGCTGAAAAGGTGGACCGAAAATATGGCGAAGTTATTGCGTTCGATCATATTCCGGGAGCTGAAGTATTGCTGCAAGAAGCACCCGAAATTGAAATGGACGGAGATGATTCTGAAGATGATGATTGGGTCGATATTGATCACGATAAGGATGGTGATGGTGTGGATGTCGATGAAAGTGGAGATGAAGATGATAGTGATGAAGAAGGCGAAGAGGAAGAGGATGATGATGAGGAAGAAGAAGAAAACGAATCGGGTGATGACGAAGAAAAAGAAGAAGATAAATCCGATGAAGACGAAGCTGACGAAAATAATTCAGATCCCGAAAAAATATCAAAATCTGAAGTACCCGTGCTCGATGCAAAACAAGCCGCTCAAGAGTTAATTCTAACTAAATTCCTAACCGACGACGATTTCAAACGTATAGATGCGGCTAAAATTAAAAAGGAAGTTACACATTCGCGTAAACGTCCCATCGAAACGGAACGTTCAGATTTCGTTAAATTGGATGACATCGAAATGATACATAAAAAACGAAAGCACGATAAACAGGCGCGTATCGAAAGTGTTGAAGCGGGACGAGAGGATAGAGAAAAATTCGGTTGGAAGGATAAGCGTCTCAATATCCATTGCTCGAAGACAAATCGGGAAAAGAGTAAGACGAAGAATTTCCAGATGATGCGACATAAAGCTCGTTCTAAAGTTAAAAAATCGTTTAAAGATAAGCAAATCAAGCTAAGAAATCATTTGTTGCAACAAAAGAAAATGAAATAAAGAAAATTTATAATTTTTTTTCCTTAAATTTGGGTTTTCACTTTGTTATCGTGCTTCAACTGTATAAAATTTTTATTTTGTTGCGAAAACCGAACACAAGATGTCACTAGTAATGTAAAAAAAATTGTTTGCATTAAATGTCAAAATTCCAGTTTTGACGTATAAAGTAAAAAAAAACGCGAAGAGTGAAAAGTCGCAAAAAATTTGGCCGATAAAATTGCATAAAATTATCTAGAATTAAACTAAAAATATTACAAAACTATAATTAAACATATACACTATTGATTAGTTAATATTTTTATAGTGCCAAAGCACTAATTATTATTGTATTTTGTAGTGAAAAATTTGTGTACGGATTGCTGTGTAAATATTTTTGTTGTGTACGTTTTGACGTGTCAAGAAAATGTCAAAAAAATCACGAATTTTCATTTAACTTTTTTTTTTTTGTATTGGAAGAAATTACAAAGCTACAATTGGAAAATATACTAAATTTTTAATGAATTCCCAATCACGAAATTAAAATAAATTACGAGAAAATTATATAGTATCGATCGTAAAATGTCATTCGTAAGTGGAACGACTGGTAATGAAGCGGCCCAAAAATTCCTTGAAGTTTTACAAAACGATTTTCGGAGCTTGGGCCAAGAGACAAAGAAAAAATATCCACAAATTAAAGAGGTATAAAAATTGTTTTACGACATTTCATTATCTATATTCCACATCATCGACAATTCGCTTATCAGTCTCAAAAAGTGTATGACGATGTGATTCATACAGGTTTTGTTTATTGTTTAACGTCGCGAATCGCTCGATGTTATGCAATACACATTTGTTACTCATGTATATTGTATTTTGTGTACTCTAGTAACTTAAAACAATAGATCACGATATCATCAACGTTTATTTATTTCCAGTCATGCGAGGAAGCAATACAAAAACTGAAAAGTGCTGCGTCAAATCCTCAAACACCTGTTTATTATGTAGTCAATCAAATTCTATATCCTTTGGTTCAAGGCTGTGAATCGAAAGATGTTAAAATTATCAAGGTAAGTGTCTATAGATCAGTAGACGGCTAAGGTTTTGATTGTTCATTGTTGGCCTTAATTGTAGTTCTGTCTTGGTATGATGCAACGACTTATCACGCAACAAGTTGTCGATCAAAAAGGAGCACGCTACATAACTGACACACTTTGGATGCTAATGGAGAATGGTACCGAAGAAGTTAAAGTCCTTCAGACAGTAACGCTTTTGCTAACCACCAACACAATTGTTCACGGTGAAACATTAGCCAAAACATTGGTGCTATGTTTTCGATTACATTTCACAAAAGATTCAACGACAATTAACACCGCGGGAGCTACAGTTCGACAATTGGTTTCACTTGTATTTGAACGTGTTGTCGCCGAAGAAGATGAAACCGATGCATCGGAAGTGAAACGTGAAGTAAATTTAGAAGAGCTTAAATCGGCCACGGGTCTACCACCGAAAGGACTTAAACCATGCGCCGCCGATGCATATTTACTATTCCAAGATTTAGTACAACTTGTAAACGCCGATCAACCATATTGGCTCCTGGGCATGACCGAAATGACACGAACTTTTGGCCTCGAATTACTTGAAACCGTTTTATCTGGATTCACGTCGGTGTTTCATAAAAATCCAGAATTTTCATTTTTACTTAAAGAACGGGTATGTGCTCTCGTCATAAAATTATTCTCGCCAAATATTAAATATCGCACGGTTATGCCACAAAATGCACAACAGCAGACACCACACGATAAGCCATATTTTCCGATCAGTATGCGATTACTTCGCGTCGTATCGATTTTAATACAAAAATATCATAATTTGTTGGTAAGACCTATCTATCATCGGGTTATAGACATTTTAGCTCACTCATAAACTATTTCGATTTTTATTGTAGATAACAGAATGTGAAATATTCTTATCGTTGATTGTAAAGTTTTTGGATCCCGATAAACCGTCATGGCAACGATCGTTAGCACTTGAAGTATTGCACAAAATGACAATACAACCCGATCTATTGGTTTCGTTTTGTAAATGTTACGATCTTAAAGATCATGCGACAAATATATTCCAAGATATTATCAATTCACTCGGCGCCTATGTACATAGTTTATTCGTTAGTCCGCAATTGATTGGTTCATCACCGATTTTATCATCGTCGTCACAATCGCCCGCCTTATTATCGGGAATCCCAATGGGTGGTGGAGTATCACCTCAACCAGGATTTTTATTTAGAGGCGTTTGGCTTCCGCTCGTAATCACATTCCCCATTGGTCAAACGAAATCGACATAGTAAGTTAACACCACGTCCTAACAGTTATGATGCTATATCTTTACAATTTCCCTTTTCAGTTTGGAAATGCTCGATAAAATGGAGCCACCAAATATTCCAGACGGATTTGGTATATCGGTTGCGTATGCTTGTCTCTTAGATATCGTTCGATCAATATCGTTAGCAATCAATGGCCCATCAACGATTGGCGAAGAAACAAAAATTCAAATTAGAACAAAAGAAATCAACGAAGACGAGCATACTTTACATTGTCAATTGATAAATTCGAGTTGGTGTGGATTACTCGCGGCAATGACACCTTTAATCGATGCCGCGACAGATGAATCGGCGACCGAAAGTATTTTAAAATCGATGCAAACCTATGCGGCCATTTGTGGAATGTTAGAATTGCAAACACCACGAGATGCTTTTATCACAGCCATATGTAAAGCATCGTTGCCACCGCATTATGCACTTTCGGTTTTAAATATGGGCTATCAAGGCACAGGATTTAAGACACATTCGCGAGCAAGTAGTCAAGATTTGGGCACTCAATATATAGCACAATGTGGCGAAAATGAATTTCGGCATCAAGTTGTCGCCGTTGGTACACCGCTGCCCACATCTTCGCTGCCAATAGGAGCACAACAAGGTCCTGTTATGTTGACCGCTAAAAATTTACAATGTATGCGCGCAATATTACACCTAGCCCATTGCCATGGTCCAATACTCGGAACATCATGGCATATCGTCTTAGCTACACTACAACATTTGGTGTGGATTCTCGGATTAAAACCATCGACCGGAGGCAGTTTACAAGCAGTTCCCAAAGCCACAACTGATTCAAACGCTGTAATAACCACCGCTGTAATGGCTGATCTCCCAGTTCTATCACAAATGTTAAGCCAACTATTTGAGTCTAGTAAATATTTAGACGATGTCGCTTTACATCATTTGATCGATGCCCTCTGTAAATTATCGCAAGAGGCGATGGAATTGGCGTATTCGAATCGAGAGCCGTCATTATTTGCAGTCGCCAAATTATTAGAAACAGGATTGGAAAATTTACCCAGAATCGAGGTATTATGGAGACCTTTGACAAATCATTTATTGGAAGTGTGCCAACATCCTCATATTCGAATGCGAGAATGGGGTGTCGAAGCAATCACGTATTTAGTAAAATCGGCACTGAAATTTAAATACGACAAACCATTAAAGGATAATTTAAAGCTACAGACATTACTACTTGGACCATTGGCCGAATTATCATCGGTACCTCATGGTGATGTCCGACAAAGACAACTGGAATGTGTATTGCAGGTTTTAAATGGTGCCGGCGAAACACTATCCCACGGATGGCCTCTCGTTTTGGGAATAATCGGAGCTGTAAACGATCAACATGGCGAAACTTTAATACGCATAGCATTTCAATGTTTACAGCTAGTAGTAACCGATTTCTTGCCCGTAATGCCATGGCGTTGTCTACCACTGTGTGTAAATACTGCAGCCAAATTTGGGTCACAAACACAAGAATTAAATATTTCGTTGACCGCTGTCGGTTTAATGTGGAACATCTCGGATTATTTCAATCAAAATCAAGAAAAGCTGTCACAAACTGTAACCGATGATATATCGGTGCTGCCCGATTTTCCAGGCACATTAAATATGCCACATTTCGATCGTCTCTGGATGTGTTTGTACGCCAGACTTGGTGAATTATGCGTTGATCCGCGACCTGCTGTAAGAAAATCGGCTGGTCAAACACTTTTCTCGACCATATCGGCACACGGAAATCTACTAAATCCACCAACATGGCAAGCTGTGCTGTGGCAAGTACTATTCCCTCTTTTGGATAAAGTTCGTAATTTATCGAGTTCGGCAAGTAATGAGAAGGTGGACACGAGTGGAAATATATTAATTCATCACTCACGAAACACAGCACAAAAGCAATGGGCCGAGACCCAGGTACTTACTTTGTCCGGAGTCTCCAGAGTATTTAATACAAAACGACAATTACTTTTAATGTTGGGTGATTTTCCGCGCGCATGGGGTTTATTGCTTGAATTTATTGAAAATTCGGCACTGAGCAAAAGTAACGAAGTATCGTTGGCATCACTAAAATCATTCCAAGAAATTTTATACAACAAACCGGAAAAGGTTGAAAAGGATAGTAGCGTTGGAGGTATGTCATCGAAAGGTACAAACACTGAGGATAACGATATTTGGAACGTAGCGTGGCGAGTTTGGTTGAATATTGGTACAGAAAGTACGAAACCACCGATCACGGAAGGGGCTGATAAATCAGATGAAATCTATATACCTAGTCAAGCATTTTTAACGGCACTTGTGCAAATATTCCCTGCACTATTTCAACACATACGCTCCCGTTTTAATAATAAAGACTTGGCCCAGCTATGCTACGTACTAATGAATGCCGTCGCGGTTCCAGTACACAGCGATTCGACACCATACATAATGTCGACAATATCAGATTCGTTACTTACCCCGTTACACGATGGCGTATTAGACTGCATCGACCTACTACAGAAGGAAGCACTTTCGGGTACATCAAATTTTAAAACGATGATCCCTTCGATTTTCAATCAGCTACTAAGTTTTAGTAAATTTTCATGTACGCCACCCACATTCGAGCGTATCGAAACGCGTCCCATAAAATCACGAAACAATAATCAAAATACGAGTATCGAATGGGTCAGCATGAATTACATTCCGTTTGGTGAAAAGGCTTTGTCTGTTGCCGTAAAACTATATCAAATGACCGCAAAAGAAGATACCGTGATTGAAGGACAAATTCTACATGAAATTATTAAAGCGTTACATGTTCCACTCGCCCTAAAATATAAATGCATGTCGGCGAGTACTTGGAAATTAGCAATATCTAGTTTAATGACGGTACTACATACAGGTCTTCCAGTAGCTCGAGCCAATCCAAAACAATTTACCGCTATGTGGAACGATTTGGCCGATACACTCGATCAATTTTTATTCCCCAAAAGTGTTTGTACCATCGAGGATCGTGGTCTCGAAGAAATTGTACTCGACGAAGCAATCGATTGTCAAGTGATTGAACTATTACGAGATGAAGTTTTGCCTTATTCGAGTGATATTCCAAATCAATTTACGCTAAAAGTGGTTGTGCTATTAAATAAAGGTTCGATACATTCGGCGACGACGTCAAATGTTGGTTGTGAAACGGATTTAAAATTACGCGAAGAATTTGCTAAAACGTGTTTCGATACGCTACTGCAATTTTCGCTGTTGGACGATACAACGCATAATAGTCCGAATGAAGGTGGAGTGGCGGGACGATTAGCCGTTACAGCATTACTACATCGGTTTCAAGAGGTATTGAAAAAATTTAATGATGACGAGAGACAAAGTGGAAAATGTCCATTGCCTCGGTATCGTCTGTCGGAAATTTCGTTTGTTTTAAAAGCAGTGGCCACATTAATAATTTCAATGAAGAAAGCTCCACTTTTAAAAGGTAAGTGAGATCGTCTTATGTTTTATTTATGTAAGTGTATGGGTTTTAAGTTTATATTTTATTATCAACTGTGGTTAAAGTCGTCAGATATGGTGGTTTTCTTATATAAAAAACTGTTATCCGGAAACCACAAGACATTACAAATGGAATTTATCATGAATCTATTTTGTGGTCTGTGAATATAAATTTGTCTCGTACTAAAAGATTATGACCTAAAGATAAGTGATTGCGGCTGTTAGATCAAAAGATATTTGTTTCGAATTTAAATAGAGGACGGATGTAAAATTACCAGCACGAGCTATGCGGAACAAACAAGATTGGAAACTAGTTCAAATATCTAGAAAAACTAATATTTTTTAAATTAGATATCCTAATCGCCCGGAAGCTGTTTTAATTAGCCACCTAAATCCTTAGTCTTTAGAGTGTTTTTGCGTTCGCTGTCCGAATGTGTTTCGCTTTTGCGGTCCCGTTTCTTTATAATGATTTGGGCCCTATTTCCATTTGTTTGGATTTTCACAAGTATTCTATACTTCTGCTAATAGCAGTGTTAAGATTTCTGCTGTTATACATGCGTCGCCATTTAAAAATTCAACTGATGTATTATTGATTCTAGCGTCTTGTTTTTTTGGGTTCTGTAAACCACTTTTATGATGCTATCATATATACACGTCTGTCATCGTCTAAATTGAGTATTTAACTGCTGAACAGCCGGTTGAGTGTCCTTAGAATTTCTCTGTTGCAATATATATCGCTTTAAAATATTCTTTGCTTAAAAATTTCTTTGCTACTCCATTTTCCGCTAAGCCATTGCTCTGCGGATACCTTGATCACGAGCTTGCTGCCAAATTCATCAGAGTTGAACGGGTTATTATCACAATGTAGCTTTGTTGGATAGCCACTGGACACTTTCTCAGCTTTCGATTAACGTGACTTGCGGATTTGTGCTCAACATGTCCTACTATAAGAAAACCAAAATATCCTTCACTGATTGATATGAAGTTCATTCCAGCGTACTTAAACATGTTCATCGCGGTGATGTGGAGGGGTTCTATAAGATGTTCCTTCCTGCCCTAATGGTTCTTTAGATAGTTTTGCATGACACGCATGCCAATACAATATCCTTGATTTGTTTATTCATTACCGGCCACTAGTCGAGCACGAGCAATAGTTTTTTCAATTCCGAGATGTAGCGCATGGTGGATATCATCAGCTGTTCTCAAAATCAGCAATCCATTCTCAAAATGTAATTTCGATTTGAATTGATAAAATTCCGGACTGAAGTTGTCAAGCTTATGATAAGTCAGCCAACCGTTGGTGGTAAACATGCAGAACGATATGTTTTCTAATTTTCCTCCGATACGCATGCAGCCTTAGTTACCGTATGTATGACGCACGATAGCGCTTCTTTTTCTATCACATACGGCAATTGCGCACGAGATACGCAGTCAGGCACAAGTATGTCCTTACCAGGTTTATTTAGAATATTTGAACAGAAACATAAACATTCTTTGTAATCGTGCGGGGACATCATCCGTAACACGCTTAACCAATGTTTCCAATGGCTTGTGGTCGCTTTTCATAGTAAATTATCGACCATATGTAGGGAATATTTTCACAAGAATAATTTTTTTTTGTGTTTGAACTCGCAATCTTTACTGGGGCCGAAACTCTCCCAACTCTTTCACGGTTAATTTTTAACGTCCTATCTTACGCCGTCACTAGCCAAATCGAGAACTCACGAATACAGGTTCGATTTTAAATCCATCTGCACATTGCATTGCTCCAATCAGCCTTTACTGACATGGACGATGGTTCGGCCCATGGATTCTGCACTCCAACAGAGGAGGGGTCATAGTTGTGTTCTTCGTCATCATCCATCGTAATCAGGTGATGAGAAATCCCTTTTGCAACCCTCCCCCGTTGGGATTCGAACCCGGTACCTCCCGTCCTAAACACCGCAGCTTTAACCACTGCGCCAATTGCTCGGTGAAGAATAATTAAACCGGAGTAAACGTACGTAATTTATAAATAACTTTTTATTGTAACACGGTTTCTGTGCGTCTGTTTTCTGTTTTCTTTGTTCGTCATTTTTGAAGATGATCGTTTTACAATCACCCCCAATCACATCGCTCGTTTCATCGCATAAACGATCACGTGATTCATCGACCAATGGGTTTGCTTGTACGATACATTATAATCGGCCAATGAGAATAATCGTTTTTTATCCATACACAAAATAGAAGAATAAATCATAGCCGGCGTGTCTCCTTGAACTAAAAGGGTGGAATAATTTATACGACATAACGACGTAGTTATTAGTACTAGGCGGACTATTCATACAGGAAGTAATGATAAAACATGAACCCCACCTGTGATTTTCAATATTAAATTTTTCCCGAGTTAAATTAAACTCAAATTCCATTTGCCAGAATCCACTTGATAAGTTAAGAACCGTAAATACTGTCTGATTTGTCATATGGCTGGTAAAGTCATCTATGGTGGGGATGAGAAAATGTTCATGTTCAAAAGCTTTGTTGAAAAGTTTAGGATCCAAACAAATCTTTAATTTACCGTTCGATTTTTTCACAATTTACAAATTACTAACCCAGTCCGTTGGGTATGATACAGGTGAAATGCCTTTGATTCCCTCCAAGGTATGATTGATTAAAATTTACCCAGACCATCAAAAATATCGAGAAAGGTTTCCATAAACTGTTCGTCTGTTGTTGGCATCATGATTCCCTATTTGATACGTTTTTGTCGATCGACACTTGCTAGATGTAATACTGTTCGAGTTTATTCTAAAAGGTAATACATTTCGACTTAGGCTACATGCAATCATCTACATACCATTGTTACTTGTGTCACTCCAGATGAGCGATTTAGTTTCATATTTTCCTTTATCTTTTTTGTTTTTTTGCTTGCCATCCATTTGCTTATTTATTTTTGTTCCTTTTGGCTTTGCTAGATTTGCAGAATCGCGCAAAACGACCCACTTTTCTATATTCCTTGCATGACGCCCCTTTTGCTTTACATTCCACTAGATGGCCCAGCGACTATCTAAAATGCTAATTCAGGTATATATACCAAATCCAAAATAGGATCCTTTACTTGACTTCTTTGATTTCTCTCAAAAATAAAACACCTTTCGATAAACTTCTTAATGTTATTTGAAAAACCTGGCAAAAATATGTATTCTCTTGCTTGCCTTTGTGATACCTCTATGCCAAAGTGATGATCGTATGACGACCGCATGTATGCATTTAAGAATTCTGATTCGATGCGATTCTGGAAATACCAACTTTCTTTCTTTAAAAACTTAACTCTCGTAATGTGATAATTGTTCTCCGTAGTTCCAATACTGTTGAAGGTGCTCTGGTAATTTCTTTTACTTTTGTAGATTTGACCAACATAGCTTAGTACTACGATTAGTTCTTGAAGCTCTATTTGTAATTGGAAGTATCATTTGTCTCCTGTTTTGATACGTTTCATCACAATATTTGTGATTTGATGTAATTTCTCCATTGTTGCCGCATATATTAAAAAGTCATCCATTGAGGACCAATATCTTTGACATAACCTGCTGGAAGATTTCAGACACTGAAGATAATCCAAATGTAAGAAGTGCATATGTATATTTATCACAAGGAGTAGTAAAGAAACCTTAATCTGCCAAAACCCTTTGTTACAATCCAGTTTGGTAAAAAATTTGGCATCTTTTTTTGTTTACATTTGCATTTTTTCTGATTTTCCAACGGATTATGCACCTCATCAGCATTACCTTTTATTGAGTACAGTAAGAGTCTTTCACCTGGTTTGGTAGTTATCTTGTTTACTTCCTTTTTGTGATTGTATTTATTTATTCGTTGGATTGATGTCTTCATCACTTCTAGCAATGCCCTGTAATTTGACATTTGTTACGCGCAGCCTTAAGTGGACAGTCTTTTGCCCTATGTTCCCACTTCTATGCGACCAAATCGTGTAGCAATTTTTTCTCCTTTATTTTGTAATTTTTGCAATTTTTTTTTTGGGTTTTAATTACGAATATTTTACCTTCGGAAAATTTTCTCATGTTTATCTTTTGCTTATTAGTTTCCTTCAGAGATTTGCAAATTTGTATCGCTTGTTTTTGGGTTAATTTTTGTTCCGTCAAAATAATTTTCGACAGAATTATTTCTATTTTCGTTGCTTTGGGAGTCTCGAGAAGGTCTTCTATGTATTTTCTCTTGTCATTTTCTTTACTAGTCGTACCATATTTCCATATTACTTTTGAATTTCCTTCATAATTTGGTGACATAGCTATTACTTGAATTTATGAAATTTATTGTTAATCAACTTGTAGTTTCCTGGTGTAACCTTGATAGCTAAACACTGGGAGTCTATTATGAAACATTATTCGTTTTCCATAAATTCTAATGCGGCGAATATCACTTACGAAACAAAATCGAATTGTCAAGAAATCCAGAATCATTCTTGGGATGAAGACTTTCGAACTATTATGGTAATCAGTAAAGATGCTACAAAACATTATGTTGCTTCGTAGTTTCTCCACAATTAATCTAGTGTCGTTGCAAAGTCCACGTTTTCTATTCATTTTTCTCAAGAACATGACGCAGTAACCGACTTACGCTTAATTTGAGAACTGGCATTCGCGTAGGTGTCAATTAGTTTAAAAACTCAACAGATTACTGCTGCCGCCCTTTTTTATTTTCACAATTAAAAATTGAATCTACTTTGTAATAGGATCACTCTTCAGCTTCCTTGGAGATGCTGTTAATATTATTATCAAACACAGAAGAAACGATATCTTGTGATAATATGTTTATCTTTGCGTAGTTTGAGAAATGCTGAATTTTGATCAGTTGTCAAGCCTAGACCCAATCCTTAACTACGAATTCAACTTCTTTCACATTCACTCGCATGTTTCAAATCTTTTCATTTTCTTTTCAATTCTTAAAAATATTACCAAAACTGGCTGCGCTTAACTGAAGACTCAACTACCTTAAGTAGATCAGTATATAATCTTACGTTAGAAAGTCGCTGCAAATAAATTCTTGGCATCTGATGTCTCTTCTAAAAATGAAGAAGGCAGCTAGGATCATTTTTAACTGGGATGGCGGGCGTCATCCAAAGTTTTAATCCAGTTCTCGTCATTCTTAAATAGGTTCAATCCCTGGGACTAACTTATCCCTGGTACTAACGGCATACAAGCAGGGAAGTATTTTTTCATGTCCAATTTTTCTTAATCTCCACTCTCCGTGACGAGAGTCTCGATTTTTAGCATTTAATTCAAACCAAGCTTTGAGTGAGCTCTTTCTTCTTGAATCAACAGATTCAAATGCTTGGTGTGCAGAACCTTCTTTAAAAACCATTGTTTGCATTTCTGGAAGATAAGCCTCCACATTGCTTCTCGTGCCTCGAGATATATATAAAAGTTATGATTTCGTTCAAATTATAAGTCTCCTCTTGGCCTGTTTTGTTCACGTTAATCACAGCTGTGATTAATATCATAGCAATTTTTCACAATTGAGCAAACTTCATCATTGATGTAGGCGTTGCACTTCCGGCATAAATATGGGTCGGATGGAACCACCCAACGGTTCTCCAATACCACATTTTTTTACTGAAGCCCAGTAGCTTTTGCTAGTTGATTCGGGATAGTCGTTGTTATTCATATTTCTCTTGTCATAGTAGTCCTTTAGGAATTTTTTTGTGCCATATCCTGTCATAATTTGATTAACCACAGATACTATACTATCACTCTTTGAAAGTTAAGTTCAATTCCAATCGGGAATAATATTGGATAAACCATATCGGATCAAGATTAGGACAGAGGATATTCATTTTTTAAATGTTTTCAGCATTTTTAGGGTAAATGCATATATCCCTCTTTAAAGGAGGCTGTCCATCTTCTAAAATAAATACAGCTACAACTTTATTTGGTTCGTGTTTACCCATGACCGGCCTAATATCAATCTTAAAATTTCGTTGGATAATCTTGATATCGTTTTAATGTGCTCTAGATATCGTGAACTATAACTACTTTTTGAATTCAGTTTTTTTGTAATGACTTCTGCTTCTTTATGAGTGCATCACGATTGCACTGTATAATTGTTGTATTCTTTATCTATGGCCCCTGTAGTTTGAGGGGTACTCACATACCTGGTAAAATGATTTCCTTAAAATTCCCTACCACATCATCATTTCCTTGCCGGCGACATAACAAAGGGATCGCCAAGCTGGCATCCCACATCCTTAAAAAAGCCGACTTTTAAAAATATCAACAAATGAAAATATGAATACTATCAAAATTCAACTAGACATCCGCTCTCGATCAGGGGGGGGGGGGGCACACGATTTAAGATTGGCACATGAAAAGTGTGGTCTGCTTCAAGTCTCTTAAATTCTTTTTTCTTCATTTTTTTCTTCAGCTCTAAATACCAACGCATCGTCCTGATTGAGGAAATCCGTAAATGCTCTTCGTGAAATTGTCTGCATTTGTCATCAATGTTATTGCTAATATGGTTCTAAGTGTTTCATATCTAGTTACTACCGACATTCTACTGCTGACCACATTCTACCGCTAGGCTACTAATTGCTTTATATATTTCTTGATGTGGACTTTCTTGTTTGATTTAAAATTCCCATTAACTTTTTATCACTTTAGCATTTTCTGGTCTTTCCACTTCCTCCCATACTTGTATATTTCTATATTTTTATTTCAGCGTCCCTAGCTTTTATCCATTTTCTTTATCAGTTGAGATTATTACCTCTTTGTACGTTCTTGGTTCTGATTCATTGGTGAAATCATTACGTAAGCTTCGAACTTAACGGGCTTTTGTCGTAACTTTTATGGTCGTAGACTGGATAACCCGCGATTCCGCTCATCAAATTTTACATCATTGTCTCATCGACTCAGTTTTCTTCTTCGTCGTATATTCTATATGTCCTTCTTTCTCTAGAGTAACCTTCTATAAAATCTCGTTTTTTGCCCTTGTTTGCAGTTTTGGAACGTTTGGCTTATTGAATCTATAGTAAGCAAAACATCCATATGTTCGTAAGGATCTCACAGAAGGTTTTTTATCACTCCATAATTCTACTGGTGTTTTCATGATGTCCTTCTTCTTGGGTTGGTGTTATGTTATGCGTATAATACGCTGTTGCAATTGCTTCGCCCCCGAATTGGACTGCGGTAAATTTCCATATATTTAAAAACATCTCGTTTTAACAAAGTCCGATGTGCTGAGTATTCGAATTGTGAAATAAAATTCAAGTGAAGTGAGGGTCGCGAATTCCTATATATCTTTGGTTTGATGGCTCTTGTCAGATTCTTATGATCGGTATAAATGTTAAAAAGTCCCGACCTTCTACAAAATGTCGAAAATGCCGAAGATTGAAGATTTCTTTTCAGTGCTCGAACATTTTTTTGAGGAAAATCCCAGAGGTTCCTAAAATCCTTTATTGAACTGTTGGAGAACAGCCGTTTTCTGAATGCGGTTTTGACATTTATCAAGCTAGGCAAAATCTTAGCTGTCTTGGGCAACTTAAGTAGTGCGGCCAAGACAGCTTCTTCTTGAATTTCTACAAAGTGACTGGTTTTCTAAGTCTATTGTGCATTTTATGACCTACGTACGTTGCTAAAGTCTAAATACCTCACAAATTCTGGCGACCTTCCGGTTGAAACAGGTAGTATATATGGCACCAACGCGACGATGACGACCCTTATCGAGTTCTTTTCAACCGCGAGGTCAGGAATTTAATGGAAATTCCTGATGTCACGTTCTGCAAACGACCCTAAACGGAAAACCTATATTCTTTAAGTTGTCTAGAATAATACGAAAATCTTGCCCGAGATGGAAAACAATGGAACCAATTTGTTGATACGATACGGGCTAGCGATGGCCTGTTAAAACCGATTATTATTTTATTATGTTTTATTCCTATTATCTTGAATCTTCGAGACTAGGAGATTTACTCATACTGTTACTATTCTGCTACTTATTGTTTTCCTCCCTAAGAACATCAAAACTTGTTAGTGTTTGTTGCAAAACATTAATGATAAAGTCACGGTATCGACCATTTACCACCGAAGTAGTTCAGCTGTAATCAAAGATGACGATGTAAATACATCTACCAGTGCAGAATCTATGGATATATGAGGAGAAATCTGCAGGTGGCTTCGATTTGGTTAAGATTACCTGGACCATACGAAATGGAATCGTAAATAATTTTGGAAAAAAAAACAGGACGGATAACAAATAATTCAAACAAACACAAAAAATATAATGATAAACTGGATCAATATAAATTATTTAATATTTTTAATTCCAGTTGACAAAACGGCATGGGAACAACTAATTGATCTGTATCCATATCTAGTTGATTGTACAACTACATTATCGCCTGAGGTGTCACGTTCACTACGTGAAGCATTACTGCAATATTGCGATTTATTATCAGCCCCACCAAATTCATCTAACAGTAGTATAACATCAAATGGTTTGACAAGTCACTGCTAACCAATTTAACAATGCCAGTAACAAATTTACGACAACAAATTCTACTAATTATTATTACTTACATAATTATATATTATAATATAGTTTCAGTATTTATTTGATTATAATGACAAAACAACAAAAAAAAAGAATTAATTTAATTTATATGTTTATTTAATTGATAATTGTGTTAAATTGTGCCTAAATTATTGAAGAGTAGTAATTTGCATAAAATTACATCGTCAATATACGCTTTACAAGAAAAACTATTTTATCGTAACACTACTTAAGTATTATGTATCTATACTTAGATACATAACGAAAAAATTGGTAAGTGCAACAATGTTGTGTGCAATATGTGTTTCTTGGTGTTCCACAAAAATTAATTAATTTTTTAATTAGTTTATAATTTTATTAATTTTTATTTTTTATTTTTTTAACTCTAAATACATACATCGAAAATATTTAAAAAATATTTTTTTTTGTTAACAACAATATATAAAATTAAAAAAATATTTAATTTAAATTTAGTAGTACAATTAATATTAATTACTTGATTATATAAATTATAATCAATTTATAATTAAAAATAAATAAAATTATTCAAAATTGTTTCGTTTCTTTTTTATAGTAGTTGTAGATTTATTAATTATTTTTAAAAATAATATTTTAGATGAGTACCTATTAAATGAATTAAAAAATAAGTTAATTTTATTAAAATAAATTAATAATAAAATAATTCACAATAAATTGTGATTTAAATATAAATTAAATAATTATTATACATACTATGGCAAATTAATGTTACTTACATTAAAAAAAAATTTTGTTTTATCTTAAATTTGATAAATCACTCACCGACACACACACAAACACATACACAACGTACACATGTTGAAATCTAATTATTTTTATTTATTTTAAAAATAATTGATAAATAAATATAATTAAAAATTAAATATTCTTTTTTTTACGTTCTACGACTTGCTACTCTTTCAGCTATGCGATTTTTATAACCAGATGTGAAGTAGCCAAACTGCAAAAGAAATAAGGATGTCTCTAAGAATAGGGCTCAATGATACCTCTAAGAATAGGTTTTGTCGAGTATAGAAACTGTTCTAAATTTCAATTATATCGTTAATTTATTTCTTAGCTGCTGAGTGAGACCAAATTGTATCCAAATGTTACTGAAATTCGAACTGTCTCAAAATCAAAATTGGCGCAGTGGTTAAAACTGCAGTTTGGGACGGGAGGTACCGGGTTCGAACCCCAATGGAGTAGGGTTGCAAAATGGATTTTTCATCACCTGATTACGATCGGTGATGCTGAAGAACACAACTATGACTCCCTGTTGGAGTGCAGAATCCATGGGCCGGACCATCGTCCATGTCAGTACAGGCTGACTGGAGCAAAGCAATGTGTAGATGGTAGGACGTTAAAAATTAACCGCATAAGAGTTGGGAGAGCTTTGGCCCCAGAAAAGATTGCAGAGTTCAAACACAAAAAAACCTGTTTCATGGAAATTACTGATACCAAGGCATCTCATAAAACCAACGAGGTAATCATCCCAGTTGAAGTAGATCAGCATAAGCGAGATAAAAAACAGAGACTTTTAGTTGCCCGGTATAGATTTGCTATCCAGGAAAGAAGTACATTCGAAATCAGGTCGACCGATATAAGGCTTTCGGGCAGGTTTTTGTAGCGTTCACTTTGTTCACTGGGAGGAGAGTGTTGTGGCAACATATTCCGTACAAAATTAATATGTCGGATACGCATACCCTTATTAGCCGTTTTCGTTTGTGTTACAGTCGGAGCCGTCCATTAGATGGTGGGTCGGGCGCCTTGCTCGTGTAATAAGAAAAAACGGCCATGATGTTTAGATTCTTTCACTTGAATCATACGCATTAAAAAACTTGAAAGGTCGTATGGCAAATAAAGGTGTAAATAATTTTTTTGTTGTTGTGAAATTTAAGTAAAAAGTAAAGGTTCCAACACTACGGCACAGCATTGGTGGCCATTTGTAGTTATCACATTGCTTTTCGGGTGTGGTTGCAGTAATTAAGAGAACGACCACGTTAAAAGAAAATAAATTTTGAGGTTGGTGAGAATTACCACGAGGCACATTTATAACGCCATGTCAGCCGTTAATAACGTGGTTGGGGACGTTATTTATTCACACTTTTGATAATGACGGAACTTTCTTAACGGAACTTTCATACACTTTGTATTATGGTTATTATTATCATTTTTTTATTTTATTAAACTATAGGGTTTTACAAAAAGAGGTTTCATTTTGATATTAAAAAAAACGAGTATTTTTTAAGAGAAATCAATGAATGTTTATTTCATTGTAAAGAGGACGGTATGCCATTAACATTTGAAAACGATATCAGCCAAATGGCCGCCACGGTTATGCTTGCAGCACCATATCCTTTTAATGAAATTGTCCATAACCAATTCGCATATTTGCGACTGTATGTCCTCGATAACTTCACAAATCCCATCTTTAATGTCTTGAATCGACTGTGGAGCATTCGCGCATAGACCTTATCTTTCACGTTGCTTCAAAGAAAAAAGTCTAAATAGGTCAAATCACTAGATCTCGGTGGCCAATTGTGATCACCTCTACGAGAAATAACACGGTCAGGAAACTTTTCTTGCAAAATTGCGATTGTTTCGTTGCTTGTGTGGCACGTAGCACCGTCTTGCTGAAAATAACCGTGGTTCACATCAATATCTTCCAATTCCGGCCATAAAAAATCATTAATCATAGCTCGGTAGCGCAATCCATTCACCGTTAAAATTGCGCCAGCTTCATTTTCGAAAAAGTAAGGTCCAATCACATCGCCAGCCCAAAAACCGCACCCAAAAGTGACACGTTCACGATGGAGAGACTTTTTAACAACCATTCTTGGATTTTTTTTGATCCCAAATGCGACAATGCTGCTTATTGACGAAGCAGAACTAAAGATGGTTTTTCGATAAAAATCCGAATCACCCAATCAGCGAAGATACGACGTTTATGGTGATCGACCGGCTTGAGTTCTTGTGTTAACTGAACTTTAAAAGCCTTAGGACATAAGTCTTTATGTAAAATACGGTGTAATGTCGTTTGTGGAATGTCTAATTCCAAAGATCGACGAGGAATCGACAAACCTGGGTTTTCTTCAACACTACGGGCTACATCAGCAATATTCTCAGTTGTTCTTGAGCAACGCACACGATTTCGATTCTTCACATCACTAACTTGTCCCGACAGCTCAAATTTTCCCACCAGTTTCACTATTGCTGGTTTGCCACAAACCGGGACATTTTAAAGCAGAATGCCATAAGTATACTAGATGGCTTCAAAAGGATAAGGTCAAAAAACCATTGGGAAAATCTGAAAAGGCGGCGGCAGTTGAGATATCAGATGACGATATGTTGTTCATAACCGAACACATCGAAAGTCAAAGTGTATACGATTGGATCATTGATAGCGGTGCTACGTGTCGCATTTGCGTGAATAAATCTAAGTTCGAGAATTTGATTTTCAACAATCAAGAAAAAGTCAGGGTGGCTGATGGACGCACATATTCGTCACGTGGTACCGGATCCATCAAATTACAGTTTTTTGATGATAAAGGTAATTCGGTATCGGCCATATTAACGAATGTATTAAATATAGAAGAAATTTCATCAAACATCTTATTGGTAAAATTAATGGCGGCTCGTGGATATGAGATCACGTTTTGCACGCATAAGTATTCAGTGCAAAAGAAAGGTGGCAGGCGAATATATATTGGCGAAAATTGTGGCAGCCAATACATTCTCAAACAATCAAAGGAAGTCTATGCAGTGCACAAGAGAACTAATTTATGTGTACACAAGTGGCATCGGCATTTTGGGGCATCGTGACATTAATGTGCTCAGGCGTCTAAGCAATGACAATTTAGTCACCTGTGTGTGTTTTGAAGCGTGTAATTGCAGCGAAGACTGTGAAGCATGTACACAAGGGAAAATTACTAGGTTGCCTTTTCCAAAAAGGTAATTGAATCAACGAATTCTGTGATGGATCTAGTTCACACTGATTTGTGTGGGCCGATGCCAACTAAATGGTGGAATGCGCTACATTCTAACGTTCATAGTCTATTTTTCGCGATAAATGGTAATTTATTTGCTGAAGGAAAAATCGAAAAGTTTCATGAGGCTTAAGGAATTCAATCAAATGGCGCGAACTATGTTTTCAAAGACCATAAAAGTTATTCGCTAAGACCACGGAACAGAATATAAAAACAAACAGGTCATTGAATACTTAAAGGACATCGGGACTAAAGTAGAATACTCACCGGAACAAAATGGAGTAGCAGAGCGCAAGAACCGAACGCTAATCGAGATGGCTATATGTATGATGATTAAGGCTAAATTGGACCATCCGTTCTGGGCGGAAGCAGTTACAAAGGATAATTTCATGCAGAACCGTTTGCCAACAAAAGGAGCTCTGAAGACACCACTAGAAATCTGGTCGAGTACATTACCAATTATGAAAAATTTTAAAATCTTCGGGAAAAAATGTTTTGTGCATATCCCTAAAGAGAAACGAAGAAAATTTGACATAAAGGCAGTGGAGGCACGAGTTTTCGGTTACGATGAAAACTCAAAGGCGTATCGATGTTTCGATGTAAAGACGAACAAGTTGATTATAAGCTGCGATGTTCGTTTCATGTAAGGGGAAATAAAACCACAAGTTGACAATTCCACTAATGAAAGTGAACAAATAGTGGAGGTACCAGACGCTGTGTCAGGTCCAGAACATATCAAGCGAAATAACGAGTGCCACGAAGAAGAAACTGTTTCAATCCCAATTGCCAAAAACCCATTTAGATCCTCGGAACGAGAAACTAAGCGGGCCAAATCAAAACGATTAATCGAGGAAATCGAAAATATTAATTCAATAATTACTGAGCCGAAAACACTGGCAGACGTACTGGAGACCGCAGAAAAAGATCAATGGCTTGCGGCTATGCATGATGAAATGAAATCACATGCAGAAAATGGCACCTGGGAAATAGTTGAATTACCAAGTAATTGAAAAGCAGTGGTTTGCAAATGGAAGTTTAAATTGAAAGCTAACGCAGACGGCACTGTAAAGCGGTTTAAGGCTAGACTGGTTCCCCAAGGGTTTATGCAACGGTTTGGATTACGATGAGGTATTTGCACCAGTTGCAGGCAGAAAGCAAATGCAGGTGATCCATTTGGATGCAAAAACGGCTTTCTTAAACAGCAAACTGAATGGGGAAATCTACATGAAGCAGCCGCCATGTTTCGAAACGGATGATAAAAGCATGGTATGTCGATTAAAAAGGAGATTGTATGGACTGAAGCAGACGACACGCACCTGGAACATGTCATTCATTAAACAAGGTAATCGTTGACGCAGGATTCCATCGCAGTGAAGCAGACCCATGCTTATACTATCAGCAAATCGGCAATGGGTGGTGTTATATATTAATCTACGTCGATGACATCGTGGTGGCTTGTAGTGACAGCAACGCGATCAAACGGGTTGAGGAAATTCTGTCGACAGGGACATTAATGGAATATTTAACCTAAGTCAGAAATCATACATCAATCACGTGGTGAATCGATTCAATTAAGAAGGTGCAAAAATATCTAAATACCCGTTGAAGCCAGAATATCAGAAGGGTTCATTGCCTGATCTACTGCTAAATAACAATAACTGATTGGCAGCTTGCTGTATGTGTCAATAAACACTCGGCTAGATATTGCAGCAAGTGTGGTGATACTCACACAAACGACAAATTGTCCGAATGATGAAAATTGGATAGAGCTGAAGAGAGTTGTACGTTATCTAAAGGATACAAACGATTTAAAATTACGCATGGGAGATGTTAAATGCGGAAACATATTTTTTGGGTATGCAGATGCCAGCTGGATCGAAGATCGATGCGATCGAAAATCAAATGGTGGTTATTTATTCAAGTTATTCGGAGCAACGATAAGTTGTAGTTGCAAGAAGCAATGTAGCGTTTCACTATCATCAACAGAGGCCGAGTTTGTTGCAGTGTCCAAAGCATGTAAGAAGGCGATTTGGCTGCGAATGTTGTTGATCGATTTTAATGCCGACATAAACAACACGACTTTGCTATACGAAGACAATCAAAGCTGCTTAGCACTGATCAACCAAGAAGGTTTCTCTAGCCGATCTAAGCACATCGACACTAGGCGACATTTTATTAAGGATCACATCGAAAAGCAAACGAATCGATGTGAGTATTGTCCTACTAACGAGATGCTGGCAGATATGTGCACCTAACCGCTGGGCATAAATCGGTTACAATCACTTCGAAAGGACAGCGGGTTGTTTTAATTTCATTTATTATTCAAGGAAAGAGGAAGCAGTTGTTATAAAGTAGAAATTGAGGAGGAGTGTTGGATGCAACTCAAAGCCAACTCTTGATGTAAACGTCATCATTCATTTGGTTTTTTTGACTTTTCGTGGCCATCTTGTTTTGTCAATTTCTTTCCTTCTTCCGTTCCGTCATATGTAAAAGTTTCATTGCATAATTTTGTTACTAAAAATAAATATTCTAAAATAATCAAGTGTTTCAATTAATTAAAAGAGTTAGATTGATTACACTCTAACAATAAACTGTGTTAAATTTCATTTAAATCGTTAAATTATTTCTTAGCTGCTGAAAGAAAAGCTGTTCGACAGTAGATCAATAAATTAAAATTAAAAATTTCTTTATAACATTCTTTTATTATTAAATTAATATAATTTATTGAAAATAATAATAATAATATTAATTAATAAAAATAAATTTAAACAATATAAGTGTTTGTGTGTGTAGTTTAGTTTTTCAAAACTCAGGCTACACGGTCGTCTTATATTTCAGTTTGTATTTAAGTACAAGTGATAGTCTTAAACCGTCGTCCTTAAAAAAAAAACTTCCATTTTTTCTAAAACAAATTATTTTCGTTGCCCTATTGTCAGCTTCAAGTACGGTAATTTGTAATTAACATAATGGCAGTAAATTAATTTTTTTTTTTACAAGAGTTTCATTTCGACACTCTAGCTAGTCTAGGTAGTCTAGATTTATCTTTATTTACTGGCTTAAAATTATAATATTTATGTTTTTATTTTTTTATTTATTTAGATTATATAAAAATTAAATTTATCAACTAAAATAATTAAATTTGTTTTTATTATTTACAAAAAAAGTAGTTTCGTAGTTTATTTATATATAAAAAACTAAATAAAAAATAGCGCGCGCTTCGGATATAAGCTTACAGATTTTTCCTGCATTTTACAAAAAATAAAATAAAAAAATTTCTCTAGTCAAATATGGCTTCTAAATTATAGGGTTAGTTAAAGAACAAAACAAAAAAATTGAGATAGTTATATGTGTGTGTGTGTGTGGGCTGTGTATCATGTACGTGAATGGGTATTTAATTCATTAGTGTGTGTGTATGTGTTGTAGGTTTGTGTGACTGTTTTACTTTCAAACTATGAACTGTGTTAGATCAGGGAATTTAAATCCTTGAAATTGCGAAAATTGTTGAGGAAACTGTCTTGATCGTGTCTGACGTTGTAATGTAAAATCACTATTTCGTAATTGACGTGATGGTGTCGATTGTAGTACGAGGCCACATTGAGCACTGCATACATCGTCTCGTAAAATTGCATCGCGTGGCCATTCGCGAGCTAGTTGAGCACAGTCTGTAATTCGTAGTGAAGCGCATTGCGCCTGGAAGATATACATAAAAAAAAATTTAGTTAAAAATTTATCAAATTTTAGAAAATTTATCATTATTTTCTTACGCCTTCACTTGTACAAATACAACTTGTGCACGGCGATGGGAATGCTGATTCACCAATAGATACACGACGTCCTCCAATTTGGCATCCTTGTACATTTTCACGCCATGCACTCAAATCGATTTGTTGCATCGCGTGACATGGTACTCGTGGATTTCTAAAACAAACAACAACATTTACATAATTTGAGATCCATAAATTTAGATTCGATCTGTATGCGCTCAATACTTACAAGAAATTACTTGGCAAATCGAACGCGGCACGTTGCATATCGCCGGGTATGTCTAAACTCTCACAAACAATTTTCGATAGTGTTGTCTTACGGATTTCAGTCAATTGTGCTTCTGTAAATCTGGTCGCAGGATCATCGTTCTCATACCAGAATCGATCACATTTACGTAATTGTCTAAATTGAATAGCAATGATGCACGCAAATGTTGGTCCAATCATACCACCTTGTAGTGGACGTTCAGACATAGCACCGGGGAACAAATCAATATCATCAACTGTTGCATAGATACGTTTCAATCTTGAAATAACTTCTGGTGGAATTTCACGACCTAAATCGTCCCATGTCTGTGCTCGTTTCAAATTGCAGAGTGCACGGTAATTATTGTACTGTGGAATACCATGGTCGCGTGCTCGCTGGATATTCAACGAAATCAAATCAATGCCTGAGAATGGAATTTTACGATCTTCGAACAAATGATTGGTAACCTCGCCGGTGATAAATTGATCTAGTGTTTCCATTGGTGTTGATACTAAGCCACGTGCAATTTCATCTACCATACCGGGAATTTGTAAGATCATGTCGGGTTTAAAGAAACCGTCACGTAACAATAGAGGTGGATCGATTGGTTGATGGGATGGACTCAATCGTGGAATATGTGGTCGAAGTAGTGAATGTCCAATACGGAATGCAGCTGCAGCAAATTCGGTTACAATCGATGGATTACATGTTGGACTATAGTCTTTATAATATCCTTGTGGCAATAATTTTAAGCCATATAAATTGACTGCATTCCAACTAAGCACACGTGGTAAGAATTCATTGTATGAGATATGTTGATTTTGGGCGATCACAATACGACGAGCGTGTTCGAATAGTTGTTCACCCGACCAATGAGGATTAACGCCACGAAGTCCTTCAACAATTCGATTATGTTCGCGTAAGAAAATTGTATGTATAACGGTAAGTGCTGGCTGTTCTGATGCACGACCATCTCCCGCAATGAAACAATATCCGCTTGCTGCTTTACATTCAGGATGCGATGGTGATTGTGGTAAAAGTTCTTTTCCACGAACTGGATGTACGGTTGAATTAAGACGTCCAGAAAATCCTTTCAATTTCGTTGCTACACAATTATTTTCACCGTAAATCTGCGAAGCATCCAAGAAAGCTGTATTTTGATTTACTTGTTCACGTGGTCCAAGTGTTTGTTGGCCAGGTAACGATCTCATCGATGGGAAACATAAACGATCTCCACTTGTTACATTTACTTCGGGATAGTAATGATCACCAGGTGGCACTGGGAAAGGATTACATTCGGGATGTACCGTTCGTGGTGAATCACACGATCGACAATTTGGAATTGATTCGTGGAAACCTTTGTGAATTGGTGTCATGGTTAAATCGTGATCTAAGAATTGAGCGTACTGCATCACCATGAGGGAGTAACGTGTGTGTAGATTCGAAATATCTGGATGAATTAAAGCTGAAATTACACGAGGATTTGGTAGTGGGGCACCAGTTACTGATGTCACACGTGGTCTAGATACACCATCTTCGTATTGTGGTGGCAATAAACGAGCGAATACGGTTAACGATTGTCCTAAACTTGGATTACGTAAATTATTACAATGACCCGATAGAGTTCGGAATGGTGTGTTTGTGTCACATGGAACTGAAAAATCTTCGCACTGTGGTTCCAAGTTGACTGGTGAAATTGATCCAAGTAGAGAATTTACATCAATGCTTTGTAGACTATCGCTGAAATCGTTGCCGGAGAACGAACCTAGATTATTGTCGAAAATTTGACGTTTACGACGACGTTGCTTATGGAGCTCGTTTATAATTTCGTTTGAGGTTAACTCGTAGAAAAGTGACGAATTAGCGAGTAACAAAGCATTCCTATTGGCTTTGCTAAACGAGGAATATGTACCATCAGGTGATCGGGCATCTATTCCACCTTGGTTCAACCATGATTCGTATTCGAATTTTTTACGTGCATTCAATTCTTCTTTGGCGCGTTTAACCGCCTGTTCCAATAGTTCCGGACTAATTTCTTCAATATCTTCTTTCGCTGTAGTGGTTTCAGCCGACTCCTCTTTCTCCTCTTCAATGTAGTCTTGTTCCAAAAGTTGCCATGTTTGTAGATCAAGTCCGGCAAATTGGTCGCACGATAGTCGAACATTTAAATATGGATCTTCACGAATAAAAGCCTTTGCTTGAGATTTTGTGATTGCTTTATTTTCACACAAGAGGCCAGACAATGTAACACGTCTGATTGCTTGTAGTTGATCTAAATTAAGAGATGATGGTGGTAAATCGTTTTCATACCAGAACCGATCACTAATTCGAAGATTTGCAAATTGGGTGGCGATCATACATGATATGGTTGGACCAAATACGGTTCCCGGTGCTGGGACTTCGGCTAAAGCTCCGACCAATAAATCAATATCTTCGGGAGTTTCATACAATTTTTCAAATCGTTCAACATCTGAGGCCGAAATTCCAAGTTTGAGTAAATCGGAAAATTGAAGTTTCGTATTTTTCTCCACACCCAAACGGGCTTCGCACAAGTTTAACATTTTATAATACGATGGAATACCATGATCTCGTCCTTGATGAATGGCTAATTCGATTGGTGACCAATTTTTATAATTTTTCACTGTAATCGGATGATATGATTTCTGTAATGCTGGTGTATCGATTAAAATTTCGGCGGATGCGGTTTCGTTAAGCATTTCTGATGGAAGCATCGTTAAAAATGCTGGTATACCACCGACTGCAAACTCATTAAAAACACCACCACGATTAACACTTGCGTATCCATTAAAATGTTTACCGTTCAGAAGACGTAATTCATCTTTGTTGACGATCGGAAGGCCCAAAATGATTGGAAGGAATTCGTTGAATGTAATGTGTTGAATTTGTGCGGTAACTGCTCGTCGTGTTTCATAGAACAGCGTGTTATCGTTCCACGATGGATTTAGTTTTGTAAGCACTTGACAAATTCGATTGTGCTCGTTTAACAAAAGCGTGTGTAGAGCTCCAACTGCACCCGGTTCGTTACATCGGTGGCATAATTTAGCGTCAACTTTACCATTTGAATAGGTACGAATATTTTGAATATCTTCTTCGGTAACACCATACAATCCTGATCCATCAATAAATCCAGATGCGGCATTCATTTGTTCACGTTGCACGAATTCGCATGTTGTAATATCACTCGATGGAATCGATCGGAAATATTCTTTACAATTATCGGCCGTGACGTAGCACTCGGTCAACTTATTACTATCGTTGTTTTCGTGATTAGCACAACATTTAACGGTCGCATTTGGCGTAACTGTTTGTATTAAATCGTACGATAATAATTGTCCCCATGCCGGTAACATAGCGGTTATATGTGGATGACTCAATTTTTCATTTATATTCGCCTGTAAACTATCGATAATTGCTTTCGGTGTTGGTAACGATTTTTGTGCTATCGACAATTTTGGTTCACCCAAACCATCGGCATAGGCCGATTGTAAAATTCGTAAGAATGTATCACCTCGGGCACCATACGTCCGATGTATAATATTATTACATTCTCCAGTCGCCGATCGGAATTTACTTGGCGGACATGCTGTTGTTTCGCGTATGGCCTGACATTTAAAATTTTCATTTGGTATCTCTAGTGATAGGGCACGTTCGGCCCGTATATTTAGATCAGCTGGTAATATATCATAATGGTTGTTATTACTAGTTTGTATTGAATTAACTAGGGTTGTGACTAGAGTGAAACTGAAAATGAACAAAAAAAAAAAAAGTTAGATTGTGTGTTACTCAAGCAACTTTTTTTTTATATATAAAAATTACTGCTTTGTAAATGAATCGCTAGATTGTAATCTTAATTATAGTTTGCATAATTGCATAAATTTATTATTCATTGACAATAAAGAAAATAAATCATGGTAATGTAATAAAGGAAACCCTATAAACTCCGGATGAATATTAAATAAGTGTGCGAGTAGATGGAACGCTTAAATTCTATGGTGATCAGTTTTGGTATGTATAAAGAAGGTATAAGTTGTGCAATTGAGTTTCAAAAACTATAAATCGCTTAATGTATTTTGCTTAAAGGTGTTTTTGGTAAATAATTATGTACATAAGAATGTTAACTTGTTATTGTGTATATATTTCATAAAAATTCCATCACATACATTCCATATTCTGGTTATTTTGGATATATGTCTTATCGATCGCGTATGATCGCTGTTGTTGTGGTCGTGGTTTCTTTGCTTTTCTTTTGTTTTGATTCAAATAATGAAAAGTAAAATTACTTTCGTTTTATATGGAAAAACGTGAAACTCGTTTAACCCTTCGATGGTCGGCGACTCGTGTTTCGCCTACTTGCAATCGATCAATATAGCAATTGGGAATTGAACGAAATTCGATCTCTTGATCGCAGGCAATTCTACAGCCAAACGTTGCATCATTTTCATAGGCGGTTTTCTAGGCTGACGAGATATTAGACGGGTGGTAATTAAAAATTGAAATCAGCTACCACCGGGTAACACCGGGCAATGTTTGATGTAGAGCACTAATAAGGACTCTTTACCACTCGGACACTACAAAAACCATTAAGGAACAATAATTCAGAATCACGAAGTTTTTACGATAATATAATGGTGCAGATGGTAAAAGTTATGCTACTTAGATTATGTAACGCCGTTGCAATATTTTAGCGATGCAATCACCAATAGGAAAAGACTTTAACTGCCACTTGAAAAATTTAAAGCAGTTAAGGATAAATACCGCTTCGTAGGCTTACATTTAGTCTGAAGAAATGCAAGCTATTCCAGACGAAAGTCAAGTAGTAGGGTAATACGGTAGGAAGCATCAACATGATGCTCTGAGAGAACAATCAGAGAGAATCGATAATAACATTAGCTAATTGTCTACAGTTAGATAGCCATTGCCAACAATTTGATTAGCATTGGAGCATCAGTGAAGAATGTTCTGGCCAGTCTTCTCCGTGATATGAGGCTAACGTTTGATACACATAACCACAGAGGACACTTTAGCATTTAAATGCATTGGAGATAACTACGATTAGCGTGGGCGTTCCATCTGCGATCAACTTTTCGTAGGTCGAATGATATGGGGAACTCAAATTATCAAAATGTTGCAGGCGAACGCTCTTAGGTGAGTGGTGGTTTTAGAATTTCAGTGGACCGTATGTTTGCCGAACTGTTTTAGCCAAATAGCTTCCTGAATTGTTGAACTCAATGCCATGTGCACGAACCCCTTTTGTCAATATTAGAAGCTTAATCAGAATCTGAATATACCAACATATTCACAATTACTTTATTTGATCCATCTGCAAAGCATTCTAGTTGATGTGTGTAAATTTTTTCCTTCAAATTCAAAAGTTCCAACTTTTTATACCGGTTACGAGGTTCAAATTTATTTTAGCCAACAATCCACAACTTACAATTGCTACCGGTAATTTATATACCCAATCAATTAAAATTAATTCCTTTACTCTGTCACTTTCGTCAAAAAAGTTTTGTTGTTAATTTTTGTTCTTGCATTAATCATTCTCTACAATGCAAAATTGCTCTTTGTTTTATTTTTATCGAGAATTTTTTATTTTTATGCCTACAGTGAAATCTTTTACGGCCAACTTTCCCACAACCATGACATTTAATTAACTTTGATTTTTCAGGTTACTGCCCCAAAAAGCTTGTGATTTCCACCGTTTTACGAAGACTTTTCAAATAAACTTAAAAAAAAATATGTCTGGGGCTCATAATCTGTGGCATCTCGACTTTTAATTAAAACACATGTGTTCTTTACTACGTTATAAAGCGGAAGAGGCTATTTATTTTGACATCATATAAATTCAAGATGGCCGATTCATTATATAAAGCCGGGGTTACACTACTAATATATATTTACGACAAACTACGAAATTGCAATAAAAGAGTTTTATGATATGTCTAACAAGATTCCTATACGGGTTCCAATACATTAACGTCCGACATTTAACAGTTTTGTCACCTTCTAAAAAAAACGTTTCACGACTAATTCAACCACGACAGTATATTATGTAGATCGTCAATTTATTCAAAAAAATAAAAAAAATTAAAATAAAATTTACACCGTTATATAATTTATTGAAGGTCATCGTTTTTTATTTTTATGATAGGCGCCCATTCTCTTATCACGATCTTAATAAATTTAAATATTTGATAACATATAAAAATCAATAAAAAGGCGG
Organism: Tipula confusa; assembly: GCA_963556175.1. Classification (NCBI taxonomy): domain Eukaryota; kingdom Metazoa; phylum Arthropoda; class Insecta; order Diptera; family Tipulidae; genus Tipula; species Tipula confusa. Next base: position 82,144,899 of record OY744475.1, read on the forward strand.
CGCATGATTTCCGGGGTCAAGTAAAAAAAAAATACAACATCAATTTCGATTCGTTAATAAATTAACTCAACTTCAATCATGATCAATAAAAAAATTATTTTTATTTGACGGATTAGCGATTGTTAAAAGTCTTCACATAACAATATGATGTCATATTTTTAAAAACTATTTCCCTTTTCAAATATAATATTCATATACATAAGTTATTTTGATTCAAAAACAAATCACATGATCTTCTACGCAACGGGGAGATCAATCATCTTTAAAAAACGTTAAATCCTGTTTCTTTGATGTTATCATCATCGCATGATCGCGATCATGTGCCATTATCTTCATAATATAAGATCAAATTTATGAAAAAGTAAAAGCGTACTCGTCGACTCGACTGTTCAAATTGAATTAACACACTTGTAAGTGGCATTAAAAAAAAAATAAACGAAATTTTTAATTGATTTTTGGTTGTTTATAAATTCACGTGGCTATAAATGAAGATGATCTTTTTCACAGTTATATCGCGCTAATCTAATTAATTTTTGTATTAAATATTTTAGATTTCGCCAGTTTATATTACAACGGCAATAAAATTTTAATACGATCGCTGTATAACCTCTTGCAACCTTAGCAATGATCTTTCAATATATTCCTTTCAAAATCATACGCAAGAAACCTGTTCAAATTTTTTTCAAAGTTTTTTTTATTTTTTTTAAATTTCAACTTTTCTTTTCTGTCACACCATATAATCTCTTTAAGTGTGCGCTCGGCAATACATTCATAAAAATAAGTTTATGTACGTATGATTATTGATCTTGAAAGTTTTTTTTTTAAAGATATTAAAGTGTTTTATTTGGCTTGAAGCTAAAGTGAAATTTTTCATTTTTGGGCGTTTATTTTGTTTTTAAAATTTTTTTAACCACGATAAAAACCAACGGACTTTACTGTTTAAAATGTATTTTCGATGTTATGTAATTATTTTATGACGTAAATTATGTTTCCGAAATTGCATTTACCATAAGATGGCAGTAATAAACTTTAATAATTTTCTGGCCTTGTAAAGGTTATATATATACATAATAATTTCCCTAAAAAAACAAGAGATGGCAGTATAATTCTATGCTGAATATTTTGATAAGATTTGTTACTTGTCAGGCGGTTGTTTTCTTTCTTTCGAGATGTCTATTTATTAATGACAGTTACTACTTATTACATGTCTGCTCAGATTTTTATGTTTTAATATAAACCTTACTAATTATTAATTTTCATTACCCTAACCCAAGTGTTCGAGTGTCCTGGATTTTGAAAAAACCGGCTATTTTAAAAAGTTAATGAACAGCACCATCTCTTTCAGATCAGCACGTGGAACGTAATCGTTTTCAAGTTTGTTATAGACGACCACCATTTTATGGCAAAACATTTCGTCTAGGCTGGATTTGTTAATAAGAATAGCTGCTATTGTGGCACTAAAAATCATCAATTGAACACCATAGACCACAACGCCCTCGTAGCGTAACTGTTATGGTACGCCATAATTATCCTTTTCAGGAAATTGTGAAACGATTCGCACTTTTGACTATATTCTCTTGCTCCTCAACGGCAACACGGTACTCCTCATTAAACCAATTGCCGTCATCCAAGCCATCTTATTCTGTATGTCCCTTCTATTTATCTATATATTTAACATTCCTCTAGATTTCTATGATTGTTAAATTAGTAGCGGATTAAATTTTTAATTACCTGAGGAATTTGCAGTTTTTTCTGCCTTACTTCATTTTATGACATTTTGCATCATAGCGAGCACAGAATTTACTGACATTTGAGTGTACCGTTATATCGTCTCTAATATTTTAGTAAGGCCAATTTTTTTTGTAACTGGCCCGGCCAACTTTATTTTATTTTGTACTCAAAAAATAATAAAAAATGCAAACAAAAAACTAACGGCTAACTGCCAAATGACAATTTCTATTCAGTGAAGTTAGTTTCGATTTAACATAAAAAATCAAAAAATTAAGCCAAATTCACATAGATTCGAATTACAAAACGTCTCGATAGTTAATCCGAGCTCACGTAGTTTTTTGCTACTGTAGGGATATAATTCAACGCAAATTAGTCAAAATTGTAGAGTTAGTAAACGGCACGAAACGAATATTGCGTCTTAAAGTTTTTTCGTTGAATCAAAGATTAGCTATCATACTATATAATATGTCTATCAACTGTCACGACATTAAAAAAAAAGTACTAACAAATTAATAAATTATTTTAGCGTGCTTAGATTGGCTACATTTTTTTCATTGTTTCAAAAATTTACGTTCATCCAGTTCATCAAATAATTTTACGTCGTAAACTTGATTTAAGTGAAATAAATATATTAAATTAATAATTATAGTTTATTATCTAAATATGTACATAAATAGTTTATTAGTAATGAAGAAATCGTAATAAATTGGTTCTTTATCATAGTTTTATGATGTGTGCACAAAGAAATATGACGATTTTAAGGTTTAAAAAAAAATGAACACGATTTGACATGTTCACCTCAAGCTTTTAGCATTGTTTAGTGTTGTGCAACAAAGATAATGTACTGGATTTTTTATTATAATGTACATATAGTTGGTAATAATATTTATCATCATTAATAAATTATTAAACATTTTTTTATGTATAGTTTGTTAACTATTTAACTACCATTAAAATATATTGAACTATTATTTTTTATGCTTATAACCTTTTGTATTTTTTCTTTGATTCTAGATGGCAGTTCGATGTATTGTGGAGGTCAGTAAATAATTGTCCAGTAAATAATGGTAAGTTTTACCGAAGTTATGATATTATTCATTGAGTTTGATATGTTTATATTACACTAAAAAGCTTCTTAATTATTATTTTAGTTAGATAAATATTGTTTATTTTCATCGGGCTAGTCTTTTCATCTGTAAGCCTCGGTGCAGGTCTTCATTTCGATTGTACAACGGGGCGTTTACAACGTTCTTATGACTGACATTCTGACATATAGTTTTTTTTATTAGTAAAACTCACATGAACATATTTAGTTTCTTTTAGCCTTTACGTTGAGCTCAATTATTCATTTCTCATCCAGTTACTATAGCTGTACGTTGCGTGCAACTACCAAAATTGTTGTGTATAGCTAAAGTTGTTTTGCTCGTGTAGGTTGAATATAAGAGTGTGTTTCTGTGAACATGCTCTATCTTCGAATGGTTTTTCTGTATCATTCAATCTGTGTACGAAAATAATATTTTCATGCTCTGTTTCCCTAGGTAGTGGAAGAAGAATATTTCTTTTCTTTCCCAATGAGCCATCATCACCGACAAGTAACCTTTGTGCCTGCTAAATGGCGACTTTCCTCTTAGTGCTGTACTAATCGTTTAGTATCGACTCGTAGACTGTGACCAAGTCAATGCATTTGTCGTCCATTTACTCCATGAACGACATTACGAATTTTTATCAAATTCCTGTTCTCGTATAGTTAAATGGAACTCGGTAAGTGTTGTCATCTATGTCGCGTGCGGATCCATATACTCATGACTCTTCTTTCGAAAGCCATCAGTTAATATTTACAACTTTTGCTGTGCCAAGATGCGTTTTTACCTTCCGTCTTTGTACAATTATCATAAGTGACAAACGATATGAAGTATCACCACTTTTCGAAATGGGTGGTCACCACTACTAAAAACCATGTCGCCCTGGTCTCTTAAACTTGTGCTCATATATTTTGCCTTAGACTATTGATTTTAAGACCAAAGGAAGCTGAGAACCGTACATAAGTGGATTCAGTTAGTTTTTGACAATCTTTAACGTGAGTTTAAAGAGTATCGAAGAGAGAGCATCTCCTTTATATGTTCCCCCAAAGAGATGCTATAGCAAACTAATATACCCAATCCACCTATTAACACGATGTTTTAACACGATGCATCCTATTTTTAAGTGTACCAACCTATTGGTGGTAAATAAGTTGGTGATACTGAATTCTAATTAACATTCAATCAAATACCGTAAGGTGTCATGTTTATTGTCAGCTTTGTCTGATATACGTATCGCATAAGGATATTTCCAGGGAATTTTACTAATATTTTTAAATTGATGGCTTCTACTTCAACTATTTCCTAAATATATTTTGATGTTTGGAACTTTCCACAACATATACCGGTGGAGATTTCTAAGACACTAATTTTGAAGTTGCCAATACTAGTAACCAATTGCAGAAGTTAACAACAGAAAGTAGGAGAGATATAAGTGTTCATTTCAGAGCCAATATACAAATGCGGAATTCCAACGTATTTTGGTTGAATAAGCCTATTCCTAGAGTGTTTGTAGATTTGATTCAACGGCATATGAACGAGTTCAAACACGGATATATATTGATTAAATTAACCATTAAGGATATTTTGTGCCTTTTGGCTTCTTGCAGGCGAATCTTGAAATCAATGTACTCTTGAAATCAATGTATAATCTTGAAATCAATGTATAATATTAGACGTTAGCGCAATCTGATGTATTCTCCGCAGAATGCTTGCTTCATCATACATTTTTGTGTGATTCTACCCAACATCATAATGTTACATGGATTTCCCATTTCCAACCTCTCTAGAGAATTATTTCTATTTGAAATGGAACACAAAGTAAACTAACAATTTGGCTCATTTATTTAAATAATAAGAAGTGTCAGTTTTGATAAAATAAATCCATGAAAAAAATAAATTTAGTTTTTATCACAAGATTTACTCTCTCATAAAATTTCTCATCGAATATTATATGATTATCTTTTTTGACATTTATTCTGACTTTTATTTTCCCACTGATGACACGAGAATACCGGCTGCTGAGTTTTTACTCATATGAGAAATTTCTCATCAAACCGAAATCTAGGTGCTGGTATCCAAACATAATTGACCTTAGAATCACCATTGCTTTCAAATATCTTTTCCCTAACTCCATATAGTCACATATAGCTCTTTAATATTATTGAAGGTTGCGTGAATTCAGTTACGATAGCGAGGATAACTATAGCCCTATTTAAATTAAATTTATTCCTAGAAATGTATTGCTAGAATAGACCATAGGAAAGCAAAATAATAGGAAACACTGCAAAAATATTCCTAAGGGAAACCTGAATCGACCCCAGTATAGAAAGCCCTGAGATTATTTCATTTTTACAAGAATATATCATATCGGACTGTCAAGATTATACTACAAACGAAAATCATCTTACGGAAAGTGGTATGTTTTACACGTATTTTCTAGTGTCTTGATTATGGCGCTAGGCGTCGGTCAAGGTGTCAAAAATATAAAAAAAATATTTTGTGAATGCCGTGTGCAAATAATGCTAATTAGAATAAATGTTAAAAATGTAAATACACTAAATAACAAACATCATCTCAGTTGCGGTAATTACTAAATTATTGTGTGGTAATGATTGATACTACATGCTTTAATCATGCTGCACCTTTTGGAAAACATGGCATACTAAATACTTTTCTGCAAATTTCAGAAATTGATATTATTGACAAAAGTCGATAAATGGACTCAAGTATTGCTAACAGTTTAGAGGTTATGTCAACCGCGTCACGTGATTTTTATTATATCATTATGATCATAGTCGATATAGGCAATGCCATATTTTAAATTATAATTCGACATATAAATCGACATAATTTTTAAACAAATTGCACATAAACACACTTATATTTTCATTAGTTAATCAGAAGAGAATACACGAGTCAAAAAGCAGCAGATCTTAGCATGACCAAAAACAGATTTTGAATGAATTAGAGGAATAAGCAAATACAGAACCTGACATAACAAAAAAGGATACAAAATGGACGACTCATTAATTTAGTAATTTGTTCGTTTCATATATATATATATATATATTATATATATATATATATATATATATATATATATATATATATATATATATATATATATATATATATTTATATAAATATATAAATATATATATATGTATATATATATATATATATATATATATATGTATATATATATATATATATATATATATATATATATATATATATATATATATGTATATATATATATATGTATATATATATATATATATATATATATATATATATATATATATATATATATATATATATATATATATATCAATGTCAGAAATTCTGGAGTCAAAATTGGAAAAATTAAACCAGAGGTACTGACAAGATAAGTGACAAAAATGATAAGTTCTTCCTGGCAAGATAAGTGACTCAATGATATTTTCAATCAACAATATGAATAAGAGTAATGCAGAGTTAATGAAGTTGACAAAAAATGAAAGGTGAAAGAAAGAAGTTATACTGCCTAGCTCCCGAAGTTGTTTAAAACGGGGAGGTGGTTGGTTTCCATTAAAGATCCGATAAAAATTACAAAAAACTATGGAGCAGAAAAAATAGTAGAATATAAAGGATTTGGATGCAAGAGCGTACTTTGCATGCTATATTCATGAAAACAAACCAAAAACCACTGGTAACACCACAAGAAGTTTTGAATTATGAATAAATAGGCACACTGACACGTTAAGTTTAGAACATTTTTAAATTTTAAAATTTTAAATTATTATAATTGTTTATCCTATCTATGTAACGATTGTAATCCAAGAAAAATTAAAATATCGGCGTTGATCTGAGCGGTAGACGTATATTATTGGAACGAGCGCGAGTTGCCGAGCTCGAACTGGGGCTAAAATCGATAGTTTTGATGTATTGAATCCACTATATATAAGCACAACCAAATTGCTGATGAAAACATTTCTTATTAAACCAGTAAACTAATTCTAATGGTAATCTGTAGAGAGATTTATTATTTAAAAGTGTTAATAAAAGTTTGGCCAAAAATTTATACTCTTACAAAAACTTTGGTGTTTTGAAATTGCAAAATCTAATGATTTGAACGAATTAGTTCACAATTCGAAAATTCGTAACAATTTGGTGACAGAAGTGGAATTTTGCACGGAATTTTTCATGACGATGAGTCATGAAGAAAACCTACATTAACACATTTAAATCTCAGCAACTATTAAAGAAAGAAAAGCGTTGAAATGGCGTCTTTGTCACAGAGGGTAACAAAATGAAGCTGTTTTTAAGGCTACAAAAGGCTGCGAAAATTAATAAAAAAGACGTCAATAGCGATATCAAAGATTTGCAACTTCCTACAAATATCATCGTCGGGAGAATTAGTTCTTCCAACTGGCAACACCTGCCGATGGACAAATTTCGGACCAGTTAAATATGGAAGTGATTCTAAATGCCCTACCGTTCTAAATGAAACAAGAATAGCGCAGCAATCAAACAATAAACTAGATGAAATAAACGCCAAAGAAGCGCATCAACAGAACAGTAAGTTTTATGAACTAACCGCCGAAATAAAACAACAGGGGCAGCAACAAAATGAGATATTAGATCAAATTTAAGACTCGCTGGCTGGAAGGATACAAGAATTGGAGAAATCCATACAAGAGTTGGAGAATTGTCAACCAGAGCTGTGTAAAAATCAATCAATGGAACTAGCTGCCGGAGGACATAAAGAAATTCTGCAACCTCCATATTTTGATAGTTAAATTCCAATAAAGAGCAGTTTTAGGTTGCGACTTCAATTCGGCACCTCGAGTTTGTTGCAAGGTGCTGGATCACAATCGTCACATTATTTCTATAGTAAACTGCTTCACGTTGTAATATATGTTTTACATTTTAGTCCCGAAGGTTTTTAATAACGATGAGCTATATTGTAGTTGTATGAGAACTTTTATCATCTTTTATATTTTTTTCTAACAAGCTTTTCATGCAGTAGTTTACCAGGGTATTTCACGATTTTTATTACTATATATTAGCTACTGATAGTGATGGGTATATTGTACTTAATTTTGAAAATCGATTGTCTAGTAAAAAAATCTATTGCCCTTTTGAAGATTGATGTACACTCTTCGAATTAACTAATAATTAACAATAACTAATCGCAGGGGAGTATACAAAAAAAATTAACCGAATTAATAGTTTTCCTCAGTATTGTGTTGTGTAAATGTTGTGCAAATTTACGTCCATTTTTCATCTTTTCTTACGCTATAGCCTTTTCTCGATTAAACCAACTATATTTATGAATAACTAACTATACTAGAATTTTTTTAAATAGTCAAAAAACATCACTTTTGAATACTAATGGCACATTTTTTATTGCAGAATATCCACAAGCAATATCATTAAAACGACTTGATTAAAATTTGTAAGTAAAACTAAATTTATAAGTATTTTGTTTAGAATTTAATGAAGATATCATATTTTAGTCATGGTTAGACTAAAATTTAATCAACTTTGCTTATATAAAATTCCGCCGGAATCGACCACCATTTTTAACTAACCATAAAACTTGCCTAATGACCGTACCTAATACATTTACACCACACTTCGTTATAAAAAAAAAAGTTTTTCTAATTATTATTCTGTTAAGGAAGTCTACGCTTACCATATTATAAAAATATTTAACAATGTAAACAGTCATTGAATCTCTCCTAACTTTAGCAAATTAAATTTATACAAATATTTATAAAATAAGTATGTAAATTAAAAAAAAATGTTTTCTTAAAGCCGAATCGTCATCTCGATGTGTAAAATAAAAAAATCAACAATAATCTTCTTCACCATGTTTTGTATATAGCGATTTTGAAATTCCAAAAAATCAATTAATTAAAATTTTAAATGAAGGACATTTTATAAATGTTAAATTCACTGTAAATGATATATGTAATGTTTTGAAACCGCATACTTTATTATGAGTAGCTATATGTGTACGCGATAAATATCCGTAATGACACGTACAGTATAATATATGATGTTCTAAAAAGGTATTTCAGAATATAAAAAAAAACGTGTTACAATATCTCATTATATTCAATTCCAAGGATTGAAATTACTTTCATAAATACGATTATTGAATATCATATGTCAGATTACATATTTAGAATTAACATATTTCTATAGCCACTATAAATAATAGAACATAATGATTTCGATTCAAGCTCTGCTCATTCAATTTCACTTCGTCGAACAAAATGCTTAGTTAATTTTGTAGGTGTATAACCAAAACAAAAATAGAAAAATAATTTTTTTTTTTAAATTAAAAAGTGAAATTAGCCAATGTTACACACATAACAGCTGTACAGTAACGCGATTATAAACTAAAAATGAATAATTTTTTTTTTAAATTTTATTCTTTCGGACACGGAGTCATAATTAATTAGTTATTTTTAGTTTTGTACAATACACAGTAAATATATAATAATGCCATCATTTTTCGCTATATACCAAATCTATAATATTTTGCCATAAATAATTAAAAAGTTATTCAATTGAAATATGTAATCGTTTTATTGCAATAAAAAAATATTAAAAAGTGAAATGGAACGCGTTTAAAATGTTCGCGCGATTTTTAAGTAGATTCTCCCGGATTTGCACGTATATGTTTGTGTTAAATAAATAACAAATAAAAAATAACAATTTTTTATTTCTTAAGTATTTTTAAAGATGATAATTTGAATTATGTTGATTTACTTGAATCACCTCTATAATTGCATGACCTTTATGCGGCTTAAAACTGTAAATAATTAAGTAATTTTTTTATTTCTTCCGCATACTTCATTAGTTACAAATAATAGCCCTTCAATTTGACAAGTATGACGAAGTTATACTATCTGAACGTCAATTCAGTATACCAAAAAGAGCGAGTGCGAGTCCGAGAAATCGGAAAATATATATAGTAATGGTAAATGTTTATGTATAGATGCGCTTGTTCATTTGTATTAAGGTAATTTTTTTAAAATGACATTTGTATTAGCAATATTATCAACACTAACTTGACCGTTTTAAAATTTTCAAACTCACCATCAAAATACCGAGTGAGAAATATTAAATATAACAAATCGCAGGAGCGTACAAAAAAAAATTATCTGAATCAATTATTTTCGAAAATTCGAATACGAAAAGTCACGTTTTTTACTCACATAAGTGCGAGAAATTTGGTACTGAATTGATGTTCTGAATTTGTACTTATCTCTAAATATTTGTAAAGCATTAGATATAGTATATCTTTAATGTCCGATCACTAATATTCGGTCACTAAGCCTGAATGGACTACCTTTAATGGTTCATGGTGTAAGTGGCGCCATGTTAATGCTAACTTTAGATAATCAAGAAAACATTGAAAATAGTTTTGGTTTAAGTTGTGAAGATTTAAATTCTTCGAAGGACATAAAAAAATATACCTCAGTGTGAGCTTTTCCAAGACTTTCAACACACCAGACGCTAATGCAACAGAGAATTTGGAGTTTTCAAATATGCAGGTTACCATCTAACAATATATTGCACACTAAGCAAGGAAGTAAAAGCCAAATGTGTTGATGCCTGATTGCAAAAAAAGACAACCCACAGATATATGATGGAAGAAAAATTAAGGCTGGCACTAGCTAGATTACAAATGACAAATTATGCTTTAATAGTTAAAAACACACGTATACAGAACAATCAATTTCTGTTAAAGATATGTAAGCAGTTAAGCATTTATTTTGCAAAGTTTTAACGATCAATATATTAAATCTTTTCTATTATATTCTTAGAGTTGACTCGAGTTTATTAAATAAATTTCGGATTTGATTAGCAATATAAGACGAGAAATCTTTTCATAATTGACTACTTAAATTTCTCATTTCATTTTGATAATTATATGTTCACGATGTCTTCTTTTAGACCTGAATTATTGATTAATGTTCCTACTTGTGTAACAACTTCATCCTCAACTTGCTTTGACCATTTCTTTGCGGCAATTGATCTCAAGATTTCCGATCATCACTTCATTAAGATTTTTTATTAAATTTTTTCAGTTGCGCCTTCTCGCACTAACCGTATTTATAGTCAAAAAGAGAAACGGTTTTGTTATCTGAGCTACTTGAGCAGACTGATTTTTGAGTGTATTTGATCCATCACTTGATGGATAGCTCTTGATAAATTTTTTGGCATTACTATAAATTTACTAGAACAGTGTTATATCTCCTCGGAATTCCCTACTTTTATTTCTATTTATAAAAATAGTGATCATAGTGATAAGAGTAATTATAAACCGATTGCACTTTAATCTATTTTTCTGAAGGTTCTTGAAAAAACAGTCAAAAATAAATTCGCTCTTTTCCTATATCAGTTTAGCGTACTAAGCGTCCATCAGCATGGATTTTGGCAAGGTAGGAGTACCGAATTGGCTTTGCTAGAGTTTTAGGACAACATTTCTAGACTCTTTATATTTTATATTTTATTTAATGTCGGTTTTAAGGTTTTAGAGACAAATCAAATGAGTGGCTTGCATCATATCTTGATAATAGCCTAACAGGGTAGTGAGAGTCAGAATTAAATAAACTTTCAGTGATCTTAGTACCGTGGATCTTGGGGTTCCACAAGGCTCAGTGCTTGATCTTTTGTTGTTTTCAATTAACACTAAATCCATTTTGAAACATAAACTATATGGTTCCAATGCTGGTTTCGCAGATGATTGTGTTCTAGCGTATTCAGCCAAATCTACCCAGTATGGTCAATTAATAAGCTTTGCCCAATTTTAAGTGAAAAAATTAGTTTATGTGGTTCAATATCTAAGGCGTTACAGCTGTTAATTATCAACCCCAGGTAATTCATCACAACGCATTTAAATGCACCCCTGTTATATGTCACCCTGATTGCTTGCATATTGACTCAGTAAACTCTTTCAAGTATATATCATGTCAGCGTCTCGTATATTTTATCTCCCTCGTGGCGTCTGTCTCGTGTCTGTGTTACTCACAACTGTTCATGCTCTGGTTATGGCTAAAATGAGATATGTTTTATCTTGTTGGGGCAGTCGTTATCTAACCACCATGAAACTATTTCCGTACCATTTTGGAAAAAAAAAACTATAAATATCCGAACCTTTATTTATGTCGACTGGTACTTTGCCATTACAGTATTAAAAAGAATTTTAAGAATTTCTATGGTTCTAAGAATTTTTTTTAACCGCAGTGGTATGCATATTTTTAGAAGTGATGATCGTTATAATTTTCGGGCTAACCATCAATTTTTTTTGTAGGATGGAACTTAAAGTTATTTTATTTTATTTGTTATTTGCATTAAAAATAATTAAATTGCAAGTAACAATTGCGTATTTTTTTTTGTATAATTTATAGAAAAAATATGTAATAATAACCCTAATAAACCCTAAGTTCCGATATCAGTGCGGTAAAGGAAATGTTTAACAAAATAAATTCGTCTAAGTGAGATAATATGAGACACCTTGGAAATAGTTATGTTAACAGGCTAATCCTTCATATCCCATTGCTACAATAATTTTTGGAGAGTGAAGATACATATATCCTTGGTCTTAGCCAAATTTTATTTCTTACCGCACTCACCACATCCGGCAGATAACGCCAGTGGTGGGACACCAGTGATAGTTCAAAAGTTCATTTCTCATTTGAAGAGTGCAAAATAGTAAGTCAAATGATACAAGTACCAACAATTAGTATCCTAACAAAAATAAAAAGTTCAAAGTTGCAGCCATGTCAACCGAGGTGTTCGATTAGTAGAAAAGAATACGGTAATTTATTTTAAATATTAGATAATTGTTTTATTTTTGGATGTAATTGTAATGCTAAGAAATTCTAAATGCAGAGAACTATATGAAGCAAGCTTTAATAAAAGATGTTATTCGCTTTCATCTGGTATATTATTGGCCTAGTGATCTAATGAAAGTATCTGACTATACACCAGTAATACTAACATTAAATGAAACAGTATTGGGAAAAGGGAGCTTCCTATAACGATTAAGAAGATCTCAATTGCATGACCCACCTTAAAAAATGCATATAACTAAAATTATTTTTCTATAAAAAAGCCAACTCTTTTTTAAACTCTTTTTTAAGAGTTACAGACGTCTGACTAAAATCTGGGCTGAAACTATTAGCCAAAAATAAATCAGTTCTACCGGACGAATAATAAAACCGCACAAAATAAAATAACATTATGTTAAATCAAAGAAATTTTACTCTCTGATAAAAAAAGCCGCCGAAAGTCACATCAAGAATTAAATTTTAAGTTGCAACAATTTAATGGCGGAAGAGATAATCGTGACAAGGAAATTGTTTTGATCATTAACAAACTTTTTTATTTTTCTATAATTAATGATATATTTTGTTTTGCAAGTTCTGCTAATATTTTTGTTTATTTATCTTATCAAAATGAAAATGAGTTGCTTCATTATATTAGCGAATTAGCATCTAACGATAACCATAAAACATTATATTTAAAATATTTTTGAAATTATTTAAATACGTAATTGCCATATCATAATTAAATTGCTGCAATTTATGCAAATTGTGATTAAATAAATTTGTGTTTAATGTAATGAAGATCAATTCATTCATTAACAGTCATTATTTGATGTGCATCAGCAACAGCGAACGGTTTCTCCATAGAACTGAGGCCCGAAAACATCATATTTTTCCAGTATTCAGAAAAGTTAGGAAGATAATTTACAACTGGGACTGAAATGATTCAAAAATGTTTTTTAATATCTTGATAGGTACCTACAGTTATTATATATATATATATATATATATATATATATATATATAAATATATATATATATATATATATATATATATATATATATATATATATATATATATATATATATATATATATATTTATATATTAAATGCTACTTATCGGATCAAATCCAAAGATTAATAATAACAAGACAATTGCAAGTATAAATGTTATTTTAAGTTGTATTACCTAAAGTCATGCTTTATATCTAATAATAAATAAAAAAGATGATAATTTTGATTACAATCCATTGCAATTTATAAAAATTCTAAACAGTTAAAGAAACCAGCCTTTAACTCGTCTTTTGAAATACATTTGGGATAATAGATAAGAAACATGTCATTCTTGTTTGCCATACGTTCGCCATAAAAATTATGAGGTGTGGTTATTGCCGGAAACAACTTTCGATAAAGATCTACTGTATACAAAATCACTTTAGGTTTAATTAAATTTAAGTTTTTGTTTTAAATTTAAAACTTGTTCTATACTTAAAACTGGTATGGTTGAAGTTTTAATTTATTTAATTATTAGATTACTTAAAAGTGCAGAATCGAAGATGTTGTTTAGTTTTTAAATAGAATGCTTAAGGTCATGCACAATTATCACCATCGTTATTTCAAATTTATTGTCGTCGCAGTAGAAATAAAGTTTTATTTTTTTAAATCCTGAATTTATATTGGTTGGTATGAAAAGACTAGCCGACCAGAGCGATGTGCACCTTTCACATCCAAATTTCCGGAATGGAATTGAGCAAACAACTCCTGGGTTCTTTGTCATTTCACAAATTTTTTTTCGGCTTGTTTTTACCTTTTTTATAGTAAAAAAGCACTAATGTAATGTTCAAATCAATATAACTTTTTACACAAGCATGGAATTATAAAACTATCTTCACAAACAATAGACGCTGAAATGTCACCTTTTAAGCACATGTACATTAGAGACCATCGGGTTACTGTTGCTCGATATATGTAGGCATCAACACCATCTAGTGGCAAAAACTACGGAGACTTTTTAGTGGTTAGTGAAATCTAGTCCACCTCTTTGCACTTTCCTTTGAAATACACAATCCCTCTTTTACACTTTCTTAGTTCCTAATATGGTTTTATTAATTTTGTCATAGTGTATTCGTCTAAGCATTAGTAGAATTATATTTGTGCTTAAAAGTAGCGATATAGGCCAAAACAGATTTACGGATTTAAGTTTCTTCCTCTTTGTAATATAGTTGAAATAAAAATTCCAAAGACTGCACAATTCAATTTCAATTTTAAAATTATTTTATGATTTTCTATAAAAATTTTATTTACTTATGTAATAATAATATTTTTTGTTTTATAATTAATTTAACTGAAATAAACTAGTTTTATATATTAGATACATTTATCTGTAAGTCGATATTTGTCAGCACTTAAGAAATAATTGACAGAATATAATTTTAAAATGTATCCGAATTACATTTCAATATGAAGGTTAAAGCAAGGTTTAATTTTATTCGAATCTGTTTATTATGAAATTTAAAAGGTTTTTTTTTAAAAATTAGATAGTTTGAAGTAGCATTTTGCATTTTCGATTATTTATTGACATTAAATAATGATTATATAGTATTTTATAGGCTTAAAATATATTTTGATCTTGAAAGTATGATGTTTTGTAGTGGTACACAAACTAATTTTAGGTTTTGTAACAAGTTTTGGAACAAATTTAGAGAAAAAAAAATTCTTAGCTAAAAATATCATGAAACTAAAGTGGTATCTAATAATTAAAAAGATTATAATTATAATTATAATTGTATCTAATAATTAAAAAGCTTAAATTTTTTTAGTTTAGTGCGGTTACATAAATTTAACGGTTACATTTTTAAAACATTACTGCATTGGAACAATTCCACTAAATATCATCGACAAGAGCCCCAATTTAAAATAAATAAAGGGATAAAGGATACGAAATTTAAATTACAAGTACCCAGGAAATGGTCTAGATTTAATTTAATTATAGTTACGAAAACTATGAACTTAGTATTTTTTTTTTGATTTCTTCTATAAATTTAATTATTCGATTTAGAGAGTTTACTTTCTTCCTGTATCCTGAATACATCATTACCCCTTTATAGCATGTATCTTCTATGCGTTCCTTTAAAGTTATTGTGGTTCTCATTTTTTACACAAATCGTATTATTAGAGCTTAAACTATTGGCGGGAAGGATCTTTTTTTGCTTATAAATTTTTGGTGCAAAGTAGAAATGAAAAGTGTTACATTTTGCATGATATCTCGTAAATTCAATGTAAGTATCTAAAATGTGTAAATCACCTATAACCATTATTCAAATAAATATATCATTGAAACTAATTTTATTATGTTTATTCGTAAATTTTAAAATACATATCATAATGATGTACAATTTTATGTAACATATCATATAAGATATAGTATCATACTCGTAAATGAAATATTATTCATTTAAAACTACAATTTAAATTTAGAAAAATGACCTCTCAGCAACGTTACAATACAATGAAAGAACAGGTGCATAATAACAGAAGTATTATCTCTTCCAGAGAGTCACAGAACCTGTCTCGCAAACTCATGAACCTACTTCAAGTGTTGATGATGAAACATCCCCTTGTGCTGAAATAATCGATTCTTTTAAGAGATTATAAACCAGTGTCCTCGCCGAATTAAAGCGAGTTAAGGAAAAATATTAAAGAATTTGGAAAACCTACACTTTTAAAAAGACTGACGATAAAGTAAAGTTTTAGTATAACAATTTTTTTAAGAAAACTTCTGAACTGAAGAAGTTATCTTAATAGAATGAAAATTGAATTGTTAAAAATACATTTTGAATTAAAAAGTCTTCTAATTAAAGTTAATAATGTAAGTAATTGTGTAAATTATAACACTTAGTCTATGCCCATATTATACCGGCACGTTTTAAGTTGTTCTAATTTTCGGCAATGTTAGTTCGTATTATTGACAAATTTAAAAAACATAAGAAAATATTGCCAAAAGATAACTACTTAGTTTGTTCATTGTTGTCACCGTCCTGGAGGTTAATCTGTACTTTATCATAAGATGTTTTAAAATTTTGAAGTAGTCGATGATATCAGAACCAAAGAGATATAAACCCGATGTTTGAAACTATCTTTAATCGTTTCTACCTTAAGATATCGTAACAAATTTTAAGCAGATGCACAAAACCTTCCTTGTTCAACTTTATATGTTAGCTTTAATTTTTCCAGGACCGTAATATATCCTTCCTATTATAGTGTTAAATAAAAAGAATTTGGATAAAGAAAGCTTGAAGTGGAAGGAGTAACCATCCAAAAAAAAGTAAACAGGAAATATTTGTCGAATTTTATAAGACATTTGCTTTCTGACTTACTAACACCCCAATCATCTGGAATTTATTTTATTATGTTTACTGCAAAACGATGAACTACCATAGGTGGGGCTAATTCTACAAACTTGTTTGCACAAATTAAAACCAAAACATATAACATACAATACTATCAATTAATTGGGGTTTGGTTACAGGAAAAGCAACGTGTCTGCCATTTTGTCTTAAATTGTGGATCTTGGAATTCGAATTTTTTTACTGGTAGCGTATTATCCTTAATACCGGCATATTTTACACTAATTTTCGGCACTCCACTTTTTTTATACTTAAAACTGATATTTTCAAAATCTATGTCTGATTTTTTATACAATAAATTAATGATCCTGATTTAAATGTTTATCTATGTCTATTGTATACAGAGGAAATATCGATTTTTCTAAGTTTAGTGATCTAAATCAGATCGAGAGAATTGGACATATTCTTATTGTTTTGCACTGTTTGTAAAACTGCCGATTTACGTGCCATAAAATCCAAACATAAACGTAATTGTATACGGCCAAGGGTATACAAATCAGTATAACAGGTGCTATTGGCATCCAAAACGTGGAAACGTAATGGTAGAACAATCTTGAAGATTATACCTTGCACAAGATGAATAAATGTAAACAAATTGCATTACTGCATTAATTTTAATTGTTTGTTTTGTGTAGAATGTTTTGTTTTGCTTACAATGCAGAGATATACACCAGCCAAGAAAACAATGACCATAAACGGCCACTTACGGGAGATGAAAGTAATTACAAAGTATTTATAGACAATTGCTACTTATAAATCACCATTATTTGTAGAGTTGGCGAACCCTAGAATCCATAGTTTGAGAACTACAACAAAACATCGTATTCCAAATCGACAACGCTCAAAATTGACATGTGCATCCGAATTCGTTCTAATTTAATTATTCTAAAGTTAAATGTTTGAGTGGCCGGAATGATTTTTGTTAGGGAACTAACAAAAACAACGCAAACACCATAAAAAATAATTACAAAATATGGAGTTCCTTATATGTTATGGAAGTTGTGCTTTAACTCTGCTAACAACAATTATTCCTGTTTTTTCTCCATGTATTTTCCCAAATTTTAATAGAATGGGAAAAACGTAGTATAAATCTTATAGTAATTAACGTTACAAGTCCGAGAATTCATATTTAACAGTACGAGTGAGACGTTTGAAGGCGAGGCGATAAAGGAGCCGAATTTTGAAACTCGAAACGAGTATTGTTATTGATATCAAGTCGAATACATTTTTCGAAATACATTTCAAAAAATCTTTTATTATTAGTCGAATACATTTTTCCTTTTTTCAATAACCACACCAAGAGATTGGGTGAATTGAACTTAAAATATTATGGTGTTAAACTTTTTGAGTTGGGGTTAAATTTATAAACTTTTTTGTTTGTAATAAATAAAAATGTGTTTGCAAGAGTGTCAGAAAATCAAGAGTGGAAATTTTATTTGACTCTAAAGAATTTAAATACTTTACAATATATATGCAAGTTCTAGATCACTAAAACTTCTTTTTTAGGACCATTATTTTGTTCATGATGGTTAGCCCATCAAAACTGTAAAATGTATTGCTAAGTCGAAAGTTTTCAAACTCCGGAAAATGCGTAATAGTTGTCCCATGAAAGCTCTCTTTTGGCTTCCTATTATGAACCTTAAATGAAAAAATGAAAGGGTCGCAAGACAAAATACAAGATCAGACATTTTGCAAGAAAAAAATATGACTTTCTCATCCAAATTTCAGAGCTTTTAGGAACAAATTCAATCTAATTTTTTTGCCCTATTGGTGAATTAACAAGCCTTTGAATTCTTTATGCAGTTTGAATAGTGTTGAAAAGTGTAAATTCTGCATAAAATGGTTTGAAATATGGAGAATTGATGTTTTTAGAGACTTAAAATAAATAGCATTCGCTTGTTTTCTAGCGGCACCTCGCAAGATACGATTCAGATAAATCAAATATATTTCCTTAACATTTAAGTAACGGAATTATTTCGTTCGAGCAAATTAGAAGCCAAGAATTGCTAATTGATAAAGCAAATTTTACATAATTCTCGCCTACTAAATACCAACATCGCAAAGTAAAAAAAAGGATAGTAGAAATCTTAAAAGTTTACGGCAGAAATTTACAATAAAGCGTTGATAACGCTTGTTGAAGATTTGTGCTTAGAAACCGCGAACAATGTTCTCCATCAATTGGAAATGCCATCACTGAATCGATCTGCTGCTGCTTCGTTCGATGTAGATTGCGTCGTGAACAAAATTACACCACGGGTGATTTTATCGTATGTGCAATCAAATATTACAAAGCTTGAGCAAAAAGGCATTTTCGATCAAGTAATGCAACTTGTCAATAATGGGATTGGCGTTATTCTTCATAAATGCACCATAAGAAACTGGTAGAACATTCCAAATTAGATTGATTCTGTCAGAAGTTCGATCCTAAAATGAACTGCTCATTCCACTTTGAAATTGTTATTGAACATATAATTCATTAAAAATCTCACGTGCAACAATTTCCAAAGCATCCGGTATGGGAAAAATACTACAGAAACGCAAACGTATTTTTTGGGAACTTTTTGGGAGATTTCAGGCAAACGTTACCTGTAATTTCTCGATCAACATCTGTAGACAAAATAAATGCTTGCCTGAAATACTGTACTTTGTGGCGATACGTAAAGACGTTGAAATTAACTATACAAATATGCGTATTAGCTGAAAAACGATCGATTAGCTGAGGTGTTGGTAGATCTAACCTCAAGGCAAATTTCCACATAACTTCTGCATAACTTCAATTATATGAATCACGATTGGCTGATTAATTGAACCAAGAACAAGACGTCTATGTACTTAACAATAGAATTTTTGAATCCACTCCAATTATTATGTTGCAAAATATCAGCCAGCTAAAGCTTTGCAACGGCACGAGGCTTGGAGTAAAAAAATAAATGAGCAACGTTGTAGAAGCAATAATCTTGACAAAACCATTTAAAGCTGGAATAGTCCTTAGTTCTTGCATTCCTATGATTCTAGCAGATATGGCATTTCAATTTAAGAATTGCTTGGTACTGACCATACACCCATTTACATCCTACCCTTTACAGTTCTACAGTTCTATAATTTTTTGTTTGAAAAATATCAGGTTTTGCAATAAAGGATTAAAATATATTTTGATTAGTAACGCAGTATCTATTACAAAATTGTGTGAACCACTATGTCACATTGTACTAAGTTTATAAGAGTCAATTTTAGAGTTCGTAAAACGAAACCGCAATAAAATGAAATCTTCACTAAGCAACAGTGCGAAATAAAAAATAAAATGTATCCTGCTTTATAAAAATGTTAAAATCACACGGCTAAGCGTATTCAAAATCGAAATTATCGATTGAATAACACGATTTAAATAAATGAATACATAAATATATTTGAAATGTTTATGAATAGAATATCTTATGTCATTCCAAAACAAAATTGTAAATAAATCAAATTTAATTTGATAACACAAGACAACAACAGCCACAGCGTATAATATATATCCGCACGCTTGATGATACAACAGAAACCGAAAAAAAAACTTTCATCTTTCAAATAAAAGTCATCATCTTATCGCGACGTATAAATTTTCTAAACAAAATACCAAAAAAAAAAAAAAAAATAAAAACTAAAAAATACGAAGCAGATTAAGAAATAATTTTTTTTTTAAGTGAAAGTGTTTTTTTTTTTGTATTTCTTTCACTCAAAAAATTTCTTAATATATTTATTTTTATTTTATTTAAGTTATTAATATAATGAAAGTGGTTGGTTTATTTATTTTTATTTTTGGATTGTCCGGCAATATTTTTTAAATATATTTATATTTAAAATTATATAAAAAAAAAAAATTGGCAAACTATAAGTTTATAAACAATTTAGTCACAATGACTTTATTATGTACAATAAATATAAGAAAAGTTCCTTTTGGTATTTTTATTTTGAATTTTTAAAGTGAAGGTTGTGGCTAGCCTTATGCTTTGTTTCTTTTCTATATATCACCGATTTTTTTTTACAAAATTCTTTAAAATAACTGACCTTTCACTTTTACGATGTAGATATATTTACAAAAATATTTTTAGGATAAGAAATCAAAAAATTTACCTAAGGCTGTATAATATAGTATATAGTTGTACTTTGTTGAGAGAAAGCTTTTTAAAAAAAATTTATGAAATAAAACAAATAACACCTTGATCATGAAATTGATATATATCGCGATTATATAATAAATTTACAATATCTATATATAGTACAAACAGCAAACAGATGAAATATAGTTTATTTCCTCATATACTGTATCATATCTAAAGAGCAGTTTAACACTGACGGATATATGCGTGCATAAATTAAGTAGTTATATGCCATATTAGGCACCTTATGATAAAGTACAGTAGGTAATCTTTAAAAAATCATAAAGATAAACTTGTTTCATTTGAATATTTCGCGCGTACTATACGCATATAGACATATATGGTAAAATTAAGTATTTCTAAATGGATAGAAAGTTGTTTTAATATATAAATCAATTTATATAGTTTCAATATCAACAAGTCGAGTTGTACAAACAATACCACAAAAGTTGATTAAATACTATTTACTATATTGATCTAAATCCTGTCATCTTATTTATAGTCAAACATGTTTTTTTTTTTGCATAAGACATGAGCTAGTCAACTTTTGATTAAATACTATATTTACTATCAAACCTACCTAGCATTTATTTATCTCATCTGATTTATTATTTTTTTTATGTTTACACAAGACACCGGAAATATTAATTAAGAAATCATTTAAATAATATAGTATTTGTAATTTTTGCAAGTTTTTCTTTTATGGTATATAGTAATACTATAATATAGTTTCGAAAATAACCTTCAAAGCACATAGTTTTGTGGTCGCAAAATGTTGTGAAAAACAATCACTTTTTGGGAGTATATAATTTATTTTATTAGGTACGTGATAGGCAGATTAGAAGCTAAAATATTGAGTCATTAATCATTTATGTTTTGCTAAAATATAGTTAATGAACTCCGTGATTTATTTTAAGCATATATAGTATTATGAAATTGTTAGTCTTTTACCTAATATTTTTTGTATCTTATTGATGAAGCAATGTATATATATCTTATATTAACGTGAATATATATATATAGATATATAATATTACGAATTACTTCCGTGATGGCGAGGGAGAGCGGATATATTTTATTTCGTAATGCGAAAATTTGAGGGATTTGATAAAAACAACATTTTCGATATTCTGAGTTGAATTGTATCCAATAAATGTCGCTTTCTAAATTATTGGTCCTATATATACACCAATCTAAATTAACTATATTGGTGTCGTCTTTTAATATTGCGGAATCCTCTATATCAATCAATTAATGTCTAAAATTAACACAAAAGATGTTTCGTTTTTTACGATCAATTAATTTGGTGACTTTCTTCGCGCCAAATTTGACTTAATGAGATTAACATATTTTTCCACCGAAAATTGTTCGAAAATTGGAAAATTGTTTGTATTTTAAATACATAGGAAGGTCAAAACTCACCAGAAATTAAATATTAGCGTGACACTAAAAAAACGAAAGTAGAGATACTTCGAGAGCCTTTTGGTTATTTGATTCATTATTATGTTAAGGTAATCAAAAAATTAGCTCAATCGGATAGTGTTTAGAGGTTCGACCAAGCCAATTTCTTATTTTTCTTCTAATTTAAAACATTTCTTCGTAAATGAAAAACTAACAAACAAACGTAAATTTTCGAAAAAATCCCAGATAAAAATTTTCGAGAAAATACCAGCTTTATAATCGTGAAAATGAACAGAAAAATCATGAAATTCTCAATGCAAACGCTAATTTTGAATATGTTGCTAATGGCATTAAGAGTAAAATCCTGGAAAGCCTTCACAGTATTTCTAGTTTCGGGAATTTTACTTGGTAGGAAAAAGAGTATACGACTAGGAAATTTTGGGTTTTGTCTTCGACAATAGGCACTCTGAAATTAAACGATATCATACATACACCTGTGACTTAATAATACTAATTAGTAAATGGGAATTACGTGGGAACTTTACTTTTTACTCCTGTTAATAGGATCTTTTAGAATTCATCTTTAGTTTTATACAAATAACAAAATTTGATAGTAGGAGATTGTTAATTGAAGAAGAACTTTCTATTTTATTTGCTTAATTCGACTTTTCGTTTAAAGCTGCAACCATTTCTTTTTTTTCTCCAACTTTTATTTGATGAAAAAAACTAAAACTTTACTTTAAAATTTGTTTTCAACAAATAAAAAAGTTGTAGATTTAAAAGATTAGACGTAACTACCTCGAAAGGGTAAATGGTAAAACTTACCCTTCCAACGTTGCAACTATTTTTTCCGAAGTTCTGCTGTGATTTTTAATGTAATTTTGTTTAAAAATTTTCTAAATTCACGCTATCATGTACATTTAAATATATTTGTCTACGTATTATAGTATCCCTTCCTAGTGAAGGAGTATAAACTACTGCCGTATAGGCAAAGTGTAAAAATAGATGAAAAGTCATAAATTATTCTGTCGGCACCTCTAAACATCTTCCAATCGCGATGGAAGATGTTTAGATCTTCTAAACATCTTCCATCGAAAGTTTTTTGTACAGATTATTTTAACATGAGGAAGATAGTGACCCAAAAAAACAAAAGGATTTCGAACTAGCTCAATGTTGCTTTTTTTATATAAAATTTTGCCACTCTACTTAATATTAATGAAAAATCTATCCTCCTGTTTTTGGGGAAAGTAATATTTTGACCATAAAATGATGTCCTTCACATTTGAATTTTGATCTTTATAATTATTATTATGTTGACATGTATACTTGCGGTGAGGTTACTGTTTGTGTTAAGGTAACCCCGTTTAGAATAAAAAAATATATGATTATCCTTTTTAAAAATTTGTAGAAACGATTATTTTAACGCTTAAAGAAAATCTCTGTCTTTATTTGAAAGAAACTTATAAAAACGGAAGGCAACATAATTTACATATTAAGACTGCTATTACATTGGTAATTGCAACAAAAAGCCATAAAAAGGCTTTTACAGCTAGTACTAATATTGTTTATAGCACAAGTATTTATGTGAATGATTTTTAGGGATGATTTTTAGGAGAGGTTAAACATAAAAATTAACATAAAGTCGAAAAAATAAAATGACATTTCTTCCCTTTCCCTTTAGAGTGGCCATTTAGCAAAGTTTAAAAATCTGAAATCTTAAAATTGTAATCGTGTATGTATCAATACAATTTTTCGCCCAATGATTAAATAAATTTGAACCAAATTTCATGGTTCCCCAAACTTAAAAATCAAGAAGTGTTAGGTCAGGGAATTTTGGGGGCCATGCCACAGGTTCATTGCGACCAATCCAAATTGACACTAAAACGATGTTGCGGTGATTGTTTTGAATATTTTCATGCGACAAATGATTGGACTTATGTTGATTGAAAGTTCAATCGCTGCTGAATTAAGCAATGCGACTATGTCGATAAGCAAAAAACTGAATTTTGAGTAAAGAAAATACACAAGGCGTTATTGAAACGCCGCTACATATACATAAAAAGTTATTATTTATAAATGTGCTTTATGGGGTCAATGGAGACCGAGTTAACGATACAACCAGTCACACAATCCGTGCTTCAATCGATTTATTAAAGGTAACATTTGTGAATCTCATAACCTCGTGTGTATCTTCTGTGGGAATATGAAAAGTGGTTTCTAATCTACGCCGGTAAATCAACGACGGTAAACACCTTGAAAGCCATCATTTGCCTCGTTATTACCGTTTAACGGCCCAGCTGCTCCAAAAATAGTTCAAATTTGTTTAATTTACAATGGATCAGGTAAATGTTAGCATGCTTGTACTATTTACGTTTTCACATTTTTATTATGTATATGTATAATTAGACCAGTTAGGCTTTCTATAGTAAAACAATGGTGATGCAAGGAATCTGTTTTTTTTGCCGGGCACACTTATCACCCATATAATATATGAATTGTTTCAGTATCTACAAATGATTTATCTTTCCATTGTAGTTCTTTTGGTTTAGAAGATTCAACAGATTTATTGTTCAATTTAAACGGTTCAACATTTAAAACAAAAGTAGATTTGGAAAATACAGTTATTCGATTAGACATTAGTTATTCGATAGGAAGATAGGAAGATAGGAAGATAGGAAGATAGGAAGATAGGAAGATAGGAAGATAGGAAGATAGGAAGATAGGAAGATAGGAAGATAGGAAGATAGGAAGATAGGAAGATAGGAAGATAGGAAGATAGGAAGATAGGAAGATAGGAAGATAGGAAGATAGGAAGATAGGAAGATAGGAAGATAGGAAGATAGGAAGATAGGAAGATAGGAAGATAGGAAGATAGGAAGATAGGAAGATAGGAAGATAGGAAGATAGGAAGATAGGAAGATAGGAAGATAGGAAGATAGGAAGATAGGAAGATAGGAAGATAGGAAGATAGGAAGATAGGAAGATAGGAAGATAGGAAGATAGGAAGATAGGAAGATAGGAAGATAGGAAGATAGGAAGATAGGAAGATAGGAAGATAGGAAGAGAGGAAGAGAGGAAGAGAGGAAGAGAGGAAGATAGGAAGATAGGAAGATAGGAAGATAGGAAGATAAGAAGATAGGAAGATAGGAAGATAGAAAGATAGAAAGATAGAAAGATAGAAAGATAGAAAGATAGAAAGATAGGAAGATAGAAAGATAGAAAGATAGGAAGATAGGAAGATAGGAAGATAGGAAGATAGGAAGATAGGAAGATAGGAAGATAGGAAGATAGGAAGATAGGAAGATAGGAAGATAGGAAGATAGGAAGATAGGAAGATAGGAAGATAGGAAGATAGGAAGATAGGAAGATAGGAAGATAGGAAGATAGGAAGATAGGAAGATAGGAAGATAGGAAGATAGGAAGATAGGAAGATAGAAAGATAGAAAGATAAAACGATAGAAAGATAGAAAGATAGGAAGATAGGAAGACAGAAAGATATGAAGATAGGAAGATAGGAAGATAGGAAGATAGGAAGATAGGAAGATAGGAAGATAGGAAGATAGGAAGATAGGAGTAATAGAATGGTAGAATGATAGAATGATAGAATGATAGAATGATAGAATGATAGAATGATAGAATGATAGAATGATAGAATGATAAAAGGATAGAATGATAAAATGATAGAATGATTGAATGATTGAATGAGAGAATGATAGATTGATAGAATGATAGAATGATAGAATGATAGAATGATAGAATGATAGAATGATAGAATGATAGAATGATAGAATGATAGAATGATAGAATGATAGAATGATAGAATGATAGAATGATAGAATGATAGAATGATAGAATGATAGAATGATAGAATGATAGAATGATAGAATGATAGAATGATAGAATGATAGAATGATAGAATGATTGAATGATAGAATGATAGAATGATAGAATGATAGAATGATAGAATGATAGAATGATAGAATGATAGAATGATAGAATGATAGAATGATAGAATGATAGAATGATAGAATGATAGAATGATAGAATGATAGAATGATAGAATGATAGAATGATAGAATGATAGAATGATAGAATGATAGAATGATAGAATGATAGAATGATAGAATGATAGAATGATAGAATGATAGAATGATAGAATGATAGAATGATAGAATGATAGAATGATAGAATGATAGAATGATAGAATGATAGAATGATAGAATGATAGAATGATAGAATGATAGAATGACAGAATGATAGACTTTACTATGTATAGTTCTTAGAACATTTTAATATGAAATGAGCATAATAAAGAAATTATAATTAATGAAAAGAGAAATGTAAAAATACTAAGATAGAAAAATAAAAAAATACGAAAAGGGACACATACGAAAAGGAAGATAAAGAAAGATAAAGGAAGATAAAGGAAGATAAAGGAAGATAAAGAAAGATAAAGGGAGATAAAGGAAGATAAAGGAAGATAAAGGAAGATAAAGGAAAATAAAGGAACATAAAGGAAGATAAAGGAATATAAAGGAAGATAAAGAAAGATAAAGGAAGATAAAGGAAGGTAAAGGAAGATAAAGGAAGATAAAAGAAGATAAAGGAAGATAAAAAAAGATAAAGGAAGATAAAGGAAGTCAAAAGAAGATAAAGGAAGATAAACCAAGATAAAGAAAAATAAAAGAAGCTTAAGGTAGAAAAAAGACGATAAAGGTATATTTAGGACGATATAGGAAGCTATAGGTAGATATAAAAATACATATGAAGTTAAAAGATGATATAGGAAGGAAGATGTAGAAAGATTTAGGAATATATAGAAAGAAAGGAACATCAATATATGATTTTTAGTCCCTAATTGATTGATCTTAGCAATCTGTCCTGTAACTTAAAATCTATTAGGTATTCAATTTCACTTTTAAACATTACTAATGGTATAAATACATTTTTTTTGCCGACTCGCAAATTGTGCAAAATTTTATTTTTAAATAATAAATAAATTCCTTTAATAGAACTAATGAATTGACAATGCATCAATATGTTTTATAGATCCTCCTCTAAATACTTTATCTTAATATACGTACATGTATTGAATTTCCATTCTACCTAATAACCTAGATATTTTTTGTTATTAAAAAAATATATACGAAAAAAAATTCTTTTGTTATTTTATCCAACATTAAGTTAAGATGAGTACGCGATGATCGTGATTTACCGAAACAATGTTTTATAATTAATGATGACCAAATTTTTGTTAAACATATTTTTTTTTGTCTATACGTTTAACAACAAATTCCATCATCATTACACAAATATCTAATAGTTGTAAATAGTAAAAAAAATAAAAATAACTTTGCACATCATCAACTATATATACGTAAAATTTATATATGTGAGTCTCGATTTAAATCACGCGCATGATTTTAGTTTTGTAGTAAAACGAGTTCTTTGTGATATTTAAAAAGACATAAATGTTTTTTTTTATTTTTTTTTAACAGACTTCGATATTTACACAGCGCTGAGTTCATATATATATATATATATATATATAACAAATTAGTTAATTAATTATCTGACTTAACTTGATTTGGTGTGTGCGAGGTAATGTGCACGATGGACTGATTATATCAGTCGAATTTATATAGACACATTTCTGCATATTAAATTTTGTGATATGTTAACTATATATAATAAGTGTGATGATGTTATTCATGTTTGACCAGAATTACTAAAGCCAGAAGCATGTAATATTCATATATAAAAATAAAAAAAAAATGCAACAACTCGACCTCAACACGTCATATTCGATTTCGCGATTTATATGTAAGTGTGTGGTAGGTGTAGTAATATGAAATGAAGCAAAATAATAATAAAAAAATTGGCGACAGTCAAAATGGAAAGTAAAAAATCACGAATGTATTTATTTTGGTATATATATGGCATGTATATGTTTAATTGTTCGTATATATTTCTATTCCATTTAGTCATTCTTTAAATAATAAGCATGTTTGCGTTTAATACGATCCACCTACCATTTTTTATGACCCCACTGATCATGTAGGTGGCATATATTAAATATTTTTTGGTTTTTATTGTAATTTTTCAGACAGAACAACTCATTATATAAAATGAAATACGCGATCTGTGTATCTGCATACATATATTCGCGAATGTCCGGTTCGTTTGCCTTAAAATTTAAAGTTTAAAATCGCAAACAAATTATAAAATGAAGATGCTTTTTTCAATCAATTTTACAAAACAACTTCATTATTATATAAGATTGAATAGAAAAATGTAAATATTGATTTCACCACTTGGTAACATAAAATTTTTTACAGAACAATACCACCTCTTCATAAAATCGAGTATATAGCTGATTTATAAAATTCTAGTTTTAAGAGCCCCAAACAGAATACAATAATACAAAATAACAACAACATATAACGAAATAATTTGAATTTCGTGACATGAAATTTTAATTAAAATACAAAAAATTTTCCCGCGATTTTAATAGTTTTGCGTCTCTTTAATAAGTTATTTAGAATTTTCTCACCTATAAAAATTTAATTGAGAAACCTTCGAATGTTTAAATAAAAATATTTGGAAATATATAATATTATTGTACGTATGAAGGTTGATAATTGAGAATTATCATTTAACCTTTTCTTGTGTTAAGCACATACATATTTATATTAAGATACTAAGATACTGCAATTTTTTTAATTTGTGCTGGTCAAATTCCGCATAGATCAAAAGTTCATTTACGAGCGGAAAACAAAAACTAAACTAAAAATTTTTACCGCATCTGGAAATTTCTTTAAAATTGCATTTTACCAATACTTTATCGTGTTTTTTTTTGTATTTTATTCAATTCAACAATGACCTCAATTTTTTTTCTATAAATTATATCTTATTTAATTTATTAAGAAAAATGCATATATTTACACATATGATGAGACGTTATTTGTAATTTATGTACATATTACATGTACTTATACTATACATACATTATACATTGCACAGATATGTATATACACGTAAAATGGTGACACCTGGGTATTTTATTATAAAATGGTTGGCTAATATATTATATTTGTGCAAGGAATTCGCAAAAAATTCTTTAGCACGTTCGTAAGGTCATGGTCATGCATGTGTATATTGTGTATATGCATACAACACATAGTATTAAAAAAACGTAATGAATCGCGATGATCAAAAATTTATTCATAATCTTATGATTTATTATAGTGTACTTGTAAATGAATTGTGAACGATATATCGACAAGTGAAAGTAACAGATGATGTCGATGATCATATTTAGTTTTCACTTTATATATTTTAAACTTTGTATAAACAGGGTCGGAGTATACGAAATAGTGATGATCGTATATATAAGTTATAAATAAAGTCTTATCTTGACCTGATATTGATCTGCAAATATTTTTTCATTTTACATTTTTAGTTCAGTGCGTTTTGCTGTTTTAACCAGTTTTTATTATTTTGAATTTATGGCACATGATAAAATAGTTCAATGATCCAGAGGTAATAAAACATTAATAAATATTTTGTTAACAGCGAACCTTTTTTTTTGGAGTCATGTGACAATAGGGTATTAAATTATTACGGTCAGCTTGGAAACATGGATGATTTTATTTTGCGATTTTCAAAAGTGAAGGAGTTTTGAAATTTTTTGTAAGCTTTAAATATATTTAAACAAAAATAAAAGTTTGAATCAGTAATGCGGAGTTAAATATTAACATTTAATAAAATTTTAGAGTTTTTAATTAAATTTTGTGATTTTTTGTTTGACAAATTATTTAAAATTTTTTTAGTAAAAACACTTTCTATATATTATTGAAACTGTTTTTTATGTTAGATTCGGTTGATTACAGGTATAACTTAAATAGTTGTCTAGATTAATATGCAAATCTGCTAATAAAACTTCAGTGAATAATAAAGGAAATTTTGCGAGTGAACCTTCTATTGTTTTAAAAACCATTAATAACTTAATCATTCAATCTTGATTACAAATTTGTTATATTTTCATTTCTATTCATTAGGGGTTCCCTCTAGCTATTTTGGAAATAAAAAATTCTGGTTTGTTTGGGTTTACCACTCAGTAATGTTTGTATACCCTAATATGGAAATAAATAAGATGTTTGGTGGCTGACTTATTGGCTAAATTTAGTAAAATTTCTTCAGCGGCCACTTTGACATAGAAAAGCATAAGAAAATAATGTCATAAATTGAATACTGGAATGCCACAGTAATTGAAAGTAATTTCCATAAAATCAAAAAAAATATTTAATACTGCTAGATTTTTAACCTTGGAAGAGAATTCACTAAATAATATATTTATGAAGTTTCCGGCATCAAATGAAATTAGTTCAAGTGCCTTAATTGGAAAATAATTCTGATAAATTTAGAAGCCGTTTAAGTTGTTGAAAAACTGATTGAAATTTTTCAAAATTCACTGTAGCTTTGTCATCTGGAATGGCCACTAATATAATATAAAGGAAATAGGGTCTAAAGCTAGTCAACATATTTTTAACGAAAAACAACGATTTTTGGCTCTCCTAAACATTATCTATAATCGCCTCGGTTTTTGTTCGTCTAGAGTGACTTTTTTTGAATCTCTAAATATGTTTCCATTGGCTCACGTTTTAAACAAAAGACTACTCACTCATGAAGGACAAAAGGCTTCTCAACCATGTTCATATCGGGACACAGGACAAATGACTCAAAAAGTATTCTATCTAGTTAAAAATGGGAAGGTTAGCAAGGCTAAACATCACACAACAATAACAGCTTTGAAACCAAGAATAACTTGACCAAGTATTCAGCAACGTTCCAGAGTAATTATAAAAATACGGTGGTGAATCTAAAACATTTGCAAGCTTTGTAACAATTATATGCAATGCTGTGGGTCTCATTCCAAAAATATTGTTTAAATTGGAGTATTTTCTAAATAATAGGTTCTTAATCTTAGTTCAAATCAATTTTTCGTAGATGGCATCATGGGTCAAAATTACAAAATATACCTGTCTATTTGTTGTTCTAAATTACGCTGACATTAAAAACTTTAAGATCCATAAACAATGTAATAAAAATCAATTTTTTTAATTCGCACCACACTTAAAACGGTTGGTCACACCTATCTTTGTATAAACGAAACGAGCTAAAGTAAATCCGCATTTTATTTATTTATTATATATATATATATATATATATATATATATATATATATATATATATATATATATATATATACATATATGAAAGTGAAATTACTGGATGAAATCCAATATTGTGTTGTCTATTGAGAATGAGAGATGATGTCATCGTCATGGCAATTATATATATATTTTAGTATTCTAACGAAAGACGTGACTTAAAAATGAGAATGACACTTTTTAAAGTTAAGACTTATTGTCCACCCACATTTAAAAAAAAAATTGTATTATAGTTATGTAAAAACGATCTCTTACCTTAAATATAGTAAAATATTTTTTTGTATCATTTTGGAAAATTGATTGTTTTGTTTTTTAGTTTGTATGAGCTTTTAGATTATATATCTTCTTAATATATACTTTTTAAATCCAACTTTCAATTGTACAAAGTCATAATGGTAGCGCACAAAAAAAATTTTTAAACTCCAGTAAAAAATTTTAATTTTTGCACTTTTCTATAACGAAACAAAAAAGCAAAAAAAAAATTTAAATAAATTTTGAATCAAAATATTCCTTATCACAAAAATTATTTATGTTAAATGTTAAATCGAAAATGCAAAATCTTAATGATAGGATATCTATTTTTAAATTTCTAACATCATCACGAAGATATTTTTTAATTTTTATTTTATTAAAAACAACAAAAATGTTCAAATATCAAATATAAAATGAAAATTATTCAGTAATTTAGCAATATTAAAATTTAATTAATTTTGTGAATGGAAAAATATTTTGATTGTATTTTTATTTTAATTTTTTTTTTGGTTTTTTAATTTTGCACTGCACTATATAATAAAATTCACAATTTAATATTTATCTAGAGTTTTATATCACTTTTCACGTTAAATTATAATAAAAATTAAATTAATTAATCACAAAATTTTTAATTTTACCACAACTCACTTTTGGGCTCTTTGCAGACTAAATAAATGGCAAATATATATTTTATTTCGTATAAAGGTTCACTTTGGTTTAACAAATTTTTTTTTTCACAACTGAGACAGAACTAAATTGTGTCTTCTCTGAATTAAAAAAAAAAAAGTTAAAAATAAAAAAAATTTAACCTTTTTTTAATTCGCCTATCTCGTTGGATTTCAAATTTTATACTGACTACTTCAACCATAAATATAGTAACGTATACTTAAGTTTGTTTTGTTTATTTTTTTAATTTTGTTTTTGTTTTGTGTATAGTTTCGAGAGAAAGTTTTTTTTTTGTTTTTGTGTTGTGAAAGGAGTCACGCGGTAAAATATATTTCCCCCCTCAAGGGTGACTCCATCCATCGCCAATATATACATCATTGTCGTCATAATGGTGTGGTGTGATTTCTTTATGTATTTGTTCAATGTAAAGTGGTAAAGTGTGTAAAACTATATGCGACTATATATAAGTATGGAGAGAATATTTTGAGAATTGTGTATATTTATGTAAATCCCACATACAGAATTATTTAAGAGACTTAATTTTGCAATTGTATTTATTATTTAATTTAGAATTATTTAGTTATAGATGAATAGGAAAAAAAAAACATATATCGTGATTTATGTACAATATTTTTGTGTCTTTTACCGAGAGTGTATTTCAATGTGTTAGAAATCGTGTATATTAGAAGAGTGTAGTTTTATTACAGACGCGGGGTTTCTGTCTTGCTCGCAGAATAAATTAAGATGTGCGATTACAGTTTGGTTATGGTTCTTTGAACTTACCAATATGAATTGTTTTTCTAAATTCTAATGATAGAGGTTGGTGTTAAAGTTATAGTTTACTTGACAATTATATTATGTGTGACTTTTATAATTGTAGCCTTCTATTTACAAATTAACAATCTTTTAATAAATTCATAGGATCAAATTGATTTACATTTTTATAGTATTTGAATCATGCGCGCTAAGATTATGAAATTTTAAGTTATATATTAACCTCCAAATTTGTGGTTTTTGAACATTTCACCATCTTGTGAAATTCTTAACTATATTCAAATATTAAGAAATATTTTTAGGTGTTGTAGGCAATTTTTGGTGGGAATTTTATTCAACATTTATTTTTACAAACAACATAAATTTGGAAATATAGAAAACAATTCACACAGTAGTGGTTTAGGAAGCAAGATGACCGGGATTTAGGATAGATTTTCACGTTTTGCGTGCTGATCCTATACAAGCGGTCGATTGAGGGTGAATTGTTGTGACCAATTTAATCAACTATATTGACTCATCGTTTATCTGCCGATTTCTGCAACAAAATCGACGTTTCTTGAATTTTTTAAATGAAATTATTCGTAATAACTCACAAAGTGAAACTGTTAGAATAAACGGGTTAACTGCCTTTACTCAAGTGACCCTAGGTTACGAAATTTCTTTCTATACTCTAAAATATTCCCGTCTGCCATTGATTGTTAATCGTGTTTCTGTTGCGGTAGTGGTATTTTAATCTTATTTCCCCTGTATATATATATATAAATTATATATTTCATTTTTCATGATTTTCCATGCATTTCACAGCGCCAACCGTTAAAAGATGAGAGCAATGCGATCATGCATTTTACAGCGACTACATTAACATTAGACTGATTGGATTTCCCAGCTCGGCCATTCTACTTTTCCACTGTCTTCAGCTCATGTCGTGGCTCACCATTTACATATTAAACTTTCAGCATTAGCCATAGACCACACAATGATTACCTTATTTAGCGTGCACCTTGTAATAGTCCTCCAGCTTTAACTGTTACGCTTAGCACATATTCTGACAACTTTTTATAACTTATTCCCAGTATTTACTCTATACTATCTGGTACAAAAATTACAATATCAGCCTCGATCATCGTACAGCTTACAACTAGAGATAGTGGACATACAAAACTGTCTAATTTTACCACGTTTTTTATAACGAGGATTCCGCCCCTCACATTTTATTTTCATCGGCTGATTCACCATTTTTAAATATTTTCTAAGTCTTCAATTATAGACATACATATTTATTAGAATTCATCAACGCCCTTCATTATTGTTCTATCCAATTTGACAAAAACTGTTCAATCGAATAGCATAATTCTATGAATATAGCATATGACTCTGCATCAACATCCATTGCTTCAAGGTCATCTATATCATGATCTCCATCAAAATTTAGGTCGACAAGATTACACCAAGGTTTCAGTCGGTCGGCCGAATGAACATTTTCATATGGCCTCTGCGTATTGTAGTATTGGTATTCGTTAAAACATATTGAACATTATTTATAAGCACCGCTTTGATCTTATATGGCCCATAGTATCGAAGTTGAATTTATTTTCGTAGAGGTTCCCGTACCTCTTACAGGCTGTGGTCTATAATTAACACCAAATATCTAAATTTGTATGTCCTTGGAGATCGATGTGTGGTGTTGAATTTGTCAGTATGTTTTGTAAATGTTTCCTTCATCTTTCGTATCCTCTTCACTCTCCTCGCAGCTCAGGACTCAATATCTCTTGTAACACCTATATAAAAGTTTGCTCTTAAGAAAATACTTTTGAGGTTATATCCCATTAAAATCTGCTGTATAGATTTACCCGTTACTGAATGTTTCTGGCTATTTATTCTCCACTAAATTGTAGTAATATTTTTGTCCCCATTCTTGGAAATCATCTCACATATGGATGCAATAGATGGAATGATGGGGCAAAACCGAATTTTTTCGATTTGATCATTTCCCCTTGGTATTTTTACTTTGCATTTTATAATGTACCCTTATCTGTCACAATTCTAGTATAGGCATTCTAAAATATTGTGTTGTCTCAATAACATAATACAAATCAGGGTTTTATACTACGATTAGCCTTAATAGTTAAAAACTTAGTAAACGAGCATATCAAGGCGATGCCCTGAGTGATTCTATTCTTTCTTTTTGGAAATGAACCCAGGTGATCCATCGTCATAAGTTTTATGACGATGGATCACCTGGGAAAAAAGCAAGGAGAATATTGTGTACTGGACGCATTATCACGACAGGAGCGAAAATTTAACCCTAAATGAGTGCAATGCTGATATTCCACTGGAGGTAGAAGTCTATTCCAATCACTTAACATATTAACCTAGTATATTTTCAAAAACTCACATCAAGTCTCAATTTCAATTCATTAATGGTAAGATACAGTTTGTTCCTAACCTTGATACTGATCCTTTAACTGATATTCCTGGCAGATGTATGTTCCAAATTCTCTTATACCTATTTTGTGGAAAAGTGTAGTAAATTTAGAAATTTGCAATGCTAATAAAGCCATCATAACGTAACAAGCTCCCCAATTAGCCAGTACGCTCAAATTACTAGAATATTTTAAGATCTTTATATCGACTACATGGGTTCATGTCCCCGATCTAAGTCAGAAAACTGTTATTTGTTTATTGTGTTAGGCCATTTTAGCCGTTTTGTACTGCTTGAGCCATTTCTTTATGCAACCCTACTCCAAAAATGCACAACATAAGCAAAGGCGGCGGAGAGAGTAACTAGAAGTCAGTTTTTTGGTCGTACATTTATGAAGATCATACAACTTGAGTTGTTTTTATACACTCAATTGCGTATGCACTAAATATAATCCATGCCACGACAGACCGTTTACCATTCTTTTTAGTATTTGGGCAACATTACATACATCATGGCTCTCATTGTAATTTGCTAAGAGAGCTAAGTAGTTTAGATGCTGGTCAACAAGTATTTGTAGCGACCATCGCTACACACACAATTAAAAATTATTTAGATATTTCGTGCAATTCCA